>BSBM01000247.1:4540000-5215000 GCA_027924585.1 Larix kaempferi
GTAATTTTAGGATATTGATTCAACCACTCAACAAAGGAGCATTTTGCGGGTGACTTGGAAATCCCTTCCAATTTTCAGCAATAAAACAAAGAAGTTCAACATACAGATTTTCAGGAAAGCTTGTCAACCAATCAGACAACCGAATACAGGGAGATAACGACGCCCAAAAAATTCAAGCTATTATAAAACTCTTGTTTATCAAGATAAGGATGGACTATGTGTACATTACGAGAATATAGATGAATGAAGTCGCTTTGATGAACTTGTCCTCTTGCTTTCTCGAGAATTCGTTTAAAAGCAGGGAGTATTGTCCGAGCTTCTATTGGTTTACATAAATGATTCGATGATAGAGGTGAATTACCACTTATCAAAGCACGAAATGCTGAACAAAAGGCTAATGGAACACAATGAAGGATTCCCTAGTTCCACTTGTTATTGAAAATTATACTTTCTCTTGACAAAACCAGTAAAAAATCTACCTGTATTATAAATGGAAATCCTGTTACAATTTCCATCTGAAGAAAAGCATAGATACCTACAACCACCATATTTTCTTTTTGTAAGTCGCTCGCCCATCATAAAAGCTAATGTAATAGCCCATTTCCCAACATCTTTCCTCTGCTCAACCCCACACTCGTTTTCCATTGGAAATCGCTGCCTCCACATGTAATAACTACATTGTTTTGTCGAAAATTGATCTTCTTCTGCTAACAAATGCAAAATGAAGGATTCATTGTCATTGCTATGAGAAATTCTAAGGTCAGTTTCTCGCAAAATAGAGATTGTATAAATCTTGTTAAGATCGATATGTTCCAGCTCACGAAATGAGAGCTTCTTTATCTTAGACATAAACAAAAGAGAGAGTTGTTGCTTTACAACTTCAACCTTCTCGAGACGTAGGGGTATAGAACAAGCCATAGAATAACAACCATGGCTCGGATCGACCAATTAAAATTCAATTGGACCCATTAAAATTCAATTGGACGTGACATAAATGATTAAAATTAAACTCTAGATGCATACACAAGCCACTTGGACGATGGCTGAACATCCGGTACGTTGATGCTTTAAATGATGAACTCTTTCCTTTATGGCATTATAGGGATGCTTACCCTACATTTAATGTCAACGTTAATTAGTTAATGGCTTCCATGTTCAGAGCATAGAGAAAAACCTTGTCACATTACAATATCCTTGCAACATCATACAAATACAGCATTTATTACCCTCAACCTAGCTCATTTTACCTCTTCCTAGTTCAAAGGCGCTCATGATCCCATGTTTAAAATCACATAAATTTTGGACCGAGATATCGATGATGTGCAAGCAGGATCGACCAACTGGCTGGCCATGAGACCGATGGAGAGGGGCACCCCTAGCACTATCCCAATGTCCTGAATCCAACGGAGTTGACGGTTTGTCGATCCAAGCCACGGTCGTCATTCTATGGCTTGTTCCATCTATCTTTTTTTTTGTTATACTAACCAAAACGCGTGAGCGTTATGGTGATACATAACTCACACGCGTTATGTATCACCATAACGCGTTTTGTAATCCTATCCTACATGTTAAATGACATGGCAGGTTCAGAGCCCGCCATTCCTAGTTTTACATAATGCACAAGCGTTGTGAATTTACACAATTCTCGCACGTTTCACATTTACCCAATTGCATCTAAAGTGACCCTCATCTTCTTGCACACACCCTAAATACTTTCCATAATTTAATTTTTTATTTAATGAGCCGACATGAATTTTTTTAATTATTTTGTTAGTAACAAATGTTACATCACGATGTAATGTTACATGTAACACTACACATACACATTACAACATCTCCCCCATTCTGGGTTGTAGAGCACCTCGTTTCACTCGGTGCAACCAACATAGATCCATCTCAAACCCCTATCTATCAAGCACCAAGAGGGATCTAATTTATTGAGGTGTAATTGCTTGATTGATCCATGTTTAAGATTGATATATGATTTTTATTTTTTTATTTTATAAATCAACATTGATTTTTTTAATAACCTTTTATTTGGTTGTAATTTTTTATTTTATGATCCTACTTTTTATTTGGTTTTATTTTTTTTATTTTATAAGCCGACATGAATATTTTTAATTATTTTTATTTTGTTAGGAAGGTGACAACATCTCTAGCATGTTTATTTTTGTAATTTTATTAACGAACATGAATTTTTTAAATTATTTTTTATTTTGTTGGGAACATGACCACATCTCTACCATACTCGGCTCTAGAGCACCTAGCTACTTAGATCCATTTTAAATTCACACAAGCACCCAAGAAGCATCCAATTTCTTCACATGTAATATATTTTTTTAATTTTTTACAGGTTAAAAAATGTACACATCCCACATTGATTTTTTAATTACTTTTTATAATTTTTTATTATATTAGCCCACATGAATTTTTTAATTAATGGCTACACTGGGTGCAATAAAACTTTATGTTATGTTTTATGTAATATTGATGCCATTATTATTATATATTGATTTTGTATAATTTATTCCTCCTATTATACTTCTTATGTGAAATAGGTTATCGTTCTTATTATTGTTATACATTGATTTTATATAAGTTATTCCTGGTGTTATCTTTCTTATGTCATCCTTCTTATGTAGGATAGGTTTCCTTCTTATTGGGATAAGTGACTTCCTCCCATGAAGTTAAATTAGACACGCCCACATGCCCTCTTTAATACTTGATTTTTAATACGCCCTTACGCATTCTTTCCCACATGGAAGTATTAAGGATTTTAATCACAGTTTGTTAGTTTATCTAATTGTTATACAGTTAGATGATAGTTATGGTCCTTTTGAAATATATATATACCTCTATGTACATATCCAAGACAACTTAATAGCTCATTATTGTGATACACTTTCTTCCCTGGTTCGTCTTCATGTCTATCTTTCTTCTTCTTCATATATTTTTCATGATTTGATGTTTAACAATGGTATCAGAGCATTGGTTTGGAGAGTTGAGACATCGCATACTAAAAGAGGCCTCGCTTAATCATATCTGATGGGATTGTGATGACAGAAGAAACGCTAGCCCGTCCTATGGTTTTGAGCAGAGCGTGAAAGATTTTTGAGCAGGGAATTGGCCTAGTCAGAAATCCCACCGGAGTAGAGATAATAATATAATATGTGATATAATATATTTGTATGTGAGCATGCAGTCTGTTGAAGTTTCTGACGCCAACAACCACAATTTTTAAGAAAGTGAGAGTTGTCCATCGTGGAAATCGAAGAAAAGGTCACTAAATAAGATATAGTCGTTGCTTCATAATGTGTACAATCCATCGAGACTGAGAAATTGCATCCTAAATCGTTGAATAAGACACAGAACTCCTGGCTATAAGTTATAAAAGTTTTTTATTTTTTATAAAGCCCAGAAAAAATATTTTTAAAAATGATTTATTTAAAATGGAATATTTGTTTTATATGGAACCGAATGTTTTGAGGAGTTAGGTCATATTTTAAAAGGATCATTTGGAAGCTTAAACTAAGACATTGTGAAATGCAAGAGATGGCTTGTGATAAAAAAAACAGTCTGCCCTGGACAGAAGGAAGACAAGCATCATCTTTTGGTTGAAAAACGTGCAAATCTGGTCTTCACATAAAAGGAAAAGGATTTGGATGCTATGAAAGAGACGTGGATTCTGTTTGCAATTATTGCAGCCTATAGCTTATATTATGTTTCCTAGAAAGGAGATCTGGCTCTCTTTAGGCAAAATTCCATTTTGAGACCATATGTTGCTAGAGAAATCACGTTGAATAATCAAATATGAAGTTTATCTGTTGTAGCGATCATGGATTAATTTTATGTGTTGTTTTGTGTAAGAAACAAAGAATGGCAATCTCCAGCAATCGTGTGTAAATTTCTTGTTTGTTTTCCCAATGATTAGGAAGAGAATCCACTTGCCAAAAGAGGTGAGCCCACTTTTCATTCACCGATGTAGAATGTGATTTGACAAGATAAATTTGTCATATTAATTGTTGGAAACTATAGAGGTTGCTCGCATAAGTGTGAAAATGAATGCGTGAGTTTTAGTTGACAAGGAAAGGCCTATCAATCTTAATTTTCTGGAGCTGTAGTAGTTTTTGGTGAGGCCTTAGTCAATTTGTGGCAGAGCTCTCTATGGACTTCAATGTGAATATTGTATCCTCTCATGCTATTGATACAGGCTTTATGCCTTGTAAGAGCATGTTTGTTTTTTTTGTTGCAACATTTGAGTTTGCAGCAAATATTGGTTTGCTTGGTGATCATCACCCACAGGTTTGAGACTTAAGTAGTATGGGATAGGAGATCTAGAGCTGTACATTGATGGAACAATAACCACCATCTACTCGCCTCAATACGATCATGTTGCTACATGTCACTCCGGTCCTTTTGTGTATCTATACCAACATTATTTGTTGCCACTAAAAATTAGATAAATTTGAGAAATCAGCTTCAGATTGGGGCGCATCCGTTTTTCAATGTCCCGTTTCCAAGTCGGTCCAATAATTCTCCAAAGCCTTCCAATCACTTTTCAAGGCTCTCAAAGTAGTTACAGGTTTAGACGCTACAAAGGTGGATGCCATTGTCTATGGGGTGCCTCTAAAAATAAAATAAAAATGGAAATACTTTTGCTTCCTCAAACGGTGAGCGAGAGAAGACAATTTTTATGAGAATAAGGAATCTTTGAATGAAGGCGAACTCAACTTTATTGAAGCACTCGTGAATCACTGAACATTGAAAACTGGTTGATCCTCCTAAATCGACAGACATGCATAATGGAGGAAATACAAATCACAGAATAGTCGAATCCTGAAAGTGAAAGTGCATTGAGAGTGAGCGTCCTCGTGAGAAAAGGACAACACCGACCATGAGAAAATGACAACACATAGAGATCTTTGAGTAGAAATTTGGTATGCTATGTAAGGAAGTCAAAATCCTTAGCATGAAGCAATTGTCAGCATAAAGAGAAGAGATTGCCTCTCAAACAGTCCATGTGAGGAGGAAATCCCAGTTCGTTGATCGCATGAATTGGTTGAAGGAAAAGATATGACTGATTCAAGAAAAAGCATTGGAAATCCCAATTCGTTGATCGCATGAATTGGTTGAAGGAAAAGATATGACTGATTGAAGAAAAACCATTCTGAACCTGTTTACATTCCGAAATTTCAGCAGTTTGTTTAAAAAAAGGGACCAAGTAATCATTCTAAACCTGCTTATGTTCAGATATTTCAGCAGCTGAATGAAGTTAATGTACATGATAAATGAAGTTAATGCACATGATAGACCTTGTCCCTAAGAGGGGTGAATAACATCTACAATGTGAAGTCAAGTTCCAAGATTTTGTTGTGAATTTGTTAACAAATGGAAAACAAGTATGCAATCTTCTTCCTAAATTTTGAAGACAAAGTGAAAGTCAAAAGTTTTCAGAACCATTAATCGAGTAGAACACATGAGAGTCTATTTATTTTATTGAATGTTTTTGGTAATCTTTAAACCATATTTTCGTGGTTCTTGGTACAGTTTTTGTGATCAAAAGCCATTCAAGTTTCTAGTTGATACTGTTTATGGTCATCATAAAACCACCTCATTGTTGTTGTCATGATTTATGCTCATCTGAAAACCATCAATGAAGTAGAAGACATGAAGTTCTGCTTGTTTACATTTTCAATAGAACATATAGAGTTGTTTCTTTGCTGGATAGTTTATTGTCAAATTGAAACAATGCAACTTAATAGAAGTCTTCATCTTCTACTAAATTTTATTTCACAGATATTTTCAGCCTTTGTAGTTGACCTTCTTGAGTTTTGTACTCTTTGAATTTGCTCAACACATTGTTAATTGTCAAGTAGTGGCAAATTTTTGGGCAACAAACTTATGATTAAGGGGGGATGTTAAAGACCAGGGATAATTTTAAGAACCCATACTTATTTAAGAGTGTATAAACCTTGACGAATCTTACAAATTCTTAAAATGTCAACTATAAAATATGTGGCGATATTTTTCTAAAATTATTTCAATTTCTAAGGATTTTATATAGTTTATATAATAATTTAGTGATTTTTAGAGTGAAACAAGTTTATCCCATCAAAATTGGGCGAAATGGGGCTTTAAAAAATGCAAATTGGCTAATCTTTTTTCGGTAAAAAACATGGAAAAATAGCAAATGGGCTAAATTTCGCCGCTAAAATTATCCTCGTTAAAGGCTAATCATAGTTTGTTAGTTTATCTAATTGTTATATGGTTATATAGTTTGTTCGTCTTCTTGTCTATCTTTCTTCTTCTTCATGATGTGATGTCTAACTCGGAGTAGTCTATTTATTCTATGTTTTGGACTTTAATGTGGGTTTCTGTCTGAATCCATTTTTTTTTTTTAATTTAAATTTGGAAGTGTTTAATTTTTTTTATTGAATTCATAAATAAATTATATTTAGATTACACAGCCCAGGTGCTTATGGTTTTGTTAACCGGACTTAAAAAAAGACATCGAAAGGCTCATGGCATGCGTTATTTGAGTAATAAGCACCTATATAAATAAATTCCATGAGAGCTCTTTCCTCATATCGAGTTCGTTCAGACTTCCTTCGCAATCACACACATAGAAAGTTCGTTCAGGCTTCCATTCTGGCAAAGTTCGTTCAGACTTCTCTTCGCTCACAGAAGTAGAAATTTCTGTTTATTCAGACCAGCGGGTAGCCATGGCCACGGAATCAAAAGTGATTTTGAAGAGCTCAGATAACGAATTGTTCGAGGTCAATGAGGCCGTCGCCTGCGAATCTCTGTTCATCAAGACCATGATCGAGGATATTGGTAGCGTCAACTCAATTCCTCTTCCTAACGTCTCTGGCAAGATACTTTCGGCGGTCATCGAATACTGCAACTACCATGTCCAGACTCAGAATCCTGCCGAAGACGAAATCAAGACTTGGGACGACGAATTCATTAAAGTCCATCAGGACAATTTGTTCGACCTTATTCTGGTATTCTGTCTGAAACCACCTTTTAATTGGGAATTTGATCGTTACGTATTCTTTCAGTACTCAATTTTATTATGGTTCCGATTTAATTTTATTAGGTATTCTATCTGAAACCCGACCTGATTTTGGTATTCTGTCTTAAACCCGACCTTTGTTCGACCTTAATGGGAATTTGATCGTTAGGAATTATTTCAGAGAACCTGATTTAATTAAGGTTCCGGTATAGTTAGGGATTCGATTGTTTTGTACTATCTAGGGAAACTCAAATAAAGTAAATTAGGGATTCAGTGGTTTGGTATTTATTTTTTATAAGCCTCGTTTAATTAGGGCTGCGATTTTCTCCTTGTCACCCTTATTTGCCCTTGCGCACCTGTTCTTAAGCTTTGATGTTTTAATCGTTTTTGGGTATACAATTACTCTTCTTCAATTTTCAGGTTTCTTGCAACCTAGTTAGAGGTTTTAGGCGTTCTAACTTAGAGTCTTTGATGTTTTGGAATAGTTTTTAATTAATTTTTTTTGGGCACAATTAGTCTTTTTAAATTTTCAGGTTTCTTGCATCGCAGTTGGAGGTATTGTAAAGTGTGGTTTCTTGATTTACTCATAGCTATTAAGATTAAGGGGTTTAGATAGATACTTCTTGGTAATCCAATTAAAGGTTTTCCTAAATTTTAGTATTTAACTTATTTTTTGGATATGTTTTGGTTGATTTTTAATGGATCTGGTTATAGTATTCTTGGAAATGATTTTCTATCATTTGAAGTTTGTGTCTTCTTGATATTGTTTAAGGGTTTTTTTGGAAATTTTTATGGTGTCAAAATTGTAGTGTTCTTATAATTCTTCATATTTTCTTTCAGTTTTTGGGATTTTTGTGACACATTTGTAGGGTGTAGAAAGTATTGTTGTTTCTAAGAAAAGGGACATGACCTATCTTCTTTGAAAGCCATATTGAGGTGGACTAAATGAATCTTATTATTAACCCACCTTGTAAGTAGTTTTATCAATTCCTTTTGGGTAGGGTGATTTCTAAGGGTGTCATGGATCACTACATCTTCTCTAATTTGTATGAGCTACTCAAGTGGAATCACAAGTACATGTAGATTAATGTATGAACAACTCAAGTGGCATAGGTATGTCATAAGTTTGATTCCTAGCTAGCCCTAAGCTTTGACCCATTTGACTTTTTGTATTAGATTTGAAGGTTAATTTATTTATTTTTCCAATTATAATCTTTCTTGCAACACTTTTTGGATGATCTTCTAGATAAAATTGTAGTGCAACTGAACTTTTGTTTCCAATGGTTACTTAGATCCTTTTGTAGACATATTTAAGAGAACACTTTAAAGTATTTTTACTTTTTGTATGTAGTATGAAATTTGGGATTTGCTTATATGGATGCTTTTCTTCTAAATATTGTGGATATTTTTTCTTAAAACAATTCTAGTGTTTCTCATTACTTTTAAATATTTAGTTAATATCGATTTAAATAGATGAGTATTACACAGAAATCTTTGTATTTAGCTTTTGAATATGTTTGAGCCCTAGAAGTTAAAACATTTTGTTTAGTTTTAATTGCATTTTTTATGAAATTTGGGGTTTTCTTTTATGGATATCTTTTATGAAGCATGAGTGCAATGTTTTTTTTCTTGTTTTGAGAGGTTTTTTGAAGAACTAATTTTCAAATACTCAATTCTAGTTTTGTTTTGTTGTTTATATGTTAGTTTAAATTCCAATTTTGGTTGATGATGCTTATTTTGATGCAATCATGAAGTTTTGAAAATTTATATGCATTTTTCAATGTGTACTTGTGCATTTTTGGAAACCAAAATCTTAGGTCTTCTAAATTTAGAATATCATAGTATTTTTGTTGTAGAAACCTTTCTCAAGGGTTGTCTATTCTAATGAAGTATCTTAAAGTTTGAACCAGGCCTCATCCCATCATCAAAGTGAAACACGAATGAAACCCCTAGTCAAGGCTTGTAAAATATGTTGACTTCAATAATGAACCAACATTTTATTATTGATTTTTGTGTTCAAGAAATATGCCCTTAAGAACCTACAAGCAAAGAGAAAATATTTTTACTTACTTACTAGTTTGAAGGGTCACTAATGTCTACCTAAATTTTCCCATCCTCCATGCCTTTAATGCCTCATGCCTTTGGGGGTGAAGTGGGTCATAGGAAGAATGTGACCCTTGGGTACGGTCTTTTCTAGGTGTACGGAGAGTACCAATGTGCTCCATGGGGGAGATAGTAGTGTAAGGTAATGTAATGTAAAGTAATATTACATTACCAAAACTAAAATGTAATTTAAAAAAATCATCTCAATTCATAAAATAAAAAATTATGAAAAGTATTTAAAAAATCCATGTCATCCTAAGAAATAAAAATTAAAACTTAAAGTAGGATCTATTGAGTAAGAGGGAGATCAAATTTCTTGAGTTCAAGATTTAAAAAAAAATTACACATCAAGAAATTGGCCACTAGGTACTTAATAGATTTAGATTTAAGATGGATCTATGTTTCTATATCAATGCCCCATTAACATTTTTCTATTATTGCTAAAAAAATTATTGTTCTATAAACATTTGAAGTCTTTTTTGAAGGATTGATTTCCTTAAATTTGAATATTCTGTAATTATTTTAGTTAAATGAATAATAACTTTAGTGATCTCATTTAAAGTGAGAAAGTAATAGGCTTGATTGTTTGTAGATGATTTTGTTTTCTACAATATTTTTGTGGCTTTGTTTAGTAATGTTATGCATATGTGTTTTCCTATTCAATTTATAGATATTTTTGTATATTTATGGAAAAAAATTATTATTAAGTTTTTCGATTTGTGCAGGCTGCAAATTATTTGAACATGAAAAATCTTTTAGATTTGGCATGCCAGGGTGTGGCAAATATGTTGAAGGGGAAGTCCCCTGAAGAAATAAGGAAAACTTTCAACATTGAGAATGATTTTACACCTGAAGAGGAGGAGGAAGTCATGCGTGAAAATAAGTGGGCATTTGAATGATAAGGATATCAGTGTAGGGAGGTGGAAAAAACATATATATTCTTCTATGAATATGTCATGGTGTTTTGCTTGGTTGTAGTCTAGAATTTGTTTAGAATCCTATAGTCTAGATTTTCCATTGTTTGGAATCATTAATTTCTTCTAATACTATGGTCGACCTTGAACATCACGGACTATGGTTTGGTATAGTTGAAACATTTTCTTGAATCATTTTGTAAAGATCTTTAAGAAACTTATGGAATGGTATTTGGATTTTTGAACTTTTGATAAATATCACAAATACTTCCATTAACTCTGTCATGTTTTCTTTTTTTGGGGTTACTTGTTTCTTAGGGAAGTTGTTTATATTTAGGGAAGTTGTTTATATACGAGGTATGATTCTTGGAATAGCATGCACTACAATATTTGAAGTTTTTGTATGTAACCTAACTAGAACTTGAAACATTTTATGTTGTGGAAAATTATTACATTAAAGGTTATTGTAAAGTTTTATGTTATTGACCAATGATGGTCAAGGATGACTGTAATTAAATATTTTTATTATTTAATAATTAAGATAGGAGACACTTATCCAAAGATGACTATTGAAGAGTGTTGAGTGACCCACTAGGAGGAATGAACTAGTGTAGAAGGAAAATTGACAAGTGGCAGCAATTGCACTCACTTTCTAGCTAATGCACGAGGCAACCTTCCCTAAAAATGTGGTCATGTTCCCCAAGGAAGGTGGAACTGAGCAGGGGGCTCATTAAATGAAAATTTGAGCCAAAGACCTACGCAATCTTATATGCATCGAATGAGGAGGAGGCTCACTAACTATTCCTCGTGGATGGATGAATACTGGAAAGTTAAGCACACAAGGAATTCGATGAGGGGAAAGCTAAAGTGAGTTGCAAGTGTAAGAACTGCAAGTTTATTTTGCCAAGTTGCAGAGAGTGTTTTGTCTGCAAGTTTGACTGCTATGATGTAGAGAGACTATTACATGCTTCTACAAAGTATCTTAGTCCTATTGGTTAAGTGAACAGGCTCGCGGGTCATGTAGCAAGTAATCTTGGCCACTTCTAGGAGACAGTTGGGAGGAACGGTCTTCTTTGGGTGTTCCTCCACCTCAACAGCAGGTTCTGCATTGTTCTGTTTTAATTGCTTCTAAATAGTTCTATATACTTTTGAAAAAAAAATTCTATAAGTTATTAGGTTCTAATGCTTCTTATTTTTTCTAATAGCTATTATAATTATTTGAATATGGAACTCATAATTATTTTCTATGCAAAATCCTATATTATTAGATTTGAAATATAGAATAATGAAATATGAAATCCTCTCTCTATTTTTCCTTTCAATAAATTAATGTACTCTAGTACAGAGAGTTTGTTTAAATGGATAGATTAGAAATGATTCCAATATTGTAAGTAGAATGTTGTTCTTTACAATATATCAAAAATAAATATATATGCTGGTGGAATTTCACTATTTCATAAATGATTTATGCTAATTTCATTAACTATATAGCTATAGATTATATAAGAATAACCATCCTTTAAATAGCAATTATATTACGAACATAATGATTTAAACAATAGTATATTAAATAATATACACATAGAAATATAGAAGTGGAATGGCTTAGATAATAAACATAGTATTTTTTATTATAGAGCAGTATTATATAAATAATATATATTATACACTATTAATTGATACTATTTTATGGTTATAGAGTAACTGTGTAAATCATGAAATAAAACAATATTTATGTTCTATATGGATGTATTACGACATTTAGTATTATTCAAAATTATAACTAGAAGTAAGACAACTTAACTATCATGTATTATACACAACTAGGGCAATGCCCAGTTTTAAGAATAAACAATACCATTCTATGCATCATTAGTATTAAGAGAGTTACCATCAATTAAATGATATGTCCCAGTTTTAAATCAAGATATCTCATATATAGTCGAAAGAGTGTAATAATCCACATAACCTAATTATATTATAAACAATTAATGGAAAAGAAAAACTCAAGCCACACTTAAAATGAGAACGAGGGTTGGAGACCCATAAGGGGTCGCTTCCCAAAATACTTATGACAACACTTTAAAAGAAACTAGCTCAGTATTAACTACGGCATGCATTTTCATATCAAGCTATAATAAACCAATTAACGCAAAGAGAACCATCGTAGACTTATTAGGTTTAAACCCTCTACCCATCAGCAAAACGCATTCATACACAAAGTTATCACAATTCCATTAAAATCTTTTACAAATACAATTAATAGAATGACAGAGCCATCATTGGTATATAAAGGAAATAGTCATTGCTCAACTGAGCATACAGTTTGCATTTAGGGTTTACCCCGATTTTAAGAACAGAATCTATATCTTCTAAAAAACAAGAATCATCACCAATATTTTTGGTATAAACCCTCTATCCGTCAGTACAACGCATGTATAAATCCTGTTGAAGGTAATTATTCAGGGTCGAATCCCTTCGATAATCCAAATAATAATAATTCTAATATCTTTTACCACAAAGCACGATTAGTGCCCAGCGTTTTGGCTAGATCACAATTTCATATAAAAACAAATCTATATTATTATTTACAACAGAGATATCAATGGCGTGAAGAACAAGAAATTCACTAACCAAATCAAAGTATCATTTAGGGTTTTGCCCAAACCTTTAAATACAAACCCATTCACACTTACGAGAATGTATGAAAACACAAATACAGTCGCACAGGAACCTGGAAGTTTTAGTAATGAAATTACGTTACCTAGAAGTAGCTCATTTCCTTAAAATGTAGATTGGACAAATAAAAACTTTGTATCCAAACTCGGTATTCATATAAATAGAAGAAATAACATGCTTGAGGGAGAAGCCCAACTCATTATAATTTACCGTGAATCGATACATTACAGTAATATTGTTCAAAGTTTCCAAAACAGAGTTTAAACCCTTAAAAGAAAAACAACCAACGCTGCTGACAGTAACATTTTTTAATGTTTTACAAATCGAAAAAGGGTCAAATCTCCACATTCTTGCTCGACAAAACAAAAACGTAAACCAGAATCACATCAACTCTTACAACGACGATCAAGGTGGTTCTAGGTAGGTCGGGGCTTACCCAGACTGCTTAAACCCTGGAGCCTTCCATCTTCATTTTTCTCAAAGCTTTAAACACAGCCAAGAACTCCATGGTAGCACCAGAACCCTGGAATGAAAAAAATACAAAAGCGTTAGTATTGTTCCAATTTGAAATATAAATAACAAATGCATATCAATAACAATAATAATTCTTACCATGGAGCTGGTTACACTATCCTAGAGCTTCCCTCCATCATTTACGCTACCAAAATACCATCTCCGCGTAGGTTTTCGCTCGCATCCATGAGAGTCGAGAGCTCGGCTCTCTCACAAACAAAGGAATAAAAGAAAATGTCAACTTGGTCGAGCGAAAGGAAGGGTTAGGGTTAGCCACAACGTGGAAGCCCCAAACCCCAAACCTTCACGTGGTGTCTGTATGGATTACAGTTGTGATCCATTCAACTTAAAATTTAAACCCTCTCTTCTATAGTTTCGAGGCCACACTTAAACTCCATCCATTGCCTTTGAAGTGCAGCTAGGATACCCTTTATCCTATAGTTGGAGTCGAGTGATGAATTTTATTATGATGCTTTTAAACACTTAGTTAGGGTAACTTGATCCCTAACAAATCTTTTAATCCACAAATAAATTTGAAGTTATGGTCCTTACTTGGAAACAAGAACACGATATTTTCAATACAAAGGATAAACAGTGTCTTTAAGACACATAATGTTATTATCCAACAAACTGAATGTCAATATAAATACAGTAACAAATTAACTGTCACTTAATCCATGATAAAAGAACATAAGAAATAATAAACGACGATCTTGTAACTAGAAGATAAATAAGTTGAAATCACACTTTATAAAAGTAATGCATTTTACTACAAATATACACATTCAAGCAGATGTTAAAATAAGAAGCAAAAATCTTACATTTTCTAGAATGTTTAGGTTATTATATTTTATAGGAAAATTTTAAATTTTTACTAAATTTTGGAGTTGTTACAGTGGCATTAAGATACTCATTGAGATACTCAAGGTGATAGTATTTTGCTGGTTAATCCATAACTTTATTTATGTGATGTAAAAAAAAATATTACTAAATTTCATGTATCTCTACTATGAAAACAGTTTATGTGATGTAAAAAAAAAATATTATTAGATTTCCTGTATTTCTACTATGAAAACAGTTTTGATTGATGTGCATGATTTGACATAATAATTCAATAATTTTCTTGCTCAGGCATGGTAGGATTTACTATGTTATTCAATGTTCTAATATATGATGACCTAGTTATTATTGCCATATCTTGACGTCCTTGTTGTTCTAGTACAAGTAAAAATATTAATAATGCATTTTATTTTATTTTATATGTTAGGTATATAATAAGTGATAAATAATTATAATAACGGATACATAAATATAAATATTTACTCAAAGGCATTAGTTTTCATGGTGTTTAGATTAGCATACCTACTTAACTTGTGTCTAGTGAACATCGATGCCACTAAGCCCCTTATCCATGCATTAGCTACAGTTATCTTTTTTATTTTATAATTCTTTATTTCGAATTTTAAACGACTTCCAAAAAATCAATCTGGATAGTACATTTTGTCTCATCCTTGTGCAATCTAGGAAAATCATAAATACTAATCCACCTATCAATGTACAACTAAATTTAGAAATTGCAATAAATGTAGTAATCATTTCAAATATTTATATGTTATTCTACATGTTATCAAATTTCTTATATCAAATGGATCCAAATTGATTAATGCTGAATATTACATTAAAGTGAAATGTACAGATCTCTAAACAAAAAAATTTCACCGATTACAATTCTCTTTATAATAACTTACACAAATCTATCTATATAATAGAATTTTTAATGGTGGATTAAAATTAGAATTTTAAAAATATAAATGTCTTATGAGAAATCTAATCAATAATAAAACATTTAACATAAATATAATATAAAATAATTTTGTAACATTGGATTTATAAATTTAGAAAGACATTAAAACAGTTTAGCATTGGTTTTTTTAAACCTTTAACATAAATATGATATAAAATAATTTTGTGGAGAAATGAAAACTCCTCGATGAATCTTCGCAACTGATATATGATGTATATATACTATCTCAACTTAATTTAAACCATGACCTTCCTCATTCCTTGACTCTTGACCTTCCGTGTCGTGAATTTCCTCTTCGCATATTTACTTCCTTTAGTATACTTCAGGCTGTAATCAAGTGGATGTCAAGACAAAATTCTTGGACCATGGTAGATATAAAAGCCTATAAACGTAATAGATAACATTACTATATTTTTAATAAAACTATATTATTAGAATCAATTTATTAATAAATATATTGCATATTTATATCATTAGTATTATGAAAAAACAAAACTTTAAATTCTATATTTTAGTTTTATAATATTTATATGTAATATTTATTAATTTTATCATGGTTTCTAACATTTAATATATATATATTTTTTAAATAAAAACTATATTATTGCTCACACACAAGGTACATAGCGGTTCTTACAGAGTTTTCAAAGTCATAGATTTCCTATCTACTCTGAGACAAACAGGAATCAAAACATAGACAGACTGTTCAAAATTTCTACCTTCATACCCACTATACAACCAACTACCCCCAGAGCTACTAAAATTTTTAGCATACTGAATCCTACTATAAAGACTAGAGAGAGACAAAAAGAAACAACAAACCCGGCTTCAGACAGGATTCGAGGGATCAGTGCCTCCGCTACAGCCATCCAAGTTTCGCTACATTCCCTTGGCATCCGTCTTCTCCTTCTCAGCTTCCATCACCATATCCATGGAATTTTGCTTGCTCCTGCGACTAGTTCCTATGTGCTCCTCCTCTTCCATGCCCAGATAGTAAAAGGAGACTCCCTATTTAGTAGCAATCACATCAATTTTCATATGCATTAAACGACTATCAACATTGTGTTCCTTCCAAGAATGAACAGGTTCTTCGTCACCCTGGTGCTTGTTGAGAGTATCCACAGTAACATGCGCTAGCATGTTTTTTATGACCCAATAAACCATGATCATATGATCATAAGCGGATGCTCTACCCGTCGTAGTGCCTAGGTCAACCACCCATTCCTCCACCTCACGTCGAAGCTCCTACATCAGGAGCGTGAGCACCATGTCCCACAACTCCTCCACGGAGACTATATCATCGCGAATCAATGGAGGGATGTGCTCGCGGAAGAAAGAAGCAACCTCTTGTGCTCTGGATTTAGTTTTTTCTGTGGTAACCCGACCCTTCCTCTCGCCCTGCTTATCAGTCACGTCCCCTTCTCTTTTCTACCCGTCAACACCAGTTCCCTTCAAATAATCAACGCTAAACCTAAGCTTAGGAGCCATTACTCTCACCCAGGAACAATCCGGTGACCGAACAAAAGAGAACCACACACAATTCAGCACCCAAGCAAACTTAACCCCCTCTCTTACAAAGAACACAACCGAATAGTAAAGGATACGAATGAAAATACAGGCAACTCCATCGGTAAATAAATCCCAAAGCATCATAATGAGGGTGACCAATAAGTTATCATCATCTATCACCAGGTACAAATCTGCATTAATGGAGTCGAGCTTCCCACTAAGCAAAATTAAGATGATGGTGATGGCTGGAAATGGAAGACGATACGGATCCTGTGTTCTGATCTTCCCATGCCTTGACCTATACCCTCTTATACTCAAATTGGGGATCAAAGTGGAAACATGTGTCATTCCTCGCATGATTGCACCTAGTAATGAGGCCCCCCATTAACTGCCCCCAACCGACTCCTGTCACCATCATGAATGGGTGGAGCCACCACTTCCATCTGTCTGCTTCTCTTCATGTTTGAATATGCAAAATGGTTGCAATTCGCTACCCAATTCTCATGTCGAAAGTCCTCCGTGGTTCCAACACTAAGGGCCCTACTCTCAGCAATACCTTGGTTAGCAAGAAGGTCTGCCACCTTATTTTCCACCCGTTTGACGTGGGAAAATGATATGGAATTATGATTGGCGATGAGAGTCCGCAAATGTTCCGGCCTATCCAAAAGACACCAACTAGAAGAGACCTTCTCTGGGGATTGTCCACTTAACACCTTCTTCACCATTTGAATTATGATTTGGGAATCTCCCTTCAACACTGCCAGAAACCAGGCTTATCTTATTACCCTAAATTAGACCTTCCAATTCGGCAGAATTGTTAGATTCTAAGCCAATAAAACCGATTTTTTTTTTAGAATGATGCCTGATGCATTCCTACATCCTACAGACTCCTCCAAAAGCAGCAACACCCGGGTTTCCATGAGAAGCTCCATCGAGGTTAATTTTAAATCTAGACTGCAGAAGAGGCGACCAGTGAATCGGACTTCCTAGACAACATATCCTATCTTTCCTCCTAAGCACATCCAAATCAGTTATTCCCAGTCCCCATCTTGCCGCCATGCGAAGTTCCCCTTCAATTAAATCCTTATCCTTATCTCCCCTGTGAGAGCTTCTTATTGTTTCTTTCATATTGTTAACAAGATTCCTCCAAACCTCCTCTTCCATGTGACTTTTGTCCCTAAAAATATGCTAATTTATCTCCTTCTAGATGGTCCATATAACCATTCCTCGAAGCATCTGCCACGGAGTCCCAATAATCGGATTCTTAAAAGCTTTAATGTTCCACTCCTTGAGGTTTTGATCCGGTTGACCTATAACCCAGTCGCTTCTCCTAAATATCAAAGCTCCTCTGTCCCACATAGAGGAGGAAAATGGACAATCATCCAACAAGTTCCTGAAAGTATCTTCTGAATTGAGGCAAAGGGAACAACGAGATGGCCCTAGGATCCCTCGATTGCTGATATTTCACTTGTCAGAAGTCTCTTCCAAACCACCAACCAACAAAAGACTTCTATTTTAGGCTAGAGGTTCATCCCCATATATTTTAACAAGTGTTATCCTCCCCTTCCTCACGGTTAGTTCGGATATCATAAGATTCCTTGATGCTGGAAATGCCTCTCTGCTTGTAACCCCACCTCAGCTTGTAAGGACCATTTTTTATCCGAATGAAACACTCCCGAATATTAGTCTTGAAGGCATGAAGAGTCTCTCTGTGAAGAACCTGCAACAATTAATTAATGAAAATACACGAGATAGTAGAAATAACAGAACTCGGAATCGCTTTTATTGATCGCAAGCCACTTCGAGGGGGCAACCTCCTTTGAGCAAGCTCAATAAAAATAACTTCACAGTACCTTCATTAGTCTCAACACAAACTTATATACGAAGTATAGGCACCAATACCATGGGTCAATACCATGTGTCAATACATGTTGGGCCTGGCCCAAGTGGGGCAATTTTGAACAAGGATTTTTGGAACTTCGAAGCTGAGCGCAGCTCAGCGTGAGTACTTCTTTTCTTTTGTATAATTTTTGGGGATGCTACAAAGTTGCGCACAGCAGAGTGTCAGATAGTTGCGAATCTCGGTGCTACGAGGATACAATACCGTGAAGTGTCTGGTCTACAAGGATCCAGCAGGGCAGAATGTTGGACAGGAAAGATGGCACGTGTTCCAGATAGACCAACGACGGTCTAATTTTGGTAAATATGATCCAGGAATGCCAAGCGGTGGGCAGGAGCGGATCGGGAAGAAAGCGACTAGTCGCACATGCAAAAGATATCACTACTTGTACCAGTCGCATGAAGCCATTAGAGGAAGAACGGCTCGGCGAAAGCGACTTGTTGGCACACATGCGACAAGAAGGCCGATAGCGACATGGGCATGCACGAAGGGAAAGCTGTGATGGAATATTCGCTACCAGGCACCAGCTAGCTCGATGAGCTGGAAATTATAACCGTTTTTGCAAACCTAAGGGTTTTTGGCCTGCGGATTGTAAAGACATGATCTACAGGCATGATCTATAAAGAAGGCACTATTTTTTAAGGGAAGGGATACTCTTCATTTTGGTCAGTATTGATTATTGTAGAATATTAAGCTTGAAATCCATTGTAAAGGCTCTGCAACTGAGTGCGCAGAGACCTATCTGAGAGAGAAGAGAGTCCGCAGCTGAGTGCGTAGACTAAGAACGGTTGTACCCTTCCCATAAATATCAATAGTAACAATCGTTCTTATGGATGTAGCCTCCATCCGGGGGGTGAACCACGTTAAATCCTATGTTATGTGATTGTTGTGTGTTTATGATTGTTCATTTGCTTGGTATGAATGTTAATGCTACAGTTATCTGTTATGTGATGCTTTTATATGTATTCATCGTGAGAGAATGGGAATAATATGTTAAGTGATACATGTAGGGGTGAATGTTAAGTATTCAACACTTATAAGTCTGTGAATGTATGAACATGCCGACTAATCACAAAATTGAACACCGAACTTAAGTGCAGCGTTGGAGCGCACAATTTTGTATGATTTACTCATTTGCATACACCGCAACGATAAACCCTTAAGTGTCTTGAATGCATAGACAATGTTAAGTTGGGTTAAGGTTAGACGACCTCGAATAGATGCGTAGTCTTGTTGACGCGCTGTCCCAAGTACGTGCTACGAGGTAAGTTGTCAATAGTTTATCTGCGCCAGGAAGGAAACATTCCATACCACTCAGTCCCTAAACGCGCTGGTCGCGCAAGCCCCTAGGCTCGCTAAAGCATCTGATGCAGAACAGAGGTTCCGTGCAGTTGTCTGTCTGCAGCAATCCTCAATATATCATGCTACTTATCCTTCTGTCCACTCTCGCATCACCAGGATGCGGAAACTTGATTCTGCATCCACCCCCTCAGCTTTGCCTCGGGTGAGACTTCAGGCTGCGTGCAGTCTGTTGCCGAAAGGGCCGGTGAATAGAGGTTTTGTTGGTTCCTTGAACCATGAATTACCTAGGTCTACACTAGAAACCTCAAGAAGGTGATATACAACCAACAATACAAACCATGGGCCAATACAAACTATGGATCAACAATTACTATGGGACGACTTACAAAGCATATGCATCCAACAACAATAATACAAACTATGGATCAACAAATACTACGGGATGACTCACAAAGCATATGCATCCAACAACAATATACTAATGAAGTAATTAGAAGGGTTGACATGGGTTCCTAACATCCCCTCTCCCTTATAAAAAGCTTTGTCCTCAAAGCTTTAGATGTGGAAATTGATGTAGAATTTGAAGGAGTGGTTCCCCTTTAGCATCCTCGGGTTGCATTCCGGGCCACTGACGCCTTTTGTGTTTCAGGAGGATTGCTTGGAAGGCCGTAGACAAAGAAGAACCATATCAACTGCATGAAAAGTGCGCTCTGAACGGTGTTGATTGGCTTGTTGTTTTAGTCAAATTCTTTCCATGTGAATATTGTCCTGCAGAATGAGAAGAATCTAATCGCGATTTCAAAGAACTGAGTCAATTTCCTCAACTAGGAGCTGCTAAGGGTGTATGGAAGAAGAACTGGTGGTGCTTGTCCATGTAATTCTTCATATGGTGTCCTTTTAGACATGGTATTGTACCACTGGAGCACTTCTAGAAAATCCATAGAAATAGTTTTCCAAATCTGTGGAGGGATGGGCAAGGGTTCAAGCAATCCTGAAAGGAGTGGCGTGTCACCCTTGTTGACCAAGAAAGTATCACAGTCAACCACCATCTGTTGAATTGTCAGTTTTAGTCCCTTCCAAAAGAAGTTACATTGTTCCCGGTCATACGTTTTGAGGATCCCAGATTGCCCTGCCAATGAAGAAGCATAGAGTTCATAGAAGAGATAGCCATGTTGAACAGATCGCAACCAATTTGGAACACGGAGAGAAATAGTTGTAAGAGAAACGAGGTCATCAAATGTGCGAGAAGGAGCATCTGCCACCATATTGTCCTTTCCCTTCTTGTAACTGATCGCAAAGTCATACCCATGAGTTGGATAACCCATTTCAGGTGTGCTACGGTGGAGATCCGTTGTTCCAGGAAATTTTTCAGACTCTGGAGATCAGTCTTGATGCAGAAATAATTCCCTAATAGGGATGGATGCCACTTCGGTATTGCATGCAAAATATCCATCATTTCCTGCTGAGATGTAGATGCGACTAAATGCTTACCGGAAAAGGTCTCTTGAAGGCGGAAATCCCACTGGTGCAACGAGGACACCTGCATATCAAAGGAAGTAGTGGAGACCGTTGATGGGTGCATCTGAATGGAATGGAGTTGAGCGATGACACCATGTGAATTCTTCTTAAGGATCTTTTCCAGGCGATGTGAACTGATGATGTAGAGAGACCCTGGTTGTAAGCCCCTAAATTTGTGTTGTGTCCTATTGACTGAAAACTGCATCCAAAGGTCAGCAAAATCCCATAAGATGGGGCCGAGTGTGCATAACCATTGAACGCCCAAAACCACATCACGTCCGCCTAAGGACAAGGAAAACATGTCAGAGCACAAGTTATAATCTTCTAGAGAGATATGCACATTGTGACACTTTTCCTTGCAAGGTAAGGCTCCCCCCCATTGGCAACCATGACTTCAAAGTTGGAGCAAGGATGGACAAAACAATCAGCCTGTTTGGCAATCTGGGGGTCAATGAAGTTATGAGTGCTATCAGAATCAAGGAGTATTGTAAGAGGAAGCTTCTTGAAGTAACCCCTGACCCGCATTGTTTGGGGCGTGGTGACGCCGGATAAAGCATGTAGAGATATCTCTGGTTGGTTGTCCTAAGATGGGGGGCCAATAGGCGGCTCCTGAATGTCAACCTGATCATCCATTGTATCTGGAGATTCTTCACCAATTTTAGAGGCAGGCGGAGAATCCATATCCAAGAGATAGAGCTTTTGCTAAACACATCTATGTCCCCGAGTGAATTTCTCATCACAATTATAACAAAGCCATTTTTTCTCTGCGTGCCTGCATCTCTGTTTCAGACAAAGGCTTGATAGGATTTGGTCGAGGAGCTGGTGGGATGGGAGGTCATTGAGAACCCATATTTCGGAAAGGGACAGAAGTTGGTTTGGAGCATTGTTGGGCTGCAATCTTATCTTCTACCAACTTAGTCAACCCCAGGAATTCCATCATTGTGTTGGGGCAAAACATTTTAACCTCTATGCGGATTTCATCCTTAAGACCACTGATAAAACAACTCCTGTAGAATTCATTAGACACTCTTTCTGTGTGATTGGATAGTTTCTTAAATTATGTCTGATACTCTCTCACAGTGCCAATTTGGTGAATTTTAGTGAGGGCTCCTGTAAAGTCATCAAAAGCACTAGGACCAAATCGTTGCAAAAGGAGCTAGAAAAAATATGGCCATTTTGGCTCTTCATGAGCCTTGATGTACCAATGGTACCATTGAAATGATGCAAGTGGAACTTTGGTGACATCAAAAGTATTGTGCAGACTGAAATACTATTCTACACAATAGATCCATCCAGTCAGATCAGTACCATTGAAGCGAGGAAAATCAAGCTTTGGACCATGGAAATGGCTGGAAGAAGAGAACCCATTTTCTGATGACAAGTCGAACTGTCATTTGTTGTTCATGGCCGAGTGCTCAAGATGGAGGCCGAGAAATTTTTCATCTAGATCTTGAAGTTTGGTTTGGATGGCTGCAAGTGCTTCCTCTATGGTTTTTGCTCTTGCACGAGTGACAACCATAACCAGGAGCTTTTTCTTTAGGGGGGGGGAATGGGTAGAAAAACAAAAACAGAACCTTATTTAGTAAAGGGAAATTTGGATTTGGGAAAAAATATGATGGGTAATTGGGGTTTGACGAGGTTTTGGACACTTTTGAATGGACACGGAAGCAAAAAATGAGGATTTTAGAAGCGGGGTGAAAGAATGGGAAATTTGTCAGAGAGGGACAAAGAAGCAGAAATAGGGAATGAACACGATGGAAAAATTTGAAGGCAATTGGGTGAAAATGAAAGAAGTTATGGAAACCCTAAAAATAGACAAATGTGGGATTTCTGGCTTTGGGAAGTGGAATTTGGGATAGGGTCCTCATGAATGAAAGATGTAGAATGCGATTACAGGGGTGTCAGGGAAGTTTCAAGGGATATGCTATGGTGTAGAAGGGATCGAAACTAGATAGATCTCCAATGGCGTGGAAGGGATTAGAAATAGATGGATCTGAAATGCAACAAATGGAGCGAAAACGGCTCGATCTAAAACGACTTTCAAAATAGATCTGAAATGGATGGATCTGGAACGACTTTCAGAATGCATCTTAAACGGCTCAAAATGGATATGAAATGGCGTGGAAGTGATCGACAACAGTTCAGCTGAAAATAGATATCGACCCCAGGTATGTTCGGCTTCCTAATAGTTCAGGGGTTTCACTCGGACACCAATGCTATCTGGCGGCTTGCGTATTGGGTCAGTACCCCTCACTCCATGACTCAAGTAAAACTGATAATTGCTTTGCCACAAACGACAACTCTTGGTTTACCTCACAGGTGGGAACTAGTCAACTAGGTAAGGGCCGTTTCCCTTTTCGCTGGCAGGTCCTCTCAATGGGCCAGCTACTTTGGGGTTCCTGTGGTACTCCTCACAATGATTTTTAGGGATTATGCCCAAGTACTTCCCACATTTAAGTGGATAGGGATTATTCCCAGATCTGAACTTGCAACAGATGCGAAAAAAAAATTGGTAGAAATTCCACCCAACGAGCCCAAGAAAGTGCTCTGATACCAGATGTGAAGAAACTACAACAATTAATTAATGAAAATACACAAGATAGAAGAAATAAGAGAACTCAGAATTGGTTTTATTGATCGCAGGCCACTTCGAGGGGGAAACCTCCTTTGAGCAAGCTCAATACAAATAACTTCATGTAATGTACCCACCTGCTAACCCAATGCAAGGCAGGAAACATGATGCTAAACTCAGGGATTTTACTATGATCTCAGCCCAATACTAGAATCACCTAAAATAATAAATGGGTGTGCAGATGTAAACAATCAATTATGCACAGCGGAAACAACATCCACACATTCTTCATATAAATTCGACATGTCAATTTCAGTCATTAATAGAAAACATTTCAGAAATAAATACATAGACAGAAACACTTATCTTCATTTCAATTGTCCCAAGCAACTAGCTATGTCGCTGCAACGTTCCACCCAACCGTAGGCTCTTCGACAGCTTATACTGAGTCCATCCGAAGGCCACCCCCGAGCTGGGCATGATTTTCACAAGGACAAAGGAGACATTCACGCTCACACACAGTCTATTAACCATTTTTATTCTAGCCAAGCCAGTCTAACTGGGTTTATCAGGCTGCACTTGCACAAGGGATGCTCATTCCCAATCCCAAGCCAGAACCAGGGATTACCCATCATACTCTTCTTTCTCACAGCAAAAACAATTATTGACAGGGTTACACATTTACAACAGAGGTGTTCACAAAACGGGGTCCACATTGGTTCTCCCAACTCGTGGTTCACCCAAACGAATTGTGGAATTTCGATTTCAACCCCAGGGAGCAAAACCGATTTCTCTCCACTGGTTAGGATCCCTTCCAATGGCCTAAACGACCCCCAGGATCCCTTCCTAATTGACTTGGAACGTCCATGCTTTACTCATGAGACTTCCACACACACATGAACTCACTCATGTTCATCCTTTCACAAGAAAATAACTATTTCAGCATTCTTAATTCATTTCAAGCAACGAAACACAATTTGGTTTCATTTATGACATGCACTCAACAATCCTTTGTTTCTAAGATGCATCAGTCAAAGAAAGAGAAGAGTAAGAGTTTTCCCCCTCTTAGTCTTGTTCCAATCCGGAGCCACACCATCATTGGTGGTTCTATGCTCCTTGGCCTCTTTCACTTAAATGTGAATGCTTAACTTGCCCCTTCTTGGCTATGACACTTAGTGTCTAAGGTCTTGCATATGGATTTCAACTAGGAAACCCTTCCCCATTGTTCCTTACAGAACCTTTGGCTGCTAGGACCCACACAGTCCCACTAGCACCATCTTTTATTACTGCTCATATTGAGCTCTTTTAGGACAGTCATATGTCCACATGCATCCTCCGGATGCTTTCATAGTCCTTGCTTCCAGCAATACCTACACTCAAACATTGGGTTAATTCACATGTTTAGTGTATTTCCATAGAGTTTATCTCCAAATGAGAGTTTAAGAAAACATAATCAAGTCATATACACATGTATATTCATAAGCAAGAGTTGCAAGATAACCAAATACTTATCTTTATTGGATGTCTTCACTTTACTCCACAAGATCCTTCTTCGCTTTCCAAGCATTGGATTTCCCATGGATACAACAATGAATGTTGGGCCAGCACGTAGGCTACTCCACAACCATTCAAATAGGCAATGCCATGCCAGTGCGTCGACTGGTTTTTATCAATTAATTAAGGAATGTTTGGACAGCACGCCAGCTACTCCACAACATCAAGTGGTTAATGTTCCCACCAACTTATTCTCTATATTTTTATAGCTCCAACCAGTTACTCTCTGGCTTTACCCAGCATTTATAGCTCTTTCAGGGTCCTTGCTTCCTGCAACGGCCAAGGTTTCCAACAAAGGAACGACAGTGTATTAGCTCAGTTGTCATAAGACTTGTACCCGAAACCTTCATTATTCCAAACAAGAAATAAATGAGAATGAATACTTATCTGTATTGTGCATTTCCTCGCTACTCCACAGGTTTCCTTCTCTGCTTTACAAGCCTTGGATCACCTGTGGGGTGGATGCTTGGCCAGCACACATGCTGATCCACAACATCATCCGAATAGGCAATGCCAAGCCAGTGCACCGACTGGGTTTATCAGGCATCCCAAAGATCAGTATGCTAAGCCAGTACGCCGACTGGGTTTATCAAGCATTTCAAAACCATTATGCTAAGCCAGTACGCCGACTGGGTTTATCAAGCATACAGTAACCATTTCCAAGCCAGTTCTCCGACTGGTTTTATCAGGAAATCACACCCTTCACCAATACCTCCACAACATGCAAATCACCAATGCCAAGCCAGTACATCGACTGGGTTTGTCAGGCATTAATTTAACAACATGCCAAGCCAGTACACCGACTGGGTTTATCAGGCATCCAATAAGATTTTTCCGCAACACCCAAGTAACCAATGCCAAGCCAGTACACCGACTGGGTTTATCAGGCGTCCAACAACCATTGCCAAGCCAGTACATCGACTGGGTTTATCAGGAAATATGAACAACATAATATGATTACGTGGCTCTTTCTCTTGTGCAACCAGCGGTTCCCTCCAGGAACTCCATAGGTGACTCACTTGACGGCAGGCTAGCATGGCCCCACAATACCCACTCACACTACACAAGGATGATACCCCTTTTCCGCAACACAGCTTCCCGGGCCTATCCACCCCTTCTAGTGTGAGCGTAGAAAGGTTACCACTGCCCATACAGTCCCCTTGAGCACCCTTTCTTCACTTTGCCTCTTACGTGCAACACCAAGTTGCATCTGTGTAAGCTGATAGCACAAGAAGGATAAGCAGACTCATCAGTATTGTTGCTCAAAAATCGTAATCATACTTCATATCATTCACTATCAAGTATTGAAACACCAGGAATGCGTCCATTCCCTTAGGGAGTAGTCAATATTGAAAACCCTATCATGACCCAGCACCAGAAAAGGTGTGCACCCCCTTTCCGATGTGCGCCATGTAGGCCCTAATCATACTCAAGCAGTCTGTAATGATATAAATAAGATAGAGCATGCTAGTAATTTAGACATGAATGTTCTTGTCTAGGGTCACAGAATACTCATTCATTTGCAGATGTGTCTCTCATGCCTTCTGGCATAGCTTTACCATCTCACTTTCATGGTTTACCGTCATGCGGTTTGGCTGAGACATTATCAATGGCGTTTCACCCGAAACCCATTTCCAAAGCATGGAATCCTTCCCATCTAGTTTGGCTTCTACAGGCCATCACACATGGTCTTCCTGCAAGGTGTCCTCCTGGCACACTTTATCAAATAGCCAAACAGTCAACAACATTTAGCAATAAGCTTCAAATATGATTGTTTCATAACCACTCCATAACATTAACAATTAAATTCAATATGAATTTACAATTCTGTCTCCTGCAGAAATTGGTTTTCTTATCCATGAGACTATCCTCATATTGTTTGGTTCCTGTAAGTGACACCACTCTACCCATTATGGTCTTATGCCTGCTGTCATACATGAGCATCCACTTACAACATGTCCTCCTGACACATTTTCATATAAGCCAAACAGTCATTAGCAATTATTAGTAAAATTTCAAATTCGAAACATTTACAAATCTGATATTTACAATTGTTTTTACTAACAGAACTTAGAGCTCTCAACCATGAGAACCTTCTCATAACCTTTGGCTTCTACATGTGGTAGATCCCGGTCTCTACTATGGACTTATCTTCACAGCCATATGTAAGACCTTTCTACCGGAAACTAAAACTTCAATCAGCCAAACATGTCATGAGTATCTATGCATATTATCATTTCATTGCTACAACAATTACTGAGGTGATCTCAGAATTATAATGCTCAATAATTCAAACACCTTCAGCTGTTACATTTGAAATGCAATGAAATATATATATATACACTTCTATATATGCATCCTTATCACAATATAATTTTCAAGACATAGTCACACTATCCATCATAAATGCTCACTATTCCATAGTCATATCATTCATACCATTCTGTCCTTCCACAAAGTATTCTAGTCAGCCCATCAATCATGATTGGGCTCTTCATGCACTTACTATTTTGCATTCGCAACAACTCATGAAATGATCCTTGAATCATCATTAATTCGTCATTTCATTCATTATTTATTTTGCAATAACATATGCATCATCCCTATGCATTCATACAATGCATCACAAGATTTATAAAATCTCTTAATGCACATCTACTCAATGCTACTTTGCATTGTTTCATGAGTACTATGCATTCAAGCATATTATGATCGAAACATGACTATCTCATATAACTTGCACTACCATAATCAGGACCACCAGTCCTCACTTGCTTTGGTTATCAAGCACATAACCAACATACATATGGCATGATATAAATTCATATGAATGCATTGAGATTTCTAAATAGTCATAGGGTGTAAGGACCATTTCCTTCACTTACCCACACCTTACCAAGCTGGGTAGGTTAACAGTCCCAATCAACATTCAATATCACATGCAATTTAACTCAACATAACTCAAACATAGTTGAAGAGATCTTACCAAATCCCCTTTCAACATTCATGCAATTTGGCATCAATACTCATTACCTGCATGGTTATTATTAACATCGCCTGATGTTACCTGATCAATTGGCCTCTTACCAAGGCTGCTCGGTTCTTTTGCCAACTTTATGATCATAGATTTGTTGCGCCATCCTTTCCTCATAAGGTTTTTGGGCTTCATGCAACAACATCCCCAACATGTTTAGCCATGTTCTTTGTTATCTTTGGTCCTACAACCAATACCAACATCAATAGTGATTATCAACCACAATATTCTCTATTGCATATGCAGACTTCACTCTTTTACCAATATGCAATATCTCATTCATGCACAAGCATTTCCATATGCACTATGCAATGTTTGTTAAGATGTCATCTAGTGCATATACATCTATGTAATCCCTTACATTTTTAACATTTTTATGCCATATGACAATTTCATAATTATAAGTATGATAACAAACTGAGGTTTAAAGAATTATTCCCTTTTCGATCCCTCCTCGTATCATGGAATTTCTCTTCCATATCATGCAATTGTAGAAATTGCCCACATTGACAACAAAATTTGTTTGTCAAAACAGCCGCTGGCACTCTTCTGCACAAAATAACTATGATATCTGTAGACCTCATTCAAACTCTGGTCATGCATCATTGTTCCCTGCTGGACAAGCTTTCCAATGCCTGTCTTCATGCTCCATTCCGACATCAGGTGCGAAAACTGCATCCCTTCAAAAATGACAACTTTCACTTCAGTTCTGCACATTTTACACAGTTGCATTTTGGTCCCGAATGCCAACTTCAGCCACCTGTGGAAGAAAATCTAAGAGGAATCACAAAAACTTTTCTATCGGGCGGAGTTAGTCCATATAACAAGGAATACTCGGAAATTTACAGATCCCAATTCCAATGCACCGTTCATCTTCTATGAATTTCTGGGTTTTGCTACTTCTCACTTTTCACATTTTCCCAAAATTCCAAATTTTGGGCCAAAAACGGCTATCTCCCAAACGGTGCATTTCTGGAAAATCTTCGTCTAACGGAAGCTGTCCGTCTTAATGAGAATATGAAATGTCTAGTTCAGTAAAATTTCTGATTCCCACATCTAGGGTCACTTTTACTGCCCACAAGCTTTTCAAAATCCCGAAAAAGTGGCCCGGAACAGTGCTTTTTGGCCTTCTTGCTCACCCCGACTCCACATCCTTTGGAGTTGGGTTCCAAGATTCGGAACTTAACATTGTGCCTACTTCATGACTGCCTCGTATCAATTTTAGCTTAAACCGGCCTTCTGTCAAGCCTCGGGACTCTGTCCTTCAAAAGTCACTATTATCCATTTTCTGTCAAATCGGAGTGTAATGGGCTACAGGTCTTCACTGGTCTTTTCATGGCCCTCGTCAATGGCCTCCGAGCCCCACAGGAATCATCGCGTTCTGAGTTCGGATGCTCCTGCTATCAAAAAACCAAGTTTTTTTTTTTTTTTTTTTTTTTTTTTTTTTTTTTTTTTTTTTTTTTTTTTTTTTTTTTTTTTTTTTTTTTTTTTTTTTTTTTTTTTTTTTTTTTTTTTTTTTTCGAGCCGGTTCAGCGAACGCTCCCGCAACTGGGGCGGTTCACCGAATGCTTCCGCAATGCGGAGCAGTTCAGCGAACGCTTCCGCAATGGCGGAGCGATTCGCTGAATTCTCCCGCAACTGCGGAGCCATTCGGCGAAGGCTTCCGCCGTTTCGGAAGACTTTCCTGAATCCTCCCGCGATTTCGGAGCCCTTCGCGGAATCCTTCCGCCGTTTCGGAATCATTCGCCGAAGTCTTCCGCCGTTGCGGAACGATTCGGCGAAGTCTTCCGCCGTTGCGGAACGATTCGGCGAAGTCTTCCGCCGTTGCGGAACGATTCGGCGAAGTCTTCCGCCGTTGCGGAACGATTCGGCGAAGTCTTCCGCCGTTTCGGAACGATTCGGCGAAGTCTTCCGCCGTTGCGGAACGATTCGCCGAAGTCTTCCGCAATTTCGGAACGACTCGCCGAACTCTTCCGCGTTGCGGAACGATTCACGGAATCCATCCGAAATTTCGGAAGAGAATTCCTTCCGCAATTTCGGAAGAGAATTCCTTCCGCAATTTCGGAAGAGAATTCCTTCCGAAAAAGTTTCCGTTCGACGCCGACACTTAGAAAATTTTTCACAAAAACGAATTTTTCTCCGCTGTTTCGGAGCGGTTCGCGGAATCCTTCCGAAATTTCGGAAGAGAATTCCTTCCGCAATTTCGGAAGAGAATTCCTTCCGAAAAACTTCCCTTCGCAAATTTTCGGAAAAACTCGCGGTATGCTTCCGAAATTTCGGAAAGATTCGCCGAATGCTTCCGCAGTTTCGGAAGACATTCGGGAATTCTTTCCGAAACAGTCGTTAAACAAAACTTTTTCAAACAGACTCTAAGCAAATTTTTCAAACACGCTTAAAACATTGTAATTGGATTTGGCCCATAGAGGCCCAATGCTGCAACCAGCAGCTCTGATACCAAATGTAATGTACCCACCTGCTAACCCAATGCAAGGCAGGAAACATGATGCTAAACTCAGGGATTTTACTATGATCTCAGCCCAATACTAGAATCACCTAAAATAATAAATGGGTGTGCAGATGTAAACAATCAATTATGCACAGCGGAAACAACATCCACACATTCTTCATATAAATTCGACATGTCAATTTCAGTCATTAATAGAAAACATTTCAGAAATAAATACATAGACAGAAACACTTATCTTCATTTCAATTGTCCCAAGCAACTAGCTATGTCGCTGCAACGTTCCACCCAACCGTAGGCTCTTCGACAGCTTATACTGAGTCCGTCTGAAGGCCACCCCCGAGCTGGGCATGATTTTCACAAGGACAAAGGGGACATTCACGCTCACACACAGTCTATTAACCATTTTTATTCTAGCCAAGCCAGTCTAACTGGGTTTATCAGGCTGCACTTGCACAAGGGATGCTCATTCCCAATCCCAAGCCAGAACCAGGGATTACCCATCATACTCTTCTTTCTCACAGCAAAAACGATTATTGACAGGGTTACACATTTACAACAGAGGTGTTCACAAAACGGGGTCCACATTGGTTCTCCCAACTCGTGGTTCACCCAAACGAATTGTGGAATTTCGATTTCAACCCCAGGGAGCAAAACCGATTTCTCTCCACTGGTTAGGATCCCTTCCAATGGCCTAAACGACCCCCAGGAAGACCCAAAACGTTCTGCTCTCTTTCCCCATGGGTAACCAACACAAAAACGCCCCTTCCCAGCTAAAAGATGGAGGGAGACACAGAAAAACGAGGGAGGAAAACGCCCAGGCAGCTTGAGCTGCGTGAGAGAGCAGGGCCATGGTGAATAATGGCTTAGGCAGCCATTTCGTGGCTCTATTCTTGCCCAAAAAGACCAACACGTTTTCCCATGAAGGGTGGCTTGCCCATACCCGATTTTGGACAGCCATACCTCCCCATTCCCAAGGCAATAACTCCCCCAACCAACTCTTGGGAGAAATCAATGGTTGGGTACAAAAGTCAACATGGGTAGTTGAGGGTTTGATGGGTTCCCTCATTGACACTTGGCTTGACTCTATTAGCTCAAGGGTTTGAATGTTTTCCCTCCCAATTCCTTGTGAAATCATGCCCCCATCTCTTTGTTGCATTGCATAGCTAGTTGTGGGTATTTTTATTAAAAATGCATATTACATGATGTTGAAATTCCAATGTGCCTGGCTAGCACGCAAAGCATATGCATCAATAAATCGATGGCGGGGCCTTGGCCTTGAGCTCCTCACCATGATTTCATAACAAATATTACATTATTTATAATGTAAATGCCATGGGGCCAAACTGGGGACATTACACTTCATGGTACCTTCATTGGTCTCAACAAAAACTTATATACTAAGTCTAGGCGACAATACCATGGGTTAATACCATGTGTCAATACAAACCATGGGCCAATACAAACTATGGATCAAAAATTACTACGAGATGACTTGCAAAGCATATGTGTCCAACAACAATAATAAAAACTATGGATCAACAAATACTCTTGGACGACTTGAAAAGCATATGCGTCCGACAACAATATACTAACAAAGTAATTAGAAGGGTTGACATGGGTTCCAAACACTCTGTTGTGGTTAGGACTTCCCAACAGCTACAATCTGACCATTTTCTATGCCCCTCCTGCACTAGATACTCTCAATAATTACATACTTTGACTTTTCCTTCCGACATCCCTCTAACCTTGATGTCCTACCAGCAGGGGTCATCGCCTAGTTTGGGGAGCTGATTCCACGAATCTTCCTAGAAGTTGGAAAGTTCCCCATCATGGATTTCCCAAAAGCTATGGTGTTGGACAAGCTTTCACCCAGAGAAGGCTTTTAGCCAAATGTGAGACCCATTCCTCTCCTCATTGTATCTGATCAATTTCCCCAAATGTTTGTCCATGGCATATTTATGCGACAGACGCACCCATGGATCCACTCTATGGTTACACCACCTCCACCAGATCTTTGAACCATAAAATTCACTGAAGACCTTAGGATCTTTGATTCCTAGAACCCTGTTTTCCTTGGGTCTGAATATTTTTTCCCAACCCACCATGGAAAATTTAGACTTTGTTTCCTTTCCTCCCCAGAGAAAATTTCTCTGAATACTACGAATTTCCTTAAGAATATCCTTAGGAGCTGAAAGCATCGATAAAAGATAGACTAGAATAGCTTGGAGAACCAATTTGACCAAAACCAGATGGGTAGGAAGGTTCAAAGGTCGCAGAGTCCAACTGGACAATTTTCTCTGCATTCTATCAAGCAGATCTTGCCAGGAAACCTTGCGAATAGTTCCTTCCACAAGAGGAACCCCCAGGTATTTGGATGGGAAAGATCCCCGGGAGAAACCAAAATTCTCAAAATATTGTGTTGAGTGGTTCCGGCAATGTTAAAGAAAAACACCTGAGATTTATCCGGATTTACTTCGAGCCTTGATGCCTTAGAAAAAAGATCTAGGCTATTCTTAAAGGTTCGGGCCTCTTGGACTGAAGGGTGCCCCATTAACATAGTGTCAGCCACAAATTGCTGATGCATTTGCTTGTCCATCTACTCATGGAGTTGAAGCCCATGGATCCCTGCTTCATCTACTTGAGTCTATAGAAGTTTATTTAGACCCTCAGCCATTAAGATAAAGAGGAAAGGGGATAGAGGATCTCCTTGACAAATACCTTGGGAGGCTTGCAGAAGTTTGGTTGGTGCCCCATTAAGAAGGATAGAAAGAAAGGGGGTAGCAACCAGATTCATAATCCAATCCACCCAATCCATGTCAAAACCAAATGCTTCCAAGATACAACGCATATACTGCCAACTGATTTTATTGTAAGCTTTTGCTATATCCAATTTAACAAGCATGCCCAGTTTCTTTGTAACCTTCAAGGAATGCAGGGTCTCTTGAACCAAAATAATTCCATCCCCAATTTGTCTACCTTCCACAAAGCTCGACTGCTACGGGCTATTAAGTATAGGGAGAAGAGGCTTGAGTCAGTTGGATATGACCTTAGTGATGGTCTTGTAGATAACATTGCAGAGGGCTATTGGTCTAAACTTACCAGGGGTATCCGCTCCTTCCAACTTTGGGATAAGGGATAAGAAGGTGGCACTAAATGCCTTTAAGACCCCGCGACAGCCATGCGATTCTTCAACAATATGAAGAACCTCCTCCTTGATCAAATCCAAAAAGAAATGGAAGAAATTGGTGGTGAACCCATCAAGACCAGGAACTTTCCCCAAGGCCATCTGATTCAAATGGCTTCCTCCACTTCCTGCATTGACACTGGTTTACCAAGCATCTCATTGTGCTCCCTAGAGACTAATCTAGGGATGAGGCTCATTATTTTGGAAATTTCATGGTTGCGGTCAGACCAGTCTTCCTTTAAAAAAGCCTCAAAGTGGTGGATTAACTCCTCCTCTATTTCTCCTCTAATCTCCACCTGGCCTCCATTTTTTTTCCTGAGCTTGAATATTTTTGACCTATGACAATTTTTTACTACAGTATTGTGGAAGAGCTTGGTGTTCTTTTCCCCTTTTTGGAGCCATTGGTTCCGATATTTATGTTTCCAATACATCTCCTCTTGCCTCTCTTGTGCTTCAATCTACTCCAAAATATTTTGCTCCTACTCTCTTAAACCCTCATCCCAATCCTCATCCATGCCTTTCCAATAAATAAGCTCTAAATCCTCAATCAGTTTTTTCTTATCCTGCAAGATATTGCCAAAGTCTTCTCTGTTCTAGGTATGAATCTTGGATTTAATACCTCTCGTTGCTTTAAAACAATATACACACCAAGATTTTATAACCAAACCAACACTAGTGCTTATTTATTGATTAAACACACCGGTGCTTACGTACTATAACAAATCACCGGTGCGATATGTTACAACATATGAATTGGAAAATTTCTATATTTTTAAAATTTGACAATGCTTATATATCATAGAGCACTGGGGCATTTCATCATAATGAGCACCAATGTGTTTTTACAATTGGAAAGCACCGGGGCCATTAATAAAGATAAACGCAACGGTAAATGCAACTAGGTTTAGGAATTTTTTTTAAAATTTAACGGTGCAGTAAATATAAATTATAGTACTAGGGCATATCATTCAACTAAACGTATTGGGGCATAAAATCTGACCAAACACACCTAGGCATAACGTTTGACCAAACGCACCAATGTGGCATTAAATATCAAAATAACCATAGCTTTTTTTTTAACAGTGGCTACCGACATTGCAGTGGAATATCTATATTTTATTTTTTATTTTTTTAATTCCATTATTCTTTAGAAATTGAAATATTTTTTATAGTACTATTCATTTCAATTTTAATTATTGTGTTTGTTTGGATTAATTCCTTATATATAATAGATTCTATCATCTATTGTAATATTTAATCATCCATACATTTACTTAGCAATTTACCATTTCACATGTAACATTTGATAATCATATTGGAGAATGCAATAAAATAAAATAAAGATATTTTATTATATATCAATAAGAGACCCATTGTCATACAAAATAGGACAACATAAAGTCCACAATAATCAAAATGCCAACATGAATGTAATTGTTACACTTATTGGTAACATGATGTCTTTCAATTCGTACATTATCTCCAATACATTATACAAAATGTCTGATTTTCAAAGACAATTATTTAAAAATATACAACAGCTTGCATTAACATCCAAAATATAAGAATCACCATTCTTCACATGAATTATTATGAGTGCTCAAGCCACTTGAATCACTTGGTTTATTTGGCTGAATGTTTTGTTGATTTCCTTGATTGTTTTCATCTTCTTCACCTTCCATCTACAAACATAAAAATAAAGTGTATTAAATGTATCTAAAATATTGCTAGTAATAATAAAAATTAAAAAGATAATACACATGAATGTAAATTGAAAATTGATGTACCAGAGAAAGATTTGTGTCTTGAATGTCACACATTCTTTCAAAACCATGTCTCGTGCCATCTATCAAAAACTTCTCTGTTGGCTTCACTCCATACTTTGTTTCCTGCAAGTTTTATACCTCGTTAGAAATCATAGATTTAACATAAAGAATTTGTGTTGTTCTATTACTTATTAAATGAGAAAATTAAAAGAACATATATATTGACAAATTCCACAGTTAATTTTTGATACACCAACATATACTCACAACCTTTGCTTAACCCAATGCCAATCAATTCTTCCGATGGCTTCTCTTTGTATGTTAACACTTGTTTCAAGACATCCAAGGATTGTCGATGAAAAATATATATATATATATATAAATCAGAACCACAATGAAATTGTGATGAACCTGCAATAAATCATGAATGAAAACAAACGAGATAGCAGAAATAACAGAACTCAAAATCACTTTTATATTGATCGCATGCCACTTCGAGGGGGCAACCTCCTTTGAGCAAGCTCAATACAAATAACTTCACGGTACCTTCATTGATCTCAACACAAACTTATATACTAAGTCTAGACTCCAATACCATGGATCAATACCATGTGTCAATACAAACCATGGACCAATACAAAATATGGATCAACAATTACTACGGGACAACTTACAAAGCATATGCGTCCAACAATAATAATACAAACTATGGATCAACAAATACTACGAGATGACTTACAAAGCATATGCGTCCAACAACAATATACTAACAAAATAAATAGAAGGGTTGACATGGGTTCCTAACATCCCCTCTCCCTTAGAAAAAGCTTTGTCCTCAAAGCTTTAGATGTGGAAATTGATGCAGAATCTGAAGGAGTGGTTCCCCTGTAGCATCCTCGGGTTGCATTCCGGCCCACTAACTCCTTTTTCGTTTTAGAGAGGATTGCTTAGAAGGCTGTAGACAAAGAAGGACCATATCTGTTGCGTGAAAAGTGCGCTCATAATGGTGCAGATCGGATTTTTGTTTCAGTCAAATTCTTGCCATGTGAAGATTGTCCTACAGAATGAGAAGAATCTGATCGCGGTGTCGAAGAACTGAGTGAATTTCCTGAACTGGGGAGCTGCTGAGCATGTATGGAAGAAGAACTGGCGGTGCCTATCCATAAACTGCTTCATATGGTGTCATTTTAGATGTGGTATTGTACCACTGGAGCACTTCTAGGAAATCCATAGAAATAGTTGTCTACATCTGTTTAGGGATGGGAAAGGGTTCGAGCAGTCCTAAAAGGGGTGTCGTTTCTCCCTTGTTGGCCTGGCAAGTATCACAGTCAGCCACCATCTATTGAATTGTCATTTTCAGTCCCTGCCAAAAGAAGTTACATTGTTCTTGGTCATACATTTTGAAGAACCCAGAGTGCCTTGCTGATGAAGAAGCATGGAGTTCATAGAAGAGATAGCCCTGTTGAACAAATTGCAACCAATTTGGAACAAGCAGAGAAATAACTGTAAGAGAAGCTGGGTCATCAAATGTGCGAGAAGGAGAATCTATCACCATATTATCCTTTCTCTTCTTGTAAGTGATTGCATAGGAATATCCCATGAGTTGGATTACCCATTTCATGTGTGCTGGGGAAGAGACCCATTGTTCCAGGAAATTGTCCAAACTCTAAAGATCAATCTTGATCCAGACATAATTCCCTAATAGGTATGGCTGCCACTTATGTACTACATGCAAAATTGTCATCATTTCCTGCTAAGATGTAGATGCGGCTAAATTCGTACCGAAAAGGTCTCCTGAAGGCAACAAGCCCACTGGTTTAGAAAGGACACCTACATATCTATCCAAGGAAGTAGGGGAGACCATTGATGGGTGCATCTAAATGGAATTGAGTTGAGCGATGAAACCATGTGAATTCTTCTTAAGAATATTTTCGAGGCGATGTGAACTGATGATGCAGAGAGACCCTTCTTGTAAGCCCTTAAATATGTGTTGTTTCCCATTGACTGAAAACTACATCCAAAGTTCAGCAAAATCCCATAGGATGAGGCCAAGTGTGCATAACCATTGAATGCCCAAAACCACATCACATCCACCTAGGGACAAGGAAAACATGTCAGAGCGCAGGTTATAATCTTCCAGAGAGATACGCACATTGTGACACTTCCCCTTGCAAGGTAAGGTGCCCCCATTAGCAACCATGACTTCAAAGTTGGAGTGAGGATGGACAAAAAATAGCATGTTTGGCGATCCGAGGTTCAATGAAGTTATGAGTGCTACCAAAATCAATGAGTATTGTAAGAGGAAGCTTCTTCATGTAACCCATGACCCGCATTGTTTGGGGGGTGGTGACGCCAGATAAAGCATGGAGATCAAATATCTCGAGTTGTTCATCCTGAGATGGGGGGTCAATAGGAGGCTCCAAAATGTCGAGCTAATCATCCATTGTATCTAGAGTTTCTTGACCAATTGTAGAGGCAGGCAGAGAATCCATATCCAAGAGATAGAGAATTTTTTGAACACATCTATGTCCCCGAGTGAATTTCTCATCACAATTATAACAAATCCCTTTTTCTCTGCGTGCTTGCATCTCTGTTTTAGACAAATGCTTGATAGGAGTTGGTCGAGGAGTTGGCGGGATGGGAGGTCGGTGAGAAACCATATTTCGAAAGGGAACAAAAGTGGGTTTGGAGCGCCGTTGGGCTGAAATCTTGTCTTCTGCCAACTTAGCCAACCCTAGGACTTCCATCATTGTGTTGGCACAGAACATTTTAACCTCTGACCGGATTTCATCCTTAAGACCACTGATAAAACAACTCCTGTAGAATTCATCAGACAATCCTTCTGTGTGATGGCTAGGTTCTCAAATTCTGTCTGATACTCTCTCACAGTGCCACTTTGACGAAGTTTAGTGAGTGCTCTAGTGAAGTCATCAAAAGCACTAGGACCAAATCGTTGCAAAAGGAGTTGGCAAAAATCTGTCCATTTTGGCTCAACATGAGCCTTGATGTACCAATGGTACCATTGAAGGGCTTCCTGTTCCAAATAAAAGGATGCAAGTGGAATTTTTTGGACATCAAAAGTATTATGTAGACTAAAATATTGTTCTGCACGATAGATCCATCCAGTTGGATCAGTACCATTAAAGCAAGGAAATTCAAGCTTCGGACCACAGAAATTGCTGGAAGAAGAGAATCCATTGGTTGCCGAAGATTCGTGCTATTGGTTATTGTTCATGGTTGAATGCTGAAGATGGAGGCTGAGAAATTTTTCATCCAGATCTTGGATTTTGGTTTGGATGGTTGCAAGTGCTTCCTCCATGGTTTTTGCTCCTGCGCGGGTGCCAACCATAACCAAGATTTTGGGGGGGGGGGGGGTAATGGATAGAAAAACACAAACAAAAGCTTATTTAGTAAAGGGAAATTTGGATTTGGGAAAAACTCGGAGGGGTAATTGGGGTTTGAGTAGGTTTTGGACACTTTCTGATGGACAGGGAAGCAAAAAATGGGGATTTCAGAAGTGGGGTGAAAGAATGAGAAAATTTGGCAGAGAGGGACAAAGAAGCAAAATTAGGAAAGGAACTCGGTGGTAAAATTTGAAGGCGATTGGGTGAAATCCGAAGAAGTTATGGAAAACCCTAAAAATAGACAAATGTGAGATTTCGAGCTTTGGGAAGTGGAATTTGGGATAGGGTCCTCAGGAATGAAATATGCAGAATGGGATTACCTGGGTGTTAGGGATGTTTCAACGGAAACTGAGTGAAAACAAGGGAGATATGGCCAAAAAACAGAATTTGTTTTCTTTTTTTTTCAAGAATGGATCGGCAACAGCACGGAAGGGATCTGAAATAGAAAGATCTGCAATGGTGCGGAAGTGATCGGAAACAAAGGGATTTGAAGCGATGCCGACTGAATCGAAAATGGATGGATCTGAAATAGATATGAAACGGTTGGATCTGGAACGACTTTCAGAATGGATCTGAAATGGCGCGACAGTGATCAACAACAGTTTAGCTTAAAATAGATATGGACCCCAAGTATGTGCGGCTTCCTAATAGTTCAGGTGTTTCACTCGGCCACCAATGTTGTCTGACGGCTTGCATATTGGGTTAGTACCCCTCACTCCACGGCTCAGGTAAAACTAATAGCCGCTTTGCCACAAACGACAGCTCTTGGTTTACCTCATGGGTGGGAACTATTCAATCAGGTAGGGGTCGTTTCCCTTTTCACTGGCAGGTCCTCTCAATGGGCCAACTACTTTGGGGTTCCTGTGGTACTCCTCACAATACGTTTTAGGGATTATGCCCAAGTACTTCCCACAGTTAAGCGGATAGGGATTATTCCCAGATCTGAAGCTGCAACAGATAAGAAAAAAAAATTTGGCTGAAATTTCACCTAGTGAGCCCAAGAAAGTGCTTTGGTACCAAATGTGATGAACCTGCAATAAATAATTAACGAAAACACACGAGATATCAGAAATAACATAACTCATAATCACTTTTATATTGATCACAGGACACTTCGAGGGGGCATACTCCTTTGATCAAGCTCAATACAAATAACTTCACGGTACCTTCATTGGTCTCAACACAAACTTATATACTAATTCTAGGCGCCAATACCATGTGTCAATACAAACCATGGGCCAATACAAAATATGGATCAACAATTACTACGGGACGACTTACAAAGCATATGCATCCAACAACAATAATACAAACTATGGATCAACAAATACTACGTGACGACTTACAAAGCATATGCATCCAACAACAATATACTAATAAAGTAAATAGAATGGTTGACATGGGTTCCTAACAGAAATCTTAAGTTGTTATAAGGAAATCACAACTACTTACAAACTTTCAATATCAATCCATTTTTTCCTTGTTGTCCAGTCTTATGTGTTGAATGGGTTCCATTTTGTTTTCTTTTATGCAACAAAACAATTGGAAATTAATATTTAATGATGAATTAATTAATTAGATGTATAATAATCCAAAAAAATCAATGATTTCATACATTTGAATTACACTTTTGTTGAGATGGATCCTCCTACGATGCGATTATATCCATTTCCTTGAACATATTCTTGTACACTCTTTTGGACATTCCTGCTGGTACATTTCGCATATCCCCTCATTCATCCTTTGGGATATTCATAATCTCCCGAAAATGTAATATGACTATAAAATATTTTCTATTGATATGAAAAATAATGATAGCATAATTAAAATTATTAAAGGAATGCTTTGTAGTAATAGATACATTTTCTACATAAACATTTTTAGGAATATTACTTTTTGAATGATTATTTTTTGTTTTTGTATTTTTTTGCTATAGAAAGTTTGGCAGGTCTCATTGACCATTGATCTGGAAGAGCCTATTCTAATATACATATGACCTAATTCTTGGAATCATTTGATTGATTTATTTGTTGTAAGTGAAAGGTATGTCTATACTGTCTTTCCACTATATCCCTCATAGTTTTATAAAAGTATGTCCCCCTTATATTAACTTCCGGCACTAGTCTAGATGATTTAATGACCAATTCATCATCATTTTCATCTTCCATAAAAAAAATCTTATGACGACGTTTGTTGTCAGTATGTGCATAACATTCAACAAACTTGAATTATATTATTTGAAACATATTAGTGAATATTCTTAAGTACATAATTACTCAAAATTTAAGAAATAATTCATATTTATATATTATTTATTCACTTGATTCATCCCTCTACAACTTTTCCATTAACATTTTACGCTCTTCTACACTTAGATTGCTAAGAATCTTGTCGAGCTTCCTCACTTTTTGTCTCTATGTGTCACACATTAACCAATACATATAAATTAAATTTACAAATAATTCAAATGGATTAATTTAAATATAGAAATGAAAAATCACTTGCCTTCTTCACAATTTTGGATGTGCTCCCATCATGTCAACTAGAATTGTTGTTCATCGAAATATAATCATGAATTTTCTACCAATAAAAAAATTGAACCATTAAATACAAAATCTATCAACTATATTATACAAATAAATTACAAAACTCCAATATAGAAGAAAATTCTGAAATCGGTGTGCTAAAGTTTGTAAAACGCACCAGTGCGTTTACAACAAAAAAGCATCATTGCATTGTGTCAAACATGGCGCACCATGAACCATGGAAATTTGTTTTATGTTTATAGGAAAAAACTAAATGGTGGGTTTGGATTTACCAATGCGTTATAAATATAAACACACTAGTACATTAATGCAATATTGTCACACCAAAAACTGTGAACTATTTTTTTCCTTTTTTGAAAATAAAATATAATGACGGGACCTGAACTATCGATGTTGCTAAACAAAATACACTAGTGAAATTAATTTATAAAAAATTGTAGCAAAAATTATGCAATCATTTTTTATGAAAAATTACAAAAAAAACTTTAAAAACCTTACAGGGTCGACAAGGTTTTGGATTCGACCCAAAAAGTGGCCCATTATACCCAATTATTTCTATATAAAATCACAAACTCATTAAATCTAAAATCCATAAAAGTAAAATTCATAATTGTGAAACAATAGAGAGATTTAAACCCTAATGAGAATTTTGTAGCCACGTAAAATGAAAAGAAGCAGCGAGGAAAGAAGGGTTGCAATTTTGAAGGTAACTATGATTTTTTTTCTAAATTTAGTTACAATCTAAATAGGATAATAAGATCAATAGTAATATTTTACATACTTGAAATTTCTAGTATGTGGGGTTTTGATTTATTCACCATACCTAACAAATTTTGATCCTCAAAATAATATGGTTGCTCCAAACTCCTTCGTCGTAAGTCTCTCTTCCAGTACTCTCCCCTTGAAATTTCAAAAAAAATAAAATATTTTGTATACTTTTAAACAACATTTCGAATTAGTTTTCAAAATTAACATCCCCGCCCCATTTTTCAATTTAGGGAAAAAATGTCTTCTACGATTTTTTCAATTTTGATTTTCGACATTACGATGCACTTAAGGTTATGTCACACTGGTGCGTATAGGACATGCTTGCACCAATGTGTTTAAGTTTTAACATGGAACTGCATAACCATATAATATAAAAAATAAAAAATAAATTAAATAACATATATCATACTTCGGTGCAAATACAAATTATGACGCCCTGGTGCGCTTGTCAATACTAAACGCACCAGCAAGAATACTTTTTGTAAAATGCATCGATAAATATCCACTATCAAATATAACATATATTTATTTTGCGTAGGTTTTTGCAGATGTTGACATACAGTGCATTCATTGTGATGTCTCCCTGGTGCATCCAAATGTTAAAGTTGCATTGGTCCAGTTGTTGTAGATTTGGTGCACTGATTGAATATAAAAATAAGGTATGATTTGATATTTCAACTTAAAGTTTTACATTCATCTCAAATATTCTTTTAGTATTCAACCACGCCAATTACAATATTTCATAGTATATATATGTTGCTTAAACTCACCTTATTCTTACAAAATGGTTTCCAAACTATAATGGAAGTTAGATTGTAATATGGTTCTCAAAAATATTTTAGGACCATAGAGACATATATTGATTGTTGATTTGTCTTAAATGGAGGGAGAAAATGTTATAGTATCAAATGGCCAGTTCTTTAGATTCTAATTCATTCCATATTTTTCAAGGTTCGATGAGTTCTCCCTTTCTATATCCAATAAGTTCAAATTTTATTTATATTTTGACTATCTATTTGAATTTATGTTACTTATCCATGTGAATAAGAATATCAATGTATTATATATTTCAGGATCTCGATTCATGATCGAGTTCGAATGCACAAGATATTCCACCAATTGCAAAATGTCGTAAGCTCTTATCAAGAGCAAGATACCGCAAGAAATTCATAGATGAAAATGGGCATCCACTTTACCCCACCAAATGTAACATGTCATCTTCAAGCCACAATATTGGGTCATCGACGGTAATTCGGAATTAGATGGATGTATTTTATGACACCCCAATAGTATGTGGTTGTTCAATATATCAAGGGTTGAAAAAGAACCCACGACATGTCACACTCTCCCATTACACCTATGATTGATTACCCAATGTTGATGGTCTAATACCCCCTACTATAGTAAAAAATCCAATAGGTGATATAGAAAAGACATGTAGAAACACTTCCCTACACTGATTTTTGGAAAAGTTGGAAGCCAAAAAAACTATGTCTCATCCTAAATTGAAGAACCCATCCACTTCTATTCATTCAACTAAAAGTTCTAGTGATCCAAAGTATGATATTCAAATGCCAAACAACACATCTCTACTATAATATCAATAAAATTGCATGCGTTGAGAGAAAAACTGTCCAATTACACACCAAGGTGCATCCAATTGTTGGAGGGTAGCAATGATTTCTCCCTTCCTATGAATTTGCAAAGTAAATATCAAACTTCTTACAACCATGCTTTGTATGGCACGTGATCGTCTTATCTACCTGTTCCTAATGTTGGAACCAAATTGTCCTTTTGTTATAATCATTTTATGATTTCCAAGTCTAATATAGATGTTGCAAATATTGGGTTGTTTATCCTTTCACATGTACTCATTCCTACCAAACAGTCAATGGCACTTATGCCATTTTTTGTTCCTATCTATGTTAGTCAGATTACTTGAATATTATTAAATACAAGCATAGCATTTCCATGTATAGTATGTGCACGAATGGTTATGTTCTGGAAACTTTAACAGGAAGAACCTATTATATATAGATTTCCATCCACGCACTCATGGAAACATTGCAGGGCTCATAAATAGTTCTAGGTTCTCTTTATTTTCTGTAAATTGTTCATTGAGGAACACTTCAATGACCAGGAGTTCTTTAAGAAAAGGAAAGTGCCCATATTTTTTGGTGTGCATGCAATACGTAGCTTGTCTCCTAGTGATGAGTTGTTAATGAACATAACTTTCGTATACCACCAACTACTCATAAGAGATTCCTTGAATTGGGATTACCCTTAGACATCCCCTTGGGGCATAAGATAAAAAAAAATTGATTAATCGTATTTGATGATTTTCAATGGGATTTATTTAATGTATTGCTCAGTTTGACATTTTTTTTATAAATTTTTAATTTAATTTATAAATTATTTGTTTTATGGCCAAAATAGGGGACTTTCCCTAAACTCCTCATGTGATTCATTATACACTCAAGGATGTTTGATCACACTGTTATCATATGTGTAATTGTCACACCAAAATCTCACACACATACTCATGAATTGCACTATCTGTATTGCTAGACTTGGATACAATGCTCTTCTTCGATTAATTGTATTTGTTAATTTTGAATGGGATTCATGTTAATGTATTGTTAATTTTGAAAGTTTGTTTTATAAATTGTTAATTTAATTTATATATTGTTTTCTTTATGGCTAAAGTAGGGGACTTTCTTAAACTCGTCATTTGATTCATCATACAACTAAGAATGTATTATCACATAGTTCACATGTGTAATTATAAAGCCAAAATATCACACACATACTAAATTGCACCACCTATGATGTTAGCCTCAGATACAATTCTCTTCTTTGATTAATTGTATTTGTTAATTTTCTATGGGATTCATGTTAATGTATTGCTCAATTTTCCCATGTGTTGTAGAATAGATGGTCAATGGGTGTATTGTTGAGGAATTCCTTGCATAAGTTCACCGATTTGAATTACACGGGTACTAACCCTATAAAAAATATTGCTCAATTTGAATTTTTTAACATTTTGTAGAATTGATGATAATTTATCTCTCATTTTGAACGTTTGCTTTCTAAAATGTTTGTAGCTGAATATTTTCTATTGGAAATTATTCTCATGCTTTTGTAATAATTCTTTCACATAATGATGGATCAAACCAGTTGCATTGTGCTTACCAACATCATCGATGCAATGTTCAATATTTTTGAAATTAGGATTCTGATGATGAGCAAGCTATCTACCATATTCCATTGCACCCCAATACAATGTCAAATTAAGAGAAGGCTGAAAAATGAGCACAACTCTAAGAGGAAGCATACCAAGCATGGTTGAATCAACCACCTATTCAATTGCCACTGCATCCAGACTCACCAATTAGGATTTCCTACGGTAATAGTAGTTTTTCACATGTTGGAAATGGAGGCAATGAAATAAAGTTTGGTATGTATGATTTTTTACAACAAATGAGTGCCATGGATGCAATGTTGTTACATACATTCTAGGACAATGAGATAGGGGATGACACTCATATCACTGGTACCTTCTTTGAAAGCCTTAAATTGGATTCCACCACCCCTCTTTTTGGACCTGGATGGTCAAAGTATACACAATTGAGGACAACAATGTTACTATACAACTTGAAAACAATGTATTGCATTCCAGATGCGTGTTTCTCGGCACATTTGAGGAAGTTGACCATCAACTACCTTATATTTTGAGGAATCTTTTCACACAATAAACATTGAAAATGTTCTATTTTATGAATTTTAAATGACATTGTACATTTATATTTCCCACTAACTGGAGGTTATTCAAAATAGGTTACTTCCTAGTGATAATGCCTTGCCCAACAACTATGAAGAGGAAAAGCAAATGTTGAAAATATTGGGTGTTGAGTACATATCATATCATGTGTGTCCTAATGATTTATTCTATATAGAGGTGAATATGTGGAGTACCAAGAATGTGGGCATGAGAAGTACCAAGAATTGGAAAATAAGGCTAAACCACATGGTCCTCCTCATAAGATATTGAGGAACGTGCCTATAATCCCAAGGATTTAGAGGTTCTTTCTTTGCAGAGAATTAGCTATGTTGCAGGGATGACATGCCTCACACCAAAGTGACGGAGGATTTATGTGAATCCAAATTGATTCAATATCCATGAAGCATATAGAGAATACATGGCTTGATAAATTCGAGGATGAAGTATGAATCCTTCGATTGAGCATAGCCATGGATAGTGTCAAGCCATTTTCCCTCCTAAACACCAGTTATTCTATTTGTCCTGTAGTAGTGATCAATAACAATATTCCCTAGGCCCCCATGGTTTTCCGTGAATAATGAACATCATATGTTGGCTCTAATAGTCTATGTTAGAAGACAAGTTAAGACTATGTTTACCTACAACCATTGATCGATGAATTGAAGGAATTATGGGAAGGAATGCATGTATATGATGCATTGAAACCCATCCCAACAAAGAGGATTTTTAGGTTGTATGGAATATGTGTGTACACCACACATGATTATCCAGGGTTAGGAGTTTTTTTTAGTAAATATTTTGTTTTATTTGTTTATATCCAAATCAATATTTTGTGGAATATTTAATTCAGTGCGACCGTCTTTATAGTCAACACTAGCGTGCTCTGTATACCATAACATTGCAGGTCTTGTAACAAAAGGTTATCATGGATGTAAATTTTTTGGACCTTCTATGAAGGCTAGGTGGTTCAGTGACCTACGAAATCCAGTGTACGACTGCTCGAGGGTCTTCCTCCTAGAAAAGCACCCTTATAGAAGAGCAACATTTTCTTTCAATGGTAAACCAGAGAGAACAAAAAGGACTGAAATAATGACACCGATTGGCTGGATTATGGCATATGACAGAAAGAAGGAGATGGAAATTGCAAAGATGCTCGATTCAAATGGGGAACCTATGTTCGATGATCCTAAATTCTTTGACACCTATGTTGATAAAATTCCCAAAGGGATAAAAAGTAAATAAATATTTTATGGGCTCCCATATTGGGAGCATATTAAGATTGTCCACTTACTAGATCCCATGCATATATTTAAAAAAATCATCCTCATTTTGGTGGCACGTATCATCAAAAAAAAGTGCCAAGTTGGTTGTCAGAAGAGATCTTATTTCTTCAAATACTTAAAAGAAGCAATGGACAATACAAGGAAATAGAGGAGAGGATATCACCTCTTTTTCATTTAAAAAATGTGATATCCCATGGCTTTTGAAGAAATATGATCTTTTTTTGGAAAAAGGAAGTTATTTTGGGTGTGAAGGCTCCTTCTTTATATGGGTCTACTCTACAGTGTTGCTTCGCTACAAACGAACAATTATCGGGTTTGAAATCACATGACCATATCAAACTTATAAGGGTATGTATAGTGTCAAAAAAATGTTTTTGTTTTATATTTATATCTTTTACGACACAAGATAAAATGGAATTTTTTTTGTGTTTACTTTGTAGTGTCATTATCCATTGTTTTTGTGTGGGTTTATGAAACATGACTTTCTTGATGACCTGTAGAATTCCATATCTAAACTATATGCATTTTTACGGTGGATCACATCAAAGGAGATTTAAATAACTAGCATTTCATGGCGGCATCAAGAGATAAATGATATTGTTTGTATGTTTGAGAAGGAACTGTCGACGATTTTCATGGACTTGCAGCTTCATATTCTAATTCACCTAGTCGATGAGTTTGAATTAGTCGGGGGTGGTCTCATGTCATTAGATGTTCTTCTTGGAGAGGTATATGAAAAAATTGAAGGGAATGTTTTGACAAAGGGAAAAACATGAGGGGTCTAAAGCGGAGGGGTACATAGTATATGAGTATTTCTATTATTCTAGTGAGTACATCAAGCAAATAGATCACACACTAGGTGCAGTGATTTGGGATGATGAACACGATGAGGACAAAAGGGAATGGGAGCTACTGCAAATGAATGGAAAAAATCGCATGATAAAGACTAAATCACTTATCTTTCGATATTCACATTTCCACATAGTAACTGTTCACAAAAAACTTCAAAACATATATTTGATCCCATATGTAGTGAATGAGGCTTTGTTTCCATGAGTACAACAGAGAATTCAAAAAATTATGTCATCAATAAATTCATTATTTACAATGCAGAGGAAACATAGTCATGGATCGCATTCTATGAAAAGAAGAGGAGGAAATGGGACATTGATAGAAAAAAATTCATACAGTTGCATAGTAGAAGCATTCCTTTTCTAGATCATTTAAAAGATAAAATGCCAATTATTTGTCCCAACAATTTGTTTGTGGACCAAGTCAAAGAGAAATATGGTGCATCGGGTCTTTACCTGCCCGAAGAGGAGGACGAGCTAAGCATTGGGATCGAGTGCAACAACTCAATACTAATCTCTTTCTGTACATTTCTAACTTTATAATGAAACTTTGAACTATAACATATGTGCTTAATATATTAATGTTTGGGTTATTAGACATAATACGCCATCATTTGTTCCCATATATGTGGGATTATGGACATCATTTTCACACCGAGGATGCTTGTGATGGATGTCTTACACAAGATTATGGAGTGGAAGTCGAGTTTGACCAATATAGTCGTTGTAGCCATTGCGATCGAAACCTGATAGGAGGGATGTTGGGGTTATGTCGAAAAGATATAGGAGATCATTCAAGTGGGATTCTCATCTTTCCAATGTTTTATTTATATGTGCAAGTGGTGGGACACATTTGATGTGAATAATGTAAAGGAAGGTCGTGATAGTGATTTGATATGTATCAACTCTAGAAATATGTGGGATGATAGTAAAGAACCTTATGTTTTCCCAAAACACCGCAACCAAGTTTTATTTTACCCTCATGTGTTGGATAGAGATTGGTGGTTCATATTAAGACACGACCATAGATCTAAACATGTTTTTGAGAAAAGCATTCCTATCATGCCAATCGAGGAAGATAATGAGGGTGATGGAAATGGAGAGTGATATGTACATGTTTTAATTCATCATTTACAGCCTGAGATATAATTTTTTATTGTCTAATTATATTTTTTATTTTCCATGTTATGATGGTGGAAATAAAAATTTGATTATGGGATGCAATGCTTAAACAATTTGAGTTCATTAACAACCAATATGATGTGAAATATGTTTCGTGACTATCAAGTAATTTGTGATTGTCTGAAATGATTGCATGTCATTCTCCGTAGTTAGATATGATATTTATTTCTTTCCATTTAGTTCATTATAGTGTGGTTTTTATCATTTAATTTATTTTATTGTTACATCTGGAACAAAATCAGCTAACTAGAGTGCAAATTATAATTGATGTTAATCATATTTATTGTTTGTTTTAATTTCAACCACTATCATTTGAATAACAAGGTGGATTTAATGAATATATTATACTTAGACACTTATATTTATATTTTAGATAATTAGACACTTATATATCGTTAAGGCGGAAAAACCTATGGCAAGAATGAAAGATGTATATCTTTTAAAATTATGATATAATAAATTAAAAATAACAAACAATATTTTTTTTAAATCCTATATTTGGAATATGCATATTCATATCTATATGTATTTGAGGTTTATTGGTGATGGATTTCTATAGCCTATTTAAAGATAATGTGAAAATGGATATACTTGAAAACATTTTTATGAAAATGGATATGTTTTATTTTATTTTATTTAAAAATTAAATGAGAGATGAAAATTCTAGAGTTTCAAATTGTTAGTAAACATTAAAATATTTAATATTTTAGTGGATAACTTGATTAAAGTGTATGTTTATAATTTATTTTATTACTTTGATTCAGATTGAGCATTGAACACAACATCCCCATGTTGATTAGTAAAGTAAATACCAACATAGTGGATTAAAGAAACAACTATACTTTAGTTTCATGATATCTATGCTTAGCATTTGTGTTGCTCATGTATACCACCCTCTTGGGAAACATCTACGACCTAGCAGGTTATTAATAAAATGTAATCCAAGTCACATGAAACCTATTAAGAAATCAAATAAATATGTTTCAAACAAAGGGAAGAGATGTCAATCATCCAACATGCGATGATAGTGATAAAAGCAATACAAAAGTATTAAAAAATGGTAGACCACTTGATTAGTCTGGGCCTATAAAATAAACTATTTACACAGTACAACATAGGGAAACTAATGCATTTTCCATCAGGAGTATGATGTGCCAATGCCATGATCATAAGGGACAAACACCTAATATCCTCTTCCCTAGAAGAATGTAAACTCAACCATCCCAACATAACCTAGAAATCACTTGGGTAAGTGATGTCTACACTAACATATCTTTTCACATAGGGCATAATTACTCTTGGTTATATATACGCATCTACTATAATGATATTTGAACATATTTGTTATTGGTTATACTTGTGTACAAAATATTTGAGTGTGACATGATTACCTAACTTTATTGTCATTGACGTGCCATTATATTTTTTAGCACACTAAGTCACACTGAATAGTTCACTGATGAGTGTGGGAATTTTGATAACAAAATCTTATCCCTTTCTAGTGCACTTAGAACGTACAAAAGCACCATAGACTATTGCATCTTACTTAATAGTGGAGGAAAAAACAATGTTATTATATATCTATGTGCAGATTACCACCATCCAAATATGATTTATAGCATGTGTGATGCTTGTAAAATTAAGTGGAGAATAGCTAGAGGTGCATATGTACATCTATTTGTGCACCGAATAGCATGAAAAGTTTAATGCACATAATATGTAACTATCTAGTGTGCTTATGATGCATTTGAGCACCGATCGATGGTATGAGCCAAGCGAGTGAATGCATTGTGCAAATTTTCAAAATGAAAAAGACAATCAAATTAAAGACAAATTTAAAATTTTAATCTAGTAAAATGTAAATAAAGAGATAACAAAGTATTTACTTGGTTTCTCCTTCACCGAGGAGAAACAATTTCCATCTAGAGAAAAAAATGAAATATTTAGTAATGTTTGGAGAATTCTATGGTGAAGTACAATTTGGTTGAGATTAAGAGAAATTTGGTTGGGTGAGTGACGTGATTATCCTAGATTAATTTCCTTAAATTTAGTGGCCTCATATCCTAATTTGGGGTGGCATCCATAGTGGTTTCTTATGGTTGGGTGGAAACTTACTTACCGTATGCTAACTAGTTTCCTTAGACCAGCTTGTACAAAAGATAAGTGTTATGTTTCTATCATGAATCCACATTTATACTACATAGTTAGTTTATATTTTTCTTATGAACGAACTAGAATGGAACCAATGAATGTATGATATTTGCATGCCACATTGTAAGGTTGCTTGTCTTTGTAATTCAAACTATCTTATAGTTGTTCAATTTCAATTGTATACCATGCCTTTTGATAGTATGTTCTACAGTCAAATTTGAGTGGTGACATCCATGTTAAATTCAAAGTAGATTTTCCTATTAGCATGGATGAAGACCAAAATTTGCCAACTCAATCTTTAGTCTAATATTGTTATCCTATTTATTAAGTTCAAACCCTTCAATATTTGGTTTGAAGCATTAACTTCAATTGACGATCATCCAAACCTTTTTTTGATGCTCTTTTGAAGTGTTCTTTGAAATAGGTAAAAGGGCCCTACGTATTCAAAGGAGGATCTACCAGTTTTCCCATTTTAATGTTAGGTTAAAAGGATACTTTGAATAGGATCAAAATCCCCTTTGTTTGATTTTGAAATGTTATATTTTAAAGTGGATGAATTTGGCTCTTTACTTGGAAAAGGTCTAGTGCTATTCACCTTTGCATGGAGAACATCTTTGAAAATCAGCTAATGGGATATCCTTTGAAGAGACCCAATGGCCTTTAACCTTTACATCAGACACAAATTTGAAAAGTTCCCAATTGGGTATCTTTCGAAGAGGCTCAATGGTTTTAAAAGAAAAGAAAAAATATCTAAGCAAACCCTAGAAACCTTCAATGACCATGGATCGTTGATCCTCCCCCTCTCGATGTCGATGCAAGGACCTTTTATGCTCTTGTTCAATTTATTGGAAAAAAAATTTAGAATATCAGCCTTCCATATTTTTTAAAAATACTAGATCTTAGATCAAGTCCTTGAAGTAAATCTCAGGACCTCATTTCTCATTACATATGTTTCTAGGTTTTGTTGAGAGAGGTATCATAGAGAAAATCACCGGTATATGACTTTCACATGTATCGATGCATATTTGGATGCAGAAAAAACTATATTGCAATGAATAAAGGAAAATTAATCTACTATTACTATTTATGTGGAAGAGGTTTTTATGCCTCATTAGAATCCATTTCAAGTACTTTCACCCAATATATCATTCAACCTCAGTATTACCTAGAAGCACATTCAAAAATTAGATTATGAACAACTATCATTCAAGTGTGAATTATGCCATGAATATGGGCACGGATTATGTCATGAATATGGGAATTTTGTCAAATATAGCATCAAGCTCAAACAATAGCCATGGAAAGGAAAAACTGTTTTAAACTCCTTCATAACAAACCATCAAGCTCCAACAATGCCTAGAAACACATGACCTACAAGCTCTTCTCATGCAACCTTGTTGTCAATTCAATTGTGTTACACCAAAATATCGTCATCATGAGTTATGTGTCATCCACATGCCTTAATCGTTGAAGTTCCCTAGGCTAAAGCATCAGAAAGAAGGTTGTTGTCATTTCCCTTTACCTTTTGTAGTCACCCCGACACACCCTTCCTTCATGCAAGGAGCTTCAAAATCAAGGTGACGCACTCTGCACCTTAGCAGAGGGCGTTGCTGACGTAGTGTGCCTTTGTACAGAACGCGGTGAGCTAATTCTAATGCAGGTTTCCTTTGTGCAAGGTGTGTCAAAGTTGGTTCAAGTGGATAAAAGGAAGCTTCAAGTGATTTCTCAAAGCTTGGTGATGTGGAGGCTTATCCCTAGATATGTGGATATGTGTCCTTCAGTTCCCTAACCCATTGGGATAATCCCTTAGATATCTCCCCTAAATATTCAACCTATTCTATCCATATAGCCCTAGAAATACAACCCCTCTCTCTCCATTGGGAGGAGGAAGGATTATGCACTCTCATGTTGGTGGAATTCACTCAGGATCATCTTCTTCATTCATAAGAAGTTAGGAGGCTTTGGATCTTTGAGTAAATATCGTCCATGTTGGAGTCATGACGTCAAAGCTTTGGTTGTAACTCCTCTTACTTTGAATCTACTGCAATTTACATTAATATAAACATCTTTCCATAAATGTGTTATGTCTTGTAATATCATTTATGATTTGATTCTTTGACCACTTATCTAGTTAGATTCATAGATATATGTTTTCACGTAGTTTTCTTATTTCCATCTCTTCTATATTTTTTTGCAACCGGATATCGAAGGATTGAAAGAAATCAAGCAAAGAGAAAGGGATTGTGATCACCACATAATTAATCTATCCTGCAATATAATCTAACTAGGAAGGATTTTATGTTGTGTACTCTTTTGTGATAGATCTATACCATTTAGGTATAGAGAGATATGTTTCCATATGCATTAACAGATTGTCTACACACAAAAATGGTGACCATACTGGGGACTTATAGCCTGTATCTTTGATTGTTTCTTAACTTTTGATTGATATTGATCGAGCCTCTTATTTCCTCTCCTTCGATTGGATCCATCCACTAGTTAGTATTTTGGGTTATCTAGAATCTACTTAGGGTAATTGTCAAATCAGTGGTATTTTATTCTTGAAGCATTTTCATTATTTGTGATTTGGACCTCGCCTGACGCACTTGCGCTATATATTTCCTGCGTCATTGTGTCTCTGACGCACTTCAATGGCTAGCAACCTGCATCCCTGACGCCATTTGTGTGACTACAAACAATGTCTGACGCATATTACCTGTTTGCAGAGAGCGTCTTTGTACCCTCCGATGCCCTTGTGTACACCTGTGGGGTGCATCACCCCATATTATTTTGCACTTGGTCTAAGGAACCCTTCAATTTGACTTGTGATTTTGTTTTCTGAGTTCTGTAGATTGTTCCTTGCATTCACAGACACCCTAGGCCTAGCATAGTTCATTTATTGGCTTAATTTCGAAGTTTAAGTGTCGATTAGGTTTTTTGATAGTTAAGAGAGTGCTTTAGTTGTTGTGGTAAATTTCAATCCCACGTCGATCCGATAAGTCTTGTAGCTCCCGATCATTTCACCAGATCTGTTTGATCTCACTTCCGATCATATTTATTCTTGTTATGGTGATTTTTACTTGATTGTGTGTGTTTTGAGTGTTATTGAGATTTTGAGTTTTCTTGCTTCCTTGAGAATTCTTCATCATTTAAATTTTGCAGTAGTGTTTTCTTTCATTTTCTGAACTTGGATCTGGAAAGTGGCATCATTCTCAGATCTATTGAGTGTATATGTGAATAAGGTTAAACCATTTCCATTATCCTCATTTTGAGTTTCAATCTTGAAATTTTTGTAGAGATTTGTCATTCTTTGGTACCTGTCATCAAAAGATCTTTGAAATTTGTAGAGCATCATTATTATCTTGCATTTTTCTTAGTTATGAAAACTAGTTTCTCATTTCTCTGAAAATTCCAAGTGCATTAGAGCTTTTACCAAGCATTTCCAAAGATTGATTAATTCTTGCATTTTGTGGTTTTCTTCCATCCATTCATATTTGGGTTAGAAAATTGAAGTTTCTACATCTAATAGAATTATCCTTTTCATCTTAGCTTATGCTCATTTAGATTTGAAAAGAGAAAAGAAAAAGCATTTAATATTTGGTGTCTGTTACTTTGTTGTTTTTGTTGGCTTAGTGAAAAGAGTGCTTCATTTATAGTTTGATTGATTTTGAAGTATAGGGGTATTTTTCTACTTTTACCATCGGAAACAAAGAAAATTTATCCTTACCATAGATATATTTCATCGAAAATAAAATAAAATATTTTCATTTGCATACAGCTTAGGTATACATTATTTTTAAATTCCTGTCTACACCTCATGCATTCACCTAACCGCAAAAGATAAAATTTACCAGTAGTGTTAGGTTAAAAATTTATAGGAACTTGTGTGTTAGGTTAGAGACGTATTCTGGCATATTTAAGCATGGCAGTTGTCATTCTTTTCCTACACGGCATCTCGAGGGATTGCAGTTCTTCCACGTACCAACCGGTATATCAAATGACATTTCACATAACCTTGGATATATCGAAAGGTACTTCACATACTGGGTAGTATATCGGGAGGCTCCTGTCATACAGTTGTGCATTAGACAACACCACTATGGATTTGAGCTCCCACAAACCTTTTGTATATCGGGAGACCCTTCTAGGATTCTTGTAACCATATGAGCTAACCTATTGGTCACCTTGGCATGGAAATACATCAAGAACAACACTCGGGGAGCTACTACGCACGTGCTTCAAGTAGTCGGGTTATATGGTCAGGGGTACGGTCCTAATCCTCCCTGGTTAGTGCTCTGAAATCTTGGGCCGAGTATAACTGTTGGACCCTATGTTATATCGCGATTTGCATTGCTTGACAGTCTGGCGAGGTTCCAGACTATTGAATCCACACCTATCACATAAGTTTTCTTGCGGCTTTATCTTGTCTAGATCTTGGATTGCATTTTTCTTTTTGTATAGAAAACACTTAGGATAAATTTTGGTTCGGTCACTCTGGTCGATCAAACTTTGAGAAGATCCCAAAGGATTTTGAACTTGCCACCTGAATATCCCCTTAACTGGGAGGATAACTCGGGAGAAAACATGGATCAATCTACTACATCTATGTCACATGAGGAATATACCCTTACCTTAGAATCGAGAATGAACTATTCATCTCCCGCAAATCCACCCATCTCTGATCACACGAGACCTTTGATCATGGAGCAACCTACCTCATATGAAACATCCTTCCATCATTCAATGGAGGGACATCCTGGAGCTGCATATTGGATTTTTAGTCAACCCCAAGATGACCCTATATCAACAGCGTTTGGTCCAACTACATCTTTTTGGGACACGTCTCTAGGCCAACATGTGGTCAATTTTGGGTCACTTCCCATGGAAGAAAATATACCTCGTCGATGGATTCCTAACGATGAGTTTCTTGCACCACTCTATGAGAACATGAACTATTTTCATATGAATGGAGAACAAATTAGATGCCAAAGTCCCTCACGGAGAGCAAGTATCCTAGAAGTACTTGTCTTTCAATATTCCCATGTACGTTCTTTATATTTTAGTTCAGTAGAAACATCCATACCTAACAGAACCACTTACGAACCAGGTCAACCCTCATTTCCTATGAGTACACCTCATAGTCAGGCGATCAGTTCTACACCTCCTCTGACCCCAACCTCTGAGGGACAACCTTCAACCTCTATTAACTATGAGACATTACCTCCACCTCCCCCACCTCAAAATTCGAGGGGAGGATATAATCTACCTATTAGTATACAGTAAGGTGGAAGTAATTATTTTGTTAGCAGTCAACCCTTTTCTATGGGTCAACCCAGCATTAGTGGTCAACATTTGGTCACCGAGCACATTCCACTAAGTGGGAAATCTTCGGCTGGGGGGAAACCCCTAGCTGGTGGACCTAACCTAACTAGGGGACATCACCTAGTCAGGAGTCATACCATGAGTGGAGGATATACTTCACATCCAAGTTATAATATGGTTGGAAGTCCTCTTCCAACCATGGGACAACCCACATGGACACATCATATGGGGGGGGCATCCATTTGGACCCAACCCCCGTGGGGGCATATTTTTCCAAGACATTAAAACCCTAACGTTGGAAAAAACTATCCAGGAACCCTTTTTACTGAATTACCCTATCTTGGAAACCCGAATACCTTATGGGAGCACTATAATATCCCACCAACTGGGCCTCTAGCTAGTGGACCACCCCCACCACCTCCACCAATTGTCCCTCCACCTCCACCACCAATCGGTCCACCACAACCACCACCACCCCATTTCGGAGGAGGAGGACCCCCACATTACGGTGGAATATCTCCCCATTTTGTAGGGGGGTAGCCCCCACCTTTCGGTGGAGGACCACCCCATTCTGTATGGGGAGGACCCTCACCTTCCGGTGGAGGACCACCCCACTCTGGAGGAGGAGGAGCCCCACCTTTTGGTGGAGGAACACCTTACCCTGGAGGCAGAGACCCCCACCTTCTAGTGGAGGACCACCTTATTCTTGCGGAGGCAGACCTCCTTCAGGTCCCACTCCCAACCGAGGCATCCCACCCCCATTTGGCCAATTTCCTACAGGAGGACCTTACAACCAATCGATCCATGGTCCTACTGGTACATCGATGCCCTATTAGTACTACCAGTATCCACATTCCAACCAAAAATTACCTTTTCTGGCTACACTCAATCTTCCAAATTTATCGCAGTTGACTAACAATCCCATCTATCATGGCACTAATTGTTGATGTATTTGTAACTTCGGAATGTATTTCATATATTTATATTGTATTCCTATAGAGATGTTATTATTTCTCTATATGGAAGTGTCATCATTTATAGTGTAAGTGTCGTAACTTATACTTGATGGGTTATTAAACCACCTTGTTGGGGTTGGCCCTGTATAAGTCATGTGGGTTAAAGGGTTATTAGACCAACCTATTGGGGGTTGGCCCAGTCAGCATTATGCTATGTGGTTAAGTTGAGGCCGACCTAGTAAAGGTTATTAGGAAATTCAAGTCAAGTATAAATAGAGTGCGGGAGGCACTCTATTTGATCATTCAATTTCGCACTTATACACTCATTGGAGAGTGGCGCACTAGTGGAGGAGGAGAAGTTGCTGCTAGGAGACTATCTCTTATGCTTGGGTTTTGTATCATTGCTCTATCTATCTCTGAGGAAGTTATTGGGGTTTTTCACCTTTACGGTTTTCCCCAAGGAAACTCTGTGTGTTTATTGTCTCTTGTGATTGCTTCTTGTGGTTAATATGTTGTACATGTTATTCTCTCAGTAAAGATTCTAGAGTATATTGAATTGATGCTCAAAAATTAACATGGTATCAGAGTTAACCTAAGAAGAAGACACTATGCAGTTGCGGAAGCTAAGGCTTCTTGTTTTTGGATTTCTCTCCACAGATTTTGGAAAGGAAGTAGGGTAGAATGACTCTCCTCAACAAGGTACATCTTTCTGTCCAATCAGAATTCAATTCTGGGCACTTTCATTTTTTGCCCTAAAAATTAGGGTTTCCACAAAAATAGGAATGTCTGAAATCTGAGACCATGGCTGGAAGATCCTTGGAAAAATCGAATTTTAGATATTTGGATCGAACTTTTTGGTTGGGTGAAGCTCTGGGAAAATCAAACCCTAGTTTGGGGTCCTGTCTAGTGAAGCCAAAAATTAGGGCTTCTGCAAAAGTTGGAATTTATGAAATCTGAGACCATGGCTAGAAGCTCCTATGAAAAATCAAAGTTTAGAGACCAAGATAGAACTTTTTGGATGGATGAAGCTCCGGGAAAATCAAACCCTAATTCAGGGTCCTCCCTAGTGAATCTGGAAGTTTGAAAAGCAAATTTGAGGGGTGAAACTTTGCAATTTTCACATTCTGAGTATAGTAGCTTGATCAACTCATCAAAGCGCATCTTTCGATCCTTTCAGAAGTTTGAATTTTTAGGGTTTCTCTAACAAACCCTAATCCAGCTCCAGATCCATACTTTTGCAAATCAAGTGGTAAGACCTAAATCTTTTTTATTTCATTTGAAGTACTCTTTAATATGTCTCACCACACCAAGCTTGAGGATAAGCGTGAAGGGGCTGATAACTTCCGAGCATGGAAGTATAGGATTGGGTTAATTCTAGAAGAGAGTGAGTTTGACACCTACATAAGTGAAGGGGTTCCTTTCCCAGAGGGAGAAGAGACTAAGGCCTTACATAAGAGGAATTTATTCAAGGCTAAAAGGATCATTGCTGATTCTATCAAAAACCATCTCATGCCACATGTGTCATCTCTGAAGACACCTATGGAGATGTTTGATTCCTTGACCAAGCTATTTGAAGGGAAGAATATAAATTGGAAGCTGACCTTGAGGAATCAATTTAAGAATATCAAGTTCCAGAATGTGGAGACCATGCAGTCTTATTTCTCAAGGGTCTCCCAGATAAAAGAACAACTTGAAGCTATGGGAGAATTTATAGAGAATGGAGAAGTGGTAATGACCACTCCTAATGGCCTTCCTAGGTCATGGGATTCCTTCATCCAAAGAATTTGTGCAAGGAAGAAACTTATCTCTTTCAGTAAGTTGTGGGAAGAATGATCACAGGAAGAAGCTCGGATTGTAGCTCAAGAAGAGAAGATGGGGAATGAAGATCAAGATCTCGCAGCACATACCAAGAAGAGGACACTTTTCCTCAGATTGTCCTAAGATCAAAAGGAACAACAACAACAACTAATACAAGCAATCTGACAGGTATGACTTACAGGTATGTTTTGAAATCTATTCATGATTAAGTTTATAATATGATTGTCCTCATGTTATTGAGTTTCGTAACAATCTTGTTTAATTTTAGACTTGTCTTATCACCCTAGTAAAAGTATGAATGCATGATAGAAGACATTCATTGATTAGGGCTATGACACTCATGATTGTATTATGTTTGCACTAATGCACTGTGGTGTTGTGTGGGGAGAATGTTATCCGCTAACATGAAAGGTACAAATCAAGCTCTAGATCAAGACCATGATGACATGAAGACAAAGACTCATCCATAGTCATGGATCACATAGAGGCATGTATAATTTGGTTCTACAATGGTTAACTTATGAGTTATGCAAGTCATTGAAGAGAACAAGAAAAACATTGCTAGACATAACTAGAAAATATGATGACCAGGTATGTTTTTCCTATATCAAGTTAGAATCCTACCATATGTTAGGATCTTATACTTTTATATATGATTATTCATGAAGTTAGAGATTTAAGTAATCAAGGGTTTATGCATATTATGTTCCTTACTTTGATTAATGATATGACTAACCAGAAAAGTCCTATATAAACCTTGAATACTAATGCTTATTATCTATGTTTGAAATGATCATGGCTATACATGCTTAAGATTATTGTGCTTTGATAGTATTAAGATTGTATTAATAAATGTATTATTATGTATGAGATCTCAAGGATAACACAATGATGATACTAGTAAGCATGCATAGTGATCAAGGATGGATATAAGTTCAAGGACAGGTAATCCAAGAAGCAAAGATAAAGAGGGAGCACACTCCAGTAGTTCCTGCAAGGAAGCAAAGATTGAGAGGGATTCCACCCTGCAAACAAACAAAGATAAGTATTTGAATTGTCATTTCTTGTATATATGATTTTTAAATAATATTGTTCAAATATGTATATACTTATGTTCCTAGACTTAGGTTGTGTATTATGCATATTAGAATAATTGCATTAATGAACAAGATACTACTAATAGGAACGTAATGGGTAAGTGGCCTATGGTACTGTACAACATTCCATTGCTACTTGTCTAGAATGAAACCTCTTTGCTAACATGTTGGGAGTTGTGCACACTCTTAACAAAGTTTTGGTAGAGATGGAAGGCGTTTAGAAAGTTACGGGATATGGATCAATGTTGTATTGAAGCATTGGCTAAGATAATTGCATGACTGAATGACATATGTCTTTATGTGTAAGAATTTGTTCTGAAAACTATGAGATGTTTCTAATCATGCAATTTAACTTGTCTTGTAGGAATATACCATCACCTACAAAAGAAGGACTACAACATTTACTCCATCAACAAAGCTATCTATTAAAGAATCTGAAGTTCCCAGGATCTGGGATGAAGTAATGATCAAACAGTACCAGTCGATCATGAAGAATGATGTTTGGGATGTGGTCCCAAGACCTGAAGGGAAGTCTATTGTGACTTCGAAGTGGATCTATAAGATCAAGCATGCTACAGTTGGTAGCATAGAGAAATACAAAGCGAGATTTGTAGCTCGTAGCTTCTCCCAGAAAGAGAGAATAAACTATGAAGAGACTTTTGCTCCTGTAGCCAGATACACTTCCATCAGAACAATACTTGCACTGGATGCAGTGATGAAATGGAAGATACACCAGATGGATGTCAAGACAACTTTCTTGAATGGTGTAGTTGAAGAGGAAGTGTATGTAGAGCAGCCACTCGATTTTGAGACACATGATAGAGGGAATCATGTGTGCAAACTGAAGAAAGCCTTGTATAGCTTGAAGCAAGCTCCTAGGACTTGGTATGGTAGGATAGATAGCTTTCTATCCAGTTTGGGATTTACCAAGAGTAGAGAAGATTCCAACCTTTACTACAAGGTTGTGGAAGGAAATACAGTGATACTACTATTGTATGTGGATGACTTGTTTGTAACCCGACCCTTCCTCTCGCCCTGCTTATCAGTCACCTCCCCTTCTCTTTTCTACCCGTCAACACCAGTTCCCTTCAAATAATCAACGCTAAACCTATGCTTAGGAGCCATTACTCTCACCCAGGAACAATCCGATGACCGAACAAAAGAGAACCACACACAATTCAACACCCAAGCAAACTTAACCCCCTCTCTTAGAAAGAACACAACCGAATAGTAAAGGATGCGAATGAAAATACAGGCAACTCCATCGGTAAATAAATCCCAAAGCATCATAATGAGGGTGACCAATAAGTTATCATCATCTATCACCAGGTACAAATCTGCATTAATGGAGTCGAGCTTCCCACTAAGCAAAATTAAGATGATGGTGATGGCTGGAAATGGAAGACGATACGGATCCTGTGTTCTGATCTTCCCATGCCTTGACCTATACCCTCTTATACTCAAATTGGGGATCAAAGTGGAAACATGTGTCATTCCTCGCATGATTGCACCTAGTAATGAGGCCCCCCATTAACTGCCCCCAACCGACTCCTGTCACCATCATGAATGGGTGGAGCCACCACTTCCATCTGTCTGCTTCTCTTCATGTTTGAATATGCAAAATGGTTGCAATTAGCTACCCAATTCTCATTTCGAAAGTCCTCTGTGGTTCCAACAGTGAGGGCCCTACTCTCAGCAATACCTTGGTTAGCAAGAAGGTCTGCCACCTTATTTTCCACCCATTTGACGTGGGAAAATGATATGGAATTATGATTGGCGATGAGAGTCCGCAAGTGTTCCGGCCTATCCAAAAGACACCAACTAGAAGAGACCTTCTCTGGGGATTGTCCACTTAACACCTTCTTCGCCATTTGAATTATGATTTGGGAATCTCCCTTCAACACTGCCAGAAACCAAGCTTATCTTATTACCCTAAATTAGACCTTCCGATTCGGCAGAATTGTTAGATTCTAAGACAATAAAACCGATTTTTTTTTTAGAATGATGCCTGATGCATTCCTACATCCTACAGACTCCTCCAAAAGCAGCAACACCCGGGTTTCCATGAGAAGCTCCATCGAGGTTAATTTTAAATCCAGACTGCAGAAGAGGCGACCAGTGAATCGGGCTTCCTAGACAACATATCCTATCTTTCCTCCTAAGCACATCCAAATCAGTTATTCCCAGTCCCCATCTTGCCGCGATGCGAATTTCCCCTTCAATTAAATCCTTATCCTTATCTCCCATGTGAGAGCTTCTTATTGTTTCTTTCATATTGTTAACAAGATTCCTCCAAACCTCCTCTTCCATGTGACTTTTGTCCCTAAAAATATGCTCATTTATCTCCTTCTAGATGGTCCATATAACCATTCCCCGAAGCATCTGCCACGGAGTCCCAATAATCCGATTCTTAAAATCTTTAATGTTCCACTCCTTGAGGTTTTGATCCGGTTGACCTATAACCCAGTCGCTTCTCCTAAATATCAAAGCTCCTCTGTCCCACATAGAGGACGAAAATGGACAATCATCCAACAAGTTCCTGAAAGTATCTTCTTAATTGAGGCAAAGGGAACAACGAGATGGCCCTAGGATCCCTCGATTGCTGATATTTCACTTGTTAGAAGTCTCTTCCAAACCACCAACCAACAAAAGACTTCTATTTTAGGCTAGAGGTTCATCCCCATATATTTTAACAAGTGTTATCCTCCCCTTCCTCACGGTTAGTTCGGATATCATAAGATTCCTTGATGCTGAAAATGCCTCTCTGCTTGTAACCCCACCTCAGCTTGTCAGGACCATTTTTTATCCGAATGAAACACTCCCAAATATTAGTCTTGAAGGCATGAAGAGTCTCTCTGTGAAGAACCTGCAACAATTAATTAATGAAAATACACGAGATAGTAGAAATAACAGAACTCGGAATCGCTTTTATTGATCGCAAGCCACTTCGAAGGGGCAACCTCCTTTGAGCAAGCTCAATAAAAATAACTTCACAGTACCTTCATTAGTCTCAACACAAACTTATATACGAAGTATAGGCACCAATACCATGGGTCAATACCATCTGTCAATACATGTTGGGCCTGGCCCAAGTGGGGCAATTTTGAACAAGGATTTTTGAAACTTCGAAGCTGAGCGCAGCTCAGCCTGAGTACTTCTTTTCTTTTGTATAATTTTTGGGGATGCTACAAAGTTGCGCACAGCAGAGTGTCAGATAGTTGCGAATCTCGGTGCTACAAGGATACAATACCATGAAGTGTCTGGTCTACAAGGATCCAGCAGGGCAGAATGTTGGACAGGAAAGATGGCACGTGTTCCAGATAGACCAACGACGGTCTAATTTTGGTAAAGATGCTCCAGGAAAGCCAAGCGGTGGGCAGGAGCGGATCGGGAAGAAAGCGACTAGTCGCACATGCAAAAGATACCACTACCTGTACCAGTCGCATGAAGCCATTAGAGGAAGAACGGCTCGGCGAAAGCGACTTGTTGGCACGCATGCGACAAGAAGCCCGATAGCGACATGGGCATGCACGAAGGGCAAGCCGTGATGGAATATTCGCTACCAGGCACCAGCTAGCTCGATGAGCTGGAAATTATAACCGTTTTTGCAAACCTAAGGGTTTTTGGCCTGCGGATTGTAAAGACATGACCTACAGGCATGATCTATAAAGAAGGCACTATTTTTTAAGGGAAGGGATACTCTTCATTTTGGTCAGTATTGATTATTGTAGAATATTAAGCTTGAAAGCCATTGTAAAGGCTCTATAGCTGAGTGCGCAGAGACCTATCTGAGAGAGAAGAGAGTCTGCAGCTGAGTGCGCAGACTAAGAACGGTTGTACCCTTCCCATAAATATCAATACTAACAATCATTCTTATGGATGTAGCCTCCATCCGGGGGGTGAACCACGTTAAATCCTGTGTTATGTGATTGTTGTGTGTTTATGATTGTTCATTTGCTTGGTATGAATGTTAATGCTACAGTTATCTGTTATGTGGATGCTTTTATATGTATTCATCGTGAGAGAATGGGAATAATATGTTAAGTGATGCATGTAGGGGTGAATGTTAAGTATTCAACACTTATAAGTCTGTGAATGTATGAACATGCCGACTAATCACAAAATTGAACACCGAACTTAAGTGCAGCGTTGGAGCGCAAAATTTTGTATGATTTACTCATTTTCATACACCGCAACGATAAACCCTTAAGTGTCTTGAATGAATAGACAATGTTAAGTTGGGTTAAGGTTAGACGGCCTCGAATAGATGCGCAGTCTTGTTGACGCGCTGTCCCAAGTACGTGCTACGAGGTAAGTTGTCAATAGTTTATCTGTGCCAGGAAGGAAACATTCCATACCACTCAGTCCCTAAACGCGCTGGTCGCGCAAGCCCCTAGGCTCGCTAAAGCATCTGATGCAGAACAGAGGTTCCGTGCAGTTGTCTGTCTGCAGCAATCCTCAATATATCATGCTACTTATCCTTCTGTCCACTCTCGCATCACCAGGATGCGGAAACTTGATTCTGCATCCACCCCCTCATCTTTGCCTCGGGTGAGACTTCAGGCTGCATGCAGTCTGTTGCCGAAAGGGCTGGTGAATAGAGGTTTTGTTGGTTCCTTGAACCATGAATTACCTAGGTCTACACTGGAAACCTCAAGAAGGTGATATACAACCAACAATACAAACCATGGGACAATACAAACTATGGATCAACAATTACTATGGGACGACTTACAAAGCATATGCATCCAACAACAATAATACAAACTATGGATCAACAAATACTACGGGATGACTCACAAAGCATATGCATCCAACAACAATATACTAATGAAGTAATTAGAAGGGTTGACATGGGTTCCTAACATCCCCTCTCCCTTATAAAAAGCTTTGTCCTCAAAGCTTTAGATGTGGAAATTGATGTAGAATTTGAAGGAGTGGTTCCCCTTTAGCATCCTCGGGTTGCATTCCGGGCCACTGACGCCTTTTGTGTTTCAGGAGGATTGCTTGGAAGGCCGTAGACAAAGAAGAACCATATCAACTGCATGAAAAGTGCGCTTTGAACGGTGTTGATTGGCTTGTTGTTTTAGTCAAATTCTTTACATGTGAATATTGTCCTGCAGAATGAGAAGAATCTAATCGCAATTTCAAAGAACTGAGTCAATTTCCTGAACTAGGAGCTGCTAAGGGTGTATGGAAGAAGAACTGGTGGTGCTTGTCCATGGACTTCTTCATATGGTGTCCTTTTAGACATGGTATTGTACCACTGGAGCACTTCTAGAAAATCCATAGAAATAGTTTTCCAAATCTGTGGAGGGATGGGCAAGGGTTCAAGCAATCCTGAAAGGAGTGGCATGTCACCCTTGTTGACCAAGAAAGTATCACAGTCAACCACCATCTGTTGAATTGTCAGTTTTAGTCCCTTCCAAAAGAAGTTACATTGTTCCCGGTCATACGTTTTGAGGATCCCAGATTGCCCTGCCAATGAGTAAGCATAGAGTTCATAGAAGAGATAGCCATGTTGAACAGATCGCAACCAATTTGGAACACGAAGAGAAATAGTTGTAAGAGAAACGAGGTCATCAAATGTGCGAGAAGGAGCATCTGCCACCATATTGTCCTTTCCCTTCTTGTAACTGATCGCAAAGTCATACCCATGAGTTGGATAACCCATTTCAGGTGTGCTACAGAGGAGATCCGTTGTTCCAGGAAATTTTTCAGACTCTGGAGATCAGTCTTGATGCAGAAATAATTCCCTAATAGGGATGGATGCCACTTCGGTATTGCATGCAAAATAGCCATCATTTCCTGCTGAGATGTAGATGCGACTAAATGCTTACCGGAAAAGGTCTCTTGAAGCCGGCAAGCCCACTGATGCAACAAGGACACCTGCATATCTATCAAAGGAAGTAGTGGAGACCGTTGATGGGTGCATCTGAATGGAATGGAGTTGAGCGATGACACCATGTGAATTCTTCTTAAGGATCTTTTCCAGGCGATGTGAACTGATGATGTAGAGAGAACCTGGTTGTAAGCCCCTAAATTTGTGTTGTGTCCTATTGACTGAAAACTGCATCCAAAGGTCAGCAAAATCCCATAAGATGGGGCCGAGTGTGCATAACCATTGAACGCCCAAAACCACATCACGTCCGCCTAAGGACAAGGAAAACATGTCAGAGCACAAGTTATAATCTTCTAGAGAGATATGCACATTGTGACACTTTCCCTTGTAAGGTAAGGCTCCCCCCTATTGGCAACCATGACTTCAAAGTTGGAGCAAGGATGGACAAAACAATCAGCCTGTTTGGCAATCTGGGGGTCAATGAAGTTATGAGTGCTACCCGAATCAAGGAGTATTGTAAGAGGAAGCTTCTTGAAGTAACCCCTGACCCGCATTGTTTGGGGCGTGGTGACGCTGGATAAAGCATGTAGAGATATCTCTGGTTGGTTGTCCTAAGATGGGGGGCCAATAGGCGGCTCCTGAATGTCAACCTGATCATCCATTGTATCTGGAGATTCTTCACCAATTTTAGAGGCAGGCGGAGAATCCATATCCAAGAGATAGAGCTTTTGATAAACACATCTATGTCCCCGAGTGAATTTCTCATCACAATTATAACAAAGCCATTTTTTCTCTGTGTGCCTGCATCTCTGTTTCAGACAAAGGCTTGATAGGATTTGGTCGAGGAGCTGGCGGGATGGGAGGTCATTGAGAACCCATATTTCGGAAAGGGACAGAAGTTGGTTTGGGCATTTTTGGGCTGCAATCTTATCTTCTACCAACTTAGCCAACCCCAGGGATTCCATCATTGTGTTGGGGCAAAACATTTTAACCTCTATGCGGATTTCATCCTTAAGACCACTGATAAAACAACTCCTGTAGAATTCATTAGACACTCTTTCTGTGTGATTGGATAGTTTCTTAAATTATGTCTGATACTCTCTCGCAGTGCCAATTTGGTGAATTTTAGTGAGGGCTCCTGTAAAGTCATCAAAAGCACTAGTACCAAATCGTTGCAAAAGGAGCTAGAAAAAATATGGCCATTTTGGCTCTTCATGAGCCTTGATGTACCAATGGTACCATTGAAATGATGCAAGTGGAACTTTGGTGACATCAAAAGTATTGTGCAGACTGAAATACTATTCTACACAATAGATCCATCCAGTCAGATCAGTACCACTGAAGCGAGGAAAATCAAGCTTCGGACCACGGAAATGGCTGGAAGAAGAGAACCCATCTTCTGATGACAAGTCGAACTGTCATTTGTTGTTCATGGCTGAGTGCTCAAGATGGAGGCCGAGAAATTTTTCATCTAGATCTTGAAGTTTGGTTTGGATGGCTGCAAGTGCTTCCTCTATGGTTTTTGCTCTTGCACGGGTGACAACCATAACCAGGAGCTTTTTTTTTAGGGGGGGGGGAATGGGTAGAAAAACAAAGACAGAACCTTATTTAGTAACTTTGGTGACATCAAAAGTATTGTGCAGACTGAAATACTATTCTACACAATAGATCCATCCAGTCAGATCAGTACCATTGAAGCGAGGAAAATCAAGCTTCAGACCACGGAAATGGCTGGAAGAAGAGAACCCATTTTCTGATGACAAGTCGAACTGTCATTTGTTGTTCATGGCTGAGTGCTCAAGATGGAGGCCGAGAAATTTTTCATCTAGATCTTGAAGTTTGGTTTGGATGGCTGCAAGTGCTTCCTCTACGGTTTTTGCTCTTGCACGGGTGACAACCATAACCAGGAGATTTTTTTTTAGGGGGGGGGGAATGGGTAGAAAAACAAAAACAGAACCTTATTTAGTAAAGGGAAATTTGGATTTGGGAAAAAATATGATGGGTAATTGGGGTTTGACGAGGTTTTGGACACTTTTGAATGGACACGGAAGCAAAAAATGAGGATTTTAGAAGCGGGGTGAAAGAATGGGAAAATTTGTCAGAGAGGGACAAAGAAGCCGAAATAAGGAATGAACACGATGGAAAAATTTGAAGGCAATTGGGTGAAAATGAAAGAAGTTATGGAAACCCTAAAAATAGACAAATGTGGGATTTCTGGCTTTGGGAAGTGGAATTTGGGATAGGGTCCTCATGAATGAAAGATGTAGAATGCGATTACAGGGGTGTCAGGGAAGTTTCAAGGGATATGCTATGGTGTAGAAGGGATCGGAACAAGATGGATCTACAATGGCGTGGAAGGGATCAGAAATAGATGGATCTGAAATGGCACCAAATGGAGCGAAAACGGCTCGATCTAAAACGACTTTCAAAATAGATCTGAAATGGCTGGATCTGGAACGACTTTCAGAATGCATCTTAAACGGCTCAAAATGGATATGAAATGGCGTGGAAGTGATCGACAACAGTTTAGCTGAAAATAGATATCAACCCGAGGTATGTTCGGCTTCCTAATAGTTCAGGGGTTTCACTCGGACACCAATGCTATCTGGCGGCTTGCGTATTGGGTCAGTACCCCTCACTCCATGACTCAAGTAAAACTGATAATTGTTTTGCCACAAACGACAACTCTTGGTTTACCTCACAGGTGGGAACTAGTCAACTAGGTAAGGGCCGTTTCCCTTTTCGCTGGCAGGTCCTCTCAATGGGCCAGCTACTTTTGGGTTCCTGTGGTACTCCTCACAATGATTTTTAGGGATTATGCCCAAGTACTTCCCACATTTAAGTGGATAGGGATTATTCCCAGATCTGAACTTGCAACAGATGCGAAAAAAAAATTGGTAGAAATTCCACCCAACGAGCCCAAGAAAGTGCTCTGATACCAGATGTGAAGAAACTACAACAATTAATTAATGAAAATACACAAGATAGAAGAAATAAGAGAACTCAGAATTGGTTTTATTGATCGCAGGCCACTTCGAGGGGGAAACCTCCTTTGAGCAAGCTCAATACAAATAACTTCATGGTACCTTCATTGGTCTCAACAAAAACTTATATACTAAGTCTAGGCGACAATACCATGGGTCAATACCATGTGTCAATACAAACCATGGGCCAATATAAACTATGGATCAACAATTACTACGAGATGACTTGCAAAGCATATGTGTCCAACAACAATAATAAAAACTATGGATCAACAAATACTCTGGGACGACTTGAAAAGCATATGCGTTTGACAACAATATACTCACAAAGTAATTAGAAGGGTTGACATGGGTTCCAAACACTCTGTTGTGGTTAGGACTTCCCAACAGCTACAATCTGACCATTTTCTATGCCCCTCCTGCACTAGATACTCTCAATAATTACATACTTTGACTTTTCCTTCCGACATCCCTCTAACCTTGATGTCCTACCAGCAGGGGTCATCGCCTAGTTTGGGGAGCTGATTCCACGAATCTTCCTAGAAGTTGGAAAGTTCCCCATCATGGATTTCCCAAAAGCTATGGTGTTGGACAAGCTTTCACCCAGAGAAGGCTTTTAGCCAAATGTGAGACCCATTCCTCTCCTCATTGTATCTGATCAATTTCCCCAAATGTTTGTCCATGGCATATTTATGCGACAGACGCACCCATGGATCCACTCTATGGTTACACCACCTCCACCAGATCTTTGAACCATAAAATTCACTGAAGACCTTAGGATCTCTGATTCCTAGAACCCCATTTTCCTTGGGTCTGAATATTTTTTCCCAACCCACCATGGAAAATTTAGACTTTGTTTCCTTTCCTCCCCAGAGAAAATTTCTCTGAATACTACGAATTTCCTTAAGAATATCCTTAGGAGCTGAAAGCATCGATAAAAGATAGACTAGAATAGCTTGGAGAACCAATTTGACCAAAACCAGATGGGTAGGAAGGTTCAAAGGTCGCAGAGTCCAACTGGACAATTTTCTCTGCATTCTATCAAGCAGATCTTGCCAGGAAACCTTGCGAATAGTTCCTTCCACAAGACGAACCCCCAGGTATTTGGATGGGAAAGATCCCCGGGAGAAACCAAAATTCTCAAAATATTGTGTTGAGTGGTTACGGCAATGTTAAAGAAAAACACCTGAGATTTATCCGGATTTACTTCGAGCCTTGATGCCTTAGAAAAAAGATCTAGGCTCTTCTTAAAGGTTCGGGCCTCTTGGACTGAAGGGTGCCCCATTAACATAGTGTCAGCCACAAATTGCTGATGCATTTGCTTGTCCATCTACTCATGGAGTTGAAGCCCATGGATCCCTGCTTCATCTACTTGAGTCTATAGAAGTTTATTTAGACCCTCACCCATTAAGATAAAGAGGAAAGGGGATAGAGGATCTCCTTGACAAATACCTTGGGAGGCTTGCAGAAGTTTGGTTGGCGCCCCATTAAGAAGGATAGAAAGAAAGGGGGGTAGCAACAAGATTCATAATCCAATCCACCCAATCCATGTCAAAACCAAATGCTTCCAAGATACAACGCATATACTGCCAACTGATTTTATTGTATGCTTTTGCTATATCCAATTTAACAAGCATGCCCAATTTCTTTGTAACCTTCAAGGAATGCAGGGTCTCTTGAACCAAAATAATTCCATCCCCAATTTGTCTACCTTCCACAAAGCTCGACTGCTACGGGCTATTAAGTATAGGGAGAAGAGGCTTGAGTCAGTTGGATATGACCTTAGTGATGATCTTGTAGATAACATTGCAGAGGGCTATTGGTCTAAACTTACCAGGGGTATCCGCTCCTTCCTCCTTTGGGATAAGGGATAAGAAGGTGGCACTAAATGCCTTTAAGACCCCGCGACAGCCATGCGATTCTTCAACAATATGAAGAACCTCCTCCTTGATCAAATCCAAAAAGAAATGGAAGAAATTGGTGGTGAACCCATCAGGACCAGGAACTTTCCCCAAGGCCATCTGATTCAAATGGCTTCCTCCACTTCCTGCATTGACACTGGTTTACCAAGCATCTCATTGTGCTCCCTAGAGACTAATCTAGGGATGAGGCTCATTATTTTGGAAATTTCATGGCTGCGGTCAGACCAGTCTTCCTTTAAAAAAGCCTCAAAGTGGTGGATTAACTCCTCCTCTATTTCTCCTCTAATCTCCACCTGGCCTCCATTTTTTTTCCTGAGCTTGAATATTTTTGACCTATGACAATTTTTTACTACAGTATTGTGGAAGAGCTTGGTGTTCTTTTCCCCTTTTGGAGCCATTGGTTCCGATATTTATGTTTCCAATACATCTCCGCTTGCCTCTCTTGTGCTTCAATCTACTCCAAAATATTTTGCTCCTACTCTCTTAAACCCTCATCCCAACCCTCATCCATGCCTTTCCAATAAATAAGCTCTAAACCGTCAATCAGTTTTTTCTTATCCTGGAAGATATTGCCAAAGTCTTCTCTATTCTAGGTATGAATCTTGGATTTAATACCTCTCGTTGCTTTAAAACAATATACACACCAAGATTTTATAACCAAACCAACACTAGTGCTTATTTATTGATTAAACACACCGGTGCTTACGTACTATAACAAATCACCGGTGCGATATGTTACAACATATGAATTGGAAAATTTCTATATTTTTAAAATTTGACAATGCTTATATATCATAGAGCACTGGGGCATTTCATCATAATGAGCACCAATGTGTTTTTACAATTGGAAAGCACCGGGGCCATTAATAAAGATAAACGCAACGGTAAATGCAACTAGGTTTAGGAATTTTTTTTAAAATTTAACGGTGCAGTGAATATAAATTATAGTACTAGGGCATATCATTCAACTAAACGTATTGGGGCATAAAATCTGACCAAACACACCTAGGCATAACGTTTGACCAAACGCACCAATGTGGCATTAAATATCAAAATAACCATATCTTTTTTTTTAACAGTGGCTACCGACATTGCAGTGGAATATCTATATTTTATTTTTTATTTTTTTAATTCCATTATTCTTTAGAAATTGAAATATTTTTTATAGTACTATTCATTTCAATTTTAATTATTGCGTTTGTTTGGATTAATTCCTTATATATAATAGATTCTATCATCTATTGTAATATTTAATCATCCATACATTTAGTTAGCAATTTACCATTTCACATGTAACATTTGATAATCATATTGGAGAATGCAATAAAATAAAATAAAGATATTTTATTATATATCAATAAGAGACCCATTGTCATACAAAATAGGACAACATAAAGTCCACAATAATCAAAATGTCAACATGCATGTAATTGTTACACTTATTGGTAACATGATGTCTTTCAATTCGTACATTATCTCCAATACATTATACAAAATGTCTGATTTTCAGAGACAATTATTTCAAAATATACAACAGCTTGCATTAACATCCAAAATATAAGAATCACCATTCTTCACATGAATTATTATGAGTGCTCAAGCCACTTGAATCACTTGGTTTATTTGGCTAAATGTTTTGTTGATTTCCTTGATTGTTTTCATCTTCTTCACCTTCCATCTACAAACATAAAAATAAAGTGTATTAAATGTATCTAAAATATTGCTAGTAATAATAAAAATTAAAAAGATAATACACATGAATGTAAATTGAAAATTGATGTACCAGAGAAATATTTGTGTCTTGAATGTCACACATTCTTTCAAAACCATGTCTCGTGCCATCTATCAAAAACTTCTCTGTTGGCTTCACTCCATACTTTGTTTCCTGCAAGTTTTATACCTCGTTAGAAATCATAGATTTAACATAAAGAATTTGTGTTGTTCTATTACTTATTAAATGAGAAAATTAAAAGAACATATATATTGACAAATTCCACAGTTAATTTTTGATACACCAACATATACTCACAACCTTTGCTTAACCCAATGCCAATCAATTCTTCCGATGGCTTCTCTTTGTATGTTAACACTTGTTTCAAGACATCCAAGGATTGTCGATGAAAAATATATATATATATATATAAATCAGAACCACAATGAAATTGTGATGAACCTGCAATAAATCATGAATGAAAACAAACGAGATAGCAGAAATAACAGAACTCAAAATCACTTTTATATTGATCGCATGCCACTTCGAGGGGGAAACCTCCTTTGAGCAAGCTCAATACAAATAACTTCACGGTACCTTCATTGATCTCAACACAAACTTATATACTAAGTCTAGACTCCAATACCATGGGTCAATACCATGTGTCAATACAAACCATGGACCAATACAAAATATGGATCAACAATTACTACGGGACAACTTACAAAGCATATGCGTCCAACAATAATAATACAAACTATGGATCAACAAATACTACGAGATGACTTACAAAGCATATGCATCCAACAACAATATACTAACAAAATAAATAGAAGGGTTGACATGGGTTCCTAACATCCCCTCTCCCTTAGAAAAAGCTTTGTCCTCAAAGCTTTAGATGTGGAAATTGATGCAGAATCTGAAGGAGTGGTTCCCCTGTAGCATCCTCGGGTTGCATTCCGGCCCACTAACTCCTTTTTCGTTTTAGAGAGGATTGCTTAGAAGGTTGTAGACAAAGAAGGACCATATCTGTTGCGTGAAAAGTGCGCTCATAATGGTGCAGATCGGATTTTTGTTTCAGTCAAATTCTTGCCATGTGAAGATTGTCCTACAGAATGAGAAGAATCTGATCGCGGTGTCGAAGAACTGAGTGAATTGCCTGAACTGGGGAGCTGCTGAGCATGTATGGAAGAAGAACTGGCGGTGCCTATCCATAAACTGCTTCATATGGTGTCATTTTAGATGTGGTATTGTACCACTGGAGCACTTCTAGGAAATCCATAGAAATAGTTGTCTACATCTGTTTAGGGATGGGAAAGGGTTCGAGCAGTCCTAAAAGGGGTGTCGTTTCTCCCTTGTTGGCCTGGCAAGTATCACAGTCAGCCACCATCTATTGAATTGTCATTTTCAGTCCCTGCCAAAAGAAGTTACATTGTTCTTGGTCATACATTTTGAAGAACCCAGAGTGCCTTGCTGATGAAGAAGCATGGAGTTCATAGAAGAGATAGCCCTGTTGAACAAATTGCAACCAATTTGGAACAAGCAGAGAAATAACTGTAAGAGAAGCTGGGTCATCAAATGTGCGAGAAGGAGAATCTATCACCATATTATCCTTTCTCTTCTTGTAAGTGATTGCATAGGAATATCCCATGAGTTGGATTACCCATTTCATGTGTGCTGGGGAAGAGACCCATTGTTCCAGGAAATTGTCCAAACTCTAAAGATCAGTCTTGATCCAGACATAATTCCCTAATAGGTATGGCTGCCACTTATGTACTACATGCAAAATTGTCATCATTTCCTGCTAAGATGTAGATGCGGCTAAATTCGTACCGAAAAGGTCTCCTGAAGGCAACAAGCCCACTGGTTTAGAAAGGACACCTACATATCTATCCAAGGAAGTAGGGGAGACCATTGATGGGTGCATCTAAATGGAATTGAGTTGAGCGATGAAACCATGTGAATTCTTCTTAAGAATATTTTCGAGGCGATGTGAACTGATGATGCAGAGAGACCCTTCTTGTAAGCCCTTAAATATGTGTTGTTTCCCATTGACTGAAAACTACATCCAAAGTTCAGCAAAATCCCATAAGATGAGGCCAAGTGTGCATAACCATTGAATGCCCAAAACCACATCACATCCACCTAGGGACAAGGAAAACATGTCAGAGCGCAGGTTATAATCTTCCAGAGAGATACGCACATTGTGACACTTCCCCTTGCAAGGTAAGGTGCCCCCATTAGCAACCATGACTTCAAAGTTGGAGTGAGGATGGACAAAAAATAGCATGTTTGGCGATCCGAGGTTCAATGAAGTTATGAGTGCTACCAAAATCAATGAGTATTGTAAGAGGAAGCTTCTTCATGTAACCCATGACCCGCATTGTTTGGGGGGTGGTGACGCCAGATAAAGCATGGAGATCAAATATCTCGAGTTGTTCATCCTGAGATGGGGGGTCAATAGGAGGCTCCAAAATGTCGAGCTAATCATCCATTGTATCTAGAGTTTCTTGACCAATTGTAGAGGCAGGTAGAGAATCCATATCCAAGAGATAGAGAATTTTTTGAACACATCTATGTCCCCGAGTGAATTTCTCATCACAATTATAACAAATCCCTTTTTCTCTGCGTGCTTGCATCTCTGTTTTAGACAAATGCTTGATAGGAGTTGGTCGAGGAGTTGGCGGGATGGGAGGTCGGTGAGAAACCATATTTCGAAAGGGAACAAAAGTGGGTTTGGAGCGCCGTTGGGCTGAAATCTTGTCTTCTGCCAACTTAGCCAACCCTAGGACTTCCATCATTGTGTTGGCACAAAACATTTTAACCTCTGACCGGATTTCATCCTTAAGACCACTGATAAAACAAATCCTGTAGAATTCATCAGACAATCCTTCTGTGTGATGGCTAGGTTCTCAAATTTTGTCTGATACTCTCTCACAGTGCCACTTTGACGAAGTTTAGTGAGTGCTCTAGTGAAGTCATCAAAAGCACTAGGACCAAATCGTTGCAAAAGGAGTTGGCAAAAATCTGTCCATTTTGGCTCAACATGAGCCTTGATGTACCAATGGTACCATTGAAGGGCTTCCTGTTCCAAATAAAAGGATGCAAGTGGAATTTTTTGGACATCAAAAGTATTATGTAGACTAAAATATTGTTCTGCACGATAGATCCATCCAGTTGGATCAGTACCATTAAAGCAAGGAAATTCAAGCTTCGGACCACAGAAATTGCTGGAAGAAGAGAATCCATTGGTTGCCGAAGATTCGTGCTATTGGTTATTGTTCATGGTTGAATGCTGAAGATGGAGGCTGAGAAATTTTTCATCCAGATCTTGGATTTTGGTTTGGATGGTTGCAAGTGCTTCCTCCATGGTTTTTGCTCCTGCGCGGGTGCCAACCATAACCAAGATTTTTTGGGGGGGGGTAATGGATAGAAAAACACAAACAAAAGCTTATTTAGTAAAGGGAAATTTGGATTTGGGAAAAACTCGGAGGGGTAATTGGGGTTTGAGTAGGTTTTGGACACTTTCTGATGGACAGGGAAGCAAAAAATGGGGATTTCAGAAGTGGGGTGAAAGAATGAGAAAATTTGGCAGAGAGGGACAAAGAAGCAAAATTAGGAAAGGAACTCGGTGGTAAAATTTGAAGGCGATTGGGTGAAATCCGAAGAAGTTATGGAAAACCCTAAAAATAGACAAATGTGAGATTTCGAGCTTTGGGAAGTGGAATTTGGGATAGGGTCCTCAGGAATGAAATATGCAGAATGGGATTACCTGGGTGTTAGGGATGTTTCAACGGAAACTGAGTGAAAACAAGGGAGATTTGGCCAAACAACAGAATTTGTTTTCTTTTTTTTTCAAGAATGGATCGGCAACAGCACGGAAGGGATCTGAAATAGAAAGATCTGCAATGGTGCGGAAGTGATCGGAAACAAAGGGATTTGAAGCGATGCCGACTGAATCGAAAATGGATGGATCTGAAATAGATATGAAACGGTTGGATCTGGAACGACTTTCAGAATGGATCTGAAATGGCGCGACAGTGATCAATAACAGTTTAGCTGAAAATAGATATGGACCCCAAGTATGTGCGGCTTCCTAATAGTTCAGGTGTTTCACTCGGCCACCAATGTTGTCTGATGGCTTGCATATTGGGTTAGTACCCCTCACTCCACGGCTCAGGTAAAACTAATAGCCGCTTTGCCACAAACGATAGCTCTTGGTTTACCTCATGGGTGGGAACTATTCAATCAGGTAGGGGTCGTTTCCCTTTTCACTGGCAGGTCCTCTCAATGGGCCAACTACTTTGGGGTTCCTGTGGTACTCCTCACAATACGTTTTAGGGATTATGCCCAAGTACTTCCCACAGTTAAGCGGATAGGGATTATTCCCATATCTGAAGCTGCAACAGATGCGAAAAAAAAATTTGGCTGAAATTTCACCTAGTGAGCCCAAGAAAGTGCTTTGGTACCAAATGTGATGAACCTGCAATAAATAATTAACGAAAACACACGAGATATCAGAAATAACATAACTCATAATCACTTTTATATTGATCACAGGACACTTCGAGGGGGCATACTCCTTTGATCAAGCTCAATACAAATAACTTCACGGTACCTTCATTGGTCTCAACACAAACTTATATACTAATTCTAGGCGCCAATACCATGGTTCAATACCATGTATCAATACAAACCATGGGCCAATACAAAATATGGATCAACAATTACTACGGGACGACTTACAAAGCATATGCGTCCAACAACAATAATACAAACTATGGATCAACAAATACTACGTGACGACTTACAAAGCATATGCATCCAACAACAATATACTAATAAAGTAAATAGAATGGTTGACATGGGTTCCTAACAGAAATCTTAAGTTGTTATAAGGAAATCACAACTACTTACAAACTTTCAATATCAATCCATTTTTTCCTTGTTGTCCAGTCTTATGTGTTGAATGGGTTCCATTTTGTTTTCTTTTATGCAACAAAACAATTGGAAATTAATATTTAATGATGAATTAATTAATTAGATGTATAATAATCCAAAAAAATCAATGATTTCATACATTTGAATTACACTTTTGTTGAGATGGATCCTCCTACGATGCGATTATATCCATTTCCTTGAACATATTCTTGTACACTCTTTTGGACATCCCTGCTGGTACATTTCGCATATCCCCTCATTCATCCTTTGGGATATTCATAATCTCCCGAAAATGTAATATGACTATAAAATATTTTCTATTGATATGAAAAATAATGATAGCATAATTAAAATTATTAAAGGAATGCTTTGTAGTAATAGATACATTTTCTACATAAACATTTTTAGAAATATTACTTTTTGAATGATTATTTTTTGTTTTTGTATTTTTTTGCTATAGAAAGTTTGGCAGGTCTCATTGACCATTGATCTGGAAGCGCCTATTCTAATATACATATGACCTAATTCTTGGAATCATTTGATTGATTTATGTGTTGTAAGTGAAAGGTATGTCTATACTGTCTTTCCACTATATCCCTCATAGTTTTATAAAAGTATGTCCCCCTTATATTAACTTCCGGCACTAGTCTAGATGATTTAATGACCAATTCATCATCATTTTCATCTTCCATAAAAAAAATCTTATGACGACGTTTGTTGTCAGTATGTGCATAACATTCAACAAACTTGAATTATATTATTTGAAACATATTAGTGAATATTCTTAAGTACATAATTACTCAAAATTTAAGAAATAATTCATATTTATATATTATTTATTCACTTGATTCATCCCTCTACAACTTTCCCATTAACATTTTACGCTCTTCTACACTTAGATTGCTAAGAATCTTGTCGAGCTTCCTCACTTTTTGTCTCTATGTGTCACACATTAACCAATACATATAAATTAAATTTACAAATAATTCAAATGGATTAATTTAAATATAGAAATGAAAAATCACTTGCCTTCTTCACAATTTTGGATGTGCTCCCATCATGTCAACTAGAATTGTTGTTCATCGAAATATCATCATGAATTTTCTACCAATAAAAAAATTGAACCATTAAATACAAAATCTATCAACTATATTATACAAATAAATTACAAAACTCCAATATAGAAGAAAATTCTGAAATCGGTGTGCTAAAGTTTGTAAAACGCACCAGTGCGTTTACAACAAAAAAGCATCATTGCATTGTGTCAAACATGGCGCACCATGAACCATGGAAATTTGTTTTATGTTTATAGGAAAAAACTAAATGGTGGGTTTGGATTTACCAATGCGTTATAAATATAAACACACTAGTACATTAATGCAATATTGTCACACCAAAAACTGTGAACTATTTTTTTCCTTTTTTGAAAATAAAATATAATGACGGGACCTGAACTATCGATGTTGCTAAACAAAATACACTAGTGAAATTAATTTATAAAAAATTGTAGCAAAAATTATGCAATCATTTTTTATGAAAAATTACAAAAAAAACTTTAAAAACCTTACACGGTCGACAAGGTTTTGGATTCGACCCAAAAAGTGGCCCATTATACCCAATTATTTCTATATAAAATCACAAACTCATTAAATCTAAAATCCATAAAAGTAAAATTCATAATTGTGAAACAATAGAGAGATTTAAACCCTAATGAGAATTTTGTAGCCACGTAAAATGAAAAGAAGCAGCGAGGAAAGAAGGGTTGCAATTTTGAAGGTAACTATGATTTTTTTTCTAAATTTAGTTACAATCTAAATAGGATAATAAGATCAATAGTAATATTTTACATACTTGAAATTTCTAGTATGTGGGGTTTTGATTTATTCACCATACCTAACAAATTTCGATCCTCAAAATAATATGGTTGCTCCAAACTCCTTCGTCGTAAGTCTCTCTTCCAGTACTCTCCCCTTGAAATTTAAAAAAAAATAAAATATTTTGTATACTTTTAAACAACATTTCGAATTAGTTTTCAAAATTAACATCCCCGCCCCATTTTTCAATTTAGGGAAAAAATGTCTTCTACGATTTTTTCAATTTTGATTTTCGATATTTCGATGCACTTAAGGTTATGTCACACTGGTGCATATAGGACATGCTTGCACCAATGTGTTTAAGTTTTAACATGGAACTGCATAACCATATAATATAAAAAATAAAAAATAAATTAAATAACATATATCATACTTCGGTGCAAATACAAATTATGACGCCCTGGTGCGCTTGTCAATACTAAACGCACCAGCAAGAATACTTTTTGTAAAATGCATCGATAAATATCCACTATCAAATATAACATATATTTATTTTGCGTAGGTTTTTGCAGATGTTGACATACAGTGCATTCATTGTGATGTCTCCCTGGTGCATCCAAATGTTAAAGTTGCATTGGTCCAGTTGTTGTAGATTTGGTGCACTGATTGAATAAAAAAATTAAGGTATGATTTGATATTTCAACTTAAAGTTTTACATTCATCTCAAATATTCTTTTAGTATTCAACCACGCCAATTACAATATTTCATAGTATATATATGTTGCTTAAACTCACCTTATTCTTACAAAATGGTTTCCAAACTATAATGGAAGTTAGATTGTAATATGGTTCTCAAAAATATTTTAGGACCATAGAGACATATATTGATTGTTGATTTGTCTTAAATGGAGGGAGAAAATGTTATAGTATCAAATGGCCAGTTCTTTAGATTCTAATTCATTCCATATTTTTCAAGGTTCGACGAGTTCTCCCTTTCTATATCCAATAAGTTCAAATTTTATTTATATTTTGACTATCTATTTGAATTTATGTTACTTATCCATGTGAATAAGAATATCAATGTATTATATATTTCAGGATCTCGATTCATGATCGAGTTCGAATGCACAAGATATTCCACCAATTGCAAAATGTCGTAAGCTCTCATCAAGAGCAAGATACCGCAAGAAATTCATAGATGAAAATGGGCATCCACTTTACCCCACCAAATGTAACATGTCATCTTCAAGCCACAATATTGGGTCATCGATGGTAATTCGGAATTAGATGGATGTATTTTATGACACCCCAATAGTATGTGGTTGTTCAATATATCAAGGGTTGAAAAACAACCCACGACATGTCACACTCTCCCATTACACCTATGATTGATTACCCAATGTTGATGGTCTAATACCCCCTACTATAGTAAAAAATCCAATAGGTGATATAGAAAAGACATGTAGAAACACTTCCCTACACTGATTTTTGGAAACGTTGGAAGCCAAAAAAACTATGTCTCATCCTAAATTGACGAACCCATCCACTTCTATTCATTCAACTAAAAGTTCTAGTGATCCAAAGTATGATATTCAAATGCCAAACAACACATCTCTACTATAATATCAATAAAATTGCATGCGTTGAGAGAAAAACTGTCCAATTACACACCAAGGTGCATCCAATTGTTGGAGGGTAGCAATGATTTCTCCCTTCCTATGAATTTGCAAAGTAAATATCAAACTTCTTACAACCATGCTTTGTATGGCACGTGATCGTCTTATCTACCTGTTCCTAATGTTGGAACCAAATTGTCCTTTTGTTATAATCATTTTATGATTTCCAAGTCTAATATAGATGTTGCAAATATTGGGTTGTTTATCCTTTCACATGTACTCATTCCTACCAAACAGTCAATGGCACTTATGCCATTTTTAGTTCCTATCTATGTTAGTCAGATTACTTGAATATTATTAAATACAAGCATAGCATTTCCATGTATAGTATGTGCACGAATGGTTATGTTCTGGAAACTTTAACAGGAAGAACCTGTTATATATAGATGTCCATCCACGCACTCATGGAAACATTGCAGGGCTCATAAATAGTTCTAGGTTCTCTTTATTTTCTGTAAATTGTTCATTGAGGAACACTTCAATGACCAGGAGTTCTTTAAGAAAAGGAAAGTGCCCATATTTTTTGGTGTGCATGCAATACGTAGCTTGTCTCCTAGTGATGAGTTGTTAATAAACTATAACTTTCGTATACCACCAACTACTCATAAGAGATTCCTTGAATTGGGATTACCCTTAGACATCCCCTTGGGGCATAAGATAAAAAAAAATTGATTAATCGTATTTGATGATTTTCAATGGGATTTATTTAATGTATTGCTCAGTTTGACATTTTTTTTATAAATTTTTAATTTAATTTATAAATTATTTGTTTTATGGCCAAAATAGGGGACTTTCCCTAAACTTCTCATGTGATTCATTATACACTCAAGGATGTTTGATCACACTGTTATCATATGTGTAATTGTCACACCAAAATCTCACACACATACTCATGAATTGCACTATCTGTATTGCTAGACTTGGATACAATGCTCTTCTTTGATTAATTGTATTTGTTAATTTTGAATGGGATTCATGTTAATGTATTGCTAATTTTGAAAGTTTGTTTTATAAATTGTTAATTTAATTTATATATTGTTTTCTTTATGGCTAAAGTAGGGGACTTTCTTAAACTCGTCATTTGATTCATCATACAACTAAGAATGTATTATCACATAGTTCACATGTGTAATTATAAAGCCAAAATATCACACACATACTAAATTGCACAACCTATGATGTTAGCCTCAGATACAATTCTCTTCTTTGATTAATTGTATTTGTTAATTTTCTATGGGATTCATGTTAATGTATTGCTCAATTTTCCCATGTGTTGTAGAATAGATGGTCAATGGGTGTATTGTTAAGGAATTCCTTGCATAAGTTCACCGATTTGAATTACACGGGTACTAACCCTATAAAAAATATTGCTCAATTTGAATTTTTTAACATTTTGTAGAATTGATGATAATTTATCTCTCATTTTGAACGTTTGCTTTCTAAAATGTTTGTAGCTGAATATTTTCTATTGGAAATTATTCTCATGCTTTTGTAATAATTCTTTCACATAATGATGGATCAAACCAGTTGCATTGTGCTTACCAACATCATCGATGCAATGTTCAATATTTTTGAAATTAGGATTCTGATGATGAGCAAGCTATCTACCATATTCCATTGCACCCCAATACAATGTCAAATCAAGAGAAGGCTGAAAAATGAGCACAACTCTAAGAGGAAGCATACCAAGCATGGTTGAATCAACCACCTATTCAATTGCCACTACATCCAGACTCACCAATTAGGATTTCCTACGGTAATAGTAGTTTTTCACATGTTGGAAATGGAGGCAATGAAATAGAGTTTGGTATGTATGATTTTTTACAACAAATGAGTGCCATGGATGCAATGTTGTTACATACATTCTAGGACAATGAGATAGGGGATGACACTCATATCACTGGTACCTTCTTTGAAAGCCTTAAATTGGATTCCACCACCCCTCGTTTTGGACCTGGATAGTCAAAGTATACACAATTGAGGACAACAATGTTACTATACAACTTGAAAACAATGTATTGCATTCCAGATGCGTGTTTCTCGGCACATTTGAGGAAGTTGACCATCAACTACCTTATATTTTGAGGAATCTTTTCACACAATAAACATTGAAAATGTTCTATTTTATGAATTTTAAATGACATTGTACATTTATATTTCCCACTAACTGGAGGTTATTCAAAATAGGTTACTTCCTAGTGATAATGCCTTGCCCAACAACTATGAAGAGGCAAAGCAAATGTTGAAAATATTGGGTGTTGAGTACATATCATATCATGTGTGTCCTAATGATTTATTCTATATAGAGGTGAATATGTGGAGTACCAAGAATGTGGGCATGAGAAGTACCAAGAATTGGAAAATAAGGCTAAACCACATGGTCCTCCTCATAAGATATTGAGGAACGTGCCTATAATCCCAAGGATTTAGAGGTTCTTTCTTTACAGAGAATTAGCTATGTTGCAGGGATGACATGCCTCACACCAAAGTGACGGAGGATTTATGTGAATCCCAACTCATTCAATATCCATGAAGCATATAGAGAATACATGGCTTGATAAATTCGAGGATGAAGTATGAATCCTTCGATTGAGCATAGCCATGGATGGTGTCAAGCCATTTTCCCTCCTAAACACCAGTTATTCTATTTGTCTTGTAGTAGTGATCAATAACAATATTCCCTAGGCCCCCATGGTTTTCCGTGAATAATGAACATCATATGTTGGCTCTAATAGTCTATGTTAGAAGACAAGTTAAGACTATGGATGTTTACCTACAACCATTGATCGATGAATTGAAGGAATTATGGGAAGGAATGCATGTATATGATGCATTGAAACCCATCCCAACAAAGAGGATTTTTAGGTTGTATGGAATATGTGTGTACACCACACATGATTATCCAGGTTTAGGAGTTTTTTTTAGTAAATATTTTGTTTTATTTGTTTATATCCAAATCAATATTTTGTGGAATATTTAATTCAGTGCGACCGTCTTTATAGTCAACACTAGCGTGCTCTGTATACCATAACATTGCAGGTCTTGTAACAAAAGGTTATCATGGATGTAAATTTTTTGGACCTTCTATGAAGGCTAGGTGGTTCAGTGACCTACGAAATCCAGTGTACGACTGCTCGAGGGTCTTCCTCCTAGAAAAGCACCCTTATAGAAGAGCAACATTTTCTTTCAATGGTAAACCAGAGAGAACAAAAAGGACTGAAATAATGACACCGATTGGCTGGATTATGGCATATGACAGAAAGAAGGAGATGGAAATTGCAAAGATGCTCGATTCAAATGGGGAACCTATGTTCGATGATCCTAAATTCTTTGACACCTATGTTGATAAAATTCCCAAAGGGATAAAAAGTAAATAAATATTTTATGGGCTCCCATATTGGGAGCATATTAAGATTGTCCACTTACTAGATCCCATGCATATATTTAAAAAAATCATCCTCATTTTGGTGGCATGTATCATCAAAAAAAAGTGCCAAGTTGGTTGTCAGAAGAGATCTTATTTCTTCAAATACTTAAAAGAAGCAATGGACAATACAAGGAAATAGAGGAGAGGATATCACCTCTTTTTCATTTAAAAAATGTGATATCCCATGGCTTTTGAAGAAATATGATCTTTTTTTGGAAAAAGGAAGTTATTTTGGGTGTGAAGGCTCCTTCTTTATATGGGTCTACTCTACAGTGTTGCTTCGCTACAAACGAACAATTATCGGGTTTGAAATCACATGACCATATCAAACTTATAAGGGTATGTATAGTGTCAAAAAAATGTTTTTGTTTTATATTTATATCTTTTACGACACAAGATAAAATGAAATTTTTTTTGTGTTTACTTTGTAGTGTCATTATCCATTGTTTTTGTGTGGGTTTATGAAACATGACTTTCTTGATGACCTGTAGAATTCCATATCTAAACTATATGCATTTTTACGGTGGATCACATCAAAGGAGATTTAAATCACTAGCATTTCATGGCGGCATCAAGAGATAAATGATATTGTTTGTATGTTTGAGAAGGAACTGTCGACGATTTTCATGGACTTGCAGCTTCATATTCTAATTCACCTAGTCGATGAGTTTGAATTAGTAGGGGGTGGTCTCATGTCATTAGATGTTCTTCTTGGAGAGGTATATGAAAAATTTGAAGGGAATGTTTTGACAAAGGGAAAAACATGAGGGGTCTAAAGCGGAGGGGTACATAGTATATGAGTATTTCTATTATTCTAGTGAGTACATCAAGCAAATAGATCACACACTAGGTGCAGTGATTTGGGATGATGAACACGATGAGGACAAAAGGGAATGGGAGCTACTGCAAATGAATGGAAAAAATCGCATGATAAAGACTAAATCACTTATCTTTCGATATTCACATTTCCACATAGTAACTGTTTCCATGAGTACAACAGAGAATTCAAAAAATTATGTCATCAATAAATTCATTATTTACAATGCGGAGGAAACATAGTCATGGATCGCATTCTATGAAAAGAAGAGGAGGAAATGGGACATTGATAGAAAAAAATTCATACAGTTGCATAGTAGAAGCATTCCTTTTCTAGATCATTTAAAAGATAAAATGCCAATTATTTGTCCCAACAATTGGTTTGTGGACCAAGTCAAAGAGAAATATGGTGCATCGGGTCTTTACCTACCCGAAGAGGAGGACGAGCTAAGCATTGGGATCGAGTGCAACAACTCAATACTAATCTCTTTCTGTACATTTCTAACTTTATAATGAAACTTTGAACTATAACATATGTGCTTAATATATTAATGTTTGGGTTATTAGACATAATACGCCATCATTTTTTCCCATATATGTGGGATTATGGACATCATTTTCACACCGAGGATGCTTGTGATGGATGTCTTACACAAGATTATGGAGTGGAAGTCGAGTTTGACCAATATAGTCGTTCTAGCCATTGCGATCGAAACCTGATAGGAGGGATGTTGGGGTTATGTCGAAAAGATATAGGAGATCATTCAAGTGGGATTCTCATCTTTCCAATGTTTTATTTATATGTGCAAGTGGTGGGACACATTTGATGTGAATAATGTAAAGGAAGGTCGTGATAGTGATTTGATATGTATCAACTCTAGAAAGATGTGGGATGATAGTGAAGAACCTTATGTTTTCCCAAAACACCGCAACCAAGTTTTATTCTACCCTCATGTGTTGGATAGAGATTGGTGGTTCATATTAAGACACGACCATAGATCTAAACATGTTTTTGAGAAAAGCATTCCTATCATGCCAATCGAGGAAGATAATGAGGGTGATGGAAATGGAGAGTGATATGTACATGTTTTAATTCATCATTTACAGCCTGAGATATAATTTTTTATTGTCTAATTATATTTTTTATTTTCCATGTTATGATGGTGGAAATAAAAATTTGATTATGGGATGCAATGCTTAAACAATTTGAGTTCATTAACAACCAATATGATGTGAAATATGTTTCGTGACTATCAAGTAATTTGTGATTGTCTGAAATGATTGCATGTCATTCTCCGTAGTTAGATATGATATTTATTTCTTTCCATTTAGTTCATTATAGTGTGGTTTTTATCATTTAATTTATTTTATTGTTACAACTGGAACAAAATCAGCTAACTAGAGTGCAAATTATAATTGATGTTAATCATATTTATTGTTTGTTTTAATTTCAACCACTATCATTTGAATAACAAGGTGGATTTAATGAATATATTATACTTAGACACTTATATTTATATTTTAGATAATTAGACACTTATATATCGTTAAGGCGGAAAAACCTATGGCAAGAATGAAAGATGTATATCTTTTAAAATCAGCTAATGGGATATCCTTTGAAGAGACCCAATGGCCTTTAACCTTTACATCAGACACAAATTTGAAAAGTTCCCAATGGGGTATCTTTCGAAGAGGCTCAATGGTCTTAAAAGAAAAGAAAAAATATCTAAGCAAACCCTAGAAACCTTCAATGACCATGGATCGTTGATCCTCCCCCTCTCGATGTCGATGCAAGGACCTTTTATGCTCTTGTTCAATTTATTGGAAAAAAAAATTAGAATATCAGCCTTCCATATTTTTTAAAAATACTAGATCTTAGATCAAGTCCTTGAAGTGAATCTCAGGACCTCATTTCTCATTACATATGTTTCTAGGTTTTGTTGAGAGAGGTATCATAGAGAAAATCACCGGTATATGACTTTCACATGTATCGATGCATATTTGGATGCAGAAAAAACTATATTGCAATGAATAAAGGAAAATTAATCTACTATTACTATTTATGTGGAAGAGGTTTTTATGCCTCATTAGAATCCATTTCAAGTACTTTCACCCAATATATCATTCAACCTCAGTATTACCTAGAAGCACATTCAAAAATTAGATTATGAACAACTATCATTCAAGTGTGAATTATGCCATGAATATGGGCACGGATTATGTCATGAATATGGGAATTTTGTCAATTATAGCATCAAGCTCAAACAATAGCCATGGAAAGGAAAAACTGTTTTAAACTCCTTCATAACAAACCATCAAGCTCCAAAGATGCCTAGAAACACATGACCTACAAGCTCTTCTCATGCAACCTTGTTGTCAATTCAATTGTGTTACACCAAAATATCGTCATCATGAGTTATGTGTCATCCACATGCCTTAATCGTTGAAGTTCCCTAGGCTAAAGCATCAGAAAGAAGGTTGTTGTCATTTCCCTTTACCTTTTGTAGTCACCCCGACACACCCTTCCTTCATGCAAGGAGCTTCAAAATCAAGGTGACGCACTCTGCACCTTAGCAGAGGGCGTTGCTGACGTAGTGTGCCTTTGTACAGAACGCGGTGAGCTAATTCTAACGCAGGTTTCCTTTGTGCAAGGTGTGTCAAAGTTGGTTCAAGTGGATAAAAGGAAGCTTCAAGTGATTTCTCGAAGCTTGGTGATGTGGAGGCTTATCCCTAGATATGTGGATATGTGTCCTTGAGTTCCCTAACCCATTGGGATAATCCCTTAGATATCTCCCCTAAATATTCAACCTATTCTATCCATATAGCCCTAGAAATACAACCCCTCTCTCTCCATTGGGAGGAGGAAGGATTATGCACTCTCATGTTGGTGGAATTCACTCAGGATCATCTTCTTCATTCATAAGAAGTTAGGAGGATTTGGATCTTTGAGGAAATATCATCCATGTTGGAGTCATGACGTCAAAGCTTTGGTTGTAACTCCTCTTACTTTGAATCTACTGCAATTTACATTAATATAAACATCTTTCCATAAATGTGTTATGTCTTGTAATATCATTTATGATTTGATTCTTTGACCACTTATCTAGTTAGATTCATAGATATATGTTTTCACGTAGTTTTCTTATTTCCATCTCTTCTATATTTTTTTGCAACCGGATATCGAAGGATTGAAAGAAATCAAGCAAAGAGAAAGGGATTGTGATCACCACATAATTAATCTATCCTGCAATATAATCTAACTAGGAAGGATTTTATGTTGTGTACTCTTTTGTGATAGATCTATACCATTTAGGTATAGAGAGATATGTTTCCATATGCATTAACAGATTGTCTACACACAAAAATGGTGGCCATACTGGGGACTTATAGCCTGTATCTTTGATTGTTTCTTAACTTTTGATTGATATTGATCGAGCCTCTTATTTCCTCTCCTTCGATTAGATCCATCCACTAGTTAGTATTTTGAGTTATCTAGACTCTACTTAGGGTAATTGTCAAATCAGTGGTATTTTATTCTTGAAGCATTTTCATTATTTGTGATTTGGACCTCGCCTGACGCACTTGGGCTATATATTTCCTGCGTCATTGTGTCTCTGACGCACTTCAATGGCTAGCAACCTGCATCCCTGACGCCATTTGTGTGACTACAAACAATGTCTGACGCATATTACCTGTTTGCAGAGAGCGTCTTTGTACCCTCCGATGCCCTTGTGTACACCTGTGGGGTGCATCACCCCATATTATTTTGCACTTGGTCTAAGGAACCCTTCAATTTGACTTGTGATTTTGTTTTCTGAGTTCTGTAGATTGTTCCTTGCATTCACAGACACCCTACGCCTAGCATAGTTCATTTATTGGCTTAATTTCGAAGTTTAAGTGTCGATTAGGTTTTTTGATAGTTAAGCGAGTGCTTTAGTTGTTGTGGTAAATTTCAATCCCACGTCGATCCGATAAGTCTTGTAGCTCCCGATCATTTCACCAGATCTGTTTGATCTGACTTCCGATCATATTTATTCTTGTTATGGTGATTTTTACTTGATTGTGTGTGTTTTGAGTGTTATTGAGATTTTGAGTTTTCTTGCTTCCTTGAGAATTCTTCATCATTTAAATTTTGCAGTAGTGTTTTCTTTCATTTTCTGAACTTGGATCTGGAAAGTGGCATCATTCTCATATCTATTGAGTGTATATGTGAATAAGGTTAAACCATTTCCATTATCCTCATTTTGAGTTTCATTCTTGAAATTTTTGTAGAGATTTGTCATTCTTTGGTACCTGTCATCAAAAGATCTTTGAAATTTGTAGAGCATCATTATTATCTTGCATTTTTCTTAGTTATGAAAACTAGTTTCTCATTTCTCTGAAAATTCCAAGTGCATTATAGCTTTTACCGAGCATTTCCAAAGATTGATTAATTCTTGCATTTTGTGGTTTTCTTCCATCCATTCATATTTGGGTTAGAAAATTGAAGTTGCTACATCTAATAGAATTATCCTTTTCATCTTAGCTTATGCTCATTTAGATTTGAAAAGAAAAAAGAAAAAGCATTTAATATTTGGTGTCTGTTACTTTGTTGTTTTTGTTGGCTTAGTGAAAAGAGTGCTTCATTTATATTTTGATTGATTTTGAAGTATAGGGGTATTTTTCTACTTTTACCATCGGAAACAAAGAAAATTTATCCTTACCATAGATATATTTCATCGAAAATAAAATAAAATATTTTCATTTGCATACAGCTTAGGTATACATTATTTTTAAATTCCTGTCTACACCTCATGCATTCACCTAACCGCAAAAGATAAAATTTACCAGTAGTGTTAGGTTAAAAATTTATAGGAACTTGTGTGTTAGGTTAGAGACGTATTCTGGCATATTTAAGCATGGCAGTTGTCATTCTTTTCCTACACGGCATCTCGAGGGATTGCAATTCTTCCACGTACCAACCGGTATATCAAATGACATTTCACATAACCTTGGATATATCGAAAGGTACTTCACGTACTGGGTAGTATATCGGAAGGCTCCTGTCATATAATTGTGCATTAGACAACACCACTATGGATTTGAGCTCCCACAAACCTTTTGTATATCGGGAGACCCTTCTAGGATTCTTGTAACCATATGAGCTAACCTATTGGTCACCTTGGCATGGAAATACATCGAGAACAACACTCGGGGAGCTACTACGCACGTGCTTCAAGTAGTCGGGTTATATGGTCAGGAGTACGGTCCTAATCCTCCCTGGTTAGTGCTCTGAAATATTGGGTCGAGTATAACTGTTGGACCCTATGTTATATCGCGATTTGCACTGCTTGACAGTCTGGCGAGGTTCCAGACAATTGAATCCACACCTATCACATAAGTTTTCTTGCGGATTTATCTTGTCTAGATCTTGGATTGCATTTTTCTTTTTGTATAGAAAACACTTAGGATAAATTTTGGTTCAGTCACTCTGGTCGATCAAACTTTGAGAAGATCCCAAAGGATTTTGAACCTGCCACCTGAATATCCCCTTAACTGGGAGGATAACTCGGGAGAAAACATGGATCAATATACTACATCTATGTCACATGAGGAAGATACCCTTACCTTAGAATCGAGAATGAACTATTCATCTCCCGCAAATCCACCCATCTCTGATCACACGAGACCTTTGATCATGGAGCAACCTACCTCATATGAAACATCCTTCCATCATTCAATGGAGGGACATCCTGGAGCTGCATATTGGATTTTTAGTCAACCCCAAGATGACCCTATATCAACATCGTTTGGTCCAACTACATCTTTTTGGGACACGTCTCTAGGCCGACATGTGGTCAATTTTGGGTCACTTCCCATGGAAGAAACTATACCTCGTCGATGGATTCCTAACGATGAGTTTCTTGCACCACTCTATGAGAACATGAACTATTTTCATATGAATGGAGAACAAATTAGATGCCAAAGTCCCTCACGGAGAGCAAGTATCCTAGAAGTACTTGTCTTTCAATATTCCCATGTACGTTCTTTATATTTTAGTTCACTAGAAACATCCATACCTAACAGAACCACTTACGAACCAGGTCAACCCTCATTTCCTATGAGTACACCTCATAGTCAGGCGATCAGTTCTACACCTCCTCTAACCCCAACCTCTGAGGGACAACCTTCAACCTCTATTAACTATGAGACATTACCTCCACCTCCCCCACCTCAAAATTCGAGGGGAGGATATAATCTACCTATTAGTATACAGTAAGGTGGAAGTAATTATTTTGTTAGCAGTCAACCCTTTTCTATGGGTCAGCCTAGCATTAGTGGTCAACATTTGGTCACCGAGCACATTCCACTAAGTGGAAAATCTTCGGCTGGGGGGAAACCCCTAGCTGGTGGACCTAACCTAACTAGGGGACATCACCTAGTCAGGAGTCATACCATGAGTGGAGGATATACTTCACATCCAAGTTATAGTATGGTTGGAAGTCCTCTTCCAACCATGGGACAACCCACATGGACACATCATATGGGGGGGGCATCCATTTGGACCCAACCCCCGTAAGGGCATATTTTTCCAAGACATCAAAACCCTAACATTGGAAAAAACTATCCAGGAACCCTTTTTACTGAATTACCCTGTCTTGGAAACCCGAATACCTTATGGGAGCACTATAATATCCCACCAACTGGGCCTCTAGCTAGTGGACCACCCCCACCACCTCCACCAATTGTCCCTCCACCTCCACCACCAATCGGTCCACCACAACCACCACCACCCCATTTCGGAGGAGGAGGACCCCCACATTACGGTGGAATATCTCCCCATTTTGTAGGGGGGTAGCCCCCACCTTTCGGTGGAGGACCACCCCATTCTGTATGGGGAGGACCCTCACCTTCCGGTGGAGGACCACCCCACTCTGGAGGAGGAGGAGCCCCACCTTTTGGTGGAGGAACACCTTACCCTGGAGGAAGAGACCCCCACCTTCTAGTGGAGGACCACCTTATTCTTGCGGAGGCAGACCTCCTTCATGTCCCACTCCCAACCCAGGCATCCCATCCCCATTTGGCCAATTTCCTACGGGAGGACCTTACAACCAATCGATCCATGGTCCTACTGGTACATCGATGCCCTATTAGTACTACCAGTATCCACATTCCAACCAAAAATTACCTTTTCTGGCTACACTCAATCTTCCAAATTTATCGCAGTTGACTAACAATCCCATCTATCATGGCACTAATTGTTGATGTATTTGTAACTTCGGAATGTATTTCATATATTTATATTGTATTCCTATAGAGATGTTATTATTCCTCTATACGGAAGTGTCATCATTTATAGTGTAAGTGTCGTAACTTATACTTGATGGGTTATTAAACCACCTTGCTGGGGTTGGCCCTATATAAGTCATGTGGGTTAAAGGGTTATTAGACCAACCTATTGGGGGTTGTCCCAGTCAGCATTATGCTATGTGGTTAAGTTGAGGCCGACCTAGTAAAGGTTATTAGGAAATTCAAGTCAAGTATAAATAGAGTGCGGGAGGCACTCTATTTGATCATTCAATTTCGCACTTATACACTCATTGGAGAGTGGCGCACTAGTGGAGGAGGAGAAGCTGCTGCTAGGAGACTATCTCTTATGCTTGGGTTTTGTATCATTGCTCTATCTATCTCTGAGGAAGTTATTGGGGTTTTTCACCTTTACGGTTTTCCCCAAGGAAACTCTGTGTGTCTATTGTCTCTTGTGATTGCTTCTTGTGGTTAATATGTTGTACATGTTATTCTCTCAGTAAAGATTCTAGAGTATATTGAATTGATGCTCAAAAATTAACATGGTATCAGAGTTAACCTGAGAAGAAGACACTATGCAGTTGCGGAAGCTAAGGCTTCTTGTTTTTGGATTTCTCTCCACAGATTTTGGAAAGGAAGTAGGGTAGAATGACTCTCCTCAACAAGGAACATCTTTCTGTCCAATTAGAATTCAATTCTGGGCACTTTCATTTTTTGCCCTAAAAATTAGGGTTTCCACAAAAATAGGAATGTCTGAAATCTGAGACCATGGCTGGAAGATCCTTGGAAAAATCGAATTTTAGATATTTGGATCGAACTTTTTGGTTGGGTGAATCTCTGGGAAAATCAAACCCTAGTTTGGGGTCCTGTCTAGTGAAGCCAGAAATTAGGGCTTCTGCAAAAGTTGGAATTTATGAAATCTGAGACCATGGCTAGAAGCTCCTATGAAAAATCAAAGTTTAGAGACCAAGATAGAACTTTTTGGATGGATGAAGCTCCGGGAAAATCAAACCCTAATTCAGGGTCCTCCCTAGTGAATCTGGAAGTTTGAAAAGCAAATTTGAGGGGTGAAACTTTGCAATTTTCACATTCTGAGTATAGTAGCTTGATCAACTCATCAAAGCGCATCTTTCAATCCTTTCAGAAGTTTGAATTTTTAGGGTTTCTCTAACAAACCCTAATCCAGCTCCACATCCATACTTTTGCAAATCAAGTGGTAAGACCTAAATCTTTTCTATTTCATTTGAAGTACTCTTTAATATGTCTCACCACACCAAGCTTGAGGATAAGCATGAAGGGGATGATAACTTCCGAGCATGGAAGTATAGGATTGGGTTAATTCTAGAAGAGAGTGAGTTTGACACCTACATAAGTGAAGGGGTTCCTGTCCGAGAGGGAGAAGAGACTAAGGCCTTACGTAAGAGGAATTTATTCAAGGCTAAAAGGATCATTGTTGATTCTATCAAAAACCATCTCATGCCACATGTGTCATCTCTGAAGACACCTATGGAGATGTTTGATTCCTTGACCAAGCTATTTGAAGGGAAGAATATAAATTGGAAGCTGACCTTGAGGAATCAATTTAAGAATATCAAGTTCCAGAATGTGGAGACCATGCAGTCTTATTTCTCAAGGGTCTCCCAGATAAAAGAACAACTTGAAGCTATGGGAGAATTTATAGAGAATGGAGAAGTGGTAATGACCACTCTTAATGGCCTTCCTAGGTCATGGGATTCCTTCATCCAAAGAATTTGTGCAAGGAAGAAACTTATCTCTTTCAGTAAGTTGTGGGAAGAATGATCACAGGAAGAAGCTCGGATTGTAGCTCAAGAAGAGAAGATGGGGAATGAAGATCAAGATCTCGCAGCACATACCAAGAAGAGGACACTTTTCCTCAGATTGTCCTAAGATCAAAAGGAACAACAACAACAACTAATACAAGCAATCTGACAGGTATGACTTACAGGTATGTTTTGAAATCTATTCATGATTAAGTTTATAATATGATTGTCCTCATGTTATTGAGTTTCGTAACAATCTTGTTTAATTTTAGACTTGTCTTATCACCCTAGTAAAAGTATGAATGCATGATAGAAGACATTCATTGATTAGGGCTATGACACTCATGATTGTATTATGTTTGCACTAATGCACTGTGGTGTTGTATGAGGAGAATGTTATCCGCTATAATGAAAGGTACAAATCAAGATCTAGATCAAGACCATGATGACATGAAGACAAAGACTCATCCATAGTCATGGATCACATAGAGGTATGTATAATTTGGTTCTACAATGGTTAACTTATGAGTTATGCAAGTCATTGAAGAGAACAAGAAAAACATTGCTAGACATAACTAGAAAATATGATGACCAGGTATGTTTTTCCTATATCAAGTTAGAATCCTACCATATGTTAGGATCTTATACTTTTATATATGATTATTCATGAAGTTAGAGATTTAAGTAATCAAGGGTTTGTGCATATTATGTTCCTTACTTTGATTAATGATATGACTAACCAGAAAAGTCCTATATAAACCTTGAATACTAATGCTTATTATCTATGTTTGAAATGATCATGGCTATACATGCTTAAGATTATTGTGCTTTGATAGTATTAAGATTGTATTAATAAATGTATTATTATGTATGAGATCTCAAGGATAACACAATGATGATACTAGTAAGCATGCATAGTGATCAAGGATGGATATAAGTTCAAGGACAGGTAATCCAGGAAGCAAAGATAAAGAGGGAGCACACTCCAGTAGTTCCTGCAAGGAAGCAAAGATTGAGAGGGATTCCACCCTGCAAACAAACAAATATAAGTATTTGAATTGTCATTTCTTGTATATATGATTTTTAAATAATATTGTTCAAATATGTATATACTTATGTTCCTAGACTTAGGTTGTGTATTATGCATATTAGAATAATTGCATTAATGAACAAGATACTACTAATAGGAAAGTAATGGGTAAGTGGCCTATGGTACTGTACAACATTCCATTGCTACTTGTCTAGAATGAAACCTCTTTGCTAACATGTTGGGAGTTGTGCACACTCTTAACAAAGTTTTGGTAGAGATGGAAGGCGTTTAGAAAGTTACGGGATATGGATCAATGTTGTATTGAAGCATTGGCTAAGATAATTGCATGACTGAATGACATATGTCTTTATGTGTAAGAATTTGTTCTGAAAACTATGAGATGTTTCTAATCATGCAATTTAACTTGTCTTGTAGGAATATACCATCACCTACAAAAGAAGGACTACAACATTTACTCCATCAACAAAGCTATCTATTAAAGAATCTGAAGTTCCCAGGATCTGGGATGAAGTAATGATCAAACAGTACCAGTCGATCATGAAGAATGATGTTTGGGATGTGGTCCCAAGACCTGAAGGGAAGTCTGTTGTGACTTCGAAGTGGATCTATAAGATCAAGCATGCTACAGTTGGTAGCATAGAGAAATACAAAGCGAGATTTGTAGCTCGTAGCTTCTCCCAGAAAGAGAGAATAAACTATGAAGAGACTTTTGCTCCTGTAGCCAGATACACTTCTATCAGAACAATACTTGCACTGGCTGCAGTGATGAAATGGAAGATACACCAGATGGATGTCAAGACAACTTTCTTGAATGGTGTAGTCGAAGAGGAAGTGTATGTAGAGCAGCCACTCGATTTTGAGACACATGATAGAGGGACTCATGTGTGCAAACTGAAGAAAGCCTTGTATGGCTTGAAGCAAGCTCCTAGGACTCGGTATGGTAGGATAGATAGCTTTCTATCCAGTTTGGGCTTTACCAAGAGTAGAGAAGATTCCAACCTTTACTACAAGGTTGTGGAAGGAAATACAGTGATACTACTATTGTATGTGGATGACTTGTTTGTAACCCGACCCTTCCTCTCGCCCTGCTTATCAGTCACCTCCCCTTCTCTTTTCTACCCATCAACACCAGTTCCCTTCAAATAATCAACGCTAAACCTACGCTTAGGAGCCATTACTCTCACCCAGGAACAATCCGGTGACCGAACAAAAGAGAACCACACACAATTCAGCACCCAAGCAAACTTAACCCCCTCTCTTAGAAAGAACACAACCGAATAGTAAAGGATGCGAATGAAAATACAGGCAACTCCATCGGTAAATAAATCCCAAAGCATCATAATGAGGGTGACCAATAAGTTATCATCATCTATCACCAGGTACAAATCTGCATTAATGGAGCCGAGCTTCCCACTAAGCAAAATTAAGATGATGGTGATGGCTGGAAATGGAAGACGATACGGATCCTGTGTTCTGATCTTCCCATGCCTTGACCTATACCCTCTTATACTCAAATTGGGGATCAAAGTGGAAACATGTGTCATTCCTCCCATGATTGCACCTAGTAATGAGGCCCCCCATTAACTGCCCCCAACCGACTCCTGTCACCATCATGAATGGGTGGAGCCACCACGTCCATCTGTCTGCTTCTCTTCATGTTTGAATATGCAAAATGGTTGCAATTCGCTACCCAATTCTCATGTCGAAAGTCCTCTGTGGTTCCAACAGTGAGGGCCCTACTCTCAGCAATACCTTGGTTAGCAAGAAGGTCTGCCACCTTATTTTCCACCCGTTTGACGTGGGAAAATGATATGGAATTATGATTGGCGATGAGAGTCCGCAAGTGTTCCGGCCTATCCAAAAGACACCAACTAGAAGAGACCTTCTCTGGGGATTATCCACTTAACACCTTCTTCGCCATTTGAATTATGATTTGGGAATCTCCCTTCAACACTGCCAGAAACCAGGCTTATCTTATTACCCTAAATTAGACCTTCCAATTCGGCAGAATTGTTAGATTCTAAGACAATAAAACCGATTTTTTTTTAGAATGATGCCTGATGCATTCCTACATCCTACAGACTCCTCCAAAAGCAGCAACACCGGGGTTTCCATGAGAAGCTCCATCGAGGTTAATTTTAAATCCAGACTGCAGAAGAGGCGACCAGTGAATCGGTCTTCCTAGACAACATATCCTATCTTTCCTCCTAAGCACATCCAAATCAGTTATTCCCAGTCCCCATCTTGCCGTGATGCGAAGTTCCCCTTCAATTAAATCCTTATCCTTATCTCCCCTGTGAGAACTTCTTATTGTTTCTTTCATATTGTTAACAAGATTCCTCCAAACCTCCTCTTCCATGTGACTTTTGTCCCTAAAAATATGCTCATTTATCTCCTTCTAGATGGTCCATATAACCATTCCCCGAAGCATCTGCCACGGAGTCCCAATAATCGGATTCTTAAAAGCTTTAATGTTCCACTCCTTGAGGTTTTGATCCGGTTGACCTATAACCCAGTAGCTTCTCCTAAATATCAAAGCTCCTCTGTCCCACATAGTGGACGAAAATGGACAATCATCCAACAAGTTCCTGAAAGTATCTTCTGAATTGAGGCAAAGGGAACAACGAGATGGCCCTAGGATCCCTCGATTGCTGATATTTCACTTGTCAGAAGTCTCTTCCAAACCACCAACCAACAAAAGACTTCTATTTTAGGCTAGAGGTTCATCCCCATATATTTTAACAAGTGTTATCCTCCCCTTCCTCACGGTTAGTTCGGATATCATAAGATTCCTTGATGCTGAAAATGCCTCTCTGCTTGTAACCCCACCTCAGCTTGTCAGGACCATTTTTTATCCGAATGAAACACTCCCGAATATTAGTCTTGAAGGCATGAAGAGTCTCTCTGTGAAGAACCTGCAACAATTAATTAATGAAAATACACGAGATAGTAGAAATAACAGAACTCAGAATCGCTTTTATTGATCTCAAGCCACTTCGAGGGGCAACCTCCTTTGAGCAAGCTCAATAAAAATAACTTCACAGTACCTTCATTAGTCTCAACACAAACTTATATACGAAGTATAGGCACCAATACCATGGGTCAATACCATGTGTCAATACATGTTGGGCCTGGCCCAAGTGGGGCAATTTTGAACAAGGATTTTTGGAACTTCGAAGCTGAGCGCAGCTCAGCCTGAGTACTTCTTTTCTTTTGTATAATTTTTGGGGATGCTACAAAGTTGCGCACAGCAGAGTGTCAGATAGTTGCGAATCTCGGTGCTACGAGGATACAATACCGTGAAGTGTCTGGTCTACAAGGATCCAGCAGGGCAGAATGTTGGACAGGAAAGATGGCACGTGTTCCAGATAGACCAACGACGGTCTAATTTTGGTAAAGATGCTCCAGGAATGCCAAGCGGTGGGCAGGAGCGGATCGGGAAGAAAGCGACTAGTCGCACATGCAAAAGATACCACTACCTGTACCAGTCGCATGAAGCCATTAGAGGAAGAACGGCTCGGCGAAAGCGACTTGTTGGCACGCATGCGACAAGAAGGCCGATAGCGACATGGGCATGCACGAAGGGCAAGCCGTGATGGAATATTCGCTACCAGGCACCAGCTAGCTCGATGAGCTGGAAATTATAACCGTTTTTGCAAACCTAAGGGTTTTTGTCCTGCGGATTGTAAAGACATGACCTACAGGCATGATCTATAAAGAAGGCACTATTTTTTAAGGGAAGGGATACTCTTCATTTTGGTCAGTATTGATTATTGTAGAATATTAAGCTTGAAAGCCATTGTAAAGGCTCTGCAGCTGAGTGCGCAGAGACCTATCTGAGAGAGAAGAGAGTCTGCAGCTGAGTGCGCAGACTAAGAACGGTTGTACCCTTCCCATAAATATCAATACTAACAATCGTTCTTATGGATGTAGCCTCCATCCGGGGGGTGAACCACGTTAAATCCTGTGTTATGTGATTGTTGTGTGTTTATGATTGTTCATTTGCTTGGTATGAATGTTAATGCTACAGTTATCTGTTATGTGGATGCTTTTATATGTATTCATCGTGAGAGAATGGGAATAATATGTTAAGTGATACATGTAGGGGTGAATGTTAAGTATTCAACACTTATAAGTCTGTGAATGTATGAACATGCCGACTAATCACAAAATTGAACACCGAACTTAAGTGCAGTGTTGGAGAGCACAATTTTGTATGATTTACTCATTTGCATACACCGCAACGATAAACCCTTAAGTGTCTTGAATGCATAGACAATGTTAAGTTGGGTTAAGGTTAGATGGCCTCGAATAGATGCGCAGTCTTGTTGACGCGCTGTCCCAAGTATGTGCTACGAGGTAAGTTGTCAATAGTTTATCTGTGCCAGGAAGGAAACATTCCATACCACTCAGTCCCTAAACGCGCTGGTCGCGCAAGCCCCTAGGCTCACTAAAGCATCTGATGCAGAACAGAGGTTCCGTGCAGTTGTTTGTCTACAGCAGTCCTCAAGATATCATGCTACTTATCCTTCTGTCCACTCTCGCATCACCAGGATGCGGAAACTTGATTCTGCATCCACCCCCTCAGCTTTGCCTCGGGTGAGACTTCAGGCTGCCTGCAGTCTGTTGCCGAAAGGGCCGGTGAATAGAGGTTTTGTTGGTTCCTTGAACCATGAATTACCTAGGTCTACACTGGAAACCTCAAGAAGGTGATATATAACCAACAATACAAACCATGGGCCAATACAAACTATGGATCAACAATTACTATGGGACGACTTACAAAGCATATGCATCCAACAACAATAATACAAACTATGGATCAACAAATACTACGGGATGACTCACAAAGCATATGCATCCAACAACAATATACTAATGAAGCAATTAGAAGGGTTGACATGGGTTCCTAACATCCCCTCTCCCTTATAAAAATCTTTGTCCTCAAAGCTTTAGATGTGGAAATTGATGTAGAATTTGAAGGAGTGGTTCCCCTTTAGCATCCTCGGGTTGCATTCCGGGCCACTGACGCCTTTTGTGTTTCAGGAGGATTGCTTGGAAGGCCGTAGACAAAGAAGAACCATATCAACTACATGAAAAGTGCGCTTTGAACGGTGTTGATTGGCTTGTTGTTTTAGTCAAATTCTTTCCATGTGAATATTGTCCTGCAGAATGAGAAGAATCTAATCGCGATTTCAAAGAACTGAGTCAATTTCCTGAACTAGGAGCTGCTAAGGGTGTATGGAAGAAGAAATGGTGGTGCTTGTCCATGGACTTCTTCATATGGTGTCCTTTTAGACATGGTATTGTACCACTGGAGCACTTCTAGAAAATCCATAGAAATAGTTTTCCAAATCTGTGGAGGGATGGGCAAGGGTTCAAGCAATCCTGAAAGGAGTGGCGTGTCACCCTTGTTGACCAAGAAAGTATCACAGTCAACCACCATCTGTTGAATTGTCAGTTTTAGTCCCTTCCAAAAGAAGTTACATTGTTCCATGTCATACGTTTTGAGGATCCCAGATTGCCCTGCCAATGAAGAAGCATAGAGTTCATAGAAGAGATAGCCATGTTGAACAAATCGCAACCAATTTGGAACACGAAGAGAAATAGTTGTAAGAGAAACGAGGTCATCAAATGTGCGAGAAGGAGCATCTGCCACCATATTGTCCTTTCCCTTCTTGTAACTGATCGCAAAGTCATACCCATGAGTTGGATAACCCATTTCAGGTGTGCTACAGAGGAGATCCGTTGTTCCGGGAAATTTTTCAGACTCTGGAGATCAGTCTTGATGTAGAAATAATTCCCTAATAGGGATGGATGCCACTTCGGTATTGCATGCAAAATAGCCATCATTTCCTGCTGAGATGTAGATGCGACTAAATGCTTACCGGAAAAGGTCTCTTGAAGCCGGCAAGCCCACTGGTGCAACAAGGACACCTGCATATCTATCAAAGGAAGTAGTGGAGACCGTTGATGGGTGCATCTGAATGGAATGGAGTTGAGCGATGACACCATGTGAATTCTTCTTAAGGATCTTTTCCAGGCGATGTGAACTGATGATGTAGAGAGACCCTGGTTGTAAGCCCCTAAATTTGTGTTGTGTCCTATTGACTGAAAACTGCATCCAAAGGTCAGCAAAATCCCATAAGATGGGGCCGAGTGTGCATAACCATTGAACGCCCAAAACCACATCACGTCCTCCTAAGGACAAGGAAAACAGGTCAGAGCACAAGTTATAATCTTCTAGAGAGATATGCACATTGTGACACTTTCCCTTGCAAGGTAAGGCTCCCCCCCATTGGCAACCATGACTTCAAAGTTGGAGCAAGGATGGACAAAACAATCAGCCTGTTTGGCAATCTGGGGGTCAATGAAGTTATGAGTGCTGCCAGAATCAAGGAGTATTGTAAGAGGAAGCTTCTTGAAGTAACCCCTGACCCGCATTGTTTGGGGCGTGGTGACGCTGGATAAAGCATGTAGAGATATCTCTGGTTGGTTGTCCTAAGATGGGGGGCCAATAGGCGGCTCCTGAATGTCAACCTGATCATCCATTGTATCTGGAGATTCTTCACCAATTTTAGAGGCAGGCGGAGAATCCATATCCAAGAGATAGAGCTTTTGATAAACACATCTATGTCCCCGAGTGAATTTCTCATCACAATTATAACAAAGCCATTTTCTCTCTGTGTGCCTGCATCTCTGTTTCAGACAAAGGCTTGATAGGATTTGGTCGAGGAGCTAGCGGGATGGGAGGTCATTGAGAACCCATATTTCGGAAAGGGACAGAAGTTGGTTTGGAGCATTTTTGGGCTGCAATCTTATCTTCTACCAACTTAGCCAACCCCAGGGATTCCATCATTGTGTTGGGGCAAAACATTTTAACCTCTATGCGGATTTCATCCTTAAGACCACTGATAAAACAACTCCTGTAGAATTCATTAGACACTCTTTCTGTGTGATTGGATAGTTTCTTAAATTATGTCTGATACTCTCTCACAGTGCCAATTTGGTGAATTTTAGTGAGGGCTCCTGTAAAGTCATCAAAAGCACTAGGACCAAATCGTTGCAAAAGGAGCTAGATAAAATATGGCCATTTTGGCTCTTCATGAGCCTTGATGTACCAATGGTACCATTGAAATGATGCAAGTGGAACTTTGGTGACATCAAAAGTATTGTGCAGACTGAAATACTATTCTACACAATAGATCCATCCAGTCAGATCAGTACCATTGAAGCGAGGAAAATCAAGCTTCGGACCACGGAAATGGCTGGAAGAAGAGAACCCATTTTCTGATGACAAGTCGAACTGTCATTTGTTGTTCAGGGCTGAGTGCTCAAGATGGAGGCCGAGAAATTTTTCATCTAGATCTTGAAGTTTGGTTTGGATGGCTGCAAGTGCTTCCTCTATGGTTTTTGCTCTTGCACGGGTGACAACCATAACCAGGAGCTTTTTTTTTAGGGGGGGGAATGGGTAGAAAAACAAAAACAGAACCTTATTTAGTAAAGGGAAATTTGGATTTGGGAAAAAATATGATGGGTAATTGGGGTTTGACGAGGTTTTGGACACTTTTTGAATGGACACGGAAGCAAAAAATGAGGATTTTAGAAGCGGGGTGAAAGAATGGGAAAATTTGTCAGAGAGGGACAAAGAAGCAGAAATAGGGAATGAACACGATGGCAAAATTTGAAGGCCATTGGGTGAAAATGAAAGAAGTTATGGAAACCCTAAAAATAGACAAATGTGGGATTTCTGGCTTTGGGAAGTGGAATTTGGGATAGGGTCCTCATGAATGAAAGATGTAGAATGCGATTACAGGGGTGTCAGGAAAGTTTCAAGGGATATGCTATGGTGTAGAAGGGATCGGAACTAGATGGATCTACAATGGCGTGGAAGGGATCAGAAATAGATGGATCTGAAATGGCACCAAATGGAGCGAAAACGGCTCGATCTAAAACGACTTTCAAAATAGATCTGAAATGGCTGGATCTGGAACGACTTTCAGAATGCATCTTAAACGGCTCAAAATGGATATGAAATGGCGTGGAAGTGATCGACAACAGTTCAGCTGAAAATAGATATCGACCCCAGGTATGTTCGGCTTCCTAATAGTTCAGGGGTTTCACTCAGACACCAATGCTATCTGGCGGCTTGCGTATTGGGTCAGTACCCCTCACTCCATGACTCAAGTAAAATTGATAATTGCTTTGCCACAAACGACAACTCTTGGTTTACCTCACAGGTGGGAACTAGTCAACTAGGTAAGGGCCGTTTCCCTTTTCGCTGGCAGGTCCTCTCAATGGGCCAGCTACTTTGGGGTTCCTGTGGTACTCCTCACAATGATTTTTAGGGATTATGCCCAAGTACTTCCCACATTTAAGTGGATAGGGATTATTCCCAGATCTGAACTTGCAACAGATGCGAAAAAAAAATTGGTATAAATTCCACCCAACGAGCCCAAGAAAGTGCTCTGATACCAGATGTGAAGAAACTACAACAATTAATTAATGAAAATACACAAGATAGAAGAAATAAGAGAACTCAGAATTGGTTTTATTGATCGCGGGCCACTTCGAGGGGGAAACCTCCTTTGAGCAAGCTCAATACAAATAACTTCATGGTACCTTCATTGGTCTCAACAAAAACTTATACACTAAGTCTAGGCGACAATACCATGGGTCAATACCATGTGTCAATACAAACCATGGGCCAATACAAACTATGGATCAACAATTACTACGAGATGACTTGCAAAGCATATGTGTCCAACAACAATAATAAAAACTATGGATCAACAAATACTCTGGGACGACTTGAAAAGCATATGCGTCCGACAACAATATACTAACAAAGTAATTAGAAGGGTTGACATGGGTTCCAAACACTCTGTTGTGGTTAGGACTTCCCAACAGCTACAATCTGACCATTTTCTATGCCCCTCCTGCACTAGATACTCTCAATAATTACATACTTTGACTTTTCCTTCCGACATCCCTCTAACCTTGATGTCCTACCAGCAGGGTTCATCGCCTAGTTTGGGGAGCTGATTCCACGAATCTTCCTAGAAGTTGGAAAGTTCCCCATCATGGATTTCCCAAAAGCTATGGTGTTGGACAAGCTTTCACCCAGAGAAGGCTTTTAGCCAAATCTGAGACCCATTCCTCTCCTCATTGTATCTGATCAATTTCCCCAAATGTTTGTCCATGGCATATTTATGCGACAGACGCACCCATGGATCCACTCTATGGTTACACCACCTCCACCAGATCTTTGAACCATAAAATTCACTGAAGACCTTAGGATATCTGATTCCTAGAACCCCGTTTTCCTTGGGTCTGAATATTTTTTCCCAACCCACCATGGAAAATTTAGACTTTGTTTCCTTTCCTCCCCAGAGAAAATTTCTCTGAATACTACGAATTTCCTTAAGAATGTCCTTAGGAGCTGAAAGCATCGATAAAAGATAGACTAGAATAGCTTGGAGAACCAATTTGACCAAAACCAGATGGGTAGGAAGGTTCAAAGGTCGCAGAGTCCAACTGGACAATTTTCTCTGCATTCTATCAAGCAGATCTTGCCAGGAAACCTTGCGAATAGTTCCTTCCACAAGAGGAACCCCCAGGTATTTGGATGGGAAAGATCCCCGGGAGAAACCAAAATTCTCAAAATATTGTGTTGAGTGGTTCCGGCAATGTTAAAGAAAAACACCTGAGATTTATCCGGATTTACTTCGAGCCTTGATGCCTTAGAAAAAAGATCTAGGCTCTTCTTAAAGGTTCGGGCCTCTTGGACTGAAGGGTGCCCCATTAACATAGTGTCAGCCACAAATTGCTGATGCATTTGCTTGTCCATCTACTCATGGAGTTGAATCCCATGGATCCCTGCTTCATCTACTTGAGTCTATAGAATTTTATTTAGACCCTCAGCCATTAAGATAAAGAGGAAAGGGGATAGAGGATCTCCTTGACAAATACCTTGGGAGGCTTGCAGAAGTTTGGTTGGCGCCCCATTAAGAAGGATAGAAAGAAAGGGGGTAGAAACCAGATTCATAATCCAATCCACCCAATCCATGTCAAAACCAAATGCTTCCAAGATACAACGCATATACTACCAACTGATTTTATTGTAAGCTTTTTCTATATCCAATTTAACAAGCATGCCCAGTTTCTTTGTAACCTTCAAGGAATGCAGGGTCTCTTGAACCAAAATAATTCCATCCCCAATTTGTCTACCTTCCACAAAGCTCGACTGATACGGGCTATTAAGTATAGGGAGAAGAGGCTTGAGTCAGTTGGATATGACCTTAGTGATGATCTTGTAGATAACATTGCAGAGGGCTATTGGTCTAAACTTACCAGGGGTATCCGCTCCTTTCTCCTTTGGGATAAGGGATAAGAAGGTGGAAGTAAATTCCTTTAAGACCCCGCGACAGCCATGCGATTCTTCAACAATATGAAGAACCTCCTCCTTGATCAAATCCAAAAAGAAATGGAAGAAATTGGTGGTGAACCCATCAGGACCAGGAACTTTCCCCAAGTCCATCTGATTCAAATGGCTTCCTCCACTTCCTGCATTGACACTGGTTTACCAAGCATCTCATTGTGCTCCCTAGAGACTAATCTAGGGATGAGGCTCATTATTTTGGAAATTTCATGGCTGCGGTCAGACCATTCTTCCTTTAAAAAAGCCTCAAAGTGGTGGATTAACTCCTCCTCTATTTCTCCTCTAATCTCCACCTGGCCTCCATTTTTTTTCCTGAGCTTGAATATTTTTGACCTATGACAATTTTTTACTACAGTATTGTGGAAGAGCTTGGTGTTCTTTTCCCCTTTTTGGAGCCATTGGTTCCGATATTTATGTTTCCAATACATCTCCTCTTGCCTCTCTTGTGCTTCAATCTACTCCAAAATATTTTGCTCCTACTCTCTTAAACCCTCATCCCAACCCTCATCCATGCCTTTCCAATAAATAAGCTCTAAATCCTCAATCAGTTTTTTCTTATCCTGGAAGATATTGCCAAAGTCTTCTCTGTTCTAGGTATGAATCTTGGATTTAATACCTCTCGTTGCTTTAAAACAATATACACACCAAGATTTTATAACCAAACCAACACTAGTGCTTATTTATTGATTAAACACACCGGTGCTTACGTACTATAACAAATCACCGGTGCGATATGTTACAACATATGAATTGGAAAATTTCTATATTTTTAAAATTTGACAATGCTTATATATCATAGAGCACTGGGGCATTTCATCATAATAAGCACCAATGTGTTTTTACAATTGGAAAGCACCGGGGCCATTAATAAAGATAAACGCAACGGTAAATGCAACTAGGTTTAGGAATGTTTTTTAAAATTTAACGGTGCAGTAAATATAAATTATAGTACTAGGGCATATCATTCAACTAAACGTATTGGGGCATAAAATCTGACCAAACACACCTAGGCATAACGTTTGACCAAACGCATCAATGTGGCATTAAATATCAAAATAACCATATCTTTTTTTTTAACAGTGGCTACCGACATTGCAGTGGAATATCTATATTTTATTTTTTATTTTTTTAATTCCATTATTCTTTAGAAATTGAAATATTTTTTATAGTACTATTCATTTCAATTTTAATTATTGCGTTTGTTTGGATTAATTCCTTATATATAATAGATTCTATCATCTATTGTAATATTTAATCATCCATACATTTAGTTAGCAATTTACCATTTCACATGTAACATTTGATAATCATATTGGAGAATGCAATAAAATAAAATAAAGATATTTTATTATATATCAATAAGAGACCCATTGTCATACAAAATAGGACAACATAAAGTCCACAATAATCAAAATGTCAACATGCATGTAATTGTTACACTTATTGGTAACATGATGTCTTTCAATTCGTACATTATCTCCAATACATTATACAAAATGTCTGATTTTCAAAGACAATTATTTCAAAATATACAACAACTTGCATTAACATCCAAAATATAAGAATCACCATTCTTCACATGAATTATTATGAGTGCTCAAGCCCCTTGAATCACTTGGTTTATTTGGCTTAATGTTTTGTTGATTTCCTTGATTGTTTTCATCTTCTTCACCTTCCATCTACAAACATAAAAATAAAGTGTATTAAATGTATCTAAAATATTGCTAGTAATAATAAAAATTAAAAAGATAATACACATGAATGTAAATTGGAAATTGATGTACCAGAGAAAGAATTGTGTCTTGAATGTCACACATTCTTTCAAAACCATGTCTCGTGCCATCTATCAAAAACTTCTCTGTTGGCTTCACTCCATACTTTGTTTCCTGCAAGTTTTATACCTCGTTAGAAATCATAGATTTAACATAAAGAATTTGTGTTGTTCTATTACTTATTAGATGAGAAAATTAAAAGAACATATATATTGACAAATTCCACAGTTAATTTTTGATACACCAACATATACTCACAACCTTTGCTTAACCCAATGCCAATCAATTCTTCCGATGGCTTCTCTTTGTATGTTAACACTTGTTTCAAGACATCCAAGGATGGTCGATGAAAAATATATATATATATATATATAAATCAGAACCACAATGAAATTGTGATGAACCTGCAATAAATCATGAATGAAAACAAACGAGATAGCAGAAATAATAGAACTCAAAATCACTTTTATATTGATCGCATGCCACTTCGAGGGGGCAACCTCCTTTGAGCAAGCTCAATACAAATAACTTCACGGTACCTTCATTGATCTCAACACAAACTTATATACTAAGTCTAGACTCCAATACCATGGGTCAATACCATGTGTCAATACAAACCATGGACCAATACAAAATATGGATCAACAATTACTACGGGACAACTTACAAAGCATATGCGTCCAACAATAATAATACAAACTATGGATCAACAAATACTACGAGATGACTTACAAAGCATATGCGTCCAACAACAATATACTAACAAAATAAATAGAAGGGTTGACATGGGTTCCTAACATCCCCTCTCCCTTAGAAAAAGCTTTGTCCTCAAAGCTTTAGATGTGGAAATTGATGCATAATCTGAAGGAGTGGTTCCCCTGTAGCATCCTCGGGTTGCATTCCGGCCCACTAACTCCTTTTTCGTTTTAGAGAGGATTGCTTAGAAGGATGTAGACAAAGAAGGACCATATCTGTTGCGTGAAAAGTGCGCTCATAATGGTGCAGATCAGATTTTTGTTTCAGTCAAATTCTTGCCATGTGAAGATTGTCCTACAGAATGAGAAGAATCTGATCGCGGTGTCGAAGAACCGAGTGAATTGCCTGAACTAGGGAGCTGCTGAGCATGTATGGAAGAAGAACTGGCGGTGCCTATCCATAAACTGCTTCATATGGTGTCATTTTAGATGTGGTATTGTACCACTGGAGCACTTCTAGGAAATCCATAGAAATAGTTGTCTACATCTGTGTAGGGATGGGAAAGGGTTCGAGCAGTCCTAAAAGGGGTGTCGTTTCTCCCTTGTTGGCCTGGCAAGTATCACAGTCAGCCACCATCTATTGAATTGTCATTTTCAGTCCCTGCCAAAAGAAGTTACATTGTTCTTGGTCATACATTTTGAAGAACCCAGAGTGCCTTGCTGATGAAGAAGCATGGATTTCATAGAAGAGATAGCCCTGTTGAACAGATTGCAACCAATTTGGAACAAGCAGAGAAATAACTGTAAGAGAAGTTGGGTCATCAAATGTGCGAGAAGGAGAATCTATCACCATATTATCCTTTCTCTTCTTGTAAGTGATTGCATAGGCATATCCCATGAGTTGGATTACCCATTTCATGTGTGCTGGGGAAGAGACCCATTGTTCCAGGAAATTGTCCAAACTCTAAATATCAGTCTTGATCCAGACATAATTCCCTAATAGGTATGGTTGCCACTTATGTACTACATGCAAAATTGCCATCATTTCCTGCTAAGATGTAGATGTGGCTAAATTCGTACCGAAAAGGTCTCCTGAAGGCAACAAGCCCACTGGTTTAGCAAGGACACCTACATATCTATCCAAGGAAGTAGGGGAGACCATTGATGGGTGCATCTAAATGGAATGGAGTTGAGCGATGAAACCATGTGAATTCTTCTTAAGAATATTTTCGAGGCGATGTGAACTGATGATGCAGAGAGACCCTTCTTGTAAGCCCTTAAATATGTGTTGTTTCCCATTGACTGAAAACTACATCCAAAGTTCAGCAAAATCCCATAAGATGAGGCCAAGTGTGCATAACCATTGAATGCCAAAAACCACATCACATCCACCTAGGGACAAGGAAAACATGTCAGAGCGCAGGTTATAATCTTCCAGAGAGATACGCACATTGTGACACTTCCCCTTGAAAGGTAAGGTGCCCCCATTAGAAACCATGACTTCAAAGTTGGAGTGAGGATGGACAAAAAATAGCATGTTTGGCGATCCGAGGGTCAATGAAGTTATGAGTGCTACCAAAATCAATGAGTATTGTAAGAGGAAGCTTCTTCATGTAACCCATGACCCGCATTGTTTGGGGGGTGGTGACGCCAGATAAAGCATGGAGATCAAATATCTCGAGTTGTTCGTCCTGAGATGGGGGGTCAATAGGAGGCTCCAAAATGTCGAGCTAATCATCCATTGTATCTAGAGTTTCTTGACCAATTGTAGAGGCAGGCAGAGAATCCATATCCAAGAGATAGAGAATTTTTTGAACACATCTATGTCCCCGAGTGAATTTCTCATCACAATTATAACAAATCCCTTTTTCTCTGCGTGCTTGCATCTCTGTTTTAGACAAATGCTTGATAGGAGTTAGTCGAGGAGTTGGCGGGATGGGAGGTCGGTGAGAAACCATATTTCGAAAGGGAACAAAAGTGGGTTTGGAGCGCTGTTGGGCTGAAATCTTGTCTTCTACCAACTTAGCCAACCCTAGGACTTCCATCATTGTGTTGGGACAGAACATTTTAACCTCTGACCGGATTTCATCCTTAAGACCACTGATAAAACAACTCCTGTAGAATTCATCAGACAATCCTTCTGTGTGATGGCTAGGTTCTCAAATTTTGTCTGATACTCTCTCACAGTGCCACTTTGACGAAGTTTAGTGAGTGCTCTAGTGAACTCATCAAAAGCACTAGGACCAAATCGTTGCAAAAGGAGTTGGCAAAAATCTGTCCATTTTGGCTCAACATGAGCCTTGATGTACCAATGGTACCATTGAAGGGCTTCCTGTTCCAAATAAAAGGATGCAAGTGGAATTTTTTGGACATCAAAAGTATTATGTAGACTAAAATATTGTTCTGCACGATAGATCCATCCAGTTGGATCAGTACCAATAAAGAAAGGAAATTCAAGCTTCGGACCACAGAAATTGCTGGAAGAAGAGAATCCATTGGTTGCCGAAGATTCGTGCTATTGGTTATTGTTCATGGTTGAATGCTGAAGATGGAGGCTGAGAAATTTTTCATCCAGATCTTGGATTTTAGTTTGGATGGTTGCAAGTGCTTCCTCCATGGTTTTTGCTCCTGCGCGGGTGCCAACCATAACCAAGATTTTTTTTTTTGGGGGGGGGGTAATGGATAGAAAAACACAAACAAAAGCTTATTTAGTAAAGGGAAATTTGGATTTGGGAAAAACTCGGAGGGGTAATTGGGGTTTGAGTAGGTTTTGGACACTTTCTGATGGACAGGGAAGCAAAAAATGGGGATTTCAGAAGTGGGGTGAAAGAATGAGAAAATTTGGCAGAGAGGGACAAAGTTGCAAAATTAGGAAAGGAACTCGGTGGTAAAATTTGAAGGCGATTGGTTGAAATCCGAAGAAGTTAAGGAAAACCCTAAAAATAGACAAATGTGAGATTTCGAGCTTTGGGAAGTGGAATTTGGGATAGGGTCCTCAGGAATGAAATATGCAGAATGGGATTACCTGGGTGTTAGGGATGTTTCAACGGAAACTGAGTGAAAACAAGGGAGATATGGCCAAAAAATAGAATTTGTTTTCTTTCTTTTTCAAGAATGGATCGGCAACAGCACGGAAGGGATCTGAAATAGAAAGATCTGCAATGGTGCGGAAGTGATCGGAAACAAAGGGATTTGAAGCGATGCCGACTGAATCGAAAATGGATGGATCTGAAATAGATATGAAACGGTTGGATCTGGAACGACTTTCAGAATGGATCTGAAATGGCGCGACAGTGATCAACAACAGTTTAGCTGAAAATAGATATGGACCCCAAGTATGTGCGGCTTCCTAATAGTTCAGGTGTTTCACTCGGCCACCAATGTTGTTTGACGGCTTGCATATTGGGTTAGTACCCCTCACTCCACGGCTCAGGTAAAACTAATAGCCGCTTTGCCACAAACGACAGCTCTTGGTTTACCTCACGGGTGGGAACTATTCAATCAGGTAGGGGTTGTTTCCCTTTTCACTGGCAGGTCCTCTCAATGGGCCAACTACTTTGGGGTTCCTGTGGTACTTCTCACAATACGTTTTAGGGATTATGCCCAAGTACTTCCCACAGTTAAGCGGATAGGGATTATTCCCAGATATGAAGATGCAACAGATGCGAAAAAAAAAATTGGGCTGAAATTTCACCTAGTGAGCCCAAGAAAGTGCTTTGGTACCAAATGTGATGAACCTGCAATAAATAATTAACGAAAACACACGAGATATCAGAAATAACATAACTCATAATCACTTTTATATTGATCACAGGACACTTCGAGGGGGCATACTCCTTTGATCAAGCTCAATACAAATAACTTCACGGTACCTTCATTGGTCTCAACACAAACTTATATACTAATTCTAGGCGCCAATACCATGGGTCAATACTATGTGTCAATACAAACCATGGGCCAATACAAAATATGGATCAACAATTACTACGGGATGACTTACAAAGCATATGCGTCCAACAACAATAATACAAACTATGGATCAACAAATACTACGTGACGACTTACAAAGCATATGCATCCAAAAACAATATACTAATAAAGTAAATAGAATGGTTGACATGGGTTCCTAACAGAAATCTTAAGTTGTTATAAGAAAATCACAACTACTTACAAAATTTCAATATCAATCCATTTTTTCCTTGTTGTCCAGTCTTATGTGTTGAATGGGTTCCATTTTGTTTTCTTTTATGCAACAAAACAATTGGAAATTAATATTTAATGATGAATTAATTAATTAGATGTATAATAATCCAAAAAAATCAATGATTTCATACATTTGAATTACACTTTTGTTGAGATGGATCCTCCTACGATGCGATTATATCCATTTCCTTGAACATATTCTTGTACACTCTTTTGGACATCCCTGCTGGTACATTTCGCATATCCCCTCATTCATCCTTTGGGATATTCATAATCTCCCGAAAATGTAATATGACTATAAAATATTTTCTATTGATATGAAAAATAATGATAGCATAATTAAAATTATTAAAGGAATGCTTTGTAGTAATAGATACATTTTCTACATAAACATTTTTAGGAATATTACTTTTTGAATGATTATTTTTTGTTTTTGTATTTTTTTGCTATAGAAAGTTTGGCAGGTCTCATTGACCATTGATCTGGAAGCGCCTATTCTAATATACATATGACCTAATTCTTGGAATCATTTGATTGATTTATGTGTTGTAAGTGAAAGGTATGTCTATACTGTCTTTCCACTATATCCCTCATAGTTTTATAAAAGTATGTCCCCGTTATATTAACTTCCGGCACTAGTCTAGATGATTTAATGACCAATTCATCATCATTTTCATCTTCCATAAAAACAATCTTATGACGACGTTTGTTGTCAGTATGTGCATAACATTCAACAAACTTGAATTATATTATTTGAAACATATTAGTGAATATTCTTAAGTACATAATTACTCAAAATTTAAGAAATAATTCATATTTATATATTATTTATTCACTTGATTCATCCCTCTACAACTTTTCCATTAACATTTTACGCTCTTCTACACTTAGATTGCTAAGAATCTTGTCGAGCTTCCTCACTTTTTGTCTCTATGTGTCACACATTAACCAATACATATAAATTAAATTTACAAATAATTCAAATGGATTAATTTAAATATAGAAATGAAAAATCACTTGCCTTCTTCACAATTTTGGATGTGCTCCCATCATGTCAACTAGAATTGTTGTTCATCGAAATATCATCATGAATTTTCTACCAATAAAAAAATTGAACCATTAAATACAAAATCTATCAACTATATTATACAAATAAATTACAAAACTCCAATATAGAAGAAAATTCTGAAATCGGTGTGCTAAAGTTTGTAAAACGCACCAGTGCGTTTACAACAAAAAAGCATCATTGCATTGTGTCAAACATGGCGCACCATGAACCATGGAAATTTGTTTTATGTTTATAGGAAAAAACTAAATGGTGGGTTTGGATTTACCAATGCGTTATAAATATAAACACACTAGTACATTAATGCAATATTGTCACACCAAAAACTGTGAACTATTTTTTTCCTTTTTTGAAATTAAAATGTAATGACGGGACCTGAACTATCGATGTTGCTAAACAAAATACACTAGTGAAATTAATTTATAAAAAATTGTAGCAAAAATTATGCAATCATTTTTTATGAAAAATTACAAAAAAAACTTTAAAAACCTTACAGGGTCGACAAGGTTTTGGATTCGACCCAAAAAGTGGCCCATTATACCCAATTATTTCTATATAAAATCACAAACTCATTAAATCTAAAATCCATAAAAGTAAAATTCATAATTGTAAAACAATAGAGAGATTTAAACCCTAATGAGAATTTTGTAGACACGTAAAATGAAAAGAAGCAGCGAGGAAAGAAGGGTTGCAATTTTGAAGGTAACTATGATTTTTTTTCTAAATTTAGTTACAATCTAAATAGGATAATAAGATCAATAGTAATATTTTACATACTTGAAATTTCTAGTATGTGGGGTTTTGATTTATTCACCATACCTAACAAATTTCGATCCTCAAAATAATATGGTTGCTCCAAACTCCTTCGTCGTAAGTCTCTCTTCCAGTACTCTACCCTTGAAATTTCAAAAAAAATAAAATATTTTGTATACTTTTAAACAACATTTCGAATTAGTTTTCAAAATTAACATCCCCGCCCCATTTTTCAATTTAGGGAAAAAATGTCTTCTACGATTTTTTCAATTGTGATTTTCGACATTACGATGCACTTAAGGTTATGTCACACTGGTGCGTATAGGACATGCTTGCACCAATGTGTTTAAGTTTTAACATGGAACTGCATAACCATATAATATAAAAAATAAAAAATAAATTAAATAACATATATCATACTTCGGTGCAAATACAAATTATGACGCCCTGGTGCGCTTGTCAATACTAAACGCACCAGCAAGAATACTTTTTGTAAAATGCATCGATAAATATCCACTATCAAATATAACATATATTTATTTTGTGTAGGTTTTTGCAGATGTTGACATACAGTGCATTCATTGTGATGTCTCCCTGGTGCATCCAAATGTTAAAGTTGCATTGGTCCAGTTGTTGTAGATTTGGTGCACTGATTGAATATAAAAATAAGGTATGATTTGATATTTCAACATAAAGTTTTACATTCATCTCAAATATTCTTTTAGTATTCAACCACGCCAATTACAATATTTCATAGTATATATATGTTGCTTAAACTCACCTTATTCTTACAAAATGGTTTCCAAACTATAATGGAAGTTAGATTGTAATATGGTTCTCAAAAATATTTTAGGACCATAGAGACATATATTGATTGTTGATTTGTCTTAAATGGAGGGAGAAAATGTTATAGTATCAAATGGCCAGTTCTTTAGATTCTAATTCATTCCATATTTTTCAAGGTTCGACGAGTTCTCCCTTTCTATATCCAATAAGTTCAAATTTTATTTATATTTTGACTATCTATTTGAATTTATGTTACTTATCCATGTGAATAAGAATATCAATGTATTATATATTTCAGGATCTCGATTCATGATCGAGTTCGAATGCACAAGATATTACACCAATTGCAAAATGTCGTAAGCTCTTATCAAGAGCAAGATACCGCAAGAAATTCATAGATGAAAATGGGCATCCACTTTACCCCACCAAATGTAACATGTCATCTTCAAGCCACAATATTGGGTCATCGACGGTAATTCGGAATTAGATGGATGTATTTTATGACACCCCAATAGTATGTGGTTGTTCAATATATCAAGGGTTGAAGAAGAACCCACGACATGTCACACTCTCCCATTACACCTATGATTGATTACCCAATGTTGATGGTCTAATACCCCCTACTATAGTAAAAAATCCAATAGGTGATATAGAAAAGACATGTAGAAACACTTCCCTACACTGATTTTTGGAAAAGTTGGAAGCCAAAAAAACTATGTCTCATCCTAAATTGACGAACCCATCCACTTCTATTCATTCAACTAAAAGTTCTAGTGATCCAAAGTATGATATTCAAATGCCAAACAACACATCTCTACTATAATATCAATAAAATTGCATGCGTTGAGAGAAAAACTGTCCAATTACACACCAAGGTGCATCCAATTGTTGGAGGTTAGCAATGATTTCTCCCTTCCTATGAATTTGCAAAGTAAATATCAAACTTCTTACAACCATGCTTTGTATGGCATGTGATCGTCTTATCTACCTGTTCCTAATGTTGGAACCAAATTGTCCTTTTGTTATAATCATTTTATGATTTCCAAGTCTAATATAGATGTTGCAAATATTGGGTTGTTTATCCTTTGACATGTACTCATTCCTACCAAACAGTCAATGGCACTTATGCCATTTTTTGTTCCTATCTATGTTAGTCAGATTACTTGAATATTATTAAATACAAGCATAGCATTTCCATGTATAGTATGTGCACGAATGGTTATGTTCTGGAAACTTTAACAGGAAGAACCTGTTATATATAGATGTCCATCCACGCACTCATGGAAACATTGCAGGGCTCATAAATAGTTCTAGGTTCTCTTTATTTTCTGTAAATTGTTCATTGAGGAACACTTCAATGACCAGGAGTTCTTTAAGAAAAGGAAAGTGCCCATATTTTTTGGTGTGCATGCAATACGTAGCTTGTCTCCTAGTGATGAGTTGTTAATAAACTATAAATTTCGTATACCACCAACTACTCATAAGAGATTCCTTGAATTGGGATTACCCTTAGACATCCCCTTGGGGCATAAGATAAAAAAAAATTGATTAATCGTATTTGATGATTTTCAATGGGATTTATTTAATGTATTGCTCAGTTTGACATTTTTTTTATAAATTTTTAATTTAATTTATAAATTATTTGTTTTATGGCCAAAATAGGGGACTTTCCCTAAACTCCTCATGTGATTCATTATACACTCAAGGATGTTTGATCACACTGTTATCATATGTGTAATTGTCACACCAAAATCTCACACACATACTCATGAATTGCACTATATGTACTGCTAGACTTGGATACAATGCTCTTCTTCGATTAATTGTATTTGTTAATTTTGAATGGGATTCATGTTAATGTATTGCTAATTTTGAAAGTTTGTTTTATAAATTGTTAATTTAATTTATATATTGTTTTCTTTATGGCTAAAGTAGGGGACTTTCTTAAACTCGTCATTTGATTCATCATACAACTAAGAATGTATTATCACATAGTTCACATGTGTAATCATAAAGCCAAAATATCACACACATACTAAATTGCACCACCTATGATGTTAGCCTCAGATACAATTCTCTTCTTTGATTAATTGTATTTGTTAATTTTCTATGGGATTCATGTTAATGTATTGCTCAATTTTCCCATGTGTTGTAGAATAGATGGTCAATGGGTGTATTGTTAAGGAATTCCTTGCATAAGTTCACCGATTTGAATTACACGGGTACTAACCCTATAAAAAATATTGCTCAATTTGAATTTTTTAACATTTTGTAGAATTGATGATAATTTATCTCTCATTTTGAACGTTTGCTTTCTAAAATGTTTGTAGCTGAATATTTTCTATTGGAAATTATTCTCATGCTTTTGTAATAATTCTTTCACATAATGATGGATCAAACCAGTTGCATTGTGCTTACCAACATCATCGATGCAATGTTCAATATTTTTTAAATTAGGATTCTGATGATGAGCAAGCTATCTACCATATTCCATTGCACCCCAATACAATGTCAAATCAAGAGAAGGCTGAAAAATGAGCACAACTCTAAGAGGAAGCATACCAAGCATGGTTGAATCAACCACCTATTCAATTGCCACTGCATCCAGACTCACCAATTAGAATTTCCTACAGTAATAGTAATTTTTCACATGTTGGAAATGGAGGCAATGAAATAGAGTTTGGTATGTATGATTTTTTACAACAAATGAGTGCCATGGATGCAATGTTGTTACATACATTCTAGGACAATGAGATAGGGGATGACACTCATATCACTGGTACCTTCTTTGAAAGCCTTAAATTGGATTCCACCACCCCTCTTTTTGGACCTGGATGGTCAAAGTATACACAATTGAGGACAACAATGTTACTATACAACTTGAAAACAATGTATTGCATTCCAGATGCGTGTTTCTCGGCACATTTGAGGAAGTTGACCATCAACTACCTTATATTTTGAGGAATCTTTTCACACAATAAACATTGAAAATGTTCTATTTTATGAATTTTAAATGACATTGTACATTTATATTTCCCACTAACTGGAGGTTATTCAAAATAGGTTACTTCCTAGTGATAATGCCTTGCCCAACAACTATGAAGAGGCAAAGCAAATGTTGAAAATATTGGGTGTTGAGTACATATCATATCATGTGTGTCCTAATGATTTATTCTATATAGAGGTGAATATGTGGAGTACCAAGAATGTGGGCATGAGAAGTACCAAGAATTGGAAAATAAGGCTAAACCACATGGTCCTCCTCATAAGATATTGACGAACGTGCCTATAATCCCAAGGATTTAGAGGTTCTTTCTTTGCAGAGAATTAGCTATGTTGCAGGGATGACATGCCTCACACCAAAGTGACGGAGGATTTATGTGAATCCCAACTGATTCAATATCCATGAAGCATATAGAGAATACATGGCTTGATAAATTCGAGGATGAAGTATGAATCCTTCGATTGAGCATAGCCATGGATGATGTCAAGCCATTTTCCCTCCTAAACACCAGTTATTCTATTTGGCCTGTAGTAGTGATCAATAACAATATTCCCTAGGCCCCCATGGTTTTCCGTGAATAATGAACATCATATGTTGGCTCTAATAGTCTATGTTAGAAGACAAGTTAAGACTATGGATGTTTACCTACAACCATTGATCGATGAATTGAAGGAATTATGGGAAGGAATGCATGTATATGATGCATTGAAACCCATCCCAACAAAGAGGATTTTTAGGTTGTATGGAATATGTGTGTACACCACACATGATTATCCAGGGTTAGGAGTTTTTTTTAGTAAATATTTTGTTTTATTTGTTTATATCCAAATCAATATTTTGTGGAATATTTAATTCAGTGCGACCGTCTTTATAGTCAACACTAGCGTGCTCTGTATACCATAACATTGCAGGTCTTGTAACAAAAGGTTATCATGGATGTAAATTTTTTGGACCTTCTATGAAGGCTAGGTGGTTCAGTGACCTACGAAATCCAGTGTACGACTGCTCGAGGGTCTTCCTCCTAGAAAAGCACCCTTATAGAAGAGCAACATTTTCTTTCAATGGTAAACCAGAGAGAACAAAAAGGACTGAAATAATGACACCGATTGGCTGGATTATGGCATATGACAGAAAGAAGGAGATGGAAATTGCAAAGATGCTCGATTCAAATGGGGAACCTATGTTCGATGATCCTAAATTCTTTGACACCTATGTTGATAAAATTCCCAAAGGGATAAAAAGTAAATAAATATTTTATGGGCTCCCATATTGGGAGCATATTAAGATTGTCCACTTACTAGATCCCATGCATATATTTAAAAAAATCATCCTCATTTTGGTGGCACGTATCATCAAAAAAAAGTGCCAAGTTGGTTGTCAGAAGAGATCTTATTTCTTCAAATACTAAAAAGAAGCAATGGACAATACAAGGAAATAGAGGAGAGGATATCACCTCTTTTTCATTTAAAAAATGTGATATCCCATGGCTTTTGAAGAAATATGATCTTTTTTTGGAAAAAGGAAGTTATTTTGGGTGTGAAGGCTCCTTCTTTATATGGGTCTACTCTACAGTGTTGCTTCGCTACAAACGAACAATTATCGGGTTTGAAATCACATGACCATATCAAACTTATAAGGGTATGTATAGTGTCAAAAAAATGTTTTTGTTTTATATTTATATCTTTTACGACACAAGATAAAATGAAATTTTTTTTGTGTTTACTTTGTAGTGTCATTATCCATTGTTTTTGTGTGGGTTTATGAAACATGACTTTCTTGATGACCTGTAGAATTCCATATCTAAACTATATGCATTTTTACGGTGGATCACATCAAAGGAGATTTAAATCACTAGCATTTCATGGCGGCATCAAGAGATAAATGATATTGTTTGTATGTTTGAGAAGGAACTGTCGACGATTTTCATGGACTTGCAGCTTCATATTCTAATTAACCTAGTCGATGAGTTTGAATTAGTCGGGGGTGGTCTCATGTCATTAGATGTTCTTCTTGGAGAGGTATATGAAAAAATTGAAGGGGATGTTTTGACAAAGGGAAAAACATGAGGGGTCTAAAGCGGAGGGGTACATAGTATATGAGTATTTCTATTATTCTAGTGAGTACATCAAGCAAATAGATCACACACTAGGTGCAGTGATTTGGGATGATGAACACGATGAGGACAAAAGGGAATGGGAGCTACTGCAAATGAATGGAAAAAATCGCATGATAAAGACTAAATCACTTATCTTTCGATATTCACATTTCCACATAGTAACTGTTCACAAAAAACTTCAAAACATATATTTGATCCCATATGTAGTGAATGAGGCTTTGTTTCCATGAGTACAACAGAGAATTCAAAAAATTATGTCATCAATAAATTCATTATTTACAATGCGGAGGAAACATAGTCATGGATCGCATTCTATGAAAAGAAGACGAGGAAATGGGACATTGATAGAAAAAAATTCATACAGTTGCATAGTAGAAGCATTCCTTTTCTAGATCATTTAAAAGATAAAATGCCAATTATTTGTCCCAACAATTGGTTTGTGGACCAAGTCAAAGAGAAATATGGTGCATCGGGTCTTTACCTGCCCGAAGAGGAGGACGAGCTAAGCATTGGGATCGAGTGCAACAACTCAATACTAATATCTTTCTGTACATTTCTAACTTTATAATGAAACTTTGAACTATAACATATGTGCTTAATATATTAATGTTTGGGTTATTAGACATAATACGCCATCATTTGTTCCCATATATGTGGGATTATGGACATCATTTTCACACCGAGGATGCTTGTGATGGATGTCTTACACAAGATTATGGAGTGGAAGTCGAGTTTAACCAATATAGTCATTCTAGCCATTGCGATCGAAACCTGATAGGAGGGATGTTGGGGTTATGTCGAAAAGATATAGGAGATCATTCAAGTGGGATTCTCATCTTTCCAATGTTTTATTTATATGTGCAAGTGGTGGGACACATTTGATGTGAATAATGTAAAGGAAGGTCGTGATAGTGATTTGATATGTATCAACTCTAGAAACATGTGGGATGATAGTAAAGAACCTTATGTTTTCCCAAAACACCGCAACCAAGTTTTATTTTACCCTCATGTGTTGGATAGAGATTGGTGGTTCATATTAAGACACGACCATAGATCTAAACATGTTTTTGAGAAAAGCATTCCTATCAAGCCAATCGAGGAAGATAATGAGGGTGATGGAAATGGAGAGTGATATGTACATGTTTTAATTCATCATTTACAGCCTGAGATATAATTTTTTATTGTCTAATTATATTTTTTATTTTCCATGTTATGATGGTGGAAATAAAAATTTGATTATGGGATGCAATGCTTAAACAATTTGAGTTCATTAACAACCAATATGATGTGAAATATGTTTCGTGACTATCAAGTAATTTGTGATTGTCTGAAATGATTGCATGTCATTCTCCGTAGTTAGATATGATATTTATTTCTTTCCGTTTAGTTCATTATAGTGTGGTTTTTATCATTTAATTTATTTTATTGTTACAACTGGAACAAAATCAGCTAACTAGAGTGCAAATTATAATTGATGTTAATCATATTTATTGTTTGTTTTAATTTCAACCACTATCATTTGAATAACAAGGTGGATTTAATGAATATATTATACTTAGACACTTATATTTATATTTTAGATAATTAGACACTTATATATCGTTAAGGCGGAAAAACCTATGGCAAGAATGAAAGATGTATATCTTTTAAAATTATGATATAATAAATTAAAAATAACAAACAATATTTTTTTTAAATCCTATATTTGGAATATGCATATTCATATCTATATGTATTTGAGGTTTATTGGTGATGGATTTCTATAGCCTATTTAAAGATAATGTGAAAATGGATATACTTGAAAACATTTTTATGAAAATGGATATGTTTTATTTTATTTTATTTAAAAATTAAATGAGAGATGAAAATTCTAGAGTTTCAAATTGTTAGTAAACATTAAAATATTTAATATCTTAGTGGATAACTTGATTAAAGTGTATGTTTATAATTTATTTTATTACTTTGATTCAGATTGAGCATTGAACACAACATCCCCATGTTGATTAGTAAAGTAAAAACCAACATAGTGGATTAAAGAAACAACTGTACTTTAGTTTCATGATATTTATGCTTAGCATTTGTGTTGCTCATGTATACCACCCTCTTGGGAAACATCTACGACCTAGCAGGTTATTAATAAAATGTAATCCAAGTCACTTGAAACCTATTAAGAAATCAAATAAATATGTTTCAAACAAAGGGAAGAGATGTCAATCATCCAACATGCGATGATAGTGATAAAAGCAATACAAAAGTATTAAAAAATGGTAGACCACTTGATTAGTCTGGGCCTATAAAATAAACTATTTACACAGTACAACATAGGGAAACTAATGCATTTTCCATCAGGAGTATGATGTGCCAATGCCATGATCATAAGGGACAAACACCTAATATCCTCTTCCCTAGAAGAATGTAAACTCAACCATCCCAACATAACCTAGAAATCACTTGGGTAAGTGATGTCTACACTAACATATCTTTTCACATAGGGCATAATTACTCTTGGTTATATATACGCATCTACTATAATGATATTTGAACATATTTGTTATTGGTTATACTTGTGTATAAAATATTTGAGTGTGACATGATTACCTAACTTTATTGTCATTGACGTGACATTATATTTTTTAGCACACTAAGTCACACTGAATAGTTCACTGATGAGTGTGGGAATTTTGATAACAAAATCTTATCCCTTTCTAGTGCACTTAGAACGTACAAAAGCACCATAGACTATTGCATCTTACTTAATAGTGGAGGAAAAAACAATGTTATTATATATCTATGTGCAGATTACCACCATCCAAATATGATTTATAGCATGCGTGATGCTTGTAAAATTAAGTGGAGAATAGCTAGAGGTACATATGTACATCTATTTGTGCACCGAATAGCATGAAAAGTTTAATGCACATAATATGTAACTATCTAGTGTGCTTATGATGCATTTGAGCACCGATCGATGGTATGAGCCAAGCGAGTGAATGCATTGTGCAAATTTTCAAAATGAAAAAGACAATCAAATTAAAGACAAATTTAAAATTTTAATCCAGTAAAATGTAAATAAAGAGATAACAAAGTATTTACTTGGTTTCTCCTTCACCGAGGAGAAACAATTTCCATCTAGAGAAAAAAATGAAATATTTAGTACTGTTTGGAGAATTCTATGGTGAAGTACAATTTGGTTGAGCTTAAGAGAAATTTGGTTGGGTGAGTGACGTGATTATCCTAGATTAATTTCCTTAAATTTTGTGGCCTCATATCCTAATTTGGGGTGGCATCCATAGTGGTTTCTTATGGTTGGGTGGAAACTTACTTGCCGCATGCTAACTAGTTTCCTTAGACCAGCTTGTACAAAAGATGAGTGTTATGTTTCTATCATGAATCCACATTTATACTACATAGTTAGTTTATATTTTTCTTATGAACGAACTAGAATGGAACCAATGAATGTATGATATTTGCATGCCACATTGTAAGGTTGCTTGTCTTTGTAATTCAAACTATCTTATAGTTGTTCAATTTCAATTTTATACCATGCCTTTTGATAGTATGTTCTACAGTCAAATTTGAGTGGTGACATCCATGTTAAATTCAAAGTAGATTTTCCTATTAGCATGGATGAAGACCAAAATTTGCCAACTCAATCTTTAGTCTAATATTGTTATCCTATTTATTAAGTTCAAACCCTTCAATATTTGGTTTGAAGCATTAACTTCAATTGACGATCATCCAAACCTTTTTTTGATGCTCTTTTGAAGTGTTCTTTGAAATAGGTAAAAGGGCCCTACGTATTCAAAGGAGGATCTACCAGTTTTCCCATTTTAATGTTAGGTTAAAAGGATACTTTGAATAGGATCAAAATCCCCTTTGTTTGATTTTGAAATGTTATATTTTAAAGTGGATGAATTTGGCTCTTTACTTGGAAAAGGTCTAGTGCTATTCACCTTTGCATGGAGAACATCTTTGAAAATCATCTAATCGGATATCCTTTGAAGAGACCCAATGGCCTTTAACCTTTACATCATACACAAATTTGAAAAGTTCCCAATGGGGTATCTTTCGAAGAGGCTCAATGATTTTAAAAGAAAAGAAAAAATATCTAAGCAAACCCTAGAAACCTTCAATGACCATGGATCGTTGATCCTCCCCCTCTCGATGTCAATGCAAGGACCTTTTATGCTCTTGTTCAATTTATTGGAAAAAAAATTTAGAATATCAGCCTTCCATATTTTTTAAAAATACTAGATCTTAGATCAAGTCCTTGAAGTGAATCTCAGGACCTCATTTCCCATTACATATGTTTCTAGGTTTTGTTGAGAGAGGTATCATAGAGAAAATCACTGGTATATGACTTTCACATGTATCGATGCATATTTGGATGCAAAAAAAACTATATTGCAATGAATAAAGGAAAATTAATCTACTATTACTATTTATGTGGAAGAGGTTTTTATGCCTCATTAGAATCCATTTCAAGTACTTTCACCCAATATATCATTCAACCTCAGTATTACCTAGAAGCACATTCAAAAATTAGATTATGAACAACTATCATTCAAGTGTGAATTATGCCATGAATATGGGCACGGATTATGTCATGAATATGGGAATTTTGTCAAATATAGCATCAAGCTCAAACAATAGCCATGGAAAGGAAAAACTATTTTAAACTCCTTCATAACAAACCATCAAGCTCCAACAATGCCTAGAAACACATGACCTACAAGCTCTTCTCATGCAACCTTGTTGTCAATTCAATTGTGTTACACCAAAATATCGTCATCATGAGTTATGTGTCATCCACATGCCTTAATCGTTGAAGTTCCCTAGGCTAAAGCATCAGAAAGAAGGTTGTTGTCATTTCCCTTTACCTTTTCTAGTCACCCCGACACACCCTTCCTTCATGCAAGGAGCTTCAAAATCAAGGTGACGCACTCTGCACCTTAGCAGAGGACGTTGCTGACTTAGTGTGCCTTTGTACAGAACGCGGTGAGCTAATTCTAACGCAGGTTTCCTTTGTGCAAGGTGTGTCAAAGTTGGTTCAAGTGGATAAAAGGAAGCTTCAAGTGATTTCTCGAAGCTTGGTGATGTGGAGGCTTATCCCTAGATATGTGGATATGTGTCCTTCAGTTCCCTAACCCATTGGGATAATCCCTTAGATATCTCCCCTAAATATTCAACCTATTCTATCCATATAGCCCTAGAAATACAACCCCTCTCTCTCCATTGGGAGGAGGAAGGATTATGCACTCTCATGTTGGTGGAATTCACTCAGAATCATCTTCTTCATTCATAAGAAGTTAGGAGGCTTTGGATCTTTGAGGAAATATCGTCCATGTTGGAGTCATGACATCAAAGCTTTGGTTGTAACTCCTCTTACTTTGAATCTGCTGCAATTTACATTAATATAAACATCTTTCCATAAATGTGTTATGTCTTGTAATATCATTTATGATTTGATTCTTTGACCACTTATCTAGTTAGATTCATAGATATATGTTTTCACGTAGTTTTCTTATTTCCATCTCTTCTATATTTTTTTGCAACCGGATATCGAAGGATTGAAAGAAATCAAGCAAAGAGAAAGGGATTGTGATCACCACATAATTAATCTATCCTGCAATATAATCTAACTAGGAAGGATTTTATGTTGTGTACTCTTTTGTGATAGATCTATACCATTTAGGTATAGAGAGATATGTTTCCATATGCATTAACAGATTGTCTACACACAAAAATGGTGACCATACTGGGGACTTATAGCCTGTATCTTTGATTGTTTCTTAACTTTTGATTGATATTGATCGAGCCTCTTATTTCCTCTCCTTCGATTGGATCCATCCACTAGTTAGTATTTTGGGTTATCTAGACTCTACTTAGGGTAATTGTCAAATCAGTGGTATTTTATTCTTGAAGCATTTTCATTATTTGTGATTTGGACCTCGCCTCACGCACTTGGGCTATATATTTCCTGCGTCATTGTGTCTCTGACGCACTTCAATGGCTAGCAACCTGCATCCCTGATGCCATTTGTGTGACTACAAACAATGTCTGACGCATATTACCTGTTTGCAGAGAGCGTCTTTGTAACCTCCGATGCCCTTGTGTACACCTGTGGGGTGCATCACCCCATATTATTTTGCACTTGGTCTAAGGAACCCTTCAATTTGACTTGTGATTTTGTTTTCTGAGTTCTGTAGATTGTTCCTTGCATTCACAGACACCCTAGGCCTAGCATATTTCATTTATTGGCTTAATTTCGAAGTTTAAGTGTCGATTAGGTTTTTTGATAGTTAAGCGAGTGCTTTAGTTGTTGTGGTAAATTTCAATCCCACGTCGATCCGATAAGTCTTATAGCTCCCGATCATTTCACCAGATCTGTTTGATCTGACTTCCGATCATATTTATTCTTGTTATGGTGATTTTTACTTGATTGTGTGTGTTTTGAGTGTTATTGAGATTTTGAGTTTTCTTGCTTCCTTGAGAATTCTTCATCATTTAAATTTTGCAGTAGTGTTTTCTTTCATTTTCTGAACTTGGATCTGGAAAGTGGCATCATTCTCAGATCTATTGAGTGTATATGTGAATAAGGTTAAACCATTTCCATTATCCTCATTTTGAGTTTCATTCTTGAAATTTTTGTAGAGATTTGTCATTCTTTGGTACCTGTCATCAAAAGATCTTTGAAATTGGTAGAGCATCATTATTATCTTGCATTTTTCTTAGTTATGAAAACTAGTTTCTCATTTCTCTGAAAATTCCAAGTGCATTAGAGCTTTTACCGAGCATTTCCAAAGATTGATTAATTCTTGCATTTTGTGGTTTTCTTCCATCCATTCATATTTGGGTTAGAAAATTGAAGTTGCTACATCTAATAGAATTATCCTTTTCATCTTAGCTTATGCTCATTTAGATTTGAAAAGAAAAAAGAAAAAGCATTTAATATTTGGTGTCTGTTACTTTGTTGTTTTTGTTGGCTTAGTGAAAAGAGTGCTTCATTTATATTTTGATTGATTTTGAAGTATAGGGGTATTTTTCTACTTTTACCATCGGAAACAAAGAAAATTTATCCTTACCATAGATATATTTCATCGAAAATAAAATAAAATATTTTCATTTGCATACAGCTTAGGTATACATTATTTTTAAATTCCTGTCTACACCTCATGCATTCACCTAACCGCAAAAGATAAAATTTACCAGTAGTGTTAGGTTAAAAATTTATAGGAACTTGTGTGTTAGGTTAGAGACGTATTCTGGCATATTTAAGCATGGCAGTTGTCATTCTTTTCCTACACGGCATCTCGAGGGATTGCAGTTCTTCCACGTACCAACCGGTATATCAAATGACATTTCACATAACCTTGGATATATCGAAAGGTACTTCACGTACTGGGTAGTATATTGGAAGGCTCCTGTCATACAGTTGTGCATTAGACAACACCACTATGGATTTGAGCTCCCACAAACCTTTTGTATATCGGGAGACCCTTCTAGGATTCTTGTAACCATATGAGCTAACTTATTGGTCACCTTGGCATGGAAATACATCGAGAACAACACTCGGGGAGCTACTACGCAGGTGCTTTAAGTAGTCGGGTTATATGGTCAGGGGTACGGTCCTAATCCTCCCTGGTTAGTGCTCTAAAATATTGGGCCGAGTATAACTGTTGGACCCTATGTTATATCGCGATTTGCACTGCTTGACAGTCTGGCGAGGTTCCAGACTATTGAATCCACACCTATCACATAAGTTTTCTTGCGGCTTTATCTTGTCTAGATCTTGGATTGCATTTTTCTTTTTGTATAGAAAACACTTAGGATAAATTTTGGTTCGGTCACTCTGGTCGATCAAACTTTGAGAAGATCCCAAAGGATTTTGAACTTGCCACCTGAATATCCCCTTAACTGGGAGGATAACTCGAGAGAAAACATGGATCAATCTACTACATCTATGTCACATGAGGAAGATACCCTTACCTTAGAATCGAGAATGAACTATTCATCTCCCGCAAATCCACCCATCTCTGATCACATGAGACCTTTGATCATGGAGCAACCTACCTCATATGAAACATCCTTCCATCATTCAATGGAGGGACATCCTGGAGCTGCATATTGGATTTTTAGTCAACCCCAAGATGACCCTATATCAACAGCGTTTGGTCCAAATACATCTTTTTGGGACACGTCTCTAGGCCGACATGTGGTCAATTTTGGGTCACTTCCCATGGAAGAAACTATACCTCGTCGATGGATTCCTAACGATGAGTTTCTTGCACCACTCTATGAGAACATGAACTATTTTCATATGAATGGAGAACAAATTAGATGCCAAAGTCCCTCACGGAGAGCAAGTATCCTAGAAGTACTTGTCTTTCAATATTCCCATGTACGTTCTTTATATTTTAGTTCACTAGAAACATCCATACCTAACAGAACCACTTACGAACCAGGTCAACCCTCATTTCCTATGAGTACACCTCATAGTCAGGCGATCAGTTCTACACCTCCTCTGACCCCAACCTCTGAGGGACAACCTTCAACCTCTATTAACTATGAGACATTACCTCCACCTCCCCCACCTCAAAATTCGAGGGGAGGATATAATCTACCTATTAGTATACAGTAAGGTGGAAGTAATTATTTTGTTAGCAGTCAACCCTTTTCTATGGGTCAACCCAGCATTAGTGGTCAACATTTGGTCACCGAGCACATTCCACTAAGTGGGAAATCTTCGGCTGGGGGGGAACCCCTAGCTGGTGGACCTAACCTAACTAGGGGACATCACCTAGTCAGGAGTCATACCATGAGTGGAGGATATACTTCACATCCAAGTTATAGTATGGTTGGAAGTCCTCTTCCAACCATGGGACAACCCACATGGACACATCATATGGGGGGGGCATCCATTTGGACCCAACCCCCATGGGGGCATATTTTTCCAAGACATCAAAACCCTAACGTTGGAAAAAACTATCCAGGAACCCTTTTTACTGAATTACCCTATCTTGGAAACCCGAATACCTTATGGGAGCACTATAATATCCCACCAACTGGGCCTCTAGCTAGTGGACCACCCCCACCACCTCCACCAGTTGTCCCTCCACCTCCACAACCAATCGGTCCACCACAACCACCACCACCCCATTTCGGAGGAGGAGGACCCCCACATTACGGTGGAATATCTCCCCATTTTGTAGGGGGTTAGCCCCCACCTTTCGGTGGACGACACCCCATTCTGTATGGGGAGGACCCTCACCTTCCGATGGAGGACCACCCCACTCTGGAGGAGGAGGAGCCCCACCTTTTGGTGGAGGAACACCTTACCCTGGAGGCAGAGACCCCCACCTTCTAACGGAGGACCACCTTATTCTTGCGGAGGCAGACCTCCTTCAGGTCCCACTCCCAACCCAGGCATCCCACCCCCATTTGGCCAATTTCCTACGGGAGGACCTTACAACCAATCGATCCATGGTCCTACTGGTACATCGATGCCCTATTAGTACTACCAGTATCCACATTCCAACCAAAAATTACCTTTTCTGGCTACACTCAATCTTCCAAATTTATCGCAGTTGACTAACAATCCCATCTATCATAGCACTAATTGTTGATGTATTTGTAACTTCGGAATGTATTTCATATATTTATATTGTATTCCTATAGAGATGTTATTATTCCTCTATACGGAAGTGTCATCATTTATAGTGTAAGTGTCGTAACTTATACTTGATGGGTTATTAAAACACCTTGCTGGGGTTGGCCCAGTCAGCATTATGCTATGTGGTTAAGTTGAGGCCGACCTAGTAAAGGTTATTAGGAAATTCAAGTCAAGTATAAATAGAGTGCGGGAGGCACTCTATTTGATCATTCAATTTCGCACTTATACACTCATTGGAGAGTGGCGCACTAGTGGAGGAGGAGAAGCTGCTGCTAGGAGACTATCTCTTATGCTTGGGTTTTGTATCATTGCTCTATCTATCTCTGAGGAAGTTATTGGGGTTTTTCACCTTTACGGTTTTCCCCAAGGAAACTCTGTGTGTCTATTGTCTCTTGTGATTGCTTCTTGTGGTTAATATGTTGTACATGTTATTCTCTCAGTAAAGATTCTAGAGTATATTGAATTGATGCTCAAAAATTAACATGGTATCAGAGTTAACCTGAGAAGAAGACACTATGCAGTTGCGGAAGCTAAGGCTTCTTGTTTTTGGGTTTCTCTCCACAGATTTTGGAAAGGAAGTAGGGTAGAATGACTCTCCTCAACAAGGCACATCTTTCTGTCCAATCAGAATTCAATTCTGGGCACTTTCATTTTTTGCCCTAAAAATTAGGGTTTCCACAAAAATAGGAATGTCTGAAATCTGAGACCATGGCTGGAAGATCCTTGGAAAAATCGAATTTTAGATATTTGGATCGAACTTTTTGGTTGGGTGAAGCTTTGGGAAAATCAAACCCTAGTTTGGGGTCCTGTCTAGTGAAGCCAGAAATTAGGGCTTCTGCAAAAGTTGGAATTTATGAAATATGAGACCATGGCTAGAAGCTCCTATGAAAAATCGAAGTTTAGAGACCAAGATAGAACTTTTTGGATGGATGAAGCTCTGGGAAAATCAAACCCTAATTCAGGGTCCTCCCTAGTGAATCTGGAAGTTTGAAAACCAAATTTGAGGGGTGAAACTTTGCAGTTTTCACATTCTGAGTATAGTAGCTTGATCAACTCATCAAAGCGCATCTTTCGATCCTTTCAAAAGTTTGAATTTTTAGGGTTTCTCTAACAAACCCTAATCCAGCTCCAGATCCATACTTTTGCAAATCAAGTGGTAAGACCTAAATCTTTTCTATTTCATTTGAATTACTCTTTAATATGTCTCACCACACCAAGCTTGAGGATAAGCGTGAAGGGGCTGATAACTTCCGAGCATGGAAGTATAGGATTGGGTTAATTCTAGAAGAGAGTGAGTTTGACACCTACATAAGTGAAGGGGTTCCTGTCCCAGAGGGAGAAGAGACTAAGGCCTTACATAAGAGGAATTTATTCAAGGCTAAAAGGATCATTGCTGATTCTATCAAAAACCATCTCATGCCACATGTGTCATCTCTGAAGACATCTATGGAGATGTTTGATTCCTTGACCAAGCTATTTGAAGGGAAGAATATAAATTGGAAGCTGACCTTGAGGAATCAATTTAAGAATATCAAGTTCCAGAATGTGGAGACCATGCAGTCTTATTTCTCAAGGGTCTCCCAGATAAAAGAACAACTTGAAGCTATGGGAGAATTTATAGAGAATGGAGAAGTGGTAATGACCACTCTTAATGGCCTTCCTAGGTCATGGGATTCCTTCATCCAAAGAATTTGTGCAAGGAAGAAACTTATCTCTTTCAGTAAGTTGTGGGAAGAATGATCACAGGAAGAAGCTCGGATTGTAGCTCAAGAAGAGAAGATGGGGAATGAAGATCAAGATCTCGCAGCACATACCAAGAAGAGGACACTTTTCCTCAGATTGTCCTAAGATCAAAAGGAACAACAACAACAACTAATACAAGCAATCTGACAGGTATGACTTACAGGTATGTTTTGAAATCTATTCATGATTAAGTTTATAATATGATTGTCCTCATGTTATTGAGTTTTGTAACAATCTTGTTTAATTTTAGACTTGTCTTATCACCCTAGTAAAAGTATGAATGCATGATAGAAGACATTCATTGATTAGGGCTATGACACTCATGATTGTATTATGTTTGCACTAATGCACTGTGGTGTTGTATGAGGAGAATGTTATCCGCTAACATGAAAGGTACAAATCAAGCTCTAGATCAAGACCATGATGACATGAAGACAAAGACTCATCCATAGTCATGGATCACATAGAGGTATGTATAATTTGGTTCTACAATGGTTAACTTATGAGTTATGCAAGTCATTGAAGAGAACAAGAAAAACATTGCTAGACATAACTAGAAAATATGATGACCAGGTATGTTTTTCCTATATCAAGTTAGAATCCTACCATATGTTAGGATCTTATACTTTTATATATGATTATTCATGAAGTTAGAGATTTAAGTAATCAAGGGTTTATGCATATTATGTTCCTTACTTTGATTAATGATATGACTAACCAGAAAAGTCCTATATAAACCTTGAATACTAATGCTTATTATCTATGTTTGAAATGATCATGGCTATACATGCTTAAGATTATTGTGCTTTGATAGTATTAAGATTGTATTAATAAATGTATTATTATGTATGAGATCTCAAGGATAACACAATGATGATACTAGTAAGCATGCATAGTGATCAAGGATGGATATAAGTTCAAGGACAGGTAATCCAGGAAGCAAAGATAAAGAGGGAGCACACTCCAGTAGTTCCTGCAAGGAAGCAAAGATTGAGAGGGATTCCACCCTGCAAACAAACAAAGATAAGTATTTGAATTGTCATTTCTTGTATATATGATTTTTAAATAATATTGTTCAAATATGTATATACTTATGTTCCTAGAATTAGGTTGTGTATTATGCATATTAGAATAATTGCATTAATGAACAAGATACTACTAATAGGCAAGTAATGGGTAAGTGGCCTATGGTACTGTACAACATTCCATTGCTACTTGTCTAGAATGAAACCTCTTTGCTAACATGTTGGGAGTTGTGCACACTCTTAACAAAGTTTTGGTAGAGATGGAAGGCATTTAGAAAGTTACGGGATATGGATCAATGTTGTATTGAAGCATTGGCTAAGATAATTGCATGACTGAATGACATATGTATTTATGTGTAAGAATTTGTTCTAAAAACTATGAGATGTTTCTAATAATGCAATTTAAATTGTCTTGTAGGAATATACCATCACCTACAAAAGAAGGACTACAACATTTACTCCATCAACAAAGCTATCTATTAAAGAATCTGAAGTTCCCAGGATCTGGGATGAAGTAATGATCAAACAGTACCAGTCGATCATGAAGAATGATGTTTGGGATGTGGTCCCAAGACCTGAAGGGAAGTCTGTTGTGACTTCGAAGTGGATCTATAAGATCAAGCATGCTACAGTTGGTAGCATAGATAAATACAAAGCGAGATTTGTAGCTCGTAGCTTCTCCCAGAAAGAGAGAATAAACTATGAAGAGACTTTTGCTCCTGTAGCCAGATACACTTCCATCAGAACAATACTTGCCCTGGCTGCAGTGATGAAATGGAAGATACACCAGATGGATGTCAAGACAACTTTCTTGAATGGTGTAGTCGAAGAGGAAGTGTATGTAGAGCAGCCACTCGATTTTGAGACACATGATAGAGGGACTCATGTGTGCAAACTGAAGAAAGCCTTGTATGGCTTGAAGCAAGCTCCTAGGACTTGGTATGGTAGGATAGATAGCTTTCTATCCAGTTTGGGCTTTACCAAGAGTAGAGAAGATTCCAACCTTTACTACAAGGTTGTGGAAGGAAATACAGTGATACTACTATTGTATGTGGATGACTTGTTTGTAACAGGTGAGGATAGATTGATTGCCAACACAAAGAGGAAGCTTGCTGCTAAGTTTGAGATGAAGGACTTGGGGATGATGCACTATTTTCTAGGCATGGAGGTGTGGAAGAGTGCAAATGGAATCTTCCTTGGACAAGGGAAGTATGCAGTAGAGATCCTGAAGAGGTTCGGGATGATGGATTGCAAGGCCATGGCCGCACCTATGGCATCGAACCTGAAGCTTCTGATTGATGCTTCATCTGATCCGGTTGATGTCACTGTGTATCGTCAGATGATTGGGTCCTTGATGTACCTAACGAACACTAGACCAGATATTTGCTTTGCAGTGAACACATTAAGCCAGTTCCTAACGGATCCCAGAGGTGTTCACTTGGTTCTTGTAAAGCATATTCTAAGGTACCTAAAGGGTACAATTGATTATGGGCTCAAGTATGATGTGAATCAAAAGTTTAACCTACAGGGTTATGTTAATTCAGATTGGGAAGGCAGTGTTGTAGATAGGAAGAGCACATCTACATGGTTCTTCAGTATGGGATCAAGTGTGATTTCGTGGTTTAGAAAGAAGCAGTCCTACGTAGCACTGAGTACAGCTGAGGTAGAGTATGTTGCAGCGTGTTCGGCTAGTTGTGAGGTAGTATGGCTCTGAAAGCTACTGTCTGAGTTATTTGATCTCTCGTTGGATGCTATTGGTATCTTTTGTGACAGCCAGAGTTGTGTGAAGCTGTCTGAGAACCCGGTGTTCCATGGCAGATCAAAGCACATTGAGATCAAATATCACTATATTAGGGATATGGTGCAGAGAGGAGCAGTGAAGCTCCTGTATGTTGTGACGGATGAGCAGGTTGCAAATGTGTTGATGAAACCACTAGCCAGAGTGAAGTTTGAGTACTTCAAAGAGAGGCTTGGTGTTCTTCAGATTGACGACACTTCGAGTAAGAAGTGATGGACACATTTGCAGGAGCCATTCCAAGCATGGTGAGAGGAGGATCCTTCCCATGGCTATGGATGTAAGCGCTGGATGATGAGCATCAAGATGATGCTCCAGTTACTGCTCTGTATATGCATTATGTTGGATGCTTTGATCAGTTTGATGATGTATTTGTATATGCATCATGTTGGATGATTTGATCATGTATTTATGTATGAATCATGTTGGATGCTTTGATCAGTTGGATCATGCATTTGTATATGCATCATGTTGGATGCTTGATATGATCAAGTGGATCATGTATTTATGTATGTATCAGGTGGATACATTGTATGATCAGGTGGATCATGTATTTGCATACATTGTATGATCAGGAGGATCATGTATTTGCATATGTATCAGGTAGATACATTGTATGATCAGGTGGATCATGTATTTGCATATGTATCAGTTGGATACTTGTATGATCAGGTAGATCATGTATGACGATATGTATCAGGTAGATACTTGGTATGCATCAGGTGGATGCATTGTTTGATCAGGATGATCACAGATGATGAGATTTAGGATGTTTCTCCAGATTATATGCATCAGGTTGATGCTATGATGATGATCAGGATGATCAAAGATGACGAGCTTCAAGATGTTTATCCAGATGACATGCATCAGGATGATGCTATGATGATGATCAGGATGATCACAGATGACGAGCTTCAAGATGTTGCTCCAAATGACATGCATCAGGATGATGCTATGATGATGATCAAGATGATCATAGATGACAAGCTTCAAGATGTTGCTCCAGATGACATGCATCAGGATGATGCAGTGATGATGATCGGGTTGATCATGTATACATCTGGATGATGTATGGTGAGTATCAGGTTGATACTCTCTAGCCGTGGACGGGTTGAGCAGGTAGCATAGAAAAGTTCCTTTAAAATCTGGACAGGTAGAGCAGTGTGCTCATAACAGCCTGGGATGCTCTATCGAGATCCAGATAGGTAGAGCGGTGTGCTCGTAACATCCTGGGATGATCTGAGTAGGTTTTGCTACAGTTTTGCATAGAAAATATCCTTTAAAATACGAACAGGTAGAGCGGTGTGCTCGTAACATCCTAGGATGCTCTATCGAGATCCATACAGGTAGAGCGGTGTGCTCGTAACATCCTGGGATGCTCTGAGTAGGTTTTGCAAAATTTCACATAGAAAAGATCCTTTAAAATATAGACAGGTAGAGCAGTGTACTCATAACAACCTGGGATGCTCTATCGAGATCCAGACAGGTAGAGCAGTGTGCTCGTAACATCCTGGGATGCTCTGAGTAGGTTTTGTGAAGGTCTACATGTAAAAGAACCTATAGTTTGCGCTAGGTTTTGTTGACGCGCGTAATAATTCCTAGGTTCCACAATATGGCCACTGATGATGAAGACCTACAAGTGGTGGGCCTACATCCAATATGAAAAAAGGACTGGCTCTGTAGAACTTCCTATGACAAGTATATTTGAGATTGATTGATATAGAAGTAGCAATGACGATGAAGATGATTCGATGACGATGATCCAGAGAAGAAACTTGTGCTAGCAGATCTATGTCGAGAAATACCTTCCTAGTTAAGAGGGAGTGTTAATGTATTTGTAACTTCAGAATGTATTTCATATATGTATATTGTATTCCTATAGAGATGTTATTATTCCTCTATACGAAAGTGTCTGTTGAAATATTGTAACTTCAAAGAATATTATATTTGTACTTTATTATTCCGGATATGTTTCATTCCTCCGTGAAGATCTTATTGTATATATGGAGATGTTTATTCCTCCATCGGTATGTGGTAACTTGGGTTATTAGACTTCCCTTGTGGGGGTCGGCCATGTATGTGTTATGTGGGTCAAAGGGTTATTAGACCACCCTAGAGGGGTCGGCCCAGTCAGTTGTAATGGGGTGTTTAACCCAGTGGTAAAGTTGGGGCCAACCTAGTTAGTATAAAATACAAGTCGGAGATGTGTATAAATAGAGGAGGTGTGTTCCTCATTTAGCACACATTCACTCACTCGGAAAGTAGCGCACTTGTGAGGGAGAAGTCTGCTATGGAGGAGGAGGAGCTCCTGTCTTTGGTTTACATATTTGTATTTGTTGATCATCTATATTGAGGAATATTTGTTGGGTTTTCTACCCCATGAGGGTTTCCCAGGATAAATATGTGTCTCTTGTGTTTATGTTGTGCTTGTTGTTTCTTCTGTGATCCTGTATATGCTATTATTGTGAAATGGAATATAATGTTGATATTTTATGTCTTAGCATATTGAATATTAACATGGTATCATAGCTAACCTGAAGGAAGAAAATGTATGGCACTTACGACACTTGCTTCACTTGCGACAATTTGAAGGTTAGGGTTTTATATAGAAAAAACCTAGTCATCGTGGAACTTTCGCTATAAATCCATTTTGGAAATGGTTCAGGATTTGAAAATATTACAAGTCATAGATCACATCCTCATGTACCTTTTTTCCAAAGGACACCCTCATATTCATTGTACTTTGTGAGTTATGATCAGTACAAGTTAGGGTTTCTGCCTCTTCCAGATATCAGTCATACTCAGGTGACCTAGGGAAAAAGGTCATAACTTGTGCTATGAATCTCCAAATGAAATTTTGTAAAATGTGACAGGTATTACATAGACTTTACTATCTCAGGAAACCTTTTCAGAGGCCAAAGTTGAACCAGTGACACGTGGCACTCCGTACAAGTTCGCTCTCCTGTTTTATCCCATAAACAGGTCACGTTGTGACACTTGGCATAAATCTCTCTCAGAAAATCCAATTGAGGTCAGACCTACTAGGATGGAAAGATTATAGGTCAAGATACCACAGAAATAAAAAAATAAAAAAATTAAAAAAAAAAAAAAAAAAAAAGTCATACCTTATGGATCAAAAAGTTCAGATTTACAGAAGAAACAATCAAGTACATATTTCTGTCAAAACAGAATTATTTTTGGAGCACCTTCATTCATGGCTTCCGAAATTTAGGGTTTCGGAGAAAGTTGGAACTTTTGGAATCATATCCCATGGCTGAATGATACTCAAAAAAATCAAAATTTAGAGACCAAGATCGAATTTTTTGGTTGGGTAGAAGACCGAGCTTGATCAAACCCCAGTTCAAGATTTTGATCGGAAAGATGGAAAATTAGGGCTTCAGCAAAAGTTGGAATTTTTGAAGTCTGTGACCACGACTAGAAGCTCCTCAGAAAAATAAGAGTTTAGAGCCTTGGATCCAACCTTTTGATTAGGAAGAAGGGTGGGCTCCATCAAACCCTAGTTCGGGATCCTGTCCAGAAGATCCGGAAGTTTCAAAGGAAATTTTTGAGGGGTCAAATTTTGGAGATTTCAAAATTGAAGCATGCAAGTTTGATCAGCTCAACAAGACATCCTTCCATCCATTCAGAAGTGTGAAAGTCAAAGATTGAATTTTTTAGGGTTTCCCTAACAAACCCTAATCGAGCTTCAGGTCCAGTTTCAGGGGGAGTTGAGGCTAAGGCCTTACATAAGAAGACTACAAGAAATCTCGATAGGTATGTCTTGAAATCTGATTCTTAATATGTTTGTCTTCATATTATTTAGATTAGTACAATCTTGATTAATGTTAGAATTGTCTTATCACCCTAGTAAAAGTATGTGAATGATAGAAGACATTTATTGATTAGGGCTATATGATTGTACTAATGCACTGTGGTGTTGTATGAGGTTGATGTTGTCTGCTAACAAGATACAGGTACATCACGAAAGACAAATCAAATTCCATGACCATGACAACATGAAGACAAAGACTCATCCATAATCTTTGATCACATAGAAGTTCTACTTACGAGGTATGTATGACTTTGTTCTATTATTCTTAACCTATGAGATATGGAGGTTCTAGCATAGGATCTCTAAATCATTGAAGAGAACAAAAGAAGATATTGTTTAGATATGTTAGACATAACTAAGCAGGTATACTAATCCAGGTATGTTTTCCTATGTCAAGTTAGAATCCTACTTTGTGCTAGATCTTAGTATACCCATGTATTGAATGATCATGACCATACATATTCAAGATTATTTAGAATTATAATGTTTTGATAATATTGAGATTATACTAATGAATGTATGTTTGTGTATGAGATCATGAGGATGACACTAGTACACACTTGAGCGTGCACAATGGTACAAAATGAATAGAAGTTCAAAAGACATATAGAAGATCAAGCAGGAGGCAACCACACAAACATAAAAGATAAGTATTTGAGTTGTTATTTGAAATAGTAAATGATATTGCTTGTAATAGATTGCATGCATATTTAGAGTATATCATGCTAAGTGCAAACACTCATATAGCATTGAACAATATACTACTAATATGCATATGATTGGTAAGTTGGACAAACATTCCATTGTTGCTTGTCTAGAATGAAACCTCTTTGCTGACATGCTGAGAGTTGTGCACACTCTTGATAGTATGTTCTAGTAGAGATGGAAGGCATCTAGATAGCCACTGTATGCATACAGGATATGGAAAAGTGTTGTGCCAAAGTATTGTTCAAGATAGTTTCATAACTATGTAAATGATATATGTATGCATAATAGGTTATCATGTCAACATGATTTGATGATTATGAAGTATTACTAATCATGTACTTAATTTTGATTTGTAGGAAAGATCATGACGAATGATGAACACTAAACAAGTGATGGATGTTCAACAAAAAGATTTACAAATCAAACACACTATAGAAGGCTCATGGCTAGAAGATTCTCTTAGAAAGAGGAAGAGAATCATGATGAGATGTTTGCTCCAAGTGGATAGATAAGACCATTATCTTAATGATGTAATTGAAGAAGTGCGAATCAAGGATTCAATTGAAGAAAGCTCTGTTCGCGTACCTAGACTTTGATCTATGTTATCTTGTACATCATGACTTTATATGGCTACAAAGATGTTGATTGGGCAGGAAGTGTATCAAACAGGAAGTGCACATCGAGAGGATGTTATTTTCTAGGATCAGCCATGATCTCGTGGTTTAGCAGGAAGCAGTCTAGTGTGGCTCTCTGCACAAGCGGAATATATGGCTGCTTACTTTGCTAGTTGTGAAGCGGTATGGCTTCAGGATTGTTTGACTTAGAGATAGACCCAACTGTGATCCTATGTGACAAACAGAGTTGTATCAAGATGGTAGAGAATCCAAGTGATTCCATGATAAGCCAAAGCACATAGAGATATGATATTTCTATATACAAGATATGGTGCAAAAAGGAACTATAAAACTCGAATTTGAAGACACTGATGAACAAGTTATCGATGTACTAACCAAACCTCTACCTCAAGTAAAAGTTTGAGTATTTCCAAGACAAGCTTGGTATGACCCTCCTTGAAAGGGGGAGTGATGTAGACACTGATGATGAGATTTCCTGCATCGACAGTGAAGTCGATGATGAGGATACCTGTATCGATGATATGCTTACTTGTATTGATGATGATATGTAGGATACCTGTACTACTTGTATTGATGATATGTATACATGTATTGATGAGGATACCTATATTGGTGATGCCGACAGAGAGGTTGGTGGATGGTCCTTAGACAGGTTCTAAGTTAATGAGGGGATTGCATCATCCTTGAACACATGTTCTAAAAGGATCCGTAGACATATGTCTCTGAGAAAGAAGAGGGATTGCATCATCCTTGAACACATGTTCTAAAAGGATCCGTAGACAGATGTCTTCGAGAATGAAGTCCTTGGTGGACAGGTGGGGATTGTATTGTCCCCGGACTTTGGTCCCTTGAATTGATCCGCAAACAGATGTCTTCGAGAATGAAGTCCTTGGTGGATAGGTGGGGATTGTATCGTCCCCAGACTTCGGTCCCTTGAATTGATCTGTAGACAGATGTCTTTGAGAATGAATTCCTTGGTGGACGGGTGGGTATTGTATCATCCCCAGACTTCGGTCCCAGAATTGATCCGTAGACAGTTGTCTCCGATAATTGATGATCAGGATTGCATCGTCCCTAGACATGGTGAGATGTCTTAAAGTGATAAGGAATGATCCTCCTGGAATTTGATCGGATTGCATCGTCCCTAGACATGGTGAGATGTCTTAAAGTGATAAGGAATGATCCTCCTAGAAGTTGATCAGGATTGCATCGTCCCTAGACATGGTGATATGTCTTAAAGTGATAAGGAATGATCCTCCTGGAATTTGATCGGGATTGCATCGTCCCTAGACATAGTGAGATGTCTTAAAATGATAAGGACTAATCATCATGTAAGATGATTCAGGATTGCATCGTCCCTAGACATGGTGAGATGTCTTAAAGTGATAAGGATTGATCATCCTAGAACTTGATCTGGATTGTATCATCCATGGACCTATGTCCTAAAGAGAGTGGGAATCATCATCCTGTAATATGATCATGTGTATTGTAGGGTATGCTACGATGATGATCCAGATGTTGTAGATCGAGATGATCCAGATGTTGTAGATCAAGATGATCCAGATGATGTAGATCAAGATGATCCAAATGTTGTAGATCAAGATGATCCAGATGCTGTAGATCGAGATAATCGAGATGCTATAGATCGAGATGATCCAGATGCTATAGATCGAGATGATCCAAATGCTGTAGATCGAAATGATCCAGATGTTGTAGATCAAGATGATCCAGATGCTGTAGATCAAGATGATCCATATGCTGTACATCGAGATGATCCAGATGCTGTAGATTGAGATGATCCAAATGTTGTAGATCGAGATGATCCAGATGATGATCATATGATGATGATGCTGATGATCGTGTGATGACGATGCTGATAATCATGTGATGACAATGCTGATGATCGTGTGATGATGATGTTGATGATCATGTGATGACGATGCTGATGATCGTGAGGATCCAGATGATGATGTTGATGTTGCTGTAGCTGTTTGAGTGCTGCAGAATATGAAGACTCAATACTGAAGATGTTGGTGTTCCAATATTGAAGATGTTCCAGTAACTACTTGAGTTACTGATGATGTTGAGAAAGCTTCCAATGATTTATAGATGTATCATGTATGATGTTGATGAGTCCTTGCTCATGCAGATGTTGTTATAATATACTTCTCATTAAGGGGGAGTGTTCAAATATTGTAACTTCAAAGAATATTATATTTGTACTGTATTATTTCGAAGATGTTTCATTCCTCCATGAAGATCTTATTGTATATCCGGAGATGTTTATTCCTCTGTCGGTATGTGGTAACTTGGGTTATTAGACTTCCCTTGTAGGCGTCGGCCCTGTATGTGTTATGTGGGTCAAAGGGTTATTAGACCACCCTAGAGGGGTCGACCCAGTCAGTTGTAATGGGGTGTTTAACCCAGTGGTAAATTTGGGGCTGACCTAGTTAATATAAAATACAAGTCGGAGATGTGTATAAATAGAGGAGGTGTGTTCCTCATTTAACACACATTCACTCACTCGGAAAGTAGTGCACTTGTGAGGGAGAGGTCTGCTATGGAGGAGGAGGAGCTCATGTCTTTGGTTTACATATTTGTATTTGCTAATCATCTATATTGAGGAATCTTTGTTGGGTTTTCTACCCCATGAGGGTTTCCTAGGATAAATCTATGTCTCTTGTGTTTATGTTGTGCTTGTTGTTTCTTCAATGATCCTGTATATGCTATTATTGTGAAATGGAATGTAATGCTCATATTTTAAGTCTTAGCATATTGAATCTTAACAATGTCGTCATGTATATTGTAAGTGTCGTAACTTATACTTTATGGGTTATTAGACCACCTTGATGGGGTGGTCCCTGTATAAGTCATGTGGGTTAAAGGGTTATTAGACCACCCTATTGGGGGTCGGCCCTGTCAGCATTATGCTATGCGGTTAAGTTGAGGCCGACCTAGTAAAGGTTATTAGTCAAGTCAAGTCAAGTATAAATAGAGTGTGGGAGGAACTCTATTTGATCATTCACTTTCTCACTTATACATTCATTGGAGAGTGGCGCACTAGTGGAGGAGGAGAAGCTGCTACTAGGAGACTATCTCTTATGCTTGGGTTTTGTATCATTGCTCTATCTATCTCTGAGGAAGTTATTGGGGTTTTTCACCTTTATGGTTTTCCCCAAGGAAACTTTGTGTGTCTATTGTCTCTTGTTATTACTTCTTGTGATTGATATGTTGTACATGTTATTCTCTCAATAAAGATCCTAGAGTATATTGAATTTATGCTCAAAAATTAACACTAAGTGGCCAGCCATTACGATGAAGTTACCGTTTGACATCCGAAGTTTGACGGAAACCCGGTGAGGACCCGAAAAACCATTGAATGGCCTATCATTTGTGGTTTTTGTCCAACTCCTTCATGGATGATTCCATCTATTTGAGTTTATTCCAATGAACCCTCACCGACATTGCTGCCAAGTGGTACATCGAATTACCACCAAACTCTTTTCCCAATTTTCGATCCTTGGCTGTGTCATTTTTGACACATTTTCAGTTACCAATATGTTATGAGATCGGTACAGATCGTTTGACCTCTCTCCAGAAAACCATCGCCACTCACATTTCCAATCATATTCATGAGTGGAGGCGGAGATGATGTCTAATTAAATCTCCCATTCCAGACCAAATCCTTGTAGATTGGTTTACTAAGTCATTACTACCTGTCATAGCCAAAGATGTCACTATGGCTGGGGCTGTCACTGAAGAACAAGATATAGCACATGCCCAGTACTTAGACTTGGTCTATGCTCAATCTGGAACTCTATTTGACATTGTCCCCAATGCACCCCGCCCTACCTATGACCCAGCAAAACCACCTACGGGACCTCATGCTGACGGCATCATCGGTTCTATTTAGAACCATCCTGCTTCACAATCCGGTGGATCACATAGCCACCCTAGCTCCACTCCACCCCCATCAAAGGTTGGGAACAAAACCAACAGATCACCTAGCCCTGCTACCACCGAAGAAGTGAATTCAGTCCAATCTGCTTCACATCAGAAATCCAATGGTAAAAAGAAGAACAAAGGAAAAAACATAAAGTCTTCTAATCAACAGGAACCTAAACAGAACAATCCTGATGACACCAAACCTAAGCGGAAGGTTAAGTATCCTTGTTTATTGTGTGGTCGCGACCACTTCACCAAAGAGTGCCCACATCGGGATGAGGTCCAAAATTTCCTAAAAGGGAACCCGACACCCACAGTTTTATCGGATCCCTTTCCCACACAACAACAACTGATGACCGCGCAACAACCCTCTTCTTCTCAAGTAGAACCATCCTCTACCGCTCATGTTCTCATGATACGTAGTGAAAATGTCAACTTGAACACCCGATCACGTTCTTATGACTCGGTCCCAACTAAGGAATCTAACGGAAGTAATACTAACAAACCTTCTGCCTCTACATTGGACATCCCCCCGCCCCATGGTTCTCTCAATATTGAGAAACCTTCCTTTGATTCAGTGTTACATCCACTCAAGCGCACGATTAGAAAATTTGTTTTCAATCCCAAAGCTCAGGATACTCAAAACTACAACGTTGTAGAGGACTTAGCGCAATCTCCTTGTGTTATGTCGACATTGGAAGTCTTGCAAAACTATCCTAATTAGCGTAAGACTCTCCTCATTGTTATCAGCGTTGTAGACCCTGATTCCTCAAACACCATTATGTTCTGACTCGAGTACTTCAAACAAAGGCTTTCCCACAAACTTGCATTCCAAATTGTTACCAACGTTGCTGGTAAAAGAATCCATCATATTGTATTAGACGAAGGAGCATCCACCTTGGTAATTTCATTATCCTGTTGGCGAGCCATCAGCTCTCCCAATTTGAACCATTCCCCTACCACTTTGAAAGCATTTGACAGTCGTGGATTCCAACCACATGAGATGTTACAAGATTTGGAAATAGAGCTAGGGGGAAATACTGTTTCCATCAACGTGGAGGTAGTTTCTGCCCCATTGGATTATAATCTACTCCTTGGTTGTAATTGGTTTTAAAAAATGACTGTTGTCGCATCTAATTCTGTATTCTACATCATGCAATTTCCCCACCAAGGGAAAATTGTTACTATTGACCAACTGAATTTATGTACACCGGACACCACTACTCATCCTACGGACAATGTACCACTCTTATTTCATTCGTCGCAGATATATGAGAGTGTGGGGGTAGCACTCCTCAAGGACTCATCCCTCATGGGAGTCTTCCCATCATCGGATCCCCCTTCTCATGTTGCCATGGTGAACCTGATTTCTTCTATGATCCCATCACCAACCAGCTCCAATGACCAATGGCTCATTCTCGCACTTGATAAGTTGAATTCGATTGGATATGTTATGCCTCTCACACCAGCAGAAGCTACTTACGAGGCTATCCAATCGGTACTCAATGACCACTCTTCACTGGAATCTACATCTCATTCTCCGCCCTTACAATGGACTTCATCCCAACCAGATCCTCTACTCCGAACGTTACATTCCGATGAGTCCATTATGGAGATCATGAGCATGGATGAACCTCCATGGGAATACCTCCACCATCGATCATCTTTCCTCCCGCCGCTAGATTCCGTGGAGAACCACATTGAAACTGTTAGCACTCATAATTTCTCCTTTGGTTGTGAAAGGATAGTTCTAAGGTAACTATTTCAAACCAATTATTAGGAGGAAACCTAGCTTTTTTCCTACTAGAGAGGGCTATCTCAACAAATAGATACAATGGATAGAAATATTTCAAAATGATTGTTCTTTAATTTTTTAAAGGGTTGAAACACATAAAAACCATTGGGGTATGGAGTTAAATTTGAAGGTTTAAGAACCAACAAAATTTTAACAATGAGGATTTTTGCAAAGGCAAGGTATTTATATTTTCACAGTCAATTTCTTGTTTGGCGGGTGATAATTGAAGAAAAATAAACAGTCCATCAATATTAGGCACCGATCATAGATGAATCCAACATTGACTTTAGAGGAAAAATGTGAATACTTTGATCCAATTAAACCAGACCATAATTACATGAATTATTATTTAATACAAACTCTCATCAAAGTATGAAAGGAAACATAATGGAAAGATGATCACTGGAATAACAAATCACATAACAAGAGGGAAATTACAGGATGCAAATCAACAACACGGTAAATCTTTGCTCTTCAAAATCTGTTCAACTCTATTAGGCCGTATTTATTAACACTGAAAAATATTGATACAATAAGTCTATATATTTGGGTTCCAACCCTAATTACATTGTAAAACCATGCTTTTATACATCAAAAGCTCATTGAGATAAACCTAACTGCTTGCTTTCTAAAAAGAGAAATCTATAACTACTTATTACATCTGTCACAAAACTAAATTTGCATAATCTCCAAAACTGCTGGAAAATAGTTGTTGCTAAGTGTTATGTTCCTATTTATTTTTTGTCATAAGAGATTGATTTGGATTCCCTTCGAATGTTCAACTGCTTCCTTCATTTGTGTAACTAATTTCCTAAAAATAGAATGAAGATAACTTGCATGAGTTATGGGATTGATGAGTCTGATTCTGTGCCTGAAATATTTTCCAGTCTGAAAAATGTATGCTTGGCCACCACACGTTCTGGAAATGGACGAGCTAGAAAAGGTAAGTCTTGTATTCTTCTAAGTGCGAGAAATAGGTACCAATCATTCAACGGAAAACAAAAAAATTTATGTCTTCACTTGCACTCGATATTGCATACCCTTTGAAAGATGGTTTTGTGGTGGTCGAAGGTGGTTTCCCTTACCAACTTCCCAACTTGCAAAATGATGTAGGGTTGACATGTGGAAGGTGGTTTGGAATTTCACAACCACCCACCACTTATCCTTTAGCACGCATGTTGGTGATGTGAAAAGGATGTGATCGATCGATCTGTTCACCAATTGATCAAGCGTTGTTGATCCTTTATTCCTTTTAACCCCTTTTTAAATGGTTATTTCGGGTCTTTTTCTCAAGTGAAACCTTTTCTCCACCATTGATCTTGTTTTTGTCATAAATCTGGACCGTTGATGCTTTTATGAGATATCCTAAGATATTATGCTCTTATTTTAGCTCTACATTAATGTTGCTGACGATCATATGAAACACTTTACTTAGGAAGTTTTGAGTCTTCCTATAAGCACCTTATTTTCTAAGCTTAGGTTATATTGGAAACAAATCTTAAATTCGCTACTTCCAAATCAATTAGAAAAAATATTGTGCTAACAGAAACAATCATCTTTCCAAATGTCTTTCCCTATCCCCAATATCCTATCCTCACTTGTGATATGGTAACCGAGGGTAACTTGGCAAACATTAAGCCTAATTTTTCGATCGACATCTCAGCCACACAAGGAGTCGTGGAACATATTCATATAGGCCAAAGCTTCTCTCCTAAAGAGATTATCTCATACACAGCCTTATTCAAATAGTTCTGCGACGTATTTGCATGGAGCTATGAGGAAATGCCTGGGATTGATCCTGCTATTGTTGTACATGAGATCCAAACATATCCCAATGTTAAACCCGTCCAACAAAAATTACATCGAGTGCACCCTAGGAAAACTACAGCTATCAAAAAAAAGTTGTTGAAGGTTGGTTTCATTTACCTTGTCCCCTTGACAGACCGGGTCTCTAATGTCGTCCCTATTACCAAAAAATAGGGCACCATTAGGGTTTGTGTCGATTATAGGGACCTCAAAAAGGCTTGTCCCAAGGACAACTACCCTACCCCGTTTATTGACCAAATCATCAACAATTGTGCTGGAAGCGTCATCTTCTCATTCATTGATGGATTTTCTGGCTATAATTAGATTGAGATCCACCCTGCCAATCAACATAAAATTGCTTTCATATTCCTATGGGGTACATTTGCATATCGTAAACTACCGTTTGGCCTTAAAAATGATGGTGCCACATTCCAGTGGGCTATGTCGTACACTTTCTATGACAGGAAGGACTTTGTAGAACCATATCTCGACGATCTCCTTGCTCATTCGAATTGTCGTGAGTTCCACATTGACCATCTAATGGCAGTATTCCTCATATGTATGCGGTATAACATCCATCTAAATCCTCACAAGTGAATATTCTATGTTGAGTCCACATGCCTCCTAGGCTTCATCATTTCGAAAGATGGGGTCCATATAGATCCCCCAAAAGTGGAAGCCAGTGTTGCTCTCCCACCTCTGATGGATATACAGAACTATAGAGTTTGCAGGGGAAGGAAAACATAGGGATGCATGAGATTGTTAAAGAAGGACGTCTCATTCATTTGGGATGATTCTGCTCAATAGTCCTTTGACAACCTAAAACATGCTTTCACCCATGCACATGTGCCTCAACCGCCCGATTACACCAAGGATTACATCCTCTATCTTGTTGCTTCCACTACCACTATTTATATGGTTTGGATCCAGGAGGATAGAAACGCCCAGGAACACCTGATTTACTACATTAATAAGGGTCTCATTGATTCTGAAACGCAGTATTCACATGTTGAGAAACTAGCTCTCGCAGCAGTCATTACTGTTCAAAAGTTCTTCCATTATATCCTCCTCCGCACTACCACCATCATTGCGGACTCTAACCCTATGTACCATGTCCTCACACATCAGGTTCAAGGGGGAAAGTATCCATGCTGGATTGTCATTCTTCAAGCATCCGACCTCCAGTTTGAGAAGGCTAAGTCTAAAAAGTATTTGGTTTTTGTGGAGCTTATTTGCGATCTTCCCTGTATTAATACGGAAACTGAGCCCATGGACTCTCTCCCCGACGAGTCCTTGTTTCTCATTAGTACTTCTGACCCATGGTGTGGAGACATCACTTTGTATCTCCAAACCCAATTTGTTAGTCCTCAATTGTCTCACGACAACCGTCGTCGTGTGCGTCACCACTACCTAATCATTGGTGATGCCTTATACCGTTGTGGTGTTGATTCGATACTCCGACGATGCTTAACCCGTGAGGAGGTTGAACATGTTCTAAATGATTGTCACTCAAGGGAATGTGGTGGTCATCTTTCTGGGATGGCTACAGCTCATAAAATACTACGTGTTGGATACTACTGGCCTTCCATCATGAAATATTGTATCAAAGCAATCAAGAAGTGTCCTCCTTGTTAGATTTTTCATCATAAACAGCGCTCTCATCCAGCCCCAACATCCCATTATTTCCGTGGGGCCCTTTTCAAAATGGGGCATAGATTTCATGCATTGTAATCCTACCTCATCCGGGAGGCATGGTTATGTCATCGTTTCCATTGGCTATTTTACCAAGTGGGTCGAGGCCATGCCTACATACAATCAAGATGGTAAAATTTCCGCACTCTTTATGTTTAACCACATCATTGCATGATTCAGAGTTCCTCAGGCCATCATCATTGATCATGGAAGACATTTCTAAAATAAGATGGTGGATGAATTAAGCATCGAGTTGGGTTTTCGACATGAGAACTCAACTCCCTATTACCCACAGTCCAATGGACAAGTAGAGGCCATCAATAAGGTCTTGAAAACCATGATCCAACGCATGGTGGGTACACATAGGTCTAATTGGCACAATATGATTTTTTCATCCCTATGGGCATATAGAACCTCCATCAAAACTGCCACTCAATCTACACCTTTCCATTTAATCTATGAACTAGAGGCATTCTTACCTATTGAGTGTGAAATTTCGTCATTAAAACTCATAGTTGAACTTCTACCAAACACCACCGCCGAGGAAGAATATTTTATGTACTTGGATAAACTCGACGAAACCCATCGTGATGCATCCCTTGCTAATGAAGCACATAAGAAGCACATTAAGGCCGACTATGACAAGTCGGTCAAACCTCCTATCTTTAATGAAGGATATTTGGTCCTCACCTACGACCATAAACATGATAAGCTGGGGGCAGGAAAACTTGAGTCCATGTGGCACAGCCCATATGTAGTTAAATGTGTTTTGGATAAGGGAGCATACAAATTAGAAGATTATGATGGGATATATTTAGGAAAGCCTTGCAATGGACTCTTCCTGAAGCGGTACCATGCCTAAGTCTTTTTTGCATTAGTACTATGTATATATTGTACATGATGTGTGTTTTTTGTGGTCTGACACTTTAATTCAAGTGTGTTAAGGTATTGTATTTACGCTTATACCATGTTCTTCCTAGATGTGCAGATGGAAACATGTTCTGTATTCGTAGACGGTGCCAGCTAACATACCCAAAACCTCACTTTGGCAGCATGGGTACTTTATTCCCCTACTGGAGAGCTCATTAGCTGAGGAGAAAGTTTTCTAGGTTATGCAAACAACAATGTCGTTGAGTATCATGCAGTGATTGGATTGTTGACCGGCGCTCTTTCCCTGGGTATGGACCACATTATTGTTCACCTTGACTCACAATTAGTGGTCTCTCATCTTAACTGTTTCTATGCTATACGTGATCCTATGCTACTCTACCTATTCCGATGAGTACGTCTCTTGGAGAGGTCTTTTGAGACCATTCAATACCTACATATCCTTAGAAACATGAACACTGTCGTTGATTCCTTGTCAAATTTCATATTGGATTGGTACATTGCACATTCATAAACATTCTATCAAACAGATGTGTAAAAAATGACATAACATGTAAATTATTTATAGTATGAGCTAAACATGCACAAGATCCCATAATCATCAATGAAACACAGTATATAAATCCGCGAATAGTGTTTTGTATATGTAAATATCATCATGTCAGTATAATACAAAAAAATGTAGTACTGGTCCAAAATCTGAAGCATATGAGCTTTCAGTAGGCCATAGTTACAAAAGGTCTGAAGCTCATAACTTTCAGGTCATATACATCATGTATGAGCTATCCCTGAGGATGCTCATGATAGAAGATAATCGCTCGGGCTACTCTATAGAGCATCTGCCCAAAGCATCCAAAAACTCCAATTGTACGACGCTGGTACCCACGAGGAAGATCATCAATGGATATGTCTGGTATATCCACAGTCATTCTCTGTAGGTTCTCCTCCAGCTCATCTAACTCCTCCACAACATCCTGTTGTGCAGCCCCTATGTCTCGTACCACTCCTCTCCTCTTGATGGGAAAAGACCCCGCCGGTCGAGATGGGCCAATGTCTGCATCAAAAATACATATGAAATAACAGCATTGCTCAAAAACATAAAAAAACTACAAAATACAAAAACACAGATAGAGTATCGTTCTTACCTAGGTTCCCCCACTGCTCGCCCTCAGGTAGGGCCAAGTCTGGATCACCTCTGAATTTCATGCCCACATACGAATAGTCCTCAACCATGAGGAGCTATCCACGTAACCACCTGAATAGTACTCATAATGATATCCATTGCGGGCCATAACCTCGGACCACCTGACCATGTGAGGATCTATCAGATCAAGATCCTCTATCTCCACATGTGGCCTCAATAGCGGAACCCGTTCCAAGAAGAACAAGACCACAAATGACCCATATCCAAATTGTTTTAGTTCACCCCAGTGACACCTGGTGTGTTGTTCTCTAATGTTGGTGAGGGTCTCCTCACACTAGTTGAATACTGGGGGATCCATGCACTCAATGGCATAGAGCATGTGGGCCTTGGTGGCCTGATGAGGATCTCTACTCCAATCCACCCTCTCAATAGTAAACAGGACCATCCACAGTGGTCTGTCTCGTACATGCTTGATGGGGATTTTTCGAGCAAGCGTTTGGGTACCATGTGTACACCACTGAGAAACCAAGTCCTTTGTAGACTGATCACTGCCCCAAGGGCTAGATAATGAAACTGGAGATCCCCTCCTGGATAAACCCATCAGAAAATATATGTCCCCCACATCCAAGTAAGGATATGGTACCCACATGGAAATGTTGTTGATCCAAATCCCACAATCCGATCAGGTAGTCTAGTAATTGTACTTGGGACCTTATGCCTTGTATATGGAAAAACTTCAACAAGCTGCATTCCTGCAATGCATTCATCGAATTCAGGTCATGTGCCGCTTGGGAATAATCCATTCCATGCTCTCTCTCCTTCCATTGATCCATGGTGTGAGTCCAAATCTGTCCGAACACCAATTAAATAAGCATCAGCATCATTTCCAACCATTAGGTTAGACAATCTTTGCCACATTTTTTAGTTTTTCTCACGGATTTGCGCTAACACACCCCGACTTTGTATATAGGGCACCAGCGACACACTTCCACCATACGCGAAGTGCGTCAGATATTTCTCGATGCACTTCCCATAAGGGGAGAGCGTGTCAACCAGAACGTGCATAATCCCCTGATTTACAAGCCCAAAACCCTAAAAATTACCATGAATCAAAAATCTAATCCACTAGAAATATGTTGGACAAAGTTGTTGAGGTGTATTTACTATCTTAAAGAATCACCAAAATATTTAATTATCGACCAGGGTTGGTAATCTTAGACTTGTGGCACAGTATATGCTGACGTGGAATGGTACCTAAGGTTTCAGCTCGGAAGACCTTATAAATGTTTAATAATGAAAAGGTCGAAAGATCTTTCAAAATGAAAAACCAAGTGAAACTTGTAGAATACAACTACTTAATTGTTTAAACCTAACTAAATCAATAGATCATAATAGTATCAAGCTATACTACTCTACTCTATGAACAATAACTGAAAAGATAAAAACAACAATATTATTCTAGGAACAAGACTTAATCATAAACAAAACTACTTTGGTGGAATTTGAAAGCTACTGATTAATGATTCAAACTCTAGTCTAGGAATTAGAAAACAATTGTAAATGAGTTTAGAAACCTATCTATGAAATTACTCAATTAACAATTAAATATAGAAACAAGAAACTATATGATCTTTGATACAAAATTACAATCTATTGATAAATTCAAGAGTTAAACTATTCAAGCATTCAATAATTACTCAAAAATAAACTAAACCACCTAATTCCATTCTCCTTGGGGATTCTGAGGAAATGTATCAAAGGTAATGGGAACGGGAGAGAATGTATCAAAATTACTTTCAAATGTAACAAGGAAACCAAACGAAAGCAAATCTAGTTTAACTTCTACAAAGAGATGCAAACTAAAGAGTGTCCAATTACAACTAACTTTAAACATTGTAAGCTATCTTTTATCCATAAGCAAATAACTTGGAACAAATGAAATCTAGAAGCAAGTAGAAAACTTAATAAAGATATTTACTTGAAAATGCATTTGATTTAGAAGCAAGTAGAAAACTTAATAATGATATTTAATTTCTGAATCAAATCCTATTTCATGAACATGTTCATTAACTATCTAAATGAGAGAAGGAAAATCCTATGCTTGAATGGAGAAACTATCAAAACTAATATAGTTTGGAGAATGAAATTACTAAGTCTAATCCAAAATCAATCTCAACAAACATGAAGAAAACTTAGACTAAGAATGAAACTGATAAATTCTAGAACAGTACAATATTAATGAATCAGGCATAAGGGAAATATAATCTGAAAAGCAACTAAGGCAATAGTTAAGAAAATGGAGCGAGAACTAAGAATGGATATGGAACTAAATTAAAACTCTATGTAGTGTAGAACAAGGTCCTATTACATTTAAGAATGCTAATCAATTACAAGAAATATTATAGTTCAAAAGCCTAAGAAACTGGATTCTGAATAAGCATAAAAACAATGCAGAAAATATTAAAGTCTGTATGACAGTCTGGATGGCAGTCTGAAAGACAGTCCGGATGGAAGAAAACGATAGAAACTAAGGAAATAAGGAAGCAAATTAAATGATCTTAATGCCAATTGGTTGATGCATGTGAACCTACAATGCATGGAAAGCAGTAAATAGACTGTTTAAAGTTTGAATGGTAAGAAGCAACCTATACTAATCATTATCTAAGGAAACAAACAATTTCTATGGCATCATAAACAAGGCTGAGATGTAAATAAAACTAACCTACATCTATAGGAAAAACTAGCAGAACTAATTCTAACTATGAATTAAACTCTGAAACATTAACTAATTAACTCTATCTAATTGCAAATGAAAGACTGAAAGAAAACTAAGGCTTAGGCATGACCGGTCATTTTAACTTCTAAGAATGTAAATTAAACTAGGAAATTAAACTAACAGCAAGATGTGAGTTACAGGAAATAAAGAACTGTCATGTACAGGAAACCAAATTGAATACTGGAAATGAAAACTATTTACTTGCAGAAAAGAAATGCAGAATATATACAGTAAAACCTCTGGTTTTTTAGGGTCCCTTCTCAGCAATCGGGGATTGAAGCTTAACTCAAATTATTCACCACCAACAAAACATCAATAGCTAAAATTTGGAACTTCCATTGACTGATAAAAATTACACAACGTCTATATAAAAATTACTGCTATCGTCTATGTGTTACAATTGCTGCATTTCTTCATAGGAAACATCTTTATATAAGTTTTACAACAATAGAGAAGGTCAACGTAGTCAACCTCTCTCAAAATAAAGGTCGTAATGGATGTAGAATAGCTGCAGGGTGGTTTACGACAGCACACAGGCCGTCTTCCTGAGTCCACGGCGTTAATATTCCTTGGCGCGAGCAGTTGTGCGTTAGTTATCCTTGACGTGGGTAGGCGATGCGGTGTCGAGCTAGGTGGAAAAGAGAGCGAATATTCTAGAATGGAGGCTCACAAACCATGAGGGCCACGTCCTTAATAGAACCCACATCACCATTTTTGTCTTTAATGCCCTGAAGTATCTCAACCAACGATTCCGCGGGTATGAATGGAGGGATGAATGGCGGTTCAAATGTGACTGAACGTCTTCGGCGTGAACGCCTGGCTGAATGAAGGTCCGAATGACGACCACAACCTTTAGAAAAAAATTTAAATGCCAAACACGTCTAGAAATGTGAGATGATTGTCAATAAACCATAAAAACGATGATATTCAATCAAGATTTACATGATATGCAAATACATTCATACCTGGGTCTGATTAGCGGTCTGATTGGCAAAGAGAATGACTTATTATATCAAAATAGTAAAAATAATGCCAATCAGAGCATGTTTACTGATCAAAATGGTGACAAAAATGGACGCCAACATTCCCCCAAACCGGAGATATGCCAGGTCCCATTGAGCAAAAGAAGAGAAATTCAAGAAGAAGGTTGAGTTGCGGTAGCAGCTGCCTTCGACTTGGAAGAGGAAGTGGATTTAGCTCTAAGCTTATGGAATTGGTCCTTCAATGCATCATGCTTCAACCAGAGAGAAATGTTGGAAGCTGTTTTGGCGTCATTCAAATCTTCAACACACTTCACCTAGAAACGTAAGTCCTTGTTCTCTTGATGAAGCCCATAGATAATCTCAACATACTTCTCATTCTAACTTTTTAAATTTGCTATGTCTTGGGTTAATCTATCCACAGTTTGATGAAGTGGAGTAGATGCTTCTGCGAAAGACTCGGGGTATTTTTGAGGGCTCGATCCCTTTAGAAAGGGTTCGGGATCAGTAGATGTAATATGTTCCTTGGGAACCTTATCTTCAATGTGTGCAGGGGTAGGTTCCAAGACAGGGTCTTCAAGCAAACTAGAAGATATATTGGCTAATGCCAGAAGAGGTGATTCAAAGACAGGATCATTTGTTTGATCATCAGGACTGTCTGAATGCATTGGTTCAATGAAGGACTGATCGATAGACTGGTCACGATTAGCCTTTCTTGACTTTGTGGGAATTGGTGAAAAGAATGGGGGTTTTGTGGTTGATTCCTCATGGACAGGCTCAGGAGAGGATCAATGAACAGAGTGAACTTCTACTGAGGCACATTCACTAATTCATACGGATTTGGTATCCCTTTTTGCTTGGGCAGGGGTTTGAACAGGCTCATCTGCATGGTTTTGAAATCGGTGACACTTGCAAGAGCCAGAGGCTTTAACAAGGGGTTTCTTGACCAAATGGGGGCTTAGTGTTTCAAACACAAAGCTATCCCATGTTTTCCCTGCTTCCTTCAACTGATGGGTGATCAATATTTTTATGAGACAATGATGGTATAAGCTGCTGGTAGGGTTAACTACATTTTTCCTAACCTGGCTAGACATCTTTTCTAGGATCTTTAGAAGATGGAATGGAAAATTTATGGCCTTCTTATTAATGAAATGTGCCAATAATTGGAAGTGGCAGGCTTTGAAAATTGTGTACTTACCTTCATAGGTGATCATCCGGATGATAACAGTCAAGGGCTCAAGATATTCGGGCTTAACCCACTCCCGGTGGAATCCTTTTGTGCCTGCAATGTGCTGGTATTCGGCTTTGAGAGCGAATTCATGATCCATCCATGGAAGGAAAAGGTGTGTATGCCAATGGGAACCCTCCCTAGGAAGTTTCATAGCCAACGTAATGGACTCCTCTATTAGAGGAAAGGTGAGATGGACAACCTTGGTCTTTTTGCCATCGAACCCTTCAGAAAATAGAAGTGAAATCTTGTCATCGTGGCCGTCAAGAAGGTGAAGGAACGGACCCCATCCTGCTTGAAGAAACACTTCACGGCATGCCTTAAATTCAAGAATGCATAGCAAGTCCTGGTAACTGCCAGGCTCGTAACGGATTGACATTGTTGAATAGAGGACGAGAGATGACAATGGATATAGGGGATGCAAGAGATACAGAGGGTGCAATAAATTACAGGAGACACGGCTTGATAAACTCAGGAAAAACGAGGGCAAGCAGAATGTAGCAGAATTCACGCAGGCATTGGTTTAAATCGTGATCCGTTTGAATGGTTAAATGATCGTGAGCAGAGATTTAGCATGCTCGAATGATCATGTCATCACACAAAAATATTTGAATCGTGTACCATCATGAAAATATGTGCATTGGTGAATTCGTATGGTTTATGATATATTCAACCATGTCCAAAGTAAACTTTGGACAGGTTGAATGTAATGTTCATCATGAGATATTTAAACATAAGTAGCATAAAAGAACATGATGACTTTTAATTAATAGCATGATAGGTCGCATGCATATAACTTAATGAGAAATTAAAACCATATGATAACCATAAAATGATCTTGGAAATCGTAATAATGCATGATTAACCGATTCATTTCATGAATTCGAAATGAGCAAAGGAGTGAGATCGAGTGCAGAGATAAAGTTTGATTGATCCCTGGTGTTAACACCCAAATTGACCCCCAGGTCATAAGGAAGGGTAATTCGGGGTAACCACTAACCAATATTTGGACTAAGGTTACTGACCCAACACAGTCTGAGAGGGCTCTCTCAATAAACTAATGAAAAGATGGAAATAATCAGGGTCGTCAATCATGAAAAAGGACACCAGCATTCATTCCTCAAGATGTTCTATTTAAACATATGCAGAAGGTCAGATTTCTGTAAGACAAATTTTACTCTGGTAAACCATTGGTTGGAGAACAATAGGGATCTATATTGGGCAATGGAGTCGATTCAAGTATAACATAAACATTATCATCAAATGCTTAGTAGATACATTCACATAGAGGCAAGGTAGCAACCAGCTAGTAGTCAAAGTGATTTAATTGGTGAAAAAGAAGAAATATGAACACTCCATTGATAAAAGGCATACACAGATGAATCCTATACCAACTTTAGCAGAAATAATTTGTGAAATACTTGGTAAGAAATGAACAAGGCATAATCTCTATTAATCTCATTTAGATGCTACACTGAACCAAGTACGAAGGAATGTTAACAATATGGATTAACAAAGGAAAGAAACACATATCACATAGGAAAGGAAAAACAGACTACCAGACCAATTACACAGGAATCTCTGAAAAACGCATGTAAGCTTCTGACAACTTTATTCAAGGAATATCTCAAAATAACAACAGTGAAAAAAATATGTAGAGATTCAAAAGTTCTCCCCCCCTTTTATTTGAAATTACATCGCATATATATATGCCATAGAGCCTTCCTATATGACTCATCTTTCATCCTAATGGAAATATTAGAATGACACCTCATTAAACCCAAAAATTCAAAAAAATATTACATATGTGTCATGTTTCAAACAGATTGATTAAGACAAGGAACGAAACATTATAGACAGGGGATCATTTTCAACCCTGGGTTCGCAAATGACCTTGTGAGTCAAAGAAATCTTCCACTTTCAATGAGCTGTCAGTCTATGGTGCATCATCTGGCAGGATAGGTGTCATTTCCTTAGTGGGAAGTATCAAATTGTGGACCATTTCTGTACCCAGTTGGCCACTACGCTTGGTCACGAGTTTCTCCTTCTTCATTCTTTGCCGATCTCCTTTGGGCATTTGTCATCCATCAGGCTTCTTGTCCTTGCTGGCAGAGTCGGACTTTATGAGGTCGAATACCATAAGAGGTGAAGGGGTGGAATTTCCCTCTATCTCTTCCCATACTTGCTCTAGCATGAATACCACTTTGCAATCTCGTCCTTTCTCCATAAGCCAATCGCATTCGAGAAGATAGTCGAACCGCCAAGTGCAACATATTTCCCTTATACTGACTTCAGATAAAAGATGTGAGAGCCTTATCTGTAACTGCTGCGATGATGACGGTAGCTGCAAGTAGTCATAATTGCCGTGATAACTCTATCACTCTCTTCAATCAGGTAACCGTGATGCCTAGGTATTTGAGGTGACCTTCAGCATGCTCAATGACGTCGTCCCAGATAGACGGCATAGCCAATGATGGTACAAAAGTACCTCCCATCATAGCGGTAATCTTCTGGGATATCATTCAGGGATACCCTTGGCAGGTCCATTCTTCCGACATCTCTCATGTGACAACCCTTAATCTCATGCTTTCGCGCACGCTCCGAAAGACGTGGGTCACATTACCTTTATCACCTATCGAGCCAACCTCCAATCCACATAAGGGACTTTTCCCTTTTCACACCTCTTTTAGAGACTTTTTCTGGTCTCCACCCATTTGCCGACTTCTCAGTCATAAGCATCCAGCACCTTTATGATGCTTACAACCCTTTGAAAATCTCTGTCTTCATCTTAGCAAGGCCAAGCGACATGCCTTCTTCGCCTGCCTATCCCAATCCTTCCCCCTTATCCGAAAACTAGGCTTGAAGCCACTAAGACTAGGGGACAATGTTACCTGCGGAAGGATACCTTTGGTCAGAAATTCTCCCATATCGGGGTTTAATCTTGACCCACCTATGCTTTCGGACAGACCAACCGCTACTTTGGATGTTTGAGAAGTCGTGGGAATTATTCCTAATGCCCAGGTCAGGCCCATGGCGAGGAACTACGAAGGTCCATCGACCTTTGGACGGACTTTGGCAGAACAAGGAAACCATAGTTACTCCTGAGATGACCTCCAGACCTACAATGCTGAGGTCGTGAGAGATAGCTTCTTCACAGGCCCATTAAAGAAATTTTGAGGTCAAAAAATGGCCTCAAAACAAAGAAAATGTACTATAAAAAACAACCAATCACATTCTAGTAGATAACATCATCCCCCTTGGTGAGGTGGCATTGCATGAGTTAAGAATGCTTATTTGTCAAATTTTTTATGGTGGATGAAAACACATAGTTAACCAAGGTAGTGGTGTAAGTACTTTTAAGTCATAAAGTAAAGTACTCATAATGATAGTCTTTTCATAAAATAATATTATTGTCATTTTCAAATAAAGTACTCATAATGAATGTCTTTTCACACTTTCTCATAAAATAATATTATTGTCATTTTCAAGTGAAGTACTCTTAATTCTTAAAGAAAGTCCTTTCACATTTTTTTATAAAATAATATATTATCATTTTTATGTTTTTAATTTTAAATTATATATTCACTCCATTCTATTTAATAACATAATGTCAAACTAATGAAGAATAATAATAGATTTAATAAATAATAATAATAAAAATGCATTGTGGATTATAATAATATTATTAACATTTTACATGTAAATAAATTCTGAATTAAATTACATTATATTAAATTCATGAGAAAAGTACTAAATATAAAAAGTCAACATAAAATTAAAAAAATAGCTCTTAAAAATATTTTTTATTATTTAATTTCATTTGCAAGTTCAAGACAAATAAATGCTAAAGGACAATAAATTTTTGGGAATTTACAATGAATCTTAGTCACATCAATGTAGACTTATTTTATTAATTTTATTTTTAGTGAATTTTAAAAAGCAACTCAACCATGGTTATTTATATTGTGCATAGAAAATAGTGTGGGAGGTGACTTGTCATATATACCTACCCCATAAAACCCCCAATTCATAATATTTTAATATATCTCATATTTTTGTAGTACATCTCTTAGGAGGCCATTTTTTGACCTCAAAATCTCTCTAATGATTATGGCCCAGGCCGAAACTGATACCGGGTCTCCGGGGTTTCCCTGTTAGGGTGCAACCGCATGGCTCTCGTGCTTCTACCCAAATTCTTGGTGACCAGCCATCAAGCTTTTGTACCGGGGCTAGAACATCATATTCTGGAAAAAAAACCTCCCGCTCATACAGGTTTCGGAAGGGTAAAAATGCCAACTTTGAAAGGTGTATTCACATATATAACCATGTCTTGATAACTTCTGCTCGCCTTTGCTAGTTGTCCCTCCTTTCCATCCATTGATCTACTGGGCATTTCTTTTGGGCCGTTGATTTGATTCTTCATTTAACCTTTTTTATTTGACATCTCTTAATCTCCACTGTAGGATTTCCTACCAGCTTTAAATCTTAGCCATTTATTGTACTTAACCATACATAGGGGTATGGTGGTATCGCGACTTGACTTCTGGTTTTGGATTACCATTTAATATCCCTCGCGAGGTGTTCAGATGATGACACATGGCAGACGGTATACAACCTCGCGACCACCTTTCATGCTTATCTGGGATGCTTCTTTACCTTGCGATGATCAACGAGGAGCATTGATATCGACTTTAATATATCTACGGTGACGAGATATCCACGTGTCTAGTCTTTGGTACTCTCGCAAGTGTAGCCCATTACATTACTAGACTTGCATCTCCTGCATCCACTTAGCCATAGATTTGACCCTTTTTTGCTGAGAGCCGTTGATCTGCCCGGATCTTTCTGCTGACATGACAACATATCTTCTGCACCATCAGATCTACGACTTTTTCACTTCGCACCGTTGATCTTTACCTTATTCCTCCGCTGTAATGGTATCGCAAGCCCCTTTGGTGGTTTTTGCTTACTGTCGAAACTCTCTTGCAAAGTCTCTTCCGGCTGCCACCTGTCCTGGAATTTTACCTCTCGCAACCACTTTCTTGTGGTTATTTTCGTGCAACTTCATCATGCGAGGGTGATTTGTGGGCCGTGCATCTCTTTCGCGCTTTGGATCAACGGTTGGAACTTGTCCGAGCCTTATTTTCCATTTTGTTTCCTTTCGGACTATAGGTTATATGTATTTCTACCCATTTTTTATTATTTGGGCTATCTCCTTAGGCTTAAAGTGTCCAAAACCTCCATCTTTCTCACTGTTTCCTTTTTAACTGAGATGCTCTCTTGGTTCTAGCAACCTGGACCTGAATAGGGATGGGTTTTGACCATCTTTTCATGGAGCCTATCAATGGGAAATAGTCCTTCTCTTAGGATTTTTGTGCAAAACTTTATAGGTGCCAACAAGTGGCTCCAGTCGGGGATGTTATCCTCCCTGTGAGGTAGCAAAGAACTCCATAGACTAAGTGCCTAATCCATTGGGCGGTTTAAAATTCAAATTCAACAACCTCTTCTGATTTCTTAGAAATGCAACTGTATCTGCCACATATCTGGGTTGCTCACACACGGAAAAAAAAGGAACCATGGCTAGCCTTCTAGACCTCATCTTCTTTTCTCTAGGGTTTTAAGGCTTTTAGGTTTGCCGTCAGGGATTTTAAAACAACTGTAGAAACAAATGAAAAATATATATAGAGGCTATGGTACATGGAATACCTGCTTCCTCTCGTTGACTGGACCTCCCGACCAGGCAGATCCATCTTGATGTTCCAAGACAAAAGAATTTATTCCTCGGATTGCTGCAATAACATACGGTCCCATCCACATATGGTCGAACTTTCCTTGTTTGTCTTCTTTAGGGGCTTTCCACTTCAGAACTAGGTCATTAACCTGAAAATAATCTTCCTTGGCCTTTTTGTCGAAAGCTTCCTTCATTTTCTCTTGATGGCTTTCTACTTTGTCATATGCCTTATTTCTTAGCTCATTCAGCTCGAATATCTGATTTACTCTTCTTTGCATGGGATTTGGTTCTTCTTCTATTCCGTGTAATAACCTCATGACGGGTAAACCTAGGGACGTTGGAAAAATTACTTCTACTCCATACACCAACTGAAATGGTGACATCTCGATGGATATTTTCGTGCTGATTCTATCATCCCACAGAGCATACTTTAGCTTTGTGTGCCAAGACCTCTTATTATCTTCTAACAGCTTTTTTATGATTCTTACCAGGCTCTTATTTTAAGACTCTGCTAGTCCGTTTCCTTGGGGGTAATAAGCCATGGAATGATTTAGGCTGATATGGTATTTATGGAAGAATTTAATCATCTTTTTGGAACAGAAACCTGGAGCATTATCAGTCACAATTCTTTTGGGGCATCCGAATCTAGACAGGATGTTATCTTCCAGAAAATCCATGATTACTCCTTCAGTCCCCCTCCTGGTAGGTATGGCTTCTATCCATTTGGTAAAATAATCAGTAGCCGTCAAGATCCATCTGTGTTGTCCAAAGGATTTTGGGTTTATTTCCCCAATGAAATCTAAACACCATTGTTGAAAAGGTGCTTCAACTATAATAGGATGTAGAGGGAGGGAAACGACCTTTCTTTTTCCATCAAAAATCTGACATTAGTGACAAACCACAGTTTATTTGTAAACATTGAAAAACATAGTGGGCCAGTAAAACCCTGCTCTCGGGATTTTATTTACTGTCACTTTCCAGGAGTGATGACCCCCGCAGTCCCCTTTGTGGAATTCTTCTTTTATGTGTTTAGCCTCTTCTTCAACCAAACAGTTTAGCAGCACGCCTCCAGGGTCTTTCCAATACATATATAAGTTCATGATACAGTACATGGCATCTTTTAGTTTTATAGACCCGGCCCTACTTTTATTTAACCCTGCAGGTGCTTGTAAATTTTGCAGTACAAAAACAATGTCAATATACCAAGGAGACTCAAAGAATTCAGGTTTCACCTATATGTTTGCATCCAGCTGGTTTGGTTGATTCTCTAGAAAATTTAGCTGCAAGGAGTCACAATTTTCTTCGGTCATTAATTTTGCTAACCCCTGGCCTTTCACCAGCTTAGTGGGTTTTATTTATAAATCATATTTCAGTAACACTGCAATCCACTTGGCCCTTCTGCCTTCAAGATTAGACTGGGTCAAGAAACCTTTCACAACACTATTTGGGACAAAAGCAATGATGTGTGAGTGTATGATATAAACCCTAAAATATTTTAGAGATTTTATGAGATCATAAGCCTATTTCTCCATGATATCATATTTCAGTTCCCCATCTCTCAGTACTCGGCTGAAAAAAGCAATAGGTTGCTCAGCATTTTGATCAGTTTTTTGCAACAGCACCCCAGCTATTGTATGTTCAGATGCATATGAGAAAACTAGGAAATCCTTAGTAACGTTTGGGTTAGCCAATACTGGAGCTTCGGTGATGGCTGTCTTGATCCCTTTGAAAGAATCTCTGGCTTCTTCGGTCCATTTTATTTGGTTCTCTTTCCTTAGCATATTTGTAAGACTCCTCATTATTTTGGCAAAACTTGGTATGAATCTCCTTAGAAAACCCACTTGGCCAATGAAAGACTGTATTTCCTTTTTGCTTCTAGGCTCTCCTACTTTCGGAATAGCACTGACCCTCTCAAGATCAATTTTTATCCCGTCTTTGGTGATGATATGCCCTAAAACCTTAGCTTCGTCCAGAGCGAAAAAAGATTTCTTGGGATTCAAGGAAATGCCATATTTTCTACACTTTATAAAAACTCTCTCCAAATGTTTGAGATGTTCTTCATCTGACCTTGAAAAAACTATTATATCGTCCATGTATACCACCACAAATTTGTCCTTTTCTTCAGCAAATGCAATATCCACAGCTCTTTGGAAAGTGGCTCCAACGTTCATCAAACCGAATGGCATCTTAGCATACATGAAAGTTCCCCAAGGAGTTGTGAAAGCAGTTTTTTCCTAGTCTTCTGGTCGTACTTTGATCTGATTATACCCTGAGAAACCATCCATGGTGGAGATTCTTTCGGCTCCTACCACTTGCTGCAAAATGTGCTCCATTTTAGGTAAAGGCTAATTGTCTTTCATTGATGCTCTGTTCAGGTTCCTGAAATCAATACAGATTCTGATTTCTCCACTTTTCTTTCTGACTGGGACCAGATTTGCTATCCATTGTGAGAACCTTAAGGTAACAATTATCTTCGCATTGAAAAGATTTTTGACTTCTTTCTCTATGATATCTATTAGCTTAGGATTGATTCTCCTTAATTTTTGCTTAAAAGGTTTCTCACCTGGCTTGAGTGGAATGTTATGCTGTATGATTGATGTATCATACTCCTTCAAGTCTTCATAGGTCCAGGCGAAAGCATCAGTGTGTCTTTTCATCAATTCTACATAGCGTTTCTTTTTGTCAGCTTGTAGTCTTTTAGACAGCTTCACCATTCGAGGATCTTTCTCTATACCCAAGTTTTGATCTTCTACTGATTCTCGGGCGGGTTCAAATTTTGGATTTTTGGCTGCATCATCTTGATCAAAGAGATTTTCCAGGGGTATCAGACCTTTAGGGATGTAATTATTCTTCAATTGAATAATATCCTTACCACCTATCATGTTTTTCCACCCTTGTTTTTTAGCTTCTTCTTCAGCATTTTCTCCTTCTACAAGGTTTTCCAGGTTCTCATTTTCAGTATCAATATGCACATTTGCAAACTCATCAGAGAGTTCCAAAAATCTCCTGAGTTGTAAGTCATCTTCAAATACCTGCCAATAATTAGAATTATCAAGAATAGAGGGTCTGTTTATTATCTCGACCTCATACTTAGCCTGGGAGAAGATCGGAGTCTTAAATCCTCCAGTAGTAGTCACCAAAGAATCTGCTACATCATTTTCATGTCTGGGTATTACTCTAATCTTGTGTCCTATGAAAAAATTCCCAAAGAAATCCCAAGCTACATTTCTATATGCCCTCATTCTTGGGTGTTTGGCTTGGTAACTATCATTTATCTGGTTCACTACCAACTCAGTGTCTCCAAACACTTCTATCTTCTTAGCTCCCAAGTCTTTTAGAGCCCGCAATGCCAACAGTAATGCTTTGTATTCGGAAACATTATTAGTGCATTCAAAAGCTAGCTTGTATGAAAGCGCCCTAGACTCTCTTTTGGGAGGAATGATCCAAACGCCTGCCCCAGAACCATTCTTGCTTACAGAACCATCAAAATACATTTTCCACCAGCCTTCCTCATTTTTTTCTCTTTCAGAAGCTTCATATCTGGCTGCAAACTCCTTATCTTCCTCAACTTCCCTATAAAAGGGAGGGTTAGGATCACAACGAGGACCATCAACAACAAAAATGGAGCAGCCCATGTCTGTATCAACTGCATATATAGGGTTATTTTCAGGTTTGCTTTTGCTACTGACGACATATTCCATCCTACTTTCTCTATATAATCTCCTATTTGCTCCAAACACGGGAATTGTGGCATAAGATAAGTCCATCTGCATAGTTCCTTTCAACTTCGAAACCCAAGATCTTGACAAAAACATCCCAAACTTTGCAGGCACATCAGCCACCACCACATCCATCATGATACTTTTAGTAGGTAGTTGGGTTAGAGTTTCTACCATATTCTTGATCAGTCCCAAACATGGTACCTTTCTAGAATCAAAGGAGTAAAGATCTTAGTATGTCCTTGTCACTTCTAATCCTAGCTCTTTTAGCACATATTTTGACATTAGGTTATGAGATGCACCAGATTCTATTAAGGCATTGTGCAAGATCTAATCATGGACATTTAGGCTCAAGTAGAAAGGAGGGACTTCTTCATCGCCTGGTTCTTCCAACTTAGATCCAAAGATTATGGTAGGAGCATCATCAGACAACTCTAGAATATCATGCTGGTGTTCATCTTTTCCTTTAACCATCTTCGTTATCTCTTCCCTGTACTCATTATTTTTCAGTAACTCATTAAGAGGGATGGAGATCTTTACTTTTGACAGTTCAGCTCTGAGGCTGAAAGTAGGGGCAGGTTTGATTACCTCTGTGATTTCTGGTGGTTTAACCTCCTTTGAAGGTTGACCGTCTTCTTTTTTATTTTCAGGTCTTTTGTTTGTAATAGCTTTTTGTTGTTTCTCTTTTGGTTCTTCTGTGGCTTGTTGGGTGATTGGAGGTTGGTTCAAAGGAAGATTTCCTTTACTTGTGATAACTTCTCTACTTCTCAATTTCAGCTTTCTTTGAATATCATCCACAGCATTTTGATAACCCGTTAGGTATTGTTCGGATTCTAACTCATGTTTGTTACTAGTACTTCCTTTGTTAAAGAAGTCATGCTCCCTTTCAGTCAGGTATATTTCATGGTCTATGGATTCAACAAAATGAATCTAGGTTTCGGTAGGCTCTTCAGCTATTTCATTGTCTACCATATTTTCAGCAAAAGGAGGGCGCATCGGCTGTTCTTCAACATTTCTTTGATTTCTTGCCGGGGGTGGTGGTCTCCTAAAGTTCGGGTTTTGGATTTGGTTTTCAGGATTTTCTCGGGCAGGAGGTTTGGTATCTATGGTCAATCTATCCATCAACTTTTCCATGCCTTTCATCATGGTATCAAATTTTTCATCGTTAGAAGCAGATAAGGTAGAAGTTTGGGTCTCCTTTTTTCTTTTAGCCTCTGTTTCACCCTTTATCTTCCATGAGGCCATCATGTTTGCCTCAACTTCTAGGGCATCCTTTAGCAAGACAGGCAGGGAGGCATATTTTCTTTCTCTTAATGTACATGAGAAATCTCCATCAAAGGCATCTGCAAAGTGTAGTTTCGTAGCGCCTGCTGAGGGTGTTAGATCATCTGGAATAGAATTATATGCCCTCATAAACCGAGCAGAAAATTCATATACCAATTCAAAACCTCCTTTCTTGATGTGATTGTACTAGGACAAGACTAGGGCAAGACTTTCTATCATTTCCCATCTTTCTAAGAACAGGGTCTTGAACTCTGCAAAATCATTTATGGAGGCATTTGGTAGAAACCTGTACCATTTTTTAGGTTCTTCAAATAAAATTTGGGCAAATAACCTCATTTTTGCATCATCATGATCCACTTCCTCTAGGTCAATAAAATCTTCAAACCTGTCTACATGTTGTCTGGCAGAAAAATTTCCCTCTGCATCATAGGAAACGATCCTTTGTGCGTAGTTTTGGGGTAGGTCCTGTAAAACAGCTGGTAGGGCTAGAGGTGCAAATCTGGCAACCATGATTACAGGCGAATTTTGTGAAAGGGGTGGGATATGTTGGGAACAGGGCTTAGCTTTTCTAGCTTTGATAGTATCTAGTAAATTACGCCAGATAGGATCTAACAAGTAAGATTTAGGATTATTAAGAACTCCTTCACCTAAGATTAGACAAGATTCAGATCTTGATCTAGGTAAAGGTTTCCCAATGTCAATCTCTATATTTAATTCTTGAAAAACAGGGGATTCTGCTTTGGACACAACTCTTTCACTGTTTGAAGTATTAACTTTATCTTTTTCAGCTTTTCGTCTAAGCATACTTTCCGAATTATCAACAATTAACATAGTTTCAGGTATAGGGTTACCTCTGGTATGGATCTTTCTTGAGGCCAGGATGCCTTGCCGAGATCTTCTTCAGAATTAGGATTCAGCTTCGCCAGTGGAGCGCTTTCTTGAATATGAATCTTTATGAGTGGAGTCGCCAGGGAAAAAATTGTACAACCCTTAAAAATATGGAAATATTTGATTGCCCACAAGGATCTCTCTTTTCTTTGAATCTTTGTCGTTCTTGCACGGAAAACAAGAAAACTTGCGCTCCCTGGCAATGACGCCAATTTGTTAACACCCAAATTGACCCCCAGGTCGTAAGGAAGGGTAATTCGGGGTAACCACTAACCAATCTTTGGACTAATGTTACTGACCCAACACAGTCTGAGAGGGCTCTATCAATAAACTAATGAAAAGCTGGAAATAATCAGGGTCGTCAATCATGAAAAAGGACACCAGCATTCATTCCTCAAGATGTTCTATTTAAACATATGCAGAAGGTTAGATTTCTATAAGACAAATTTTACTCTAGTAAACCATTGGTTGGAGAACAATAGGGATCTATATTAGGCAGTGGAGTCGATTCAAGTATAACATAAACATTATCATCAAATGCTTAACAGATACATTCACACAGAGGCCAGGTAGCAACCAGCTAGTAGTCAAAGTGATTTAATTGGTGAAAAAGAAGAAAGATGAACAATCCATTGATATAAGGCATACACAGATGAATCCTATACCAACTTTAGCAAAAATAATTTGTGAAATACTTGGTAAGAAATGAACAAGGCATAATCTCTATGAATCTCATTCAGATGCTACACTGAACCAAGTACGAAGGAATGTTAACAATATGGATTAACAAAGGAAAGAAACACATATCACATAGGAAAGGAAAAACAGACTACGAGACCAATTACACAGGAATCTCTGAAAAACGCATGGAAGCTTCTGACAAATTTATTCAAGGAATATCTCAAAATAACAACAGTGGACAAAATATGTAGAGATTCAAAAGTTCTCCCCCCCTTTTATTTGAAATTACATCGCATATATATATGCCATAGAGCCTTCCTATATGAATCATCTTTCGTCCTAACAGAAATATTAGAAGGACACCTCATTAAACCCAAAAATTCAAAAAAATATTACATATGTGTCATGTTCAAACAGATTGATTAAGACAAGGAACAAAACATTATAGATAGGGGATCATTTTCAACCCTGGGTTCGCAAATGACCTTGCGAGTCAAAGAAATCTTCCACTTTCAATGAGTTGTCAGTCTGTGGTGCATCATCTGGCAGGATAGGTGTCATTTCCTTAGTGGGAAGTATGAAATCGTGGACCATTTCTGTACCCAGTTGGCCGCTCCGCTTGGTTATGAGTTTCTCCTTCTTCATTCTTTTCCGATCTCCTTTGGGCATTTGTCGTCCATCAGGCTTCTTGTCCTTACTGGCAGAGTCAGACTTTATGAGGTAGAATACCATAAGAGGTGAAGGGGTGGAATTTCCCTCTATCTCTTCCCATACTTGCTCTGGCACGAATACCACTTTGAAATCATGTCCTTTCTCCATGAGCCAATTGCATTAGAGAAGATAGTCGAACCGCCAGGTGCACCATCTTTCCCTTATACCGACATTAGATAAAAGACGTGAGAACCTTATCTGTAACTGTTGCAATGATGACGGTAGCTGCAAGTATTCATAATTGCTGTGATAACTTTATCAGTCTCTTCAATCAGGTAACTGTGATGCCCAGGGCTTTGAGGTGACCTTCAGCATGCTCAACGACGCCGTCCCAGATATACAGCATAGCCAATGATGGTGCAAGAGTACCTTCCATCATACCGGTAATCTTCTGGGATATCATTCAGAGATACCCTTGGTAGGTCCGTTCTTTTGACATCTCTCGTGTGACAACCCTTAATCTCATGCTTTCGCGCACGCTCCGAAAGACGTGGGTCACATTACCTTTATCACCTTTCGAGCCAACCTCCAATCCAAGTAAGGGACTTTTCCCTCTTCACACCTCTTTTACAGACTTTTCTAGTCTCCACCCGTTTGCCAACTTCTCAGTCATAAGCATCCAGCACCTTTATGATGCTTAAAACCCTTTGAAAATCTTCGTCTTCATCTTAGCAAGGCCAGGAAACATGCCTTCTTTTCCTACCTGTCCCAATCCTTCCCCCTTATCCAGAAACTAGGCCTGAAGCCACTAAGACCAGGGGACAATGTTACCTGCGGAAGGATACCTTTGGTCAGAAATTCTCCCATATCGGGGTTTAATCTTGACCCACCTATGCTTTCGGACAGACCAACCGCTACTTTGGACGTTTGAGAAGTCATGGGAATTATTCCTAATGCCTAGGTCAGGCCCATGGCGAGGAATTGTGAAGGTCAAATGACCTTTGGATAGACTTTGGTGGAACAAGGAAACCACAGTTATTCTTGAGATGACCTCTAGACCTACAATGCTGAGGTCGTGAGAGATAGCTTCTTCATGGGCCATTATGGCCTGGGCCAAAACTGAAACCGGGTCTCTGGGGTTTCCCTGTTAGGGTGAAACCGCATGACTCTCGCGCTTCTACCCAAATTCCTAGTGACCAGCCATCAAACTTCTGTACCGAGGCTAGAACATCATATTCTGGAAAAAAAACCCTCCCGCTCATACAAGTTTCAGAAGGGTAAAAATGCCAACTTTGAAAGGTGTATTCACATATATAACCATGTCTTGATAACTTCTTCTCACCTTTGCCAGCTGTCCCTCCTTTCCATCTGTTGATCTGTTGGGCATTACTTCCAGGCCGTTGATTTGATTCTTCATTTAACCTTTTTTATTTGACATATCTTAATCTCCGCCATAGAATTTCCTACCAGCTTTAAATCTTAGCCATTTATTGTACTTAACCGTACATAGGGGTATGGTGGTATCGCGACTTGACTTTCGGTTTTGGATTACCATTTAATCTCCCTCACGATTTGTTCAGATGATGACACATGGGAGATGGTATACAACCTCGCGACCACCTTTCATGCTTATCTGGGATGCTTCTTTACCTTGCGACGATCAACGAGGAGCATTGATCTCGACTTTAATATATATATGGTGAGGAGATATACACATGTCCAGTCTTTGGTACTCTCGCAAGTGTATCCCATTACGTTACCAGCCTTGCATCTCCTACATCCACTTAGCCATAGATCTAACCCTTTTTTGTTGAGAGTCGTTGATCTGCCCAGATCTTTCTGCTGACATGACAACATATCTTCTGCACCATAAGATCTCCGGCTTTTGCACTCTGTGTCATTGATCTTTACATTATTACTCCGCTGTAATGGTATCACAAGCCCCTTTGGTGTTTTTTGCTTATCGTCGAAACTCTCTTGCGAGGTCTCTTCCGGCTGCCACCTGTCCCGGCGGTTTACCTCTCGCGACCACTTTCTTGTGTTTCTTTTCGCGCAACTTCATCATGCGAGGGTGATATGTGGGCCATGGATCTCTTTCGCGCTTCGGATCAATGGTTGGAACTTGTCCGAGCCTTATTTTCCATTTTATTTCCTTTTGGACTATAGGATATATGTATTTCTACCCTTTTTTTTTATTTGGGCTATCTCCTTAGGCTTAAAGTGTCCAAAACCTCCATCTTTCTCAATGTTTCCTTTTTAACTGAGATGCTCTCTTGGTTCTAGCAACCTGGACCTGAATAGGGATGGGTTTTGATCATCTTTTCATGGAGCCTATCATTGGGAAATAGTCCTTCTCTTACAATTTTGTGCAAAACTTTATAGGTGCCAACAACTGGCTCCAGCCGGGGATGCTATCCTCCCTGCGAGGTAGCAAAGAACTCCGTAGACTAAGTGCCTAATCCACTGGGCAGTTTAAAATTCAAATTCAACAACCTCTTCTAATTTCTTAGAACTGCAACTGTATCTGCTGCATATCTGGGTTGCTCACACATGAAAAGAAAAAGGAACCATGCCTAGCCTTCTAGACCTCATTTTCTTTTCTCTAGGGTTTTAAGGCTTTTAGGTTTGTCGTCAAGGATTTTAAAACAACTGTAAAAACAAATGAAAAATATATAGAGAGGCTATGGTACATGGAATACATGCTTCCCTTAGGACAGGTAATGTATTAAGAATCTCTCGTTGACTGGACCTCCCGACCAGGCAGATCCGTCTTGATGTTCCAAGACAAAAAAAATTATTCATCGGATTGTTGCAATAACATACGGTCCCATCCACATATGGTCGAACTTTCCTTGTTTTTCTTCTTTAGGGGCTTTCCACTTCAGAACTAGGTCATTAACCTGAAAATAATCTTCCTTGGCCTTTTTGTCGAAATCTTCCTTCATTTTCTCTTGATGGCTTTCTACTTTGTCATATGCCTTATTTCTTAGCTCATTCAGCTCGACTATCTGATTTACTCTTCTTTGCATTGGATTTGGTTCTTCTTCTATTCCCTGTAATAACCTCATGATAGGTAAACCTAGGGATGCTGGAAAAATTACTTCTGCTCCATACACCCACTGAAATGGTGACATCTCGATGGATATTTTCGTGCTGATTATGTCAGCCCACAGAGCATACTTTAGCTTTGTGTGCCAGGACCTCTTATTATCTTCTAGGAGATTTTTTATGATTCTTACCAGGCTCTTATTTGAAGACTCTGCTAGTCCGTTTCCTTGGGGGTAATAAGCCGTGGAATGATTTAGGATGATATGGTATTTATGGTAGAAGTTAATGATCTTTTTGGAACAGAAAGCTGGAGCATTATCAGTCACAATTCTTTTGGGGCATCCGAATCTGGACAGGATGTTATCTTCTAGAAAATCCATGATTACTCCTTCAGTCGCCCTCCTGGTAGGTATGGCTTCTATCCATTTGGTAAAATAATCAGTAGCCGTCAAGATCCATCTGTGTTGTCCAAAGGAGTTTGGGTTTATTTCCCCAATGAAATCTAAACACCATTGTTGAAAAGGTGCTTCAACTATAATAGGATGTATAGGGAGGGAAATGACCTTTCTTTTTCCATCGAAAATCTGACATTGGTGACAAACAACAGTTTCTTTGTAAACATCAGAAAATATAGTGGGCCAATAAAACCCTGCTCTCGGGATTTTATTTACTGTCACTTTCCAGGAGTGATAACCCCCACAATCCCCTTTGTGGAATTCTTCTTTTATGTGTTTAGCCTCTTCTTCAACCAAACAGTTTAGCAGCACCCCTCCAGGGTCTTTCCAATACATATATTGGTTCATGATACAGTACATGGCATCTTTTAGTTTTACAGACTCGGCCCTGCTTTTACTTAACCCTACAGGTGCTTGTAAATTTTGCAGTACAAAAACAATGTCAATATACCAAGGAGACTCAAAGAATTCAGGTTTCACCTATATGTTTGCATCCAGCTGGTTTGGTTGATTCTCTAGAAAATTTAGCTGCAAGGAGTCAGACTGGGTCAAAATACCTTTCACAACACTATTTGGGACATAAGCAATGATGTGTGAGTGTATGATATAAACCATGAAATCTTTTAGAGATTTTATGAGAGCATAAGCCTGTTTCTCCATGATATCGTATTTCAGTTCCCCGTTTCTCAGTACTCAGCTGAAAAAAGTAATAGTTTGCTCAGCATTTTGATCATTTTTTTGCAACAGCACCCCAGCTATTGTATGTTCAGATGCATATGAGAAAACTAGGAAATCCTTAGTAAAATTTGGGTTAGCCAATACTGGAGCTTCGGTGATGGCTGTCTTGATCCCTTTGAAAGAATCTCTGGCTTCTTCGTTCCATTTATTTGGTTCTCTTTCCTTAGCATATTTGTAATACTCCTCATTATTTCGGCAAAACTTGGTATGAATCTCCTTAAAAAACCCACTTGGCCAATGAAAGACTATATTTCCTTTTTGCTTCTAGGCTCTCCTACTTTCTGAATAGCACTGACCCTCTCAAGATCAATTTTTATCCCGTCTTTGGTGATGATATGCCCTAAAACCTTAGCCTCGTCCAGAGCAAAAAAAGATTTCTTAGGATTCAAGGAAATGCCATATTTTCTACACTTTATAAAAACTCTCTCCAAATGTTTGAGATGTTCTTCATCTGACTTTGAAAAAACGGTTATATCGTCCATGTATACCACCACAAATTTGTCCTTTTCTTCAGCAAATGCAATATCCATAGCTCTTTGGAAAGTTGCTCCAGCGTTCATCAAATCGAATGGCATCTTAGCATACATGAAGGTTCCCCAAGGAGTTGTGAAAGCAGTTTTTTCCTAGTCTTCTGGTCGTACTTTGATCTGATTATACCCTGAGAAACCATCCATGGTGGAGATTCTTTCGGCTCCTACCACTTGCTGCAAAATGTGCTCCATTTTAGGTAAAGCGTAATTGTCTTTCATTGATGCTCTGTTCAGGTTCCTGAAATCAATACAGATTCTGATTTCTCCACTTTTCTTTCTGACTAGGACCAGATTTGCTATCCATTGTGAGAACCTTAAGGTAACAATTATCTTTGCATTGAAAATCTTTTTGACTTCTTTCTCTATGATATCTGTTAGATTAGGATTGATTCTCCTTAATTTTTTCTTAAAAGGTTTCTCACCTGCCTTGAGTGGAATGGTATGTTGTACGATTGATGTATCATACTCCTTCAAGTCTTCATAGGTCCAAGAAAAAGCATCAGTTTGTCTTTTCATCAACTCTACATAGCGTTTCTTTTTGTCAGGTTGTAGTCTTTTAGATAGCTACACCATTCGAGGATCTTTCTCTGTACCCAAGTTTTTATCTTCTACTGATTCTCGGGTGGGTTCAAATTTTGGATTTTTGGCTGCATCATCTTGATCAAAAATATTTTCCAGGGGTATCAGACCTTTAGGGATGTAATTATTCTTCAATTGAATAATATCCTTACCACCAATCATGTTTTTCCACCCTTGTTTTTTAGCTTCTTCTTCAGCATTTTCTCCTTCTACAAGGTTTTCCAGGTTCTCATTTTCAGTATCAATATGCACATTTACAAACTCATCAGAGAGTTCCAAAAATCTCCTGAGTTGTAAGTCATCTTCAAATACCTGCCAATACTTAGAATTATCAGGAATAGAGGGTCTATTTATTATCTCGACCTCATACTTAGCCTGGGAGAAGATCGGAGTCTTAAATCCTCCAGCAGTAGTCGCCAAAGAATCTGCTACATCATTTTCATGTCTGGGTATTACTCTAATCTTGTGTTCTGTGAAAAAATTCCCAAAGAAACCCCAAGCTTCATTTCTATATGCCCTCATTCTTGGGTGTTTGGCTTGGTAACTATCATTTATCTGGTTCACTACCAACTTAGAGTCTCCAAAAACTTCTATCTTCTTAGCTCCCAAGTCTTTTAGAGCCCGCAATGCCAACAGTAATGCTTCGTATTCGGCAACATTATTAGTGCATTAAAAAGTTAGCTTGTATGAAAGCACCCTACACTCTCTTTTGGGAGGAATGATCCAAACTCCTGCCCCAGAACCATTCTTTCTTACAGAACCATCAAAATACATTTTCCACCGGCCTTCCTCATTTTTTTCTCTTTCAGAAGCTTCATATCTTGCTGCAAACTCCTTAGCTTCCTCAACTTCTCTATATAAGGGAGGGTTAGGATCACAACGAGGACCATCAACAACAAAAATGGAGCAGCCCATGTCTATATCAACTGCATATATAGGGTGATTTTCAGGTTTTCTTTTGCTACTGACGACATATTCCATCCTGATTTCTCTATACAATCTCCTATTTGCTCCAAACACGAGAATTGTGGCATAAGATAAGTCCATCTGCATAGTTCCTTTCAACTTTGAAACCTAGGATCTTGACAAAGCCATCCCAAACTTTGCAGGCACATCAGCCACCACCACATCCATCATGACACTTTTAGCAGGGAGTTGGGTTAGAGTTACTACCATATTCTTGATCAATCCCAAACATGGTACCTTTCTAGAATCAAAGGAGTAAAGATCTTAGTATGGCCTTGTCACTTCTAATCCTAGCTCTTTTAGCACAGATTTTGGCATTAGGTTATGAGATGCACCAGAGTCTATTAAGGCATTGTGCAAGATCTGATCATGGACATTTAGGCTCAAGTCGAAAGGAGGGACTTCTTCATCGCCTGGTTCTTCCAACTTAGATCCAAAGATTATGGTAGGAGCATCATCAGACAAATCTAGAATATCATGCTGGTGTTCATCTTTTCCTTTAACCATCTTCGTCATCTCTTCCCTGTACTCATTATTTTTCAGTAACTCATTAAGAGGGATGGAGATCTTTACTTTTGACAGTTTTTCTCTGAGGCTGAAAGCAGGGGCAGGTTTGATTACCTCTGTGATTTCCGGTGGTTTAACCTCCTTTGAAGGTTGACCGTCTTCTTCTTTATTTTCAGGTCTTTTGTTTGCAATAGCTTTTTGTTGTTTCTCTTTTGGTTCTTCTACGGCTTGTTGGGTGATTGGAGGTTGGTTCAAAGGAAGCTTTCGTTTACTCATGATAGCTTCTCTACTTCTCAATTTCATATTTCTTTGAAGATCATCCACAACATTTTGATAACCCATTAGGTATTGTTCGGATTCTAACTCAGGTTTGTTACTAGTACTTCCTTTGTTAAAGAAGTCATGCTCCCTTTCAATCAGGTATATTTCATGGTCTATGGATTCAACAAAATCATTCTAGGTTTCAGTGGGCTCTTCAGCTATTTCATTGTCTACCATATTTTCAGCAAAAGGAGGGCGCATTGGCTGTTCTTCAACATTTCTTTGATTTCTTGTAGGGGGTGGTGGTCTCCTAAAGTTCGGGTTTCGGATCTGGTTTTCAGGATTTTCTCGGGCAAGAGGTTTGGTATATATGGTCAATGCTAAGATTACAGTAAAGTGAAATGTACAGATCTCTAAACAAAAATTTGTTCACGGATTACAATTCTCTTTCGTAATAACATACCCAAATCTATCTATATGATAGAATTCTTAATGGTTGATTAAATTAGAATTTTAAAAATATAAATGCCTTATCGGGGTATCGAAATCAGAATCAAGCATTTAACATAAATATGATATAAAATAATTTTGTAACATTGGATTCATAAATTTAGAGATCCAGAGATATCTAATTAAAATCAAACATTTAACATAAATATGATATAAAATAATTAAAATAGTAGTGTGTAGAATTTAGAGTGAACTGGAAATGCTCGATTCCCTTGACCCTGAGTCGAGGAAAGTCGGGTGTAATTTGAAGATGGGTGAGAGGATTGTGAAGTCTTGGGTCGGGTTCTGTGAAGGTGAAGGAAAAGCCTATGTGCATTGTGGTGAAATAATAATAATTAAAAGTAGACACGATAATTCAAAAACTATTAGATTATGATAAAAGTAAGAGTAGTAATTCAAAAACTGTTAGATTAAAGTTTAGTTGAACTCTTAATAAACGCGAAGCAATGACTCCAGTCATGCACCGTCCAAGCATGTATGTTTGAAGGTATGGATGTTGTCCACCATCTCCTACTAATTAATCACCTATTCTCTCAAATGGCACTGTGATACCTGATTCATTAATCCATGAGGATGAAATAAATGTGCAAGTTCGCTATAGATCAATACTAATACACAAATCTAAAATACATTACTATTACATAGATCAATAGCAGTACTGGACTCACCTAGTACTGGACTCACCTCTCTGATTGAATTTTAAGGAGTTATCCTCTTATATTTATACAATTTTTATTCTTCATCCTATACTTTATTTTATATATCTCAGCTTATTATTCCTATTGCTTTCTATTATATATATAATACTATCTAATATTATAAACTCTAAATCCTAATCGTACTACTCTTCATACTTTATTAAATTATCAATAAATCATATTTTATTAATTAATAATCCTACACTATCTACTATCTATCCTAATCATATTTTAAAAATCCTAATCATACATCTTTTTTTTTCCTAAAAACTTTAATCTAAAAACGAAAACGTATTGAAACAAAAAACCTCACCCTAGCGCAGTGCATGGATTCACTGGCCGATGGGGAATTTATTCGGCGGTTCATGGATTAACTGAACATAGTTGGAATCATTGCCTTGCAAGCTCGGATATGGAGGAGTTTAGTAGGAGTTCAACTAAACTTTAATCTAACCGTGTTTGGATTACTGCTTTTTACTTTTATCATCTAATTTTTTTTTGAAATATTGTGTTTTGCTTTTATCATGATTTACCATTAGATAACCAATATTTTTCCAAGTGCCATGAACTGCAATTAATCAAGAATTTTTTTGTCCCATCCTCTCTAATCTAAAAAAATCAAAACGTAATTTAAAAAAAAAAATGATAATCCACCCACTCCACCCCAAAATTGTAGATATAAAAACCTATAAACATAATAAATAACATTACTATATTTTTAATAAAACTATATATTATTATGATGAATGTATTAATAAATATATTATATATTTATGAGAAAATCGAGATGGCCGCAGGCTAGGGTTAATGGCGGCCTGGCTAGGGTTTGATGGCAGCAGGCTAAGGGTATCATGGCCGGTGACAGGACTGTCGGTGGTTTGATGCTGACTATGAGTCAGCTCGTATCCCTAGCCACCCTACTTTTGGACTCTTCACCTTTTCAAACTTAGTTTTTTTGCTTGGTTTTTCACTCTCACCATACCCTTTTCTTTCTACTATGTTTTTTTACTGTTTTTAATCTTCAGCATAATGGAACGGGAAGATGAGCTGGATTATAACAGTGATCACCTGGCATTTAGTGACATCTGGACCTTGCCACCTGTCAGGTTTCGTGATGGGCTGAGCACTTGGTCCTCCGATGAGGGTGCTATTCTTCAGTCACCTCTCTTAGGTTTCGGGGAAAACTCTGTGGCACCGAGGTCAATTGTTGGTTTGCAGCGCTGGCATTCTTCTATGGGTTTTCTTGAGATGACTGTATCACCTGTAAGGAGTGGTTTTCAGGGGACCAAGCTTCTGGCTGCGAATGGTTTGGTTTCAGCGACTACAAACCCTTTCTATTTTCTGGCATCTCCATCGGTGGGGTTTTTTAGCTCTCTGGATTTGTTGAACGATTCTGGGGTTGGTTTGGAACGGTCATCCGCAGTTGGTGTGGAGGGGATGCTCCTTCAGGATCCCACTGCATCCGCTGGGTATGATCCCTACTCTTTGGCCGGTCATGGTTTCATTGCATGTGGGCTAGAAACTATAGATTTGAGGGGTTTTTCGAGCCCTAAAACTGCTAGGGTTCAGTCTCTGGACTCCCGACTACACGGGGTGGAGGGTGAAGAGGAGATCTATTCTCGGAAAAAGCCTCGACGAAAATGGTTGAAGAATATAGGAAAGGAGCCCAATTACTCTCTAGGGGATGACATTGGCTTTCAACACATCCAGATGATGGTTAAATCGGTGCTTGTGGGTAGGGTCTATGGGCGTATGGTGGCTCTTAAAACTATCATCAATTGGGTGAACAAGTCATGGGCGGCCCATCTGGGCTATTCTTCGGAGGTTGTGGCTTTGTCGGGTGGATGGTTTGCTTTCCATTTTACTCAGGACATACATGCACTGTGGGTTCTAGGCCAAAACTGGAATGTGGTGAATGTTCCTTTCTTATTGAAGCCGTGGGATCCTATGTTTGATGCTAGCAGGGAGAAGATGGACACTATTCCGTTATGGGTGAGACTGTCGGGATTGCCACTACACTATTGGTCTGAGGTACATTTCAGGAATATTGGTAACCTGTTGGGTAACTATCTAGATGCTGATTTTTCCTTTACTGAATCTAAATACCAAAAGGTTGCATGTATTTTAGTTAGCATCAATGTTCGTGACGGGTTGCCGGATTCTATGGACTTACGTTGGGGTCCCTATATCTTCCCCCAGACGTTGTATTATGAAAATGTTCCATATCGATGTAGAAGGTGTCATGAATATGGGCATCCGGCTGTGGAATGCCCCCTTTCCTCTGCGAGTTCGGAATGGTGTGCCCCCTCAGGTGGGTGATAGAATGGAACATGCTTCTGAGAGGCCATCCTCTCCGCCACTGATGATACCTGTGGGAAAGGTGATTCTTGCTTCTACTACGGCTCTGGTTGTGGAGGATCCTCATTTGGATGACCCTGAATTCAATGTTGGGGTCTCTCAGGTGGGTTGCGCTACACATTCACTACCTTCGGTGGTCTCGGCTTGTGCAGCAACTACTAGCACAACTCCTCGACACACCGTTCATAACTCTGGTAATTTTATGTCTTCTCAACCCTCGTCTGTAAATTTCTTTTTGAATAATTTTACACTACCTGGTATGGATTGGTTGGAAGGATTGCAAAATCTTCCAATTTCCTCTGATCTTTTGACCCCTCATACTCCTGGTGGCTGCTCCACTAGGTTGACCGATCCCCCGGTTATTTCTCTTTTGGAGGAGGAAAACCCTCCAATACCTTTAGCCTTGGCCCCTTCTAGTTCTCCTGTGGCTTCTTCTTCATCCCCCTCCAGTTCCTCCGAATCTGGTTATTTTCTCTGTTCTATGGTCAAGAAATCCTCTAGAGGGCTCGAGAAGGTTAAGGTCAGAGCATCTAAGGGTAGAGGATGGAAGTCCTTTATCTCAAAGGAAAATTCCAGGGCTTGCTCAGATCTCTTAGCAAGGAAACAACAATCCATTGAACGGGCACTTAGAGCTGTGCGAGCACAAAAGAAAGGGATCACATGAAGATTATGTCTTTTAACATTTGGGGTCTCGCTGGTCCCTCCAAAATATCAGCATTACAAAGGGTGATCGAGATTGAACACCCTGACATTTTATTGTTACAAGAAACTATGGATTCTGGTTTAGAGGTTATTACAAAATTAAAGTGTTGGTTTCTGGGCTGGACGTTTGAAGCATCGGATGCCCGGGTAAGGTCGGGAGGTATTGCTATGGGTTTGAAGGAAGGAGTTATCCAGGTGACAAGCACTTGGGGGATGGATTCGGTTCTGGGGATGTCCTTTACCACCCTGTACTTTGCTCAGGAATTTACTGTCTTAAACATCTATGGGCCCTATGTTAATCGCATCCCATTCTGGGATTCATTGCTCAGTAAAAGCATTGTCAAGGGAAATTTTGTGATTATAGGGGGGGATTTGAATTTTATCTTGGGACATTCGGAGATTTGGGATCCACGTGCTCAGGTGGACTCACTTTCTGATTATTTTATCAGGAAATTGATTGTTGGGAATCTGGTGGATGTGGAACCTGTTTGTCTTAAACCCTCCTGGAGGAACAATAGGGTTGGAGATTGTCGGGTGGCAAAGTAGTTGGATCTCTTTTTAGTGGCTGAACATCTGGTGGAGTATTTTTTCCATATTCGTCAGTGGTTTGGGAGTGGGGGTTCATCGGATCACTACCCCATTTTCATGGAACTTAATAATGGACCTGTTAAGCCGCCTAGTCCACTTAAGTTTAACAAGAACTGGTTGAATGATCCTACCTTTGTTGACTTGATACAATCAATGTGGATTCCATTTCATCCGGATGGAATTTTGTCAGCTTCCTTTCATTTTGCAGAAAAGATTAAGTGATTGAAGGGTCCAATCAAGCATTAGGCTAGGGAAAAGCGTCGTAGGGAGAAAAGGGAACTGTTACAGGTTGAGGATGAACTTGCTACCATGGCCATGAGTGATGGGGGTAGATTTCTATCTTTGGAAAGAAAAAAAAGAATTGGTACGGCTTGAAGCCAGAAAAAACACTCTTCTCTTAAAACAGGAGGAGGCTTGGCGTCTCAAGAGTAGGGCTATTTGGTTGGAAAGTGGTGATGAAAACTCCAAATTTTTTCATGCATATGCAAAGGGAAGACGATCGGCCAACACAATTTGGTCTCTGAAAGATCAGTTGGGTAATGGACATAATACTTTTGAGGGTTTGGCGGGGGTGGGAGTAAATCATTTCAAGGAACTTTTTAAGGCAGGGGACAGAATTAATATTGAGGAAGTTATTCATGTGGCTAAACTTTTTCCAAGCTTTGTGGAGGAAGAGGATAATAGGAATTTGATGAAGGAAATCACTAAAGCTGAATTGAAGGAGGTTCTCTCCAATTTTCAAAAGGACAAAAGCCCGGGGCCTGATGGATGGACCATCGAATTTTTTTTGGGACTGTTTGATATCATTGGGAACGATCTGTTAAAATTAGTAGAAGATACCAGACTGGAGGGAAGGATTCTAGCTTGCATCAACTCTACTTTCATTGCTTTAATCCCAAAAGATGACTCCCCCTCTACTTTAAATGATTTCAGGCCTATTTCTTTATGCAATTGTGTTTACAAGATTATTACTAAGGTTATTGCACGTTGTCTCAAGCCTATTCTTTCCAACCATATCTCTGAGGAACAGTTCGGGTTTTTGGAAGGTAGGCAGATTCATGAAGTTGTTGGGGTGGCACAGGAGGGCCTACACAGTGTCAAAACCAGGAAACTGAAAGGTGCAATACTAAATATTGACCTATCAAAGGCCTATGACAAAGTAAACTGGTTATACTTGAGACTTCTGCTTACCCATCTGGGCTTTAATATACACTTCATTCAGTCGGTAATGAGCTGTATTACTACAGTATCCTTTTCGGTCCTTATCAACGGGGCTGCTACGCCATTTTTTCACTCAGGTCGTGGACTTCGGTAGGGTTGTCCCCTATCTCCTCTTCTTTTTCTTTTGGTTGCTGAAGGTCTGAGCAGGGCCATTAAGGAGGCTAAAAGTACTGGAAGTCTGGCGGGTATTCTAGTTTCTCCGTATTTTTACATCACCCATCTACTTTTTGTGGAAGATATCCTCATTTTTTGCTCTGGTTCGATAAGGGATGAGAATACACTCAAGGATTTGCTAGATCTATTTTCTCGAGCCATGGAAATGAAGATTAATGAGGATAAATCCACTTTATCCACTACTCTCCTCAGCATTGCAGAATTGGAGGTCTTCACTAGATTGTTCTCTTTTTCACACCTCCCTCTTTCGAAGGGACTTAAGTATCTAGGCTTTATTTTAAAACCAAATTGCTATGAGAAACGTGACTAGTTCTAGCTCATTGAGAAGATGGAGAAGATACTTTTTTGTTGGAGCCACAAATGGCTCTCTGGGGCTGGTAGGCTGGTATTGGTCAAAGCTGTTTTGGAAGCTATTATGGTTATTGGATGTCTTTGACTTGGATTCCTAAGGGCATTCTAGATAAAGCTAGGAGATTATTCTTTCGGTTCCTTTGGAATGCGAAGGAGGATTCTCATGTGACCCCTTGGGCTCGTTGGGAATCACTCTCCCTCCCAAAATCCTTAGGGGGGTGGGGTTTGAAGAATATTTTTCTTTTCTCTAAGGCTCTGGCGGCGAAGGGTGGTTGGCGAATGATTAAGACCGGAGGATTGTGGGCGAAGGTTATGTGGCAAAAGTATATTGCATCAGACACTCTTGACTCTTGGATCCGCAGGCCAAACAAGAATCATTTGGGGGGCTCCATAATCTGGAAGGCTGTGGATAAACCATTTAACCTTATTGAACGGGATCTGGTATGGGATATTGGTACAGGTGAGAAGGTTAGGATTGGGTAGGATCCTTGGGTGGGATGCATTAACCAACACATTCTTCCTATGGCGACCTTAGAGGCTTTACACATGCGTGGTTATTTCTTCTTGTCTCAACTACCTAATCCTCTCAAACTTGAGTTCGGGCGTCATGCATGGTGTCCAGTTAGGACTTTTGGTTTGGCAATAAATGAAGAGATGGACCTTGTCCGATATTTCCGGGCACTCAACCTTGACCACATTAATCTATCGGTGGAGGATGATGTTTTATGTTGGGATGTTGATACTTCTAGCATTTATACTCCTAAAGAGGGTTACTTGAAACTCAGTACTGATATCATGCCGGAAGATACTATCTGGTGGTGTAAACTCCTGTGGAAACAAAAATGTCCTCAAAATTCTCGACTTTTTATGTGGTGTGCTCTTCGGAATCGGGTTCCCACATGGGATTTTCTACAGAAACGCAATAAAATTGTTCCGGGGTGGTGTTGTTTGTGTAAAGCATCAAAGGAAACTGTTGCACACCTTCTTATACACTGTGGTTTCATCCTCGCGGTCTGGGAAGTTATTTCTTGGATACTTAAGATCTTTTTTCACTGGGTGGGGGATGACATTGAATAGGCCTGGTCCAACTGGTATCATAACCCCATTTTTAAGGGATACAGGGCACTGCCTTTGCTGGTGATATGGGGGGTTTGGTTGGGAAGGAATCATTTTATTTTCAATGATAAGCCTCTCCTTCACACACAGATTGCAATAACATGCTGCCGTATTTTTCTATCTTGTATATGGGTCAATCCTCCAACCTATTCTCGTGATATACAGTCACTGAATATTGATCGATCACGGCCCTAGGGTTTCTTTGACAGAGCATGTCAGAACAATTATTGTGGGGGAGGGGCACTACGTTTTCTATCTCCTGCACATTTTTATGAGATGTCTATGGGGTTGGGGGATGGTAGTAAAAACTTTGCTGAAATAGTAAGCCTTAAATTACTTGTTATGTTTGCTCAGGAGATGGGGTGTCGAGATCTTACTGTGTTTGGGGATTCTCTCAATGTGGTTCAATGGTTTGCTGGAACACATCAATGTTATAGCATCAGATTGGCCAATATCTTGAGAACTATCAAAAACTTCAACAGTTCATTTGACTCCTTTCATTGCCATCATGTCTATAGGGAAAATAACACAGTGGCGGACTAGGCATCGAAAGCGGGGCTCTTGCTGGGGGCTGGTCAATGGAAAATCATAGAATTTACCGATGGCTTGGTTCGGGATTTTTATCATCGACCTTTCATAGACTGATTACACTTCTGAATTGGGCTCTGGTTGTTCATCCTTAGATAAATCATGGAGAGCTATCTCTAGTTGTTCATCCTGAGATGGGGGGTCAATAGGAGGCTCCTAAATGTTGACCTGATCATCCATTGTATCTGGAGCTTCTTCACCAATTTTAGAGGCAGGCGGAGAATCCATATCCAAGAGATAAAGCTTTTGTTGAACACATCTATGTCCTCGAGTGAATTTCTCATCACAATTATAACAAAGCCCTTTTTCCCTCTGTGCTTGCATCTTTGTTTTAGACAAATGCTTGATAAGAGTTAGTTGAGGCTGGCGGGATGGGAGGTCGTTGAGAACCCATATTTCAGAAGGGAACAAAAGTGGGTTTGGAGCGTTGTTGGGCTGCAATCTTGTATTCTGCCAACTTCGCCAACCCTAGGACTTCCATCATTGTGTTGGGACAGAACATGTTAACCTCTAACTGCATTTCATCCTTAAGACCACTGATAAAACAACTCCTGTAGAATTCATCAGACAATCCTTCTGGGTGATTGGCTAGTTTCTCAAATTCTGTCTGATACTCTCTCACAGTGCCACTTTGACGAAGTTTAGTGACTACTCCAGTGAAGTCATTAAAAGCACTAGGACCAAATCGTTGCAAAAGGAGTTGGCAAAAATTTGTCCATTTTGGCTCGTCATGCGCCTTGATGTACCAACGATACCATTGAAGGGCTTCCTGTTCCAAATGAAATGGTGCAAGTGGAACTTTTTGGACATCAAAAGTATTATGCAGACTGAAATACTGGTCTGCACGATAGATCCATCTAGTCAGATCAGTGCCATTGAAGCAAGGAAATTCAAGCTTCGAACCACGGAAATTGCTGGGAGAAGAGAACCCATTGGCTGCAGAAGATTCTTGTTGTTAGTTATTGCTCATGGCTGAATGCTGAAGATGGAGGTTGAGAAATTTTTCATCCAGATCTTGGAGTTTGGTTTGGATGGCTGCAAGTGCTTCCTCCATGGTTTTTCCTCCTCTGCGGGTGACAACCATAACCAGGAGTTTTTTTTTTTGGGGGGGGGGGAATGGATAGAAAAACACAAACAAAAGCTTATTTAGTAAAGGGAAATTTGGATTTGAGAAAAACTCGGATGGGTAATTGGGGTTTGAATAGGTTTTGGACACTTTCTGATGGACAAGGAAGTAGAAAATGAGGATTTCAGAAGCAGGGTGAAAGAATGAGAAAATTTGGCAGAGAAAGACAAAGAAGCAGAATTAGGATAGGAACTCTGTGATAAAATTTGAAGGTGATTGGGTGAAATCCAAAGAAGTTATGGCAAACCCTAAAAATAAACAAATGTGGGATTTCGGGCTTTGGGAAGTGGAATTTGGGATAGGGTCCTCAGGAATGAAATATGCAGAATGGGATTACAAGGGTGTCGGGGAAGTTTCAATGGAAACAAAGTGAAAACAAGGGAGCAGAAACAGATGGATCTGCAATGATGCGGAAGTGATTGGCAACAAATGGATTTGAAACGACGTCGAATGGATCGAAAATGGATGGATCTGAAATGACTTTCAGAATAGATCTGAAATCGCTGGGTCTGGAACGGCTTTCAGAATGGATCTGAAATGGCGCGGAAGTGATCGGAAATAGTTTAGCTGAAAATAGATATGCACCCCAGGTATGTGTGGTTTCCTAACAGTTCAAGGGTTGCAGTCGGTCACCAATGTTATCTGACGGCTTGCATATTGGGTCAGTACCCCTCACTCCACGACTCAAGTAAAACTGATAACCGCTTTGCCACAAATGACAACTCTTGGCTTACCTCACGCGTGGGAACTAGTCAATCAGGTAGGCGTCGTTGTCCTTTTCGCTGGCAAGTCCTCTCAATGGGCCAGCTACTTCAGGGTTCCTGTGGTACTCCTCACACTGAGTTTTAGGGCTTATGCCCAAGTACTTCCTACAGTTAACCGAATAGGGATTATTCCCAGATCCGAAGCTGCAACCAATGCGAAAAAAAATTTGGACAGAAATTTCACCTAACGAACCCAAGAAAGTGCTCTGATACCAGATGTGAAGAACCTGCAATACTTAATTAATGAAAGCACATGAAATAGCGGAAATAACAGAACTCAGAACCACTTTTATATTGATTGCAAGCCACTTCGAGGGGGCAACCTACTTTGAGCAAGCTTAATACAAATAACTTCACAGTGCCTTCATTGGTCTCAACACAAACTTATATACTAAGTCTAGGCCCCAATACCATGGGTCAATACCATGTGTCAATACAAACTATGGGCCATACAAACTATGGATCAACAATTACTTATGGGACGACTTACAAAGCATATGCTTCCAACAACAATAAGACAAACTATGGATCAATAAATACTATGAGACAACTTACAAAGCATATCCATCCAACAACAATATACTAACAAAGTAAATAAAAGGGTTGACATGGGTTCCTAACATCAATCTAGGAAAAACATAAATACTAGTCCACCCTAAATTCTAAGCTATAAACACCTATCAATGTAACTACTTCATTTAAAAACTACAATCAATGTAGTGATTAATTCAAAGCTTTATAAATTGTTCTACATGTTATCAAATATGTTATACATGTTATCAAGTGATCCAAATTGATTAATGTTGAAGATTCTACTAAAGTGAAATGTACAGATCTCTAAACAAAAATTTGTTAACCATTACATTCTCTTTCATAATAACATACTCAAATCTATCTATATGATAGAATCTTTAATTGTTGATTAAAATTAGAATTTTAAAAATATAAATGCCTTGTAGGATATCTAATCAAAATCAAACATTTAACATAAATATGATATAAATTAATTTTGTAACATTGGATTTATAAATTTAGTGATACATTAAAACAGTTTGGCATTGGGTCCTTTTTTTTCAGTTCGGCTCATATAAGTTAATATTTTGATAGATCCTTTTGAGTTCACATACATTCTACAACCCATTAGAAGATGTATTCTACAAACCAGGATGTGTAACTTTTTCCATGCTCATCCTAGAATTGACAAGATCTTCATGTACAACTACAAGCGACAAGTACATGAGGGATAGGGATGAGGCTACGTCAGGGGATTTGGCTACACGATGGTTATCACCTCTATACCTGATTATTGGGTAGATCATAAAGGGCACACATGCCACAAATAGAAGCGTAATAACCATGATGATGGGAGACATGAAATTATTACAATAGTAGTTTGTGGCGTGTGGTTGAAGGCTCCTATAATATAATGAAATAGAGAGAAAGATGACTAACAAACTACTGACAAAATCGCTGCAACAAACGACCAGGGAGAGAATTTTGCTTGCTACTTACATGACAAGGAGCACTGCAATGATTTGCAAGTTGATGATCAAGTCGACAATGAATGATATATAAAATATGTGCAGAAATGAAAACCCGTCGATGAATCTTCGGAACTAATATATGACATATATATATACTATCTCAACTTTAAACCTAGCACAAGGGCTATCCCGACCAGGGACATCTTGCTTAACAATAACACGCAAGTGCTAACAAGACTAGATGTGAACTAAAATGCCAAGAAGTTGGCTTCTTCTATTACTGCAATCGAATTACAAAGTTACATGCAATCTATTGAACTAGTCGGCCATATCCTTTTACAATATACAGAAGTAAGAGTGTTTTTCTCTCTTTGTGTGATCCTCTCAGTCTTCCGATACTCTGAACAATGAAATAAATATTGATCCCTTCCTCTGTACCTTCGCACCAGTCTTCTACACTACTCTGTTGCCACTCCCAAGGTCCACTCCATTCCCCAATATGTCCTTCTCTTTCTGCTGCTCGATCTCTGACCCGACAGATCCTGTAGTTATCAACACCCCCTGAACGTGCTGCACAACCTTCTCCTTTGGTGACACCTGGTCTGGTCTCAACCACCTTCTTAACTGCCATAATTCCCTCAACAACCCTCAACAACTATTGCCTTGAATCCTGCACCTCTGACTTTGCTACAGTTGTTGGTCTTTTCATTGTCCTTTTCGACATGTTGACTATACTGCGCGTTGTCAATCCTTGACTTAACCTGTTGGCTTCATTTAGTCTCCACGACTGCCAATCCACCTCGTCCTCCTCGCTTGGCCTTCGTCGCTTTCGTCGATGTCGATATTCAACCTTGTCGACATATTGACTCCTTTGATCTCTGCTCCTATCGACGTCGACCTTTACTCCCGTCGAATATGCTTCGACAGCTTCCTACTCGACTACTTGAATTCGACTGCCAATCTTCCGCACCAGTGGTCATCGGCCTCCTTCTGTCGATCAACTTCGATTATTTCGCCTAGGCCCCGATTCTCCTACATCAGACTCCCTAGGTTAAAAAGAATCTAACTGCTCCACCATTCTCTTGTATTCTTCTTTTGAAATCCATGTCGCCTCATTCAATTCATCATCCCTCCATCAAAATGAGTATTCTTTCTTCCGCGAACTCCTTGTGTGTTTGAATTCGTTTTCATCCACTACTTCGGTGATCTCTTCTTTGTGTCGATCTAGAATTTGTCTTGTCCAGTCTATGTTCAAAACTTCTGCATTGCTCCTAGTTGACCCTTCTTCATACCTATACATATCTAAGACATTGAACATAGGAGAAATGTTCAATTCCTTCGGCAGCTCCAACACATAAGCATTGTCTGAAATCTTCTTCAGGATCTTACATGGTCCAATCTTCTTCAGCTTCAGCTTGTTATGTGTTCCTGTTGGGAACCTCTCCTTTCTCAAGTGCGCATAGACTAAGTCTCCTTCATTGAATGACTGTAGCCTCTTCTTTCTGTTGGCTCTCAACTTGTATGTCATGTTTCTCTTTTCAATGCGCTTGCACACATCTTCATGCACTTCTTTCATATGTTGTGCGAATGTTTTTGCATCTGCACTCTTTCTGATCTATGTTGGTATCGCCACCAAATCTACCACACCGTGTGGGATTCGACCTTGAACAATATGGAATGGGCTCATACCTGTCGACCGATTCACGGAGTTGTTATATGCAAATTCAACTTGTGCCAACATGTTCTCCCACTGCTTGGTTATGTCATCCATCAAACATATCAGAAGGTTTCCAAAAATTTTGTTCACCACCTCGATCTTTCCATCAGTCTGCGGATGGTATGTCGAGCTAAACTGCAAATTCATGTCCAGCTTCTTCCATAGGGTTCTCCAGAAATGACCCATAAAATTGGTATCTATGTCCAATGTTATACTCTTTAGAAACCCATGCAATCTTACTATCTCCTTGAAGAATAGTATAGCAATGCTCATGGCGTCACTTGTCTTTCGACACAGAATAAAGTGTGCAATCTTCGAAAATCTGTTGACTACCACAAAGATTGAGTCGTTACCTTGCTGTGTCTTCGTAAATCCTAGCACAAAATCCATGCTCAGGTGCTCCCATGGGGTATTCGGCACTGGTAATGGTGCATACAGCCCCATATTCTGACTTAGTCCCTTTTCCAACTAGCAAGTTCGACATTGTCGTACCCACTTACCGACATCTGTCGTCATTTTTGGCCAATAATACTTTTCTCCGACCAACTCCTTGCTCTTGTCGATTCCAAAAAGACCTGCTAATCCGCCATTATGCAGCTCTCGGATTAGGTTCTCTCTTACGGATCCTCTAGGAATACATAACTGTTGTCCCTTGAATAGGTATCCCTCTTGGATAAAATAATCCAAGTATGGAGTTCTGTCAGCACTCCATGGTTCGCGACTAGCCTTCCATGCTTTAGCAAAATCCTCGTCAGTCTCATACTCTGTCTTCACTGACTCTATTCATGTTTCCTGAACTATCGTCATGTTCAGCAATGAAACTCTTCGAATTAGCGCATCGGCAACCTTGTTCGACTTGCCCGACTTATGTCGCAACATGAAGGTATATCCCTGCAAGAATTCAACCCACTTCATATGTTGCTGATTCAACTTCGACTGAGTATTCAAGTATCTCAGTGCTTGGTGGTCTGTATATAATACAAACTCTTTCGGCAGCAAATAATGCCTCCATTTATTCAATGCTTGGACAATAGCATAGAACTCCTCGTCGTAGACCGAATATTTCTGCTTCGCGTCGTCCAACTTTTCGCTGAAGAATGCAATTGGTCGGCCCTCTTGGCGCAACACTGCGCCAATTTCCATTCTACTTGCATCGCAATCGACTTGAAAAACTTTGTCAGAATCTGGGAGCGATAACACTAGGCTCTCTATCACCTTCTGCTTAAACTTGTTGGAGGATTTCAGGGCAGCTTTTGTCCACTTAAACTCCCCTCTCTTCATGCACTCCGTCAACTGTGCACATATCCAACTAAATCCTCTAACAACATTCCTGTAGAAACTAGCAAGTCCCTGAAAACTCCGCACTCCTATCGTGCTTATCGGTTCTGGCCACTCTAATATAGGCTTTACCTTTTCTGGGTCCATCACCAACCCTTTACCCGACACTACAAATACCAAGTACACCAGTTCTTCCTTCATTAAGAAACATCTCTACAGGTTCACCATTAGCTTCTCTTCCTACAGCTTCCACAACACTTGTCGAATTTGCTCCAAATGTTCGGCTTTGGTTCGACTGAATATCAAGATGTCGTCGAAATAGACTACGATGAAATTTCCCAAGAATGGTTTCAGTACCTCATTCATCAACCACATGAACGTACTGGGTGAGTTAGTCAACCCGAAGGGCATGACTAACCACTCATACAGTCCTTCCTTTGTCTTGAAGGTTGTCTTCCATTCATCGCCTTCTCTAACCTTGATCTAGTGATATTCACTCTTCAGGTCAATCTTGGCGAAGTATCTCGCTCCACTCAAACAATCCATCAAGTCATCCATCCTTGGAAATGGAAACCTATACTTGATCATTATCTTGTTGATAGCTCTCGGATCTGTACACATCCTCCATTCTCCACCCTTCTTCAATGCTAGTACCGCTGGTACCGCGCACGGGCTCAGACTTTATCTGAGCAATCCTCCATCCAACAACTCTTGGACTTGTATATTGAGTTTCTAACCCTCTGTTGGAGTCATTCTATGTGGTTCCTTGTTTGGTAAACTCAACCCTGGAATCAAGTCAATCTGATGGCATATGCTTCTCGTCGGTGGCAATCCCGTCAGTGCCTCGTCGACTATTATTCTCTCAAACTCGTCGATCATTTCTTCGACTTCAACCGAAATCCTTTTCATCGTCGTCTTTTCGACACATGGTCCTTTCGGAATGATGGCGAAACATCCCGACTGTTTCTCTTCCTCTGCTAGGAGTTTTTTTTTTTCTGAGCACATTAGCACGCGCTTCTCCCAATAGTTTCTCTCGCCCTGCTTGCAATCAGCTCGATCCTCCTGATTTGGCTTCCACATCTTCCGCATGCCATTTTTCCACATTGTAATTGTGTTGGCTCAACCATCATACAACATCTTCTGATCATATTTCCATGGCCTCCCTAAAAACATATAACAAGCATCCATTGGGATTACGTCGCACAATACATTGTCTTCAAGATTTCTAACCTTAAAGTTTATCAGGCACTATCTAGTTACCTTCACATGATGTCCTTTATGTAACCAGGATATCATGTATGGATTTGGGTGTTGCTGACATCTCAAACCCAACTTTTCTATGACCTTCGTCGACACAATATTCTCCGTACTTCCACCATCGACAATGGTCCTGCAATACCTGTCGGCGATCAACACTTTGGTCCTAAATATGGCCTTTCGTTGTGTCATCTCCTTCTCTTCGCGTTGGTTGTCTTGGACCAACATTCTCCTGGCCATCATAGTTCTACCTTTCCCTTTACCTTTTCCACTGTCGGATGTTGAATCCCTCCTCTCGTCGATGTATGGGTTTCAACTCTTCCACCATGTGTAGATTCTCTAGGCATTCATAGGATTTGTGTCCCACTCCACAACACTTATAACAGACTACCGCTGCTCTGTCATCTTATTTTATGTCTGCTGGACCAATTCGACCAAACGCACCCCGACCACGGATCTCTCGACCGTCCCGTCGATTTCCCTATGCTTTCTCCTTGGTCATTGTCCCTTCCTCATGTTGGTTGTCTTCGACGACTTCTCTCCTGTTTCCGCTACTCTGTCTCTATGCGGAAACAATCTTTGCACCTCGACCAATCATCCTCCCTCTAGTCGATGCGGTTCTTCTCAACAACTTTTATTCTTCCTTCAGAGCTAGTTCGTAGTCTTCTCCAACCATTATGAACTTCGACAACCTCAACTCGTCCTGTATGACATACTTCAAGTCATTCACATATCTTGAGATTGTTTCTTCACCTTCATTGGTTTGACCGGATCTTATCGACAGTCTATATAAATCTTCTATGTATTCCTTCACGCTCATCTCTTTCTGTCGAAAGTTTGCAACTTCCTAAACAAATAAATCACATAGTCGTTAGGCGGGAACTTCCCTTTCAGCTTGGAAACCATTGTGTCCCAAGACTTGATTTTCTCCTTGCCTTTCTTAACTCTGTCAGCCTATACATTGTCCCACCACAACGAGGCATGACCCTTCAACCTCAGACATGCAATTTTAACCCTTTTAGGATCCTCTATCTACTCTATGTCAAAGTATTTCTCCATATCTCTCACTAGTCTATCAAGTCTTCCGGATCCAGACTTCCTAAGTAGGTAGGTACATCCATCTTCATCTTACCCCTCATCTCTGTCAATAGCTTGATCAGTTTATCTTCTGGCGCTGCTTCCCGAACTTCCACTTCTTTGACTTCCTTGTCGCTATGGTCAAGTGCATCGGGAATGCATCCACGTCTCTGGCTCTCTTTGATCGTTGCAGCCTCATTGGTCAAGCTTCTCATTGTTCGCATGCATTCGTCGAACATTTCACGATCAACTGTAACTTCTACGCCTACACTCTTCATCCTACACCACAAAAATTTACACCTATTTGAGCCATTCTTTCAACCACATCTGAAATATTCACTCGTCCAATCGCAACCGGACTTTCACTATCTGCGCACAACTCTACCCAACCGCAGTTGGAGCTGTTCACGCACTCGCAGCCTCAATACCACTTGACGATATGCAAGCCGATATCGGGATTCTCCTATCTTCAGGATACTACTGCTCTGATACCACTTGGCGCAAGGGCTATCTCGACCAGGGACCTCTTGCTTAACAATAACACACAAGTGCTCACAAATACTAGATGTGAACTGAAATGCCAAGAAGTTGGCTTCTTCTATTACTGCAATCGAATTACAAAGTTACATGCAATCTATTAAACTAGTCGACCTTAGCCTGTTACAATACACAAAAGTAAGGGTATTTTTCTCTCTTTGTCTGATCCTCTCAGTCTTCTGATACTCTGAACAATGAAAGAAATATTGATCCCTTCCTCTATGCCTTGGCACCAGTCTTCTATTTTGCTCTGTTGCTACTCTCGAGCTCCACTCCATTCCCTAAGATGTCCTTCTCTGTCTGCCACTCAATCTCTGACCTGACGGATCCTGCAGTCGTCAACGCCCCCTAACGGTGCTGCTCAACCTTCTCCTGTGGTGACACCTAGTCTGGTCTCAACCACCTTCTTAACTACCATAACTCCCTCAACAACCCTCAACGATTGTTTCCTTGAATCCTGCACCTCTGACTTTGCTACAGTTTTTAGTCTTGTCATTGTCCTCTTCGACATGTCGACTCTCCTATGCGCTGTCAAACCTCGACTTAACCTGTCAGCTTCACCTAGGCTCCATGGCTGCCAATCCTCCCTGCCCTCCTCACTTGGCCTTCGCCACTTTCGTCGGTGTCGATGTTCGACGTTGTCGACATCTCGACTCCTTCGATCTCCGCTCCTGTCGACGTCGACCTTTACACCCATTGACTATGCTTCGACAGCTTCCTTCTCGACTACTTGGCTTTGACTGCCAATCTTTTGCACCAGTGGTCGTCGTCAATCCCTCTAGTCGGCCTCCTTCTGTCGATCAACTTCAGGTTGCAATTCAGTGGATGTCAAGACAAAATTGTTGGACATGGAAATATCACTTTTTAAATGAAGATAATGTGCATTAATGATTTGGATTTTGGGTGGCAGGTAAATTCTATCTTAACCTTATTGGCCATGAATTTTCCGACCAAAATCTGTTTAAAATAATTCAGGTTTTAGAATTTCTCTAAACCCTCCGTGATCTTTTGGATTTTTCCAAACACCTTTTTGGCCACAAACATTAGGCCATCAAATATTATATATAAAAATTCCTTTAATGAAAAACAATAGTTGTTTTCTGCGGCATTTTTGTTTTGTCCTGGGGTGTGCTTTGGGCCGCATCCTTCAGTTGGTATCAGAGCTGCCTTAGCTATTTCCTCCATTGTACATCCCTCCTTTGTGCACGTAAACTCATGCTTCATTGTTCACCTCCGTCTACCAGCATTTTCTTTGACCGTGTGCATAGCCTTTTGAGTTTGGGTCATTGGAAAGACGAATTCTACCTAAAGTGCATGCCTACGCGGAGCTTGTTTGGTGCGGCTAGTGTACCGACGTGTAGAGCCGAAGAGAAAGGAGTCGCATGAAATGCCGAGTAGACTGTACAATGACTAAGACCATGGTCGTGAACTACACATAGGTCATCCTCACACTGCGTCTATTGTGAAAAGAAACTGAGCGCCCTATACGCTGGACGTGAAGATGGGTGAGAGGATTAATGTGCAGTGCTGGGTTATCCGAACTCCGTCAAGGGTTCTGTGAAAGGTTAAGGGAAACCCTGTGGGCATTGTGGTGAAATAATAAACTCCTCCATCTCTCTTTGAGCTTGCGAACCAATGACTCCAGCTAATGTGCAGTGAATCCATGCACCCTCGAATAAACTCTTGCAAGGCGCAGCATGGGAACAATGAGTCTAGGTGATGTGCTTGGAGCGCGGTAGGTTTAATGCAATCTATGAATAACAAGGACTGAGGGTTTTCGTTCTGCCAATAGTTTCTGTTTGGATCAAGTTTCAATCGGCAGGTGAGTCTAGAACTGCCATTGGTTTGTGTATTATAGATTTGTATATTGGTAATGTATTATAGTGATTAATAATAATTTTTAGCAAGCTTGCACATTTATTTCACCCTCCATTAATGAATAGGTATCACAATGCAGTTTGAATAGGTATCACAATGCAGTTTGAGATAAAAGGTGAATAATTAACAAGAGACGGTGGACAACAGCTAGACCTTCAAAGTTGACAGGTATCCAACCTTATCTATCTGTGCATAGTGTTTATGATATGTGCATAGTGGTTTCGATTTACAGTGTTTCAGATCTATAACTCTTGTTATGGGAAGAGGTAATTAGGTTATTATGATAATCTTCTCTTGTTATGGGAAGAGGTAATTATGTTATTATGATAATTAGGTTATTTCAACGCAAAAGTATACAAGAGAAGTGATTGTGCATAGGTTTGTGAATCAATGCGAAGATGGAAATATCTCACAGTGGGCAAAGAAACCAAGATCTCATGCACAGGGGTGTTGAGCTACTCTACATGGAGGATGCTGAAGCAATGTACGGTATGAAACTTGTCTAAATGGAGGACTCTGGCGCAAAGTAAGGTATTGAACTTGTCTGGATGGAGGAGTTAGATGCAAAAAATTGCAAATTGTGACAATTGTGCATTAAGAACCACCAAGGACTCACACAGATCATGGCACATCCTATTAATGGAAAAATGTTAATGAGCTTCTTAAAAAGTCGTGTGGCTCATATTGTCCGAGGGGAACGCATGGACCCGGTTCCTCTTCCCCATTATGCAAATCAAGAAATAAAACATATTATTTTATGAAACCTTTAATCACAGTTCCGATCCCCATCATAATAACCTAACTACCTATTTCCGTAACAAGAATTATAGATCTGAAACAATGTAAATCGAAACCACTATGCACAGATCATAAACACTATGCACAGATAGATAGGGTAATACCTCTTAACTTTGTAGGTCTCGTTGTTATTGACCATCTCCTGCGAATTTCTCACCTCTTAGCTCAAACTGTATTGTGATACCTGTTCCATTAATCTATGAGGATGAAATAAATGTGCAAGCTTAATCACTATAATACAATACTAATACACAATCTATAATGTACATTACTAATACACAGATCAATGGCACTTTGGGGCTCACTTGTTGATCTAATCTTGATCGAAACATAAACTATTAACATAAAGAAAACCGTCACCCCTTCTTATTCATAGATGGCATTAAACCTACCACAATCCGAGCACATTACTTAAACTCATTGTTCCCATCCTGCGTAGTGCATGGATTCACTAGCAGATGGAGAGTGTATTTGGCGGTGCATGGATTCACTGCACATTAGATAGAGTCATTGCTTCTCAAGCTGAGAGATGGAGGAGTTTATTACGATTTCAACTAAACTTTAAACTAACAGATTTTGAATTACCGCATTTTATTTTTATAATAATATAATAGTTTTTGAATTATGGTGTTAACTACAATCATTAAACCATCTTTTCGTGGTTCTTGGTACAGTTTTTTTTATCAGCAGAAGTCATTCAGACTTCTCTCCATAGAAATTTCGTTCAGGCTTCCGTTCCGGCAAAAGCTCGTTCAGACTTCTCTCCGCAATCTCTTCCCTCACAGAAGTAGAAATTTCTGTTTATTGAGACCAGCGGGTAGCCATGGCCACAGAATCCAAGGTGACTCTGAAGAGCTCAGATAACGAATTGTTCGAGGTCAGTGAGCCAGTCGCGTTGGAATCTCAGACCATCAAGAACTTGATCGAGGATGTTGGCACCGTCAACGCCATTCCTCTCCCTAACGTCTCTGGCAAGATACTTTCCAAGGTCATTCAATACTGCAAGTACCATGTCCAGGCTCAGAATCTTACCGATGACGAAATCAAGACTTGGGATGCGCAATTCGTTAAAGTCGATCAATATGGGGTTCAGGCCATATTGTTCGACCTTATTCTGGTATTCTGTCTTAAATCTTCTTACCTTACGTATTCTTTTAGTACTCAATTTTATTATGGCTCGGATTTAATTTTATTAGGTATTCTATCTGAAACCTGACCTGATTCTTGTATTCTGTCTGAAACCCGACCCGATTCTTGTATTCTATCTGAAACCCCATTTAATTATGGTTCGGCATAGTTAGGGATTCGATTGTTTTGTGCTATCCAAGGAAACTCAAGTAAATTAGGGATTCAGTGGTTTGGTGTTTATTTTTTATAAGCCTCGTTTAAGTAGGCCTTCGATTTTCTCCTTCTCTCCCTTATTTGCCATTGCGCACCGGTTCTTAAGCTTTTTTGGGGGAAACCCATTTGCAGGGTTTGGGGAGTGCCATACTCTTTTTAGGCGTTCTAGCTTAAGAGTCTTTGATGTTTTTGAATTAATTTTTGGGGCATACAATTAGTCTTCTTCAATTTTCAGGTTTCTTCCAACCTAGTTGGAGGTTTTAGGCATTTTAACTTTAGAGTTTTTTATGTTTTGGAACACAATTAGTATTTTTAAATATTTAGGTTTCTTGCACCCCAGTTGGAGGTATTGTAAAGTATGGTTTTTTTAAGGTACTCATAGGTGTTAGGATTAAGGGGGTTAGATGGATATTTTTGGGTAAGTTAATTATAGGTTTTCCTAAATTTTAGTATTTAATTTATTTTTAGGGTATGTTTTGATTGATTTTTTTTTATTGATCATTATAGTTTTTTTGAAACTGATTTCTATTTTTTAAAGTTTTTGTCTTCTTAATATTGTTCAAGGTTTTTTTTTTGGAATTTTTTAGGGCATCAGAATTGTAGTGTTCTTATAATTCTTCATATTTCCTTTAGTTTATGGAATTTTTGTGACCCATTTCTAAGGTGTGGTAGATTAATTCATGAACAATTCAAGTGGCATAGGTATGTCATAAGTTTGATTCCTAACTAGCCCTATGCTTTGACCCATTTGACTTTTTATATTAGATTTGAAGGTTAATTTATTATTTTTCCAATTATAATTTTTCTAAGAACATTTTTTGGATTTGCTTAGTTAGATGCTTTTTTCAAAATATTGTAGATATTTTTTCAACACAATTCTAGTGTTTCAATCTTCTTTTAAATAATGACTTAATATCCATTTAAATAGAGGAGTATCAAGGAGAAATATTTGTATTTAGCTTTTGTATATATTTGAGGCCTAGAAGTTAAAACATTTTTTTTAGTTTTAATTGCATTTTTTATGAAATTGGGGTTTTTTTTTATGGATGTATTTTATGAAGCATGAGTGCAATGTTTTTTGCTTGTTTCGAGAGGTTTTTTAAAGAACTAATTTTGAGATACTCAATTCTAGTTTTGTTTTCTTGTTTATATGTTAGTTTATTTTCCAATTTTTTTTCATGATTCTTATTTTGATGCAATCACGAAGTTTTGAAAATTTATATGCATTTTTCAATGTGTACTTGTTGTGCATTTTTGGAAACCAAAATCTTGGGTCTTCTAAATTTAGAATATTATAGTATTTTGGTCGTAGAAAACTTTCTCAAGGGTTGTCTATTGTAGTGAAGTATCTAAGAGCTTAAACCAACCAACTTACATCCCTTTGCTGCCTCATGCCTTTGGGGTCAAGTGGGTCATAGGAAGAATGGAACCCTTGGGTACATTCCTTTATAGTTGCACCCAGAGAATCAAGGTGTTGTATAGTTCAATATGGGGGAGATCATATTGTAAGGTAAAGTAATGTAAAGTAGCATTACATTACCAAAACTAGAATGTAATTAAAAAAATTCATGTTAGCTCATACAATAAAAAATTATGAAAAGTATTTAAAAAATCCATGTCATCCTATAAAATAAAAAAATAAAACTTAAACTAGGATATATTGAGGGGGATCAAATTTCTTGAGTTTAAAATTTTAAAAAAAAAATTACACCCCAAGAAATTCGATCCCTCTAGATGCTTTTGATAGATTTAAATTTAAGATGGATCTATGTTGGTATGTCAATGCCCCATTAACATTTTTCTATTGTTACTAAAATTTATATTGTTCTTTAAACATTTGAAGTCTTTTTTGAAGGATTGATTTCCTTGCATTTGAATATTCTTGAATTATTTCAGTTAAATAAATAATAACTCTAGTGCTCTCATTTCAAGTGACAAAGTAATAGGCATGATTCTTTGTAGGTGATTTTGTTTTCTACAATATTTTCTTGGATTTGCTTAGTAATGTTATGCATATGTGTTTCCCTATCCAATTTATAGATATTTTTGTATATTTATGGAAAATTTTCTTATTAAGCTTTTCGATTTGTGTAGGCTGCAAATTATTTGCACATAAAAAATCTTTTAGACTTGACGTGCCAAACTGTGGCAAATATGTTGAAGGGGATGTCACCTGAAGAAATAAGGAAAACTTTCAACATTAAGAATGATTTTACACCTGAAGAGGAGGAGGATGTCAAGCGTGAAAATAAGTGGGCATTTGAATGATAAGGATACTAGTGTAGGGGGGTGGAAAAAAAAATATTTTTTTTCTATGCATATGCCATGGTGTTTTGCTTGCTTATAGTCTAGAATTTGTTTTGAATCCTTTAGTCTAGATTTTCCATTGTTTGGAATCATTAATTTCTTCTAATTCTATGGTCGACATTGAACATCAAGGATTATGGTTTGGTCTGGTTGAATCATTTTGTAAAGATCTCACAGCAACTTATGCAATGGTATTTGGATTTTTGAACTTTTGATAAATATTACAAATACTTCTATTAATTTTTCCATGTTTTATTGTAGTGTGGTTATTGTTTTTGTTTCTTAGAGAAGTTGTTTATATACAAGTTATGACTCTTGGAATAGGGCACTACAATTTTTGAATTTTGTGGCATTGAGATAATCAAGGTAATAGTATTTTGTTTGTTTGTGCATAATGTTATTTATGTGATGTAAAAGAATATATTACTAGATTTCATGTATCTTTGCTATGAAAATAGTTTTTATTGATGCACATGATTTGACATAATAATTCAATAATTTTCTTAAGACCTAGTAGGATTTACTATGTTATTCAATGTTCTAGTATATGATGCCCTAATTATTATTGTCATATTTAAATGTGTATATGTAAGAGAGGATAAGAGTCACAAATTGAATTTTATGTAAGTGAGCATTGACATATTTAAATGTGTAGATGTAAGAGAGGATAAGAGTCACATATTGAATTTTATGTAAGTGAGCAACCTTGACGTCCCCTAGTACAAGTAGAAATGTTAATAATGCATTTTATTTTATTTTATAGGTTAGGTATTACAATAAGTGATAAATAATTACAATAATTGACACAAAATATAAATATTTACTGAAATTCATTAGGTGTTTAGACTAGAACAGTGACTTAACTTGTGGTTGGTGAACATATATAGGTCACAAGTTAAGTGTCACAAATAAGTAATAATTTATCCATTACTTGTTGTGTGCTACCAAGTCCCTTATCCATGCATGTGTTAATAATTATCCATGCATTAGCTAAGAGTTATCTATGCATCAACTACTAGTTATTTTTTCTTTTATAATCAATTCAAAGCTTTATAAGTTGTTCTACATGTTATCAAATTTGTTATCATGTGATCCAAATTAATTAATGTTGAGATTACAGTAAAGTGAAATGTACAGATCTCTAAACAAAAATTTGTTCACCGATTACAATTCTCTTTCATAATAACATACCCAAATCTATTTATGATAGAATTTTTAATGGTTGATTAAAATTAGAATTTTAAAAATATAAATGCCTTATCGAAATCAGAATCAAACATTTAACATATGATATAAAATTTTGTAACATTGGATTCATAAATTTAGAGATCCAGAGATATCTAATTAAAATCAAACATTTAACGTAAATATAATATAAAATAATTAAAATAGTAGTGTGTAGAATTTAGAGTGAAGTGGAAATGCTCGATTCCCTTGACCCTGAGTCGAGGAAAGTCGGGTGTAATTTGAAGATGGGTGAGAGGATTGTGGTGAAATAATAATAATTAAAAGTAAACACGATAATTCAAAAACTGTTAGATTATGATAAAAGTAAGAGTAGTAATTCAAAAACCGTTAGATTATGATAAAAGTAAGAGTAGTAATTCAAAAACTGTTAGATTAAAGTTTAGTTGAACTCTTAATAAACGCTAAGCAATGACTCCAGTCATGCACCGTCCAAGCATGTATGTTTGAAGGTGAAATAAATGTGCAAGTTCGCTATAGATCAATACTAATACACAGATCTATAATACATTACTATTACATAGATCAATAGCAGTACTGGACTCACCTCTCTGATTGAATTTTAAGGAGTTGTCCTCTTATATTTATACAATTTTTATTCTTCATGCTATACTTTATTTTATATATCTCAGCTTATTATTCCTATTGCTTTCTATTATATATATAATACTATCTATATTATAAACTCTAAGTCCTAATCGTACTACTCTTCATACTTTATTAAACTATCAATAAATCATATTTTATTAATTAATAATCCTACACTATCTACTATCTATCCTAATCATATTTTAAAAATCCTATTCATACATCTTTTTTTTTTCCTAAAAACTTTAATCTAAAAACGAAAACGTATTGAAACAAAAAACCTCACCCTAGCGCAGTGCATGGATTCGCTGGCCGATGGGGAATTTATTCGGCGGTGCATGGATTAACTGAACATAGTTGGAGTCATTGCTTTGCAAGCTCGGATATGGAGGAGTTTAGTAGGAGTTCAACTAAACTTTAATCTAACCGTGTTTGAATTACTGCTTTTTACTTTTATCATCTAATTTTTTTTTAAATATTGTGTTTTGCTTTTATCGTGATTTACCATTAGATAACCAATATTTTTTCAAGTGCCATGAACTGCAATTAATCAAGAATTTTTTGTCCCATCCTCTCTAATAAAAAAATCAAAACCTAATTTTAAAAATATATATATATATATATATATATATATATATATATAATCCACCCACTCCACCCCAAAATTGTAGATATAAAAACCTATAAACATAATAAATAACATTACTATATTTTTAATAAAACTATATATTATTATGATAATGTATTAATAAATATATTATATATTTAAATATAATAAATAACGTTACTATGTTTTTAATAAAACTATATATTATTATGATCAATTTATTAATAAATATATTATATATTTAGAAAAAACAAAACTTCAACCTCTATATTTTAGTTTTATAATATTTATTAATTTTAATATGGTTTTTAACATTTAATCCCTTCTCTATGAGAGAGATATTTGTTTTATTTAACAAATTTATAAAACAAATATTATTTGTTCTATTTAACAAATTTATAAAACAAATATTATTTGTTCTATTTAACAAATTTATAAAACAAATATTATTTGTTCTATTTAACAAATATTTTAGTATATAAAATAAATATAGATGTTAAGCTTTCACTTTTTCTTTTATATTACTTTTATTTTTAAGTTGTGAGGGGTTTCAATGTTTATCAACATTATTTAGTATTATTTAAGATTAAAAAATTAAGAAATAAAAATTAATTATACATAATAAAAAATTTCAAAATTTAATATATATGTTTAGAATGATAGGTGTTTATATTTTAAAGTTTGGGTGGATTAATAAGTATGATTTTCCTAGATTGTATGGGGATGAAACAAGTATACTCTCGAGATTTAATTTATAGGTATCTTTTTAAATTTGAAATAAACAATTATAAAAAAATATAAAAAATAAAATGCATGAATAACTTGTAACTGATACATGGCTAACTTATAGAAAAAGCATGTGATAATAAGTAGTTGAGACATAAGCATCCAATGATTACAACTATAACTCAAATAATAATATGTTTACTATTGCTTTTAAATATAAAATTTAATATAGAAAAAATTAAAATAACCTTTTAAAAAATAATATATTATCTATTTTATAATCATTGATATATATATATTTTTATTAATATAACTTATGGTAAAAGAATTAAAATTGAGACACTAACATGACCATTAAAAAATGTTCAAGTTTTTAATTTAAAATTTTACACGTAGCTTGGTCTCTTTTATTACACAACTCTCTAGGCTTGATATTCAATGTTTTATCTTGTAATTATTTCACACAATGTCATATTCATCTCTAGACTTAATTCAACATATTATCTAACAGATTTAACGTTGAGCAAAGCATATAATTAATCACCGGAGATGAGAAACTTCAATGACTAATGTTAAAGAATTTGGTACGGTAATATGCAATTTACACATGCTACAATTAAATTTGAAATACTTTAGAGTTACATATATAAATTGAGTACTTCATAGCAAATACATTTAACCACTTATACTATGAAACGAGAACTATATACTATGAACGAGAACTCTACTCATAAAAACGATGATTTTTGCAAAAAAAAAACCAAAAACACCCCCCAAATAGAAAAGTGTTGATGCCAGTATACACTTATTTTTTTTAGGGTAAAAAATAGAGCCATGGCCTAAACATCCCATATTGTTGTTTAACAAAACTTTAAAATCAACCTTAAATTGAATTTTTTTTTTTTTCTTGAAGAGATAAATTACAACTTTCAGGAAAATTGCATATTAAACAAAAAAACAAATTTCTCTAATAATTTCACCATTATAACCATATAAAAACAAAGGAATTATGATGCGATTCATAATGAGATAATATATTAGACCATACAAGAACAAATGGTTCATATAAATATTCAAAAACTCCTCTAGAGTTTCAATTACAAAAATCATACTAGTAAAAAGCATCTAAACTGCTTCTTCAAATTCATCCATGGATTCTGACACCCCATCATCAAAAACTCCTCTAGAGTTTCAATTACAAAAATCATACTAATAAAAAGCATCTACACTGTTTCTTCAAATTCATCCATGGATTCTGACACCCCATCAGAATCTACATTTTCTGCAGATGAAGGACTTGATGAAGATGTAGATGACCCATAGTCTTCTCTATTATCAATGGGCGCACAATCTGAGTCTACATCTATACCCATCATTTCAGATGTCATATTCCTTCGAGATCTACGACTTGGTTTAATACACTCCCATCTTGCACGAATGCTCCCTATTCCACGAATATTAGTTTTGAGTTTTAAAAAAATAAATTAAAAACAAATTAAACTAACATTTAAACTAATGTTATAATTAAAAATTAAAAAAAAAATAAAAACAAACTAAACTAAAATAACATTATAATTAAAATTTTAAAAATACATTAAAAAAAATACTATATATCTATACTAAACAAAAATAACATTATAATTAAAAATTTAAAAATACATTAAGAAAAAATACTATGTATCTATATACTAACCAAACTAACATTATAAAAAATTTTAAAAAAAACTATACAAAAACATAAAAGCAATTAAAACAAAAATTTAAAAACAATAAAAAATCAAACTATGCAAAATTTTAAAATAAATTAAAAAACAAAATAATTAAAAAAAAATAAACTATACAAAATTAAACAAACTTTAAACAAAATTTATAAAAAATTAAACAAAATAAAATTTATAAAAAATTAAATAAACTTTAAATAAAATTTATAAAAAACATAAACTATACAAAAATTAAAAAAAACTATAAAAAATTAAACAAAATTTAAAAAAAAAAACCAAAATTTAAAAAAAAAAAAAAAAATTAATGCCCGCTCGGGCGCCAATGGGCGGCCCTCGAGGCCGCCCGTTGCATTGTTTTGAGTTTTTTTAAATTTTGTTTATTTTTTTTTAAATTCTGTTTAATTTTTGTATAGTTTTTTTTAATTTTTTTAATTTTCTTTTTTTTTTTAAATTTTGTTTAATTTTTGTATAGTTTTTTTTTATTTTGTTTTATTTTTTAAATTTTGTTTTATTTTTTTTAAATTTTGTTGAATTTTTGTATAGTTTATGTTTTTTTAAATTTTGTTTAATTTTTTTTTAAAGTTTGTTTAATTTTTTATAAATTTTGTTTAAAGTTTGTTTAATTTTTTATAGTTTAATTTTTTTTTTAATTATTTTGTTTTTTAATTTATTTTAAAATTTTGTATAGTTTGATTTTTTTTATTGTTTTTAAATTTTTGTTTTAATTGTTTTTTAAGTTTTTGTATAGTTTTTTAAAAAACATTTATAATGTAGATTTGGTTAGTATATAGATACTTAGTATTTTTTTTTAATGTATTTTTAAATTTTGTTTAAAGGTCGCTCACTTGGGCACCAAAGGGCGGCCCTCAGGGCCCCCGTCGATGCCCGGCATCGAGGGGGCCGTGAGGGCCACCCTTTGGCGCCCAAGCAAGGGAGGTCACTCGCTTGGGCGCCAAAGGGCGGCCCTCACGGCCCCCTCAATGCCGGGCATCGACGGGGTTAGTTTGATTTGTTTTTAATTTTTCTTTAAATTTTTTATTATAATGTTGTTAGGAATTTTTTATTATAATGTTGTTAGGGGTTAGTTTAATTTGTTTTTTAATTTATTTTATTATAATGTTAGAGGGGGGAAACATGCAGCAGAAGAGGACATGAATTTGGCCTCCATGATATTGTTGATTAGTTTCATGTTTTGAAAAAAATGCTAAGTTTGATAATATTTTGATAAGATATATTAGTAATGTTTTGACTTTCAGACTTAATTTTAGAAATAAAATTTCTATATATAATGTTTGAAATATGTTTTTTACAAATAATTTGTATAGTTTTTCTTGAATTTATGTGAATCAACACTTTTCAGAAAATAATATGAAATAGTATCATTTTTACACAAAACATATCTGAAAATTGATTGAAAATGGTTTTAAATGTCTATATTGTCTGGAATTTTTTACAATGTTGTCAATAAAAGTGTCTTATTTTGTCCATAAAAATGTCTTATTTTATAGAAAAAATTGCAAAATGTATATGTTTTTCATTATAAATTGCTTAAAAATGTATGCTATTTTGCTAAATTTCTAAAAATGTACCTGAAAATGGAAACTAATTTTTTTTTACGATAAAGATAATTCAAAGGTCCCAAAAAATGCCTCGAAATGAAAATGTGTGATACTGGCATCACCCCTTTTTGAAACGGAGCTAAAAATACCTACTAAAATTAGGAGAGAGAAAAACGAGAACTGTGTCGAGTTCTCGTTTCATAGTATAAGTGGTTATTTGACAACAACATGAACTAAGGTAAGAAAATATTTTAATATAACACACGTATAGGAGAAAGTTATTGATATTTATTATAATTATAATTATCATTATCATTAGAGAGACCATGCTTTTGGTTTTCCAGATGTGTTTAAAAAAATCTAATATTAATTGTGTGTGTCATATGTTGGAGTGGTTTTGGATTATAGAGTCATGTGGAGGCCTTAAAAGCATACATAAAGGTGCTCCGCAATTGATGTGAACCTTAGATGGAATTTGCAGATATCAAGGCATAGATAGCTATGAATTTAATACAGTTTTGTTTGCACCCTTGTTATGGTCTAAGTAGTTGTATTGTGTTTAAGAACCTTGCTAGACTCTTGCTCAATATCAGTTTTGGGCATTGTAGAGAACTACTCCTATTTTTCATTGCACATTTTCTGTATTTTTTAAATCCAACAAAATCCTATGCTATACAGTAAGATAGAATATAAAAATAATGAAGAAGAGTGTAGATGGACTATTTCGATAAATAATATTAATATGTAAAAAATTGTCTGAAAGGTAAAAAACAATTGTATTTTAATTTCTATTTAAAACTCCAAAGTGGGTGATTTTTGATATTTTTGGAAATCAACTTCATGTTCAAGGTCATTCTGTAAATGTGCTACACTTTTTTTTCCACAGTTTAGTGCGCACCAACCTCCGAAACATGCTTACTTACTTTGGATGTTATAATATTTATAACAAAGAAAATAACTACTAGTCCCTACCTTACGATTATGTAATTGATTTGCTTGAACCTGTGCTCAAACCACTTCCCAAATTTGACATTTTATAAGTCAAATTCATACCACCCAACATATAGTGCATGAAGTGACAACTCTCCCCAAATAGGTGACTAGATGCACTCATAAGTTTTGTGCATATATTTTATGTGCTTCCAAAACATCCCTACCTCATCCACGTGCAAAGTTGAGAGTTGTTCCATGACCATTCTACGTACAGTTTTAGATGCAAAGACTCTTCCATTGCCAAATGTTTTAAGCTGAAGCCTTCGGAAATATTCAATATGTTATCAACTCCAGGAAAGCCTCACAAAACCCTCGAGCTAATTCATGTTTAGGCCTTGTCATTTTATTAGATCACTCATTCAAACCTTCAATTTTTTATAAAGGGAAAATTGTGAATTTCTTTTTGGCATATATTACTCCTTATGGATAAAGGACATATTGTGAAATTGGGTTTGTGTATGTATTTTATTTTATGTTTTTTTTGTGATTTGTGTTTAGTATATATTTATACTTTTTTAATGAAAAATGAATTATATTGCAATTTCACTCAAGACTTGTGAAAATTGTGTCTATCAGATTGTATTATTTTTCTAAGAAAAAATTAATATTGCAATTTCTTCACTGAAAAAATGGATATTACGATTTTCCTTAAATAACTTATGTAATGTTGTTTTTGGCATATCACAATTTGATTTTTAAATATTGCAATTTGTTTCAGTAACTATACAATTTTATATCCAAAATATTATTATATGATTTCAGGTTATTGGTATTGGATTTTAGGTTTTTAATTCTTTGAACATGGGAAACAAAAGGAATTGCAAAAGAAAGTATGATTGCATCAGAACTGATCAAGAGGAAAGGAAAGAGAAACAATGTGAAAGCATGAAAAAGTTAAGAGAATAAATAAAAATGGAAGAAAATGTGGAGGCTCATGGCAGTGACGAAGAAATGCAAAATGTTGAGGGACACTTTGATGAAATAAATGAAGAACATGGAGGTAATAAGGAAATGACAAGTGTTAAGGGAAATATAGGCAGTGTTGATATCAACACCATGATTGGTGAGTGAAGAGTATTTTAAGTTTAAAAAATATTCAATTTTTATATATTTGATTTGAAAATTCACAATATTTTAAAATTATATAGATATATATACGAAGTTCAATTTATAAATTGATATACTTTTATGCAGGTTCAACATCCAACTCACAACAAGACCCTACCACACCTATCAATTCACGAAGACCCAATTAGAAGTTGCAGCAATATCGTCATTGATGACAATTTTTTGGAGAATATGGATTCAAGTAAATTTGAAGAATCAGGACCATGGATGCAAGATCATAAAGTTCGATCTAGAGGAAAAAAAATCACACAAAAATATCTTAAAGATACTTCTATCATAGCACAAGCTCAATTGTTACATAGATTGTTGAAGCAAAAATGTGTAACAGATGCAGTTAAATTATTGGGCATTAAAAGTATCAAAGAGGTTAAAACAAATGAAATGTTATCAAAAAATGTTATTGTCTCCCTTGCCACACTTTCCAAAAGGGGATCTCATGTTGAAAAGTCTACTCATATATCATAGTTAACAAGTGTTGTTGCAAAAAGCATTGCATCGGGTCATTTGATGGCAATGACTGCAAAAATATTAAACATGTAAAAAAAAATTATTCAAGTATAAACAATTTAGGATTCAATTAGATGATAATGATGAAGTTGCATCTTGGGTCGTTATTTGTAGGAAACCCTATAATGATAGACTTCTAGATAATGTGAGGGATAGGGTGAAAGCGTTTTGGCATCTAAACTCTCTTGTGTTACCAAATGAAAAGGATGTTGTGAGCCATCAAATATCTAAAGGATTTTATGAAATTCATGCCTAACATATAAAAAGTCACTAAAGTGGAAATGTTCAACAATTTTATGGAGGCATTAGTTGGAGTAGCTGTGGTATAATCCATAGATTTGTCGAAATTTCAAGCCCCCTCTTAGGCTCATCCTCGGGACATTGACGATGCCGAGAAGACTTACACTCTTTTATTTTAATGTATAAATATGAAGTAGTAAAAATTTTCCTTAACACATTTGTGAAACTTAAACCATGGTATGGCATACCCATCATTGTTTGGCACACATGTTGCTGTCGTTACCACGTAGAGTTCGAATTATATTATGAGACATTTATAAATTTTGGCATGTAATATTGGCCAAACGATCCCCCTCCTTCAAGTGTTTGTGAATTTTTATCCAAGAGATTATGTGCATGAGAGAATGATCAAGTATTTAAGAAGAAAGAATGCGTTGGTGGTAGAAAATTCAATGGATGTGCTCCTTTGGAACATTTTGATGCTAAATATTCCATTGATCCAAATGATCAGGTACTATCAAATCTCATTGTGAAATGGAAGATATATGGATATTTTCAGTACACTCTTGTTACAAATTCAATGAAAACATCCAAAAAAATTGATTTACTTGAAGATGATATTTCGATGACATCTTTTATCGAAAAGTTCGGGGAGAAAACATATAGATATATTAAGAACTCCCACACAACACGATGGTAAGATGTTCATTTCAAACAATCACGAGATGCATTTCTAAAGGGAATAAGATTATGAATGGTTTATTTCGTTGAGAATTATACTTTCACTCCGCAAAGGGAAATACAAAGTGAATATTATCATTCATAGTAGGTGTTCTATACTTGTGCACAGTTTGTATAGACATGCAGAGCTCGATGTCAACGGTTCTGATAGCAATGAAAATAATCACGGAGTAATTAAAGAGTATAGTTTTTACATCAGTGATGACCGTACACATGATACATGTTTTTTCAACATTGTTTTAATATACTTTATAAAGATTTATCAATATGAGGAGTCACTTTAAAGAACATTGGGTGTGGTCTGACAGTTGCGCTAGTCAATTTAAATAAACATGAACATTTTATTGGTTGCCTCGCCTTCGTAAGGAAATGGATATTCACCACACATGGAGTTTTTTTGAAATAGTGCATGGAAAAGGAGAGCATGATGGCATTGGGGCCTTCATAAAGCATGTACTTAGAAGATATCAATTGAGTCACTCTACTGCTCGACTTGTAAATTCACTCGATGTTGTTAACTGGTGCAAACAAAATTTAAGCCATGAATTCAATGAGAGGATAGTTTGCATCAGAAGATTTGTAAATGTTTCATTGACGCTTATATATATATATATATATATATATATTCCAAATGGAAAATATCATTCATTCATAGAGAATGAACATGAACAGCCCAAGAAGGACTATAAACAAAGACTTTACAACCATACATCACAATAATGTTATATTTATTACATAAACATCTTCTTTACATATTCCTGATAAAAATAGGAGCATGACTTCCTTATCAGCATTCCTCTTTGAATATTACAAAAATTCATTAACAACCTCATAACTAAGAGCCAATTCCTTCCATAATTTCTTCTATCTCAGTTTTCCCAAGCTCTAGCATCAAGGTTTTTTTAGAAAACTGATAAGCTTCAATATTTAGTTCTCTATATACATGAGTAAAGGATATCACTGCAAAGTATTCAATTTTCCTGTGTATAGAAGTTAGTAGATGTTGGAGAAGAGGGGACTTGATTTGAATTTTGTTATTGGCCCAATCAATGACCATTTTTTAATCACCATAAATATGGAGAATGGATATCTTCCTGGAAATTGCCACCTTTAGAACAAAGTAAAGAGAAACAAGTTCATCCTTTCTATTTGAACAATTCCCTAGGGTGAATTTGATGTTGAACTTGTGATTCTCTACAATGTATAAAACACCCTTGGATCCTCCCAAAGGAGGTTCTCCTTGGCTTGCCCCATCAAAGAATGCCCAAGGTATAGATCTGTCAATGACTAGAGGAACCAGAGTACGTTGCTTTCATGATTTAATGGATTCTTTATTTTCCTTTGTCCACTGCATAATAAGAGCCACCACCACCTCTACTGAAGTCAGACAACCCTAAAAAATTGTTGTGTTGCATGCCCACCAAATTCCATAGATGAAAGAAGAAGGGAGGGCATCGAAAGAGTGTACCATTGAGCTTTTCCACCATGATTAACAACTCTAATCCATTGATCCTTTAGCTCTTTTTTCACATCATTCCAAACAAACATTGCATATGAACCAAAAAAAAAAAAGTGTGAGCAAGATTCATCATTCAAATGGCACAGAATGCACCAGCTCACTCCTTGCCATCTGCGTTTCAACAAGTTATCCCAAGTAAGCAATTTATTGCTTAAGGAAAGCCACGGAGTGACTTTGGCTTTCAAAGAGCTTGAATCCTTCCATACCGCAGTACACCACCATTCTCTATTACCAGAAAAGGAACTTAAATCCTAACTCTCATATCCGAGCTTAGCAAAAAATTCCCTCATTGCATTGTTCTTATACCAAACAAGCCTGTCAGACTCTCCCTCTTCTACATGAATGAATCAAGATACCATCTTGTCTATATAATATGCTCATTCTCTATCTACCTCACCTTCTAACCTCAATTCCACAGAGGATTTCCAAACTATTTTGCTCCCATCCTGCAAGTATTGATCTTTTGCATCGAATAAATTATTTATATGTTGATGTTTAAGGAGGTATATAGTACTATCTAAGAGCTTATAATCCTTTCCATCTTCAATCCAAATATATTCACCAATCCGAATAATTTTTCCATCACCGACTTTCCAGGACAACCACTTACCAATCAAGGGAAGGATTGCACAAAGGCATTCCAACCTATCGATCCATTTTTATGGGACTTTTCTGCCCTCCTTATCCAATCTATAATTGATCAATTCTGACAATATTTAGAGATCATAACTTTTCCCCGCAAATAATCATCATTATGTACTAGTCTCCACAAATATTTAGCAAAAAGAGCTTGACAAAACAGAACTGGATTTTTCAATCCCCATCCACCTAATTCTTTTAAGTTGGCCATTGTTGACCACTTTACCAGTGGGATTCCTTCAACCCGTTTTCTTGCGATCCATAAGAAAGAAAGAAAAAATCTTCCTAATCTCTATGAGAATCCCCTTATGGATATAAGCAATGCAGGCCCAATAAACAAGGATGCTTTGAATTAATTCATCGGTCAAAACCAATCTACCTCCCCTTGATAAGAACCTATTAACCCAAAACGAAATTCTTCTTTCCACTTTTTTATACAACCACATCCAATCCTTAAAAGAATATGCATTAGGCCTTAGGTAAAACGCAAGGTATTTAAAACCCTCGGAGAGAGGTTTCAATGGAAAGGATACTTCTTCTTTAAATCTAGATTGCATATTTTGGGACAATAAGTTCTCTACAAGACATTATTTTTCCACATTAATGTGCATCCCTGTGGCCTTCTTGTCAGTCTCAAGGATCTGAGCAGTAGTTTGGATATTTTCTACAAAACCTTCACCCATCATTAAAACATCATCCACGAATAGAATATGAGAAATTTCTTCATATTTTGAGACTCTCACTCCCTTAAAGAACCAGATTGCTTAGCTTGATGAATTAGCCTTCTCAAAGCATCAACTACCAAGAGAAAAAGAAAGTGAGAAAGTGGACAACCTATCTTATCCCTCTAGAAGGCCTAAATAAAGAGGAGGGTGAGCCATTGATAAGGATTTCCAAGGAAGTTGACTATATGCAACCCATAATCCAGTTCACACTATCTACTACAAAGCCAGCCTAAAGAAGGAGTCTAAGAAAGGTCCAATTTACCCTGTTGTAGGCTTTGGACAAGTCTAATTTGAGGGGAAAAGCATTGCATTTGTTCTTTTTGATAGAATGAATAGCCTCTTGAGCCAAAGGGACCGCATCATGAATCTGATGATTAAACAAAAACCCAAACTGCTCCTCAGAGACTATTTTACTCAGAATAGGCTTTAATCTCTGAGCAATTGTTTTAGCTATAATCTTGTGAATAACATTGAAGCAGGAGATAGGTCTGAAATCCTCAAAAGATGTAGGTTTATGCTTCTTAGTAATTAAGGAAAAAAAGGTAGAGTTTAAAGATCCCAAAACCTTTCAAGACCTTTGGTATTCTTGAACAATCTTAAGCAAATATTCTTTCACTAAATCATAAAAACCCTGAAAAAACTCGATCGAGAACCCATTAGGCCCAGGGCTCTTGCCTTTTTGGAAGGAGTGTACAAATTTGTTCAGCTCCTCATCTAACACGTCTTCTACTAATCCTTCATTCATCTCTTTAGAAACCAACTTAGGGAATAGTCTAAGAACCTCCATTATTTCTTGAATAGGGAACCCTTTCAATTCCTTAAATCATTTCTGATATTAGGACTTCCTAGCATTTGCTTTATCCTGGAATGAGCTAACCAAATTCCTATCGTCATCCATAATTTCTGAGATTGTGTTCACATTCTTCCTATGAGAAGAAAACCTATTGAAACATTTTGTGTTATTATCTTTTTTAGAGATCCATATAGCCCTACTTTTGAGTCTCCACTTTTGTTCCTCAATTTCCAATAACTCATCCTGCTTTAGTTCCAAGGCCTTCAGAACCGCCAACTCCTCATTTGAGAACACCCCAGAGTTGTTCAACTTGTACATTTCAGCCAGTTTACCTTCCACTTCTTTAAATTTCTCTTGTTGTCTTGAATTATAGGTTTTTTTCCCATACTTTTGAGGCCTTCTTATTTCTTATGAGATTGTCTAAAAATTCAGTTTCATAAACGACCTAGGGGATTTCTCTTGCAAGGGAATCCACGAGTCCTCAACCAATTTCCTATAATCCTCTTCCTTAAACCAAGCAGGTTTGAACTTAAAAGGGGGAGGAGGCTTAGGGTCTTGTCTTTCAATGGACGAGAGAATCAGACAATGATCTAAAAAACCTCCAACCTCTATCCAAGACCTAATCGTTAAAGGACCAGCTAACAGATTCTCCAAGACTAAGGACCTATCTAGCCGTTTCGAGATCGCACTGTCACCACTTCTATTGTTTCTCTAGGTCGGTTCTAACTTCAGAGTTTGAACTTCAATCAAACCTTTGGAATCAAAAAGGGAAATGAAGAAATCGCTTAACAAATCGGATCTAGTTGTCTCCCCCCAAACCTCACTCTCAAAGAGGGTGAGATTCAAATATCCACCCATAATCATATTGCTCACCTCCATCATCCCCGAAGAAAAGAAAGAATCCTAAAATGTTTGATGATTCTTAAACGAGCCGTAGACATTAAAAATTGAAAAAGCCCCTCCTGAGATCTTGTCTTCCAGAACAGTTTTCAACACCGTCTCATAAACAATGATAGAAACTTCCCTTAATTCTGGACTCTAGGTTGTTAAAATTCCTCCCGAATGTCCATCGGAACTTATATGCGCAAAGGACCAATCTTTAAGCCATAGTTCTAATATTTCCTGAGTTGTAAACCCTTCCACCATTGTTTCTTGTAGAAGGATGACTGGAGGTTTTTAATTTTTTATCATCCTTTTGAGAGAAATTAATTTGGGGGAAATCCTTAACCCCCTCAAGTTCAAGGATAGACAAAGCATCAAGGAACCCTAGGATGGGCCTTCCCTGCTCTAAGGGTCATGTTTATTGTTGACTACTTTCCCGTTTTGACTTCCATCTCAGCTTGTCTTTTAGCCTTCAAAATTTGGGATTTCCTTCCCAAAGTGACCTTCGGCAGAGGGTCAAGTGCAAGACCTCCCACTGAGGCTCTCTCCTCCATCTCTGATAGTGCCACTCTAGACTTGGTATTATAAATTTTATGCCTTACCTAGGACGGCGGGTTCTCCACTATCGAGGGTGACGCCAACTCAACAAAAACCATAGCTTTGTCAGTACTCTCCCATTCTTTATCTAAAAAGGGGGAATCTTGAGAAGAGGGATAAGGGACAACCTTATCCGATGGACTCTTCTCATATAATCTATCATATCTTGACGTATACATTTCCTTCTCTCCCAAAGAGGAAAGGGGCAGGTCCAAAATACCAGAAGGATTTATAGTATCAAGGACAACATCTGAAAGGGAATTTGCACAAGAAAATATGGCCTTACCTGGGAAGGAATCCACCTTTTCGTTTACCACCACCTTTGTAATGTCATTATCCTCGAGCACTTTTATGTCACCTTTATCCTCTACGTCATTCTGAGCTCCCACAACCGACGTATCCACAGCTCTCTTCTTCGACCAAATCTTCTTATGTTTTATATAACAAGAAGCGGGATTTGGAGAATCTTTGATTAAGTGACCTACTTGCTGGAATCCAAAACAATGAAAAGGGATCTTCCAATAGTCCAGTATCTATCTCCATACACTCCCATGCAATTCCAATTTAATCTCCTCATATAAACCATCTCTAATATCTAGTTCCACCAGAATTCTAGAGCAACGTCTGTCCACTTTTTTATCCCAATCGTCTTCCAGAGCTACAAATCTTCCCAGCTTGCCTCCAATTGCCTCCAGCACTACTCTTTTCCATAATAGCATCGGAACACCTAGAAATATCACCCATACTTGCTGCAATTTTTGAGGTTCTCTTCCTGCATCAAAGTCTACCTGCCACCTTTTCATAATTAGCTCGGAAGGTCCCCACTTCCAATTACGATCCAACAGCTTGTGTCTATCCTCCTCTGATTTCACCTTGAACAAGATCTAGCCTCTGGACATAAAGTGGAAATGCAGGAGCTAGTTCAACATAATTTTCCAGTTTTCCTCCATCCAAAGTCTTAATGAGGCCTCGCCAACTACTTTACCGCAAAAATGGCCAACCAGAGCCAAATTAAGATAATCTAGGACTTCAACTATTCTGATATCTCTTCCTACTGATAGAGAAACATTCTCCTTTTTCACATGGGTTCTCATTTTCCTTTTGGGGCCATTATTAACCTCAGTCCTAAGTGTACCAGCGCCATGATTAAGTTGCGTGGGAGGGGAATTCATTCCAGATATCGGCATTGAACCGTGCGACGGTGCAATCTTTTCGATATGTTCAACAAAATATTTAATGCGACATTTAATTTCATTATTTGAGCTAAATATTGGAACCCCTAGAGAGAGGTTGTCGTAATCCACTTCGTCATCGATGACCATTCTTCTGATTTTAGCCGAAACAAACAATAATGAAGGTGCATCCAAATATTAGGAAAAGTTAAGACAGATAGTTCAAAACAGAAAAAATCAACAAAAAGGCCAACAACTGCTTCTTCGCACGTTCTTCGAACCAATGCTATGGAAAAAACTTCGGACCTTCGGATCCCCCTAGCCGTATAGATCCCTCCCCCAACTAACTCATATATATATATATATATATTATTTTACAAATATTTTGTTTAAATTTATATGTATGTGTCTTTTAGAGATATATATCGAAAAAATTATATATTTGTTTACATGTGAATTGTGATTTTTTAATGAGTTTTTTGTTTTCCTCAAACAGGTACTTTTGGGATATACCAATGGACGATGTTGATATATCGATTCATATAATTGTGTTGAAATCCCTAGAAAAAGGGGTTTACATTCCATTAGGACTGAGAAATTAACAAATATACTCTCAATTCAAAAACAAAAGTACTCTTGCTTTTGTCTTAGATGTATTGATAATGGGGAATCCATCGATGAGTGTAAAAAATAAACTGACAAATTTGTCAAACCTTGGGTACATGAAGAACTAACATCGTTGCCCCCATTTGCAAGTCTTACTGATGCAAATCTTGACAATGAAGCGGTTGTGATTGACAAATATTATGATTGTGTTTCCCATATGGTTAGAGAAGGTGATGTCTTCATTGTCATTGCACCAACAAATAATCCAAAAAATGTGCCTTATTACTTATTAAGATGCACTAGGTCGAAAAGCATGTTGATGAAAGAATTTAAATATCCATCAAATTATACATATGCAGTGGGTTCGGTGGTTTTATTGGGACATTTCTTGGAATAAGTAAAGAAATGTACTAACCATATTATTTTTCAATACTACCAGTTAGATGTTATACGTTCCCAGTATAGTCATTTGGTCATAGCAACTCAATTGCAATTGATTCCATTAAAGAGTAAGAAAAATTCAAAGCATCGACGATGGAAATTGTCAATAGAAGATCATAATGTCATTCTTGAAAATTTGTCACTAGCACATCTCATGTACATGGAACAAATTGGTTGATAATTATTTCTTTGATTGTAGACTTAGAACATAGAATTCTTACTGTTGGAATATGTTGTGATGATTTGGGTGGTATTGTTGGTGAACTATGGATTGTGATGTGCTTCTGTGAGGATGTCACATGTGCTTTGATTTTGGATATTTTAGAACAATCATAAGACTAAACAACTTACCGTGGATGTTTCCCCATTTGGGGTTTTACAACATAAATCTGATGTGTCATTTATTTTCTAGTCTCTAGATTTTTTACTAAATGATTATTTGATCATTGTTCAAAAAAATATATGTCTAATCAATTTAGGCTTTAAAAATAAAATAGTTCTTAGATTGTATTTAAAACTTAATGAATGGTGTTTAATATAGTTTTCTAGCTTGCATGTTTTCTTTCTCTACAAGTGGTTTCTTTTATAAGTCATCTAGTTCATTGTTTTAATATGAGATGTGAAGAATGAACTCAATAAGTGGTTGCATATAGAGAAAAAAATCAGGAAGTTGATACTTAGATATTGAAGTAACGATTACTTTGTTCAATTCCCTCCAAGATGCATCAATCAACTATATCTATAGAGAAAACAATATAAGGAAATTGATACTCTATCGAAGGAGTGGTTACAGTTTCCAAGGGGAACTTGGTCCATACTAGAATGTAACAATGACAAAAAGGTGCATCATCTACATGCTCCTCTCTTCTAGGTTTCTTAATGCACTTTTTCATTTGATAGATGGCATATGAGAAATTTTGTTAATTAATAGTTTTTGTATGAGAACTTGAACAAGGAGATATAAGCAAATCTATTTATTACTCAAGGAATTTATGATGTCTCTAAAATGAACATAGAGAAGGATATAAGCATCCATGTTTGTTATCTTATTTGTAAATTATTTTCGAAACTTGCATTTTCTTTATTAGCTTTCCTTGTAGAATTTGTATGAATTCTTTTCATTCCTTGTCATTTAAAATGTTGAGCTTCCTTCTCTACTAGCTTAAATCCCTTAAAGCCACCGTATTTATTTACAAAACCCCAATTTACCAAGACTCACAAAGCCCAAATTCATTAAGACCCACAAACATTAACACCTGGTTGCTATTGTTAAATATGAAAAAAAGACGCATCTAACTTCGGGCTCTTATTAAGTAGAGAAAGGAGACATATCTACAAAATTAATTGATGTTATATCTAGCATAATTGTTAGCATTAATTCATCCTTAATTTGACATAGTTATTGACACGGGTGGATCCTTAATTTGAAGCAATGATTTAACATGAGTGCAGACTTAACTTATGCACAATGATTAGCACTTTCAGTGCATCCTTAATTTGGCATTAACTACAATGTTAATACAGGTTAAAATTATTTCTCAAACTGATGGATTTTTTTTTTAATTTTATATATAATGAATATAATGGATGGTGTTAGACTTAATATATATTTATTGAATTCTAATTACATATTTTAATTTGATAAATTTAATGAAAGAGTTGAAGTTGTTAATTTAATGAGTTCTATAAATTTGACATTTTCTTTATAAATGTCTTAAATAGTATCCTATACCTATGCTTCAAACTATAACTAGCAATGTATCTACATTAAAAATATTAGTGTGACCAAATATTACTTTGAGTTATTACTTCTATAGAGTTAAGTGAAACTAATGAGCTTGTTTGTTGATTTTATTATTTCTCCAAAGGTTATTATTTTGTATTAGAAAATTGTTGCATCTTGTTAGATAACCTACTAATACACACAAAAAGGGGGATTATCTCAGTCTAAGTTTAAAATATTATCCATAAAAAGGTTGCATGCCTAATCAGAAAACCCTTCTATCCTTCTTAGAGGATTCATAGTTTTTGCTTGTGTAAAGCTAATAGAAAATGTACTTTGAAATACATAACAAATGGTAACTTTAGAAAACTTGCATATTATATGCATTCTCTATTTCTTTTGTAGATGGTTGAGGTGAATGAGTATTCTCAATCATGTACTGTCCAAGAAGATGGAGATCATATTGTTTACAATTAAACTCTTATTCCTATGAATAAATTTGTCATCTCATCCAAGGTGACTAGCTCATGGTGATTAAAAATGAGATAGAAGTTACATTGGTTCAAAGGTTCAATTTATACATATATTAATTCAAGAGTATATTAGACCAAATCTATATGTAGAATACAAACCAAAGACTAAACCTGAATTAATACATGGAATGGAAACCAAAGGCAAAGAAAGGGCTACATGATTGAAGTTCCATTAATTCAAAGCTTGAATTGAGAAAATATGAGAAAATATTATAGACTAAGTATATAAGTAGAATACAAACCCAACACCAAACCTAAATAAATACAGAAAATGCAATCCAAAGGTCAATGCAGGGCTACCTCTCCCAAATTAAAACTTGTAATGTTGTCCAAAACCAATCTTGTCTTTGTAAATCCCATTATTCAATGTTTTGGGATGAAAACATAATTCTTTGTGGCATGTTATTGATATTGCGTGGCAATGAATATAATTTATGATGCACCACGAATTGTGATAGCTATTCAAAGCATTGATTTAGACTTTAATAAATTAAAAAATTAGAGAATACTAAAATGGCACAATCCAAAATTTCGAAACTTTGATTTAGAATGGTTAAGATACAATTTATTTTATTAATTAAAATTCTGAAAAATCACAACAATATACATCTCACTTCATCTAAAACTAAATTCTATCTTCTTAAAAAATCAACTGCAAAAATGCATGTACATATAATAGGAGATTCCTAGATTTTTCAAAATGAAACAAACACCAATATCATTGCTCAAGAATCAAAATCCATATCATTAACTTATGCCATTGTACAAATTTCAAAACATGTCATGCATGATGATGAAAATGCTACAAAAATTGTAATATAGTTGACAAAGTGATTAGAGGCTAGCATGGCTCCTAACAAGGAACACTATCATTAAAAAAGGAAATAATTTCTTCCATGTTCAGTTGCCCCATAGGTCACCTAATTTCTGCTATGTCTCGGTGCCCCATAGCCTATCATGTTACACTTCACTGAATGGATGAACGAAAATTCACCCATGTTGCATCCACATGTTGACAAACTGCACACCTTATATGTGAAATAAAAATAATATAACAAAGGAAATGTAACAACTAGGATACCAATACTAATTTGTCATTAATCATTCCACAAAGTTCATACTAAAAAACAAAGTGCGTGACTACATCCCTTAGCAGGGAACTGCTCCACCATAACAAGGATCCTAAAAATGTACATCCATCAACAGAAATCAAAAGATACCAAATCTACTATAACTATATTAAGTCTAAAATGAGACAAAACAACTGGAGCACTACAACAAGAGGCTTAAATACCACATTACTAAAACATTTCAACAGCATGAAAGTGCATAAAACATATCACCACCTGCAAACACCACAACAGGATTTTATCAATAAAAATGTTTCATGTCCATAGAAAAAATTACTTGCAAGAGAGATAAAACAATACCATGGATTTTTTAGATATAAAAGGGGAAATGTATTAACAAGTCTGGATCCTGGGGATTCTATTATTGTGGCCAGCTCATTTTCCCACATGCTTAATTTAGAAAATTTAGCGGAAGAAGTTTAGATTGCTTATCGCTACTGAAATAAACAAAATAGGGGGGATTTTGCAGGTGAAATCAATGAAACTACTAAATCAAACATTGAAGAAACTTTTAAAAGGCTTGCATACCAATTAAAAAAATAATTCGCAGATGTTTTTTATGCTCTTAAGACTCAAATTGTTGATTTGGTGTTGACAGGATATCCAACACAGCTAATCCCAGATCATTGCTACAGAAGCATGCTAGGATTTGGAATTTCTTGTCTCAATTATATGGGAAAGATATTAACCCTTATGAGAACCAGGAGCTTGATGAATCTTTGCAAAGAGAGATTCGGGCTTCCTTCTGGATCGAGGAAGTTCAGCATACTCACCCTTCTCTACAAGATGAGATGCGAGCAGGAAATGAGCTATTTTCATGAAACAATTTGGAAGGGTGTCCCTAAGTTTTTGTGTTGTATTGATACCACCCTGAACTCAATTGGGATCAATGAAAGAGTGTCATATAATGTACCTCTTATACAATTTTCTTCACAGATGGGAGGTGATCGATATGGAAACCCTAGGGTAACTCCAGAAGTAACAACAAATGTATGCTTACTTGCAAGAATGATGGAAGCAAATTTATATTATTCCCAGATAGAGGATCTTATGTTTGAGTTGTCCATATGGTGTTGTAGTGATGAGTTGAGAGAGCGAGAACTGCAACTCCACATTGCATTAAAGAAATATGCAAAGCATTACATGGAATTTTGGAAATAGATTCCCCCAAATGAACCTTTTAGGGTGATATTGGGAGATGTACGAGAAATTTTGTACAATACTCATGAACATACTCGCCAATTACTTTCTAATGAAATTTCTACATACCAGAAGAAGTAACCTTTACAAATGTTGAAGATTTTTTGAAGCCACTTGAACTTTGTTACCAATCACTGTGTTCTACTAGGGACCAACCAATTGTATATGGTATTCTTCTTGATTTCATGTGTCAAGTTCCAAAAATCGGTTTGTCACTTGTCACGCTGGATATTAGATAGGAATCTGATAGACACACTGATGTTGTTGATGGAATTACAAGGTATTTAGGCATTGGATCCTACAAAATAGTCTGAAGAACAATGGAAATCATTGCTCTTTTTAGAATTGCAAGGTGAACGTCCCTTATTTGGGCCTAACCTCTGAAAAATAGATGAGGTTCTATATTTTCTAGACACATTGCATGTGACATCCAGGCTTCCTGCTAATAATTTTGGAGCATATATTATTTCAATGACAACTATAGTATCAAATGTTTTAATGCTTTAGTTATTACAATGGGAATGCCATGTGAAAAAACCCTTACGTGCTGTACCATTATTTGAGAAGCTTCAGATCTAGAGGCTACTCCTGCCACTTTGGCTAGATTGTTTTCAATAAACTGGTACAGAAACAGAATTGATGGAAAGCGAGAAGTCATGATTGATTACTCTGATTCTGGGAAGGATGTTAGTAGGATAAGTGCAGCTTGGGATTTGTACAAATCCCAAGAGGACCTTATAAAGGTTGCTAAATAATTTGGTGCTAAGTTGACAATGCTCCAGGTCGTGGAGGAATTGTAGGTAGGGGAGAGGCCCAACCCATCAGGCTATATTGTTAGAGCCTTTGGACACAATTCATCGCTCTTTTTGGGTCACTATTTAAGGGGAAGTCATAGAACAATCATTTGGTGAGGAACATTTTTGTTTCAGAACTCTCCAATGATTTACTGATACCACTCTGGAGCATGGAATGTGGCATCCAATTGCACCAAATCCTGAGTGGCATGCATTAATAGATGAAATGGTTGTTGTTGCTATAAAGGAGTACAGGTCTATTTTTTTCTAGGACTATAGATTCATTGAATATTTTTGTTCCTCAATGTTGGAATTGGAGTATGGTCGAATGAACATCAGGAGTCACCCCCAAATGTACATTTTTGGATAGTAGAAGTGACTCAAGCTACCTCCAATGTTAGAGTTAAGGTTCAATATGAGATTTTGCTGCCATAGGGTTGACCTTTAGCATGCCAATTTTGGGTTGATCCCTACCGCACCTCTTCAGGATGGATTTAAGGGTCGGAGCCTTAGTCCAAACGTCATCCTAGAGGAAGAGATGGTGTTTGGAGTGATATATCTTGACATAACCCTTCTAAGGAATATTCACCTAGTACCCGACCTGATTTTGAGTTTTGTTAGACCACATTTTGTATGGATATGTGTGGTCCCACAACATTGGTCATTCAGAGCCAGAGTAGGGAGTAGACATAAAAGATGAATCTCACCATATGTATTTTGCAGCTCTTGGAAATATGGAAGTTAACATTGGATCCTAAAATGAGCTAGAGTAGGCAGCATACATAGAAGATGAAGCTCACCATATGCATTTTGTATCTCTTGTAAATACGGAAGTTGACTTTGGATCCTAAAAGACCATATTTGTGCGGTATCTACTTTCAATCCCACATAGGAAATATCATTTTTTATATTACCTATATAGGGTAATTCATTAATGCATGACTCATATCCCATGATCATTAGTTAGAATGACCACTTTCGCATGATCTTGAATAGTCCACTTTGAACTCATTACATTGGGTGATTCTCACAGGAGTGAAGAAGTGGGATTGAAACTAGTGCTATGATTTCATAGCATCAATCATCAACTCAGGAGAAATTCACATGGGAGATTTATTTGAGACATTTGGGTGAAATATAATTTATTTCATCATGGCATACCTTCAACCTGAATTTGGAGAGTAGACACCAATCTAAACCTATAGCAAACATTTAAAAAAATGCATATGGGATTAAAGAACTTTGTTGGAAAGTAAACTTATCTATTGGAGTTGTGATGCAATAGAGGCATCAGATCTGTCCAACCTACTAGTATAGAAGAACTGTAACAAGAGTCTTATAGAGCATGAACATGTTGAAAGACAAATGTTAGTTGACCTTTAGTAGAAGCAAGATTTGTGGTGTTGAGAAGTTACATTTCTGGATTGTAGAAATTAGAAATATGGCTTGTTTCTAGAGTATCTTGTTTCCATATTCTTAGAGGTTTAATGGGAATATTTATAGTAGGTGGAAGCATAGAATGATTGTCATACTTTAGTATAGGGTATTAGATGAGTTGATGACATGGAATGTAGAACCCCTCATTTAGGGTTCCCTTGAAATGAACCTGAAACTTTAACAACTTCATACAAACAAATTAGCCATCATAGTTATTGGAAAAATAAGATAAAAAGCATGAATAACTTAACAAAAATAAGCAAAACCTTAACCTGTCAACCCGATCCAGTTGGTCCATTGTCGCCTTCTTCTTCCGTAGGATCCCTCCAGCAAAGCTCGTTTAACCATTGGCGAAGCAACCGTTAGCTTCGCCACCCAACCATAGGCTCATGCTTTCAATCGCATGGCCTCCCCCCAGCTTTGGGTCGTAAAGTTCACACACAATTCTCAAGAAACCCAGCTTGGGTTTCCCCCCCACCAAGATTTCCAGCCAAACCCTCAATAGCAGTAAGCCATGAGGTAACTCAATATTACGATAGTCATCCAGGGTCTGGGTCCTTTACCCATCCCCAAAGTCTCCCTTTTAAAGGAAAATCCCCTGCGACACATGTCGCTTCATCCATAAATAATTATTTAATTAATTCTTTAATGAAAAACAACTCACCCATCCAAGTGTCAGTTCCTCTAGGAGATTCACCAACATCCCTAAGTTTGCTCATGTTTGTCCCCTAGATATTTCACTTAACTCCTAGATTTGTGGTGTAGGTGGAGTTAACTAGGTGTCCATGCCTAGGATTCCATTTTGCTCCTAAATAAATATTTATAATATTTTTAAGTAATCAGGAATATCCTTTCATGTGCAATGCCTAAATAACACTTAATATTATTTAAATGCCAAAGTAATCATTTATGTGCAAATGCCTAAAGTACTCAAATGCATTTCTAAGTAAAGTTCTAATTAATTCTTTAATGAAAAACAACTCACCCATCCAAGTGTCAGTTCCTCTAGGAGATTCACCAACATCCCTAAGTTTGCTCATGTTTGTCCCCTAGATATTTCACTTAACTCCTAGATTTGTGGTGTAGGTGGAGTTGACTAGGTGTCCATGCCTAGGATTCCATTTTGCTCCTAAATAAATATTTATAATATTTTTAAGTAATCAGGAATATCCTTTCATGTGCAATGCCTAAATAACACTTAATATTATTTAAATGCCAAAGTAATCATTTATGTGCAAATGCCTAAAGTACTCAAATGCATTTCTAAGTAAAGTTCTAGGTGCAAAATTATACGTTTCAACGCAGTTAAGTTTAGCAATCAACTTTTACTAAGGACTCGGTGCCACGCCGTTGGGCCTCCTTGTTCCTTAATTTAATTTTCCTGACATGGCACCACTCCGTTGAGTCCATTCATCCGTAGTTTCCATTCCTCGGCAAGGCACCACATCGTTGGGTCCTTGCATTCACTCTTTCCGTTCTCGGCAGGGTACCACACCGTCGGGCCCTTCTGCCGTCATCCTTCCGTTTTGACTTGCGGTAACTTCATGTAGGGATTTCAGGAGCCGTTACCTTCCATCCTCCGTCTACACGCTATTAGGGACTAATGGCGTTGAGGAGTGAGTCCGTTCTCACTGCGTGCCCCCCAACTCGTACGTGACTAGCTCCGTCGTGGCCCAGCTCGTACGCCCTCACGCTTTCCTCTTGAGCAAGCGGATCAGTGCTTATCTGCTCAAGCGTGGTATTTCGTCGGAAGTCGACATCATCGTCGCTCTCCCTGTGTGTGATTTACTCGTACTCTATGACCCTTCATATTCCGTTGTGTGTCCATCGGTGAACCGTTTCACCTGTCTCTACACACATTTCTCACAAACGTAAATTAGTAGCACTGTCCTCAATAATCACAATTTGATTTATAAATCTGCTGCTTCATTAGGCATCTATAAATTACTCAATCATTACTCATTCATCTAATCACATAATCAATTGCACAACTAGTTGTTAAGCATCATTCATATGTACAGTTTTCATATCAAATTTAATCGTCAAACAACATGAAATAGTCCATTCACAATAACTACCCAAATGCACATATATCAATCAATCTTAATCATAAATATACTCAAAATAAAATCATAGGGTTATTTTATTAATGTTTCAAACAGTCGGGTCACTCAGCAGGTGCCCCTCAATGTCTACAGTAGTCTAGGGGCACTACATACACCCCTACTTATTTAGAACTTCGTCCCGAAGTTCAGAATAAAAATGGAAAACTATGACGCATCTCAGTTGTGTCCTCCCAAGTCACAGAGCTAGGACTGTAACTGTCCTACTGCACTTTGACTTGATCAATCAAGTATAATCATTAAGCAAGATGTAATCAATCAGTTATCCTACTCCACACATATAATTTAATTCCTTAATTCATTTATCAATTATTGTCGTCATTCACATCTTCAAGTTTTCCTCAATCATTTAAGACATAACAAGGCTCAAGAGACCACTAAATCGAAGTTGTTCAGCCGGGTCACTTGACAGGTGTCCTTAAGGTCCATAGTCATTCTAGGGCATTACATTTTAGTCCTTTCACCAGTATCATTATGTCTAGGTTAATAATATTATCACATCCTTACCTCATTTCATCCTTTCAGTCATCATATGACCTCTTCGGTAGGCTTACCCCTCACATTTGTGCGGGTGGTCATGGTCTCCTCGAGTCGTATCATGAAATTTAGTCGTCTTTCCTTTTAAGCTTCACCACATCGAGGGGTCATCATCATTGCGTTCAACTCATCATGTTGTTCATATCCATATGTCGTTTTACTAAAATCGTCTTCATTTGGCCCTTTCGGTGGACCTCCCCAATTAATAATTCTTCATTTACCATGTCACGGTCGCGTCAAGTTTGTACTTTTTCATTCTAAGGCATAAACTGAATGGAGTAAGGAAATATAGTTAGTTTACCCTAATCATAATTCCTTACAACCTCTTACTTCACATCCTCAGATTTATTTATTTTGGTTAGGGTATTCTAAGTCCTATTATCATTATTTATAGAAAACAAAAGCACAAGCAATTATACACGTTATCATAAATACAACTTAATATTAGGTACCAAAACACAATGCAACATCAATATGAAGCCAACTTTATCAATATGGTTGTTATGTCAACACTTAAATATTTCTCTACAAATTAAGCATAGCAAGTCTTATCTTTATAATTGTGTCACTACTCTGTATTCCCAAGCAAGTTAATTTTTCTTTTCTTTTCTTTTCATTTTTCATGGGTCAATCAACCTATATATTGTTATTGTTTACAAGCAACATTATATAAGCATATAAGTGCATAAAGTCACCTCTAACCCATTTATATGTTATCTTCTACGTTCCCCATTATTACCTTATAATTCTCCCACTAAATCTACATGCCATATATAATTCCAATAAACCTTCCACTAAATAATTTTGCAATATTTTTTTTTTTTTTTTTAAATAACCATTCCACTAAATAAGTATACAATACATGATTTTAGGAATATCCTTTCCACCAAATAATTACGAAATAATTTAGTGAATATATATATTATCCCTTCCACTAACTAAGTATTCAATATGTAATTTTCACTAACTTTTTCAATAAATGAGTATGCAATAATTTAAAATACCTTTCCACTAAAAAGTATGCTATATATACAATTTTAAAATAAATACCTTTCCCCTAAATCAATCTTCAATATGAAATAATGTTTCCACTAAATAGGTATTGTAGGGTCTTCTCCAAGGTGAATTTTTTTCATTTATTTATTTTGTTTTGCAATAAAACAAAAGCCAATAATAATAAGAATGCTAATTTTTAAGTGAATAACTCGTATTTTAGCTCTGGGACTAATCATAATTTTTATTATAATATATAGTAGGTTATTATAATAAATATTGTAACCTACTATTTTGCGATCATAATTGAACCAATTTTACACATTGATGATTAATTTTTTAAAATATTTGATGAGTACAAAAGTATATATGATGACTCATCTATTCTATACTCCAACACTCTAATTGACACCCATAAACTATTACGTAGTAATCTTTAGTAAAACCAGCGATTCTACTAGCAATACTTCTAACATTTTTCTTCTCATTTATTAAACATCACATCATCATTCATAAACCATTAATTTCACAACTAAGCATTCAATATTGCATTTATTAATATCACAAAATCACCATTCATATTTAACAAATACTTTACTACTAAGCATCTAATATTGCATTTATCAATATCGCAACCCATTACTCCTAAAAAGAAGCAACCTTACAGCTTGGCATCCAACGCTTCGTTTTTGCATCCAGGAGTAATTCATTAGTCTCAAAAATATCGGGCAACTCCTCTAACAACACGGACTTACACATGGTAGCCAGAAAGTAATATTTAAAACTCATCTAACTAACAGAACAATCCGCAAATCACCACCTAACATTTCGTTTAGTGACCGAAATATTACACAAATATTTTAACCAATGGATACTCCACAAATCGCACAGGTCAATCTATATGATGAAAATAAATTAATACACCGTAACAGTGACTCCGCATGACTGCTACGAGGCATCCTCCAAGCGTGGCCAAGTATGAACTTGGAGTCACCGAGATCTGTGGTCTTTCCACGTCTCACGCCAATGTATTAACTGGACATTGAGTCATAGGATAACCGTCCAGGTGTTGGAACCAGAACTCACCGTCACAGAATGAGGTAACGGGTCTGCGACTTAGTTAAAGGTTACCCTATAGTACTGAAACGGCCAAAATCGGGAGTGTACAGTTCAGTGAATAACACATGGTAAGGATTTGCAAATAAAGAGTTATGATATGTAATTTTACAGTAATCTAAGGAAGATTGTAAACTCAATGTCCTCAGAATTGAATTCATATAATGTAAATCCAGGTGGTAGAACGGTACACTAAAAGAAACAGAGAAGATACTATCGATTGGGTTATTCGTCTGGAACAATATCATCGACAGGGAGCTATAAAGGATTTTCTCAGCAGTGGATTGCACATAATAGGAATATATAAGCCAATATAATTCCGAGTCATGCGTAAATCTGAACACAAACATATATACTAAATAAATAATTGACCAATTCCGAATTTGCACATATTATGGTTATGTTTTTAGACTAAAAGTTCATACCCTTTTTTTTTAAATATTAGTTAATTTAAATTCCGCGCTGGAACAGGCGTAAAGCAGTTAGGAACTAAGGGAAGGAGCACGCAGTCTCTCATAGAGATTACGCACAGTTGATCAGGAGTAAGGCTAACTTTGGAGTTATCTTTTCTTGAGTGGATCGCAACCCCCAGTATGATATCCAGGATAGCTGTCTACAGGGTGCCATGATTTAAAGAGAACCTCGTACATTTTACAACAGCGTTTTAGAGGTGATTCGACTGCGAAATATAAGACAACAGGGATTTAATTGACAACAGAGTTTGAAATGTATCCATGGATCTAGATTTTAATTGTGATGCCACACGCTGATGCGATCTAAGGATAACTCAGATAGGAGAACAGAGATGAGTAAAAATTTGATCTCTGTCAACGTGAAGATAATTTCAATAGCAGTAATTGTAATCTTTCATAGTTCAGATCTCAGATGATTGGAACTCGAACTCCATCAGCAGCGATGGATAGTTAAACTCCGATCTTCAGCGTGAATATCAATTAAATAAATCAGAGGTTTAAGGACCCCCCCCAAAAAAAAAAGAATACTGGGATCGACTTGTCTCCGAGAATCTAAAAGTGAATTTCTACGATTTGCGACAGAGCTATGGTGGTCAAAAAGGGAAGAGTGGAATTGATCTATCCCCAAAGATCGGTAAAGTTAATTGACTCTAAAAAATTAAAACAAACAGGGTTTTAAAAAAAAAAAAAAACAGAGAGCTTTGATCCAATCCGTGGAACCTGAAAGTTAAAAATGGATCTCATGCAAGATTGTAAACAGAATTTAAAATAAATGAAAACAAGGGAGTCGATCTATGTTATAAGATCTGAAACGCAATTCAAAACCCGCAATAAAAAGAAATTGCGAGCATAGTTTAACCCATTGAAAATTGCAACAGAATTTCAATTACAAAAATTATATACAGCGAGTCGATCTATGTTATGAGATCTGAAACGTAAATCGAACCCCAAATAAGAAAAATTGCGAACAGAGGTTAACCCATTGAAAATTGCAACATAATTTCAATAACAAAAATTATATACGGATTCGATCTATGTTATGAGATCTGAAATGTAAATCGAACCCCAAATAAGAAAAATTGCGAAGGGAGTCGATCTATGTTATGAGATCTGAAACATAAATCGAACCCCAAATAAGCAAAATTGCGAACAGAGGTTAACCCATTGAGATTTGCAACAGAAGATTAAGATCCAGATCTACCCAGCGATTCACGCTATTTTGTTTGCACAGGGATTAGAAGTCGCGGGTCTGCTCTAGTGATTTTATTTAAATTTAATTGCACAGAGAATCGAAATCAACTATATATTCACTAATTTCATTTTACAGAGAATCGAAATTGGCGAATTGGGTTCATACAGGATTCGCGGATATTCATCTATAATACTTATATCCAAAATGATATTCATCTCTAATACTTATATCCAAAATTCCAGAATGTAACTAACACATGAATTTATGCTTTTTTTTTTCTTTTCTTTTTTTTAGATCTCTTAATTCTTAAATAAAATAGGATATAAATCAATTGAGTGCATGAACCTGTATGGGTGGCTGCTCCAACGGTTGGTGTAGCTCCAATCCCGCTGTCGACCTCCACGAATCACCGACAAGACCCCTAATAGAAAGCATGAGTCCGGTGTCCTCAAGGCTCGACCGGCTCTGATACCAAATGTAGAACCCCTCATTTAGGGTTCCCTTGAAATCATCCTGAAACTTTAACAACTTCATACAAACAAATTAGCCATCATAGTTATTGGAAAAATAAGATAAAAAGCATGAATAACTTAACAAAAATAAGCAAAACCTTAACCTGTCAACCCGATCCAGTTGGTCCATTGTAGCCTTCTTCTTCCGTAGGATCCCTCCAGCAAAGCTCGTTTAACCATTGGCGAAGCAACCGTTAGCTTCGCCACTCAACCGTAGGCTCATGCTTTCAATCGCATGGCCTCCCCCGAGCTTTGGGTCGTAAAGTTCACACACAATTCTCAAGAAACCCAGCTTGGGTTTTCCCCCCACCAAGATTTCCAGCCAAACCCTCAATAGCAGCAAGTCATGAGGTAACTCAATATTACGATAGTCATCCAGGGTCTGGGTCCTTTACCCATCCCCAAAGTCTCCCTTTTAAAGGAAAATCCCCTGCGACACATGTCGCTTCATGCATAAATAATTATTTAATTAATTCTTTAATGAAAAAAAACTCACCCATCCAAGTGTCAGTTCCTCTAGGAGATTCACCAACATCCCTAAGTTTGCTCATGTTTGTCCCCTAGATATTTCACTTAACTCCTAGATTTGTGGTGTAGGTGGAGTTGACTAGGTGTCCATGCCTAGGATTCCATTTTGCTCCTAAATAAATATTTATAATATTTTTAAGTAATCAGGAATATCCTTTCATGTGCAATGCCTAAATAACACTTAATATTATTTAAATGCCAAAGTAATCATTTATGTGCAAATGCCTAAAGTACTCAAATGCATTTCTAAGTAAAGTTCTAATTAATTCTTTAATGAAAAACAACTCACCCATCCAAGTGTCAGTTCCTCTAGGAGATTCACCAACATCCCTAAGTTTGCTCATGTTTGTCCCCTAGATATTTCACTTAACTCCTAGATTTGTGGTGTAGGTGGAGTTGACTAGGTGTCCATGCCTAGGATTCCATTTTGCTCCTAAATAAATATTTATAATATTTTTAAGTAATCAGGAATATCCTTTCATGTGCAATGCCTAAATAACACTTAATATTATTTAAATGCCAAAGTAATCATTTATGTGCAAATGCCTAAAGTACTCAAATGCATTTCTAAGTAAAGTTCTAGGTGCAAAATTATACGTTTCAACGCAGTTAAGTTTAGCAATCAACTTTTACTAAGGACTCGGTGCCACGCCGTTGGGCCTCCTTGTTCCTTAATTTAACTTCCCTGACATGGCACCACTCCGTTGAGTCCATTCATCTGTAGTTTCCATTCCTCGGCAAGGCACCACATCGTTGGGTCCTTGCATTCACTCTTTCCGTTCTCGGCAGGGTACCACACCGTCGGGCCCTTCTGCTGTCATCCTTCCGTTTTGACTTGCGGGAACTTCATGTAGGGATTTCAGGAGCCGTTACCTTCCATCCTCCGTCTACACGCTATTAGGGACTAATGGCATTGAGGAGTGAGTCCGTTCTCACTGTGCGCCCCCCAACTCGTACGTGACTAGCTCCGTCGTGGCCCAGCTCGTACGCCCTCACGCTTTCCTCTTGAGCAAGCGGATCAGTGCTTATCTGCTCAAGCGTGGTATTTCGTCGGAAGTCGACATCATCGTCGCTCTCCCTGTGTGTGATTTACTCGTACTCTACGACCCTTCATATTCCTTTGTGTGTCCTTCGGTGAACCGTTTCACCTGTCTCTACACACATTTCTCACAAACGTAAATTAGTAGCACTGTCCTCAATAATCACAATTTGATTTATAAATCTGCTGCTTCATTAGGCATCTATAAATTACTCAATAATTACTCATTCATCTAATCACATAATCAATTGCACAACTAGTTGTTAAGCATCATTCATATGTACAGTTTTCATATCAAATTTAATCGTCAAACAACATGAAATAGTCCATTCACAATAACTACCCAAATGCACATATATCAATCAATCGTAATCATAAATATACTCAAAATAAAATCATAGGGTTATTTTATTAATGTTTCAAACAGTCGGGTCACTCAGCAGGTGCCCCTCAATGTCTACAGTAGTCTAGGGGCACTACATGGAATTATCAAAAAGAGTGTTTTTTCAAATTCATGATTGACTTAGCTTAAATGATCCATTGGAAGAAAACACACACACACACACATCGAAAGAAACCTCTAGTAACTAAATACTATCAATTCAATTTTAAAACCATCAAAATTACCCCTCAACATGTGTACTCAACCTTCCAAATCCCAAGTTAGTTATCTTCTCACCATATTTAATTTTCCTGTAAAACTTGAGGTCCACTTTTACCATACATGCTTACCTCTTTTGTTTTATTATTATGGGCATTGTAAGAAAATTGATGAGTTCTTTTGTTTTCAAGTTGGGGCCATCTATGCAATATGACTGTTATGTTTTCAAAGACTCATGTTCTAAACTCAATCATAATTCTTAATCTAACAAAGAATGCATAGAAGAAGCATAAAGCGAAATTGAGCAAGTAATGTCATCCACTGGTATGTTAGCAATTGAAGTAACTAATATTAGGGAACTAATTGATAAAGATTCATTTCATAATCAATGTGAAGTCATGTATTCTCAGTTTATAGACTAGCATGGATGTGGAAGTAATAGAAAAGGATCAATAGAGCCTAAAATTGTTTAAAGTGAGTTTGTTTATAAAAATGAGAATATGTAGAATCATGACACTCATTTAGGCAAAGTCAGACAAGATATTATTATGGAACATCAATAGTTTCCAAACCAATGAATGTTGAAAAAAGAGATGTATGTTCTCTTGGGAGATTTGAAACCTACAAAGTCATTGGACCCATTAGTAATGGTTATATAGCCTCACTCGTTAGTAATGGTTATAACTTCCTTTACACTAGTATTAGGAGATTCAAAGGGGGAGGATTGAAGAAATAAAATATATATCTAGGCTTTAGAATATTTTAGGTTATTATGGTTCTCTAGTTTTTGGCCTCTCAAATACTGAAAAGAACAAGTTCAAACTACAAGTTGTTTAGCTAGACACTCCATCAAATAAAATTGAATATAAGACCACAACTGTGTAGGTGATCTTAATCAAGTAATGTCATATATATGATTGAGTGGAATAGGTAGAATAGGGAAATGGTTTCAAAGATATTGATACCATCTACTATTGATATCAATAAGCTCCAAGTCCTATTTAGCAAGTTGGATAAATAGTTAAATCACAAGAGGATAATACATAGTGAAAGGATAACCAAGAAAAAGGATTTGGAATTAAAGATATTATCTTTGGTAGTTACACCTTTTGGAACTTAAAGTGCTAATATTCTATTACATTAAGGAAACTGGAATCAAGATATTTAAGTCAAAGATTAAAATGCCATCAATTGATCATCAAGAGTTAATGGAATTGATTACATCTTAGGAGGAATATAAAGTATTAGTCAATGAAACTCATTGCATCTTTTCAAGAAAAGTACATTTACAAAGTAATTATCCTATAACAATGCGAGGTGAATATCACGAAATGATGAAAAAACATCATAATAATACCTACACACTAGGAATGCAAAAAAATGGTATCATGAAATGATGGATGAACATCATAGTAATTCCTACAAACTAGGAATGCAAAAAACAATAGTAGAAACACTTTCAAAATAAACAACATATTGAAGAAGCATTCTCATAGACTTTCATTTTCCTAGGCCCTCTCATGAGGGATTCAAGCTTAATATGAATGTTACCAATACTGCCACTTGCATGAGACATGTCTATCATATAAAATCAAAATGGGGCCAAAACAAGGAATCAGGCCACTAGGTAAAACCAGGCGACTAATCAGACAAACAAAGCAAATACATATCTAGGATTCGAACAGCTGACCTGTACAAAAAACAATCGACAAAAGAGGGTACAATTCACTCACATCATAAGCTTCAGATATCTATTTGAATTTGGCTTCGGCCTCCTTCTTGTTGTTGGAGTTTTTGTCAGGGTGCCATTTCATGGCCAATTTTCTATACGCTGTCTTCAAATCATCGTCACTGGCATTCTTCCCCACATTCAGAATGTTATAATAATCGACACCCATGATGACTCCCCTTCTTCGATCTTAACACAATTGAGAATGAGAAACTGCAACTCTCGAGATTTGAATCCTTGACCTTACGATCGATGCTAGCAAGTCGAACCCTTCACCTATAGGACAACAGAAATCCTGGAACCTCTAATCTCTTAGCAACATGTGCTCTGCAAAAGGAGGAAGAAGGAGGAGAATGTCACCGCTAGGGGCATTGTTGAATATGCAGGTTCAATACATGAGCAACCAAGCAAGAAGTAAGCATGCACACTCATCCATGGAGAAGACAATGTAATGGGGCGGAATGTTCAGTCGTCTTGTTCATTCATTGTGGTAGTAATTCTACAATAAGTGGAGAGGTTGGAGCGGTTACACCTGCTCCAACTGCTCATTAGTTAATTATACACATAAATACAAGATGATGAAAAACGATGGCTAAATGGCCCTCTCAACATCTCCCCCACCAACAAAATGCTTCTTCATCCTGAAGAAGACATGCAAAAACAACCATGAGTCGTGATTTCTTTATCCTCCATCGGCATTCTGGCAGTGGTCAATCGATCCTCGCCCTTTCACCTTCTTGCCGACATTCATCTTCATCGGTCCAGGAACTATGAGGACTTTTATTGTTCGATATTTCTACCCTATAGTGAGGAGATGGACACTACGAACTAAGCGGGGTTGACAGGTAAACACATTGATTATGTTGCATTTAGTTACTGCAAAATAAAGAGATTTGGATTGAGAGAAATAACTCTTTTCGACAATTGATCCTAGCTTTCACTTGGTCTCCTATTTTCTCTTTTTCTTGGCGAACCTGCAACACAAAAGATACCTTCCTCAACGTATCTTGACCATATAACATATGATTAAATTATAAAGCAATTTAACATCAACTATAATCAAGAATTAAGCCAAATAGACATGCAATCCAATAGATATATGATTTGGGACACAGGAAGGGTGTTTTGACCTTTTTATTGTCAAAGAAACATGAAATCAGTACAATATAGCTGACATGTAAAGATGTTTCTGCAACCGGATCCTGGGCTCCTGCTCTTCACTCTAACTTGGGACTTTCCTCTAGCGTAACAGTGCTTAAATCCTTTCTCCTAGGTCCCTCTCTCATGGATCCTCCTTGTATTTATGGGACAAGGTAGGAAAATTAGATAGAGAGGTGGTTGAATTGGGAGGTTGGGGAAGTTGCAAAACCAACTTCAACTAATCCCAATTCATCAAATTAATATATTTTTTATTTCATCTTAAGATGTACACGGGTTTCATACCACAAGAGTAGCGTACAGAAAGCAACTTTTGGGATTTACAACAAGCGTTTACAACTTTTTGGGAGATGTACGCTGGTTGTCCTTGAGGAGAGTAGGGTATTTATCAAGGTGTACGTTGGTCTAAATTGCAGAGAGGGGCGTACATGTGGCAAAAGCAAGGAAACATGCAATTTTTGCAGGTGAGGATTGTACTTCTGGCAACAAGTCATCCAAGGAAATCTAGCTCTTCAATCCTTTGTGTCCTTTTGTGTGATCTACAAGGCAAGGTGATCACGGGATAGAGAAGTGCAGATTTGACCTATAACAGATGCCCCCTAATGTGTGAGTTCATAGGGAAACGATGGCCGAAATACATTATAATTCCAAGTTAGAGGAGGAGCAAGAAAGCACAGAACCAAGTCACAAAAACACCTGAAACAACGATCAAGGTCAGCGAGCAATTACAATATTGACATCATATATATGTGTAGCATGATACAACATGATCTCCGATACATAAATAGGAGATGTATATATAGAGCATGGCCATGAGAATACAAACGTGGATCCATGTCAAAATGAAAGATCATAGCCATAACAACAAGCTGGATCTATGTCTCATGAAGAGACAAAATGAGTGAGGCTCAATCTTGCGCAGCTTGGGCGATAACATAAATATGGTGATGCTATCATAGGCCCAAGGTCTTCATCCAAAACAACCCAAGGTACAAACCCTATCCATGCGAATAAATGAGCTGGAAGTCGAACATGGGGGGTATCGTTTGATTACCGTTCATTGATGTATACTGTTAACAAACGCGAGGGATTCCATCGATAATGATAATGGGGCCCAAGGTACCTAGTACGATCCAACAAGTGTGAATAAGAGGACTTGAATTCAAACACTTGAGGAACCCGTCGAATAAGAGACATTGATGTATTCCCATTTATTCAACGACGAGGGAAACTGCCACTGATGACTGCAATCCCCAAGGTACTAACCAAAACTCTAATCTTTGTTCCCAGAGCATAATGAGTTGAATTCGATGGGAAGAAGTCCGCTGGAAGGGAGGCATTAATGCATCCTACATCATCCAACACGAGGAAAACTCACAGGTATGAGCTGATGTGGAGTAGGACGAGTAACAAGATGAAACAATCTAACACCAGGATGGCCGACACATGAAGTCAAGGTAAACAGCATAATGTCCGACACAAGCTGTATCCTTGAACAGTGAGCATGACACAAAGTGACTTAGGCAGTTTTCAACATGAGGGGAAAATGATATAAGTCTGCGATGTAGGAGACATAATAGACCCTCCATATGGTTGGAAGAATAGCCAACCGGGGGAGTAAAAAATGGGAGATCAGGTTCACCCTAAGGCAAAAAACTAAAACCCAACTGACATGAAAGACTCAAGTAGGTGTTGTGTTCAAGGACATGACTGACATAACTTCCTTTGAAACTGAAAGAAATGTGATACACCCTTCTTATCCCTTATTCTTTTTGATAAAAGAATATCCTTCTTGTTATTTTAATGAGTCCAAGAAGAAAAGAAAACTCAATAGGTCCAACCATGTAAATAATTTAACGAGCCCATGGGAGGAAGACTCGGGACCTTCTTCATTTTTTACAGAGTTCGAAAAAGAGATAGACGAATATTCTATAGTACTGATCTCTGGATTTTAATATCGAGCCGAGATCTGTTCTTTCTTGCCAGTGTTTTCAATTTTAAGGAGTCTAAAAAACTTAAACAATAACTCCATACACCTACTCGTGGATTTTAATATCGATCCCAAGTAGGTTAATGCTCGTCGGTGTTTTCCTGTTTATAGAGTCTGAAAAACTTAAACAATCCTCTATTTACCCTCTCGTGGATTTCACATCGAGCCCGAGTAGGTGAATGCTCGCTTGGTGTTTTCATGTTTAGAGAGCCTGAAAACCCTAAAGAGAGGCTCCAAAAGTCCTTTTTCATACAGCTAATCCCCTCCCCTGAAAACATATAAAACAATGAGAGGAGAACTCTTCTAGACACGTATGACTAGAGTATTCCTTTTTCGTAATTAATCCGCAAGGGTCCGGAAAAGGGTTAAACTTATACCTAAGTGGATGGTTCTTCACTTCCTTTAACGAGCTTGAAGAGGCCAAGTTTGCTCGGAAATCTTGTCATATTTAAAGAGTCAAACAAGAGCGTGAAAGAACTTTATAAAGATCTTTTTCGTAAAGTTTTAACGAGCCCAAAAAAGTAAACTCATGACCTCCTTACTGTTTTTAACGAGCTCAAAGGAGATACAGAAAAATGCTCAGAACTTCCTTACTGTCTTTAACGAGCTCGAAGTGAAGGTGGAAGAAATGCTTGTAGCCTCCTTACTGTTTTTAACAAGCTTGAAGTGAAGGTGGAAGAATGCTCGTAACTTCCTTACTGTTTTTAACTAGCTCGAAGTGAAGATGGAAGAAATGCTCGTAACTTCCTTACTATTTTTAACGAGCTCGAAGTGAAGGTGGAAGAATGCTCGAAGGTGGATCAATGTCCAAATGAATGGCATACTGCATTATAGACTCTAAGAAAACTTCATCAGATGGAAGTATATCATCCCAGATGGAACACATATCTAAACATTCAGATGGAGTCATCACCTGGTCAATTGCCGGGATCCAGTCCCGAGAAGGTAAGCATGAATTCAAAGGCTTCTTCTCAGTAGCAATTGGACTCAAAGAACAATATACCACAATATTTGATTGTCACATGGTAGTGCCTGCTGGCAAGGGATACACTTTGTCTATAGTTGGGTAATAAGCAGGATCAACAAATGTAAGCTGATCGATAGTGACAATGCTTCCATTGTGAGTAAAATGCATCACACGGAAGAGCGTAGACACCACAGCCTGCATAGCATATACGTAATCATGCCCGAGGATCATATCAAAGTCCATAGGATCCCTTAAAACCATAAAATCAACTAAGACTGTTTTTCCACCCAAAGTAACAGGTACTTGGGGGAGGAATCCCAACGGTTCACTGGGTCTTTTATCGAAAGTCAACGGCCAATTAACAGCTATAACAAGGTTAGGGAAACCTAAATCTCTCCATGCATAAGGGGATAAGATACTAACAGAGGCTCCTTCGTCTACAATACATCGATGAACTACGTGGTTTTCAATATCAACCTTTATCTGAAAAGGTGTAGCAGAAGGAAGGCGAGGCCCAGTTAGACTATTTCAATCAAAGGAAATGATCCCATAGCTCGGTAGGGGTTCACTCGGCACAGATGAAGTGCCCCCTATTTCAGAAACATTTGAACTGGTAATGCAGAAGACTTCAAGGACAGGTGCATCAGTATCTGAAGGATTGATGGGATTGGTCGAAGATTGCATCGATTCGATCACTTCACTCTCCGAAGAAAGAGTGGGGTTGACTAATGATTGCATTGGTTCAACCACTTCATCAACCAAAGGTTGATCAGGCTATTGGGAATCTATAGACAATTCAGGAGCAGAGGATCCTTCAGACATGGACCACACTCTCCACACCTCTGGAATAGCAGGGCACAGGTGAGTAAGGTGATCTCCCTTACAAAGTTTATAAGGGAACTTTGTCTTCTGTCCTATAAGCTTAGACTCCTTTACAACAATAGTACTCTCAGCATGACTAGCATTGGCTGATAGCGTGCCCCCAGCGTGACTTGCAGTGGCTGGTTTCTCAAAAGCAGAAGACGTTTGAACTATGGACCACATTCTTTGCACTTCTGGAAGTACAGGGCACAAATAGGTCAGGTGGTCTCCCTCACAAAACTTACAAGGGAACTTAAGCTTCTGTTTGTTAGGTTTGTCGACAATGTTAACTTTCCCAGAATGAATTGCAGTGGTTGATTCAGTTTCTCCAGTATGACTCACAGGAACTAGTGACTTGTCATTAATATGACCAGCAGTGATCAATGACGTGTCCTCAACATGAGAAACAGTGGTTGAAGACATACTTTCAATATGATTTGCAGTGACTAAAATTTTACTCCCAGCATGACCTCCAGGGGCTAGATAGTTGCCCCCAACATGACCTTCAGAGGCTGGGTGGGTTCCCCCAGCATGACCTTTAGAGGATGGGTGGGTGGGTTCAGTATGACTTATAGTGACTAAGCGAGTTCTCCCAACATGACCACTAGAGGTTGGGTAGGTGCCCCCAGCATGACCTTCAAAGGCTGGGTGGCTGCCCCCAGCATGACCTTCAAAGGTTGGGTGGTGAGGTTCAGTATGATTTCCAGTGACTGAGATTTTTCCCCCAACATGACTTCCAGAGGTTGGGTGGGTTCCCCCAGCATGACTTCCAGAGGCTGGGTGGTTTCCCCCTTGCTTTGGCATCTTCTTCCTATTCTTCCTTTGTCCATTCCTTTTAGACTGCTGGTTACTAGTATTATTACTTTCACCACATGAGGTAGAAGGAGGAGGAGAATATGTTACTGGCAAAGATGGCATAGGGTTCTGATGCTCTTGATGTGAGGTGCTTACTTGAGAAGCATCAGGAGAATGCAAGGCATTCAGAGTGGAAAACAACCAAACCGGTAGCCCGATAGTGAATCCAGGAAGATTCAAGGTAGCCATTAAGGGAGTACCAATGTTCCCAATGAATGGAAAAGCACAAGGAGCCCCTTCAATAGGGGTCCCTTGATTGGTGCTCACCGAGATGCTTTCCATAGCTTCTGACTCAATGGACCAGAAATATCTAAGGCCAACTAAAAACAAACGACACAAAGAGCACACCACTCAAAAATTCATAGGTAATAAAACTAGGCAAACAATGGAAAATAATCTCGGAAGCAAGTCTGGGATGATTAGGGCCCAGAACATACTAACAGAGTACTGACGGTCAGTTACGTGGCGTCCTCCGGAGGTCCACTAGGTGCAAGCACTTGAATCACCAAACCGCTTCCCCGGGATTACTGCCAAAGGGTTACCTTCCACGTCTATCCGAGGTAAAGTGGGAATAACCGCCCACTCTACCTGTGTAGGGTCCTAAAGGTCTGATACTAAGGCTACCATCAATACGAAATAACCTGGGGGGGACAGTCATCAGCCTAGTCGGAACGCATGGGCAGGGTAACAAATCCCGAAGTCTGAAAGGACCCCCGTACGTGAGTCAACTCTGGTTTATGGTCAAAAGGAAAGTGAGGGGATATCCTCAACAATTCCAATCTCCCACGGCCTCGTGCTTAGCTCTGGTTTAAGTAGAGTTTCCGAAGAGATTTTGATACAGATGGATTTACCTAAAAGATAGATGTACTACAATTGTTGAGTAATGAAGCCAGTTTCGAGCAGTTTAAGGTGATTTAAGCTCGAAACTCTAGCCTAAGCTAGTTGATGTCGTGTATACCTAAAAAAGAAAAATGTTGCTAATTAATTTTATTAGGATTTCTTTTTAAATGGCAGTTCTTACTCAAAGGTTGTAGTGAAGTGTGTGGCATGGTTGTGACTGAAATGGAAAGTACATAAAAGTAAAGAACTTTCACTAAACTTTCTCATTCATTGTTTTCCAAAAATAAAGATAAGCAAACCTAAATCAAAATATTTTTGTATTTTCTTTTAATATTTTGAAGCAAACTATGCTACTCCAAAACAATGCAAGATCTTACTACTAAGCAAATTGAACAATTTTTTGTCTTTTCTGATAAATGTAAAAGAAAAAGCACTTTGTACAAAAGCAAGCAAGATCTAAATATAAAGCGTGTGTAAGACAGACATCTAAATGGCTCAAAGCAAACGAATCAAGAGACTCGATGAAGACTTGACTTACCATGTTTTTGCAAAAGAAAAACTCAAGGCTTGGAAACAAAGCGAAAAAGAAACGGGAAAAAGAGACACTTGTGACGGCAAGGAAGATCTAAATAGGTTGCTCCTAAGTATCAAAACCCTAAAAAAAACACTAAGCCAAGTAAAAAGTAAGCAAGCGAACCAAGAATGACTTTAACAACAAACAGACTCAACAGAAAGACAACTAACAAGCTTCAACTTACTTGAACTGAACTGATAAGATAATCGGCAAGCATCTGAACCAAGCAACCTTTCGAAAGAAACCCTAAGGACTCAATATTGACAGTCAAACCATAATCGGAAGGATGAGACAAAGAGAAAGCATGCTATATGTTGCAACAAACAACAAACACTCAAAATGCAGGTCTGTATCACTGAAACAACAACTAGGGTGAAGATATGCAGCTATGTCCGAAAGAGAACAGTGCATGAACTTCAAAATGGGCTAGTAAGCGGCAAAGACACTTAATCAAAGACTCAAGCAAGCAAAAACAAGCTAAAAGAGATTGGAGAGGTCAATAAGACTCAATAGAAACATAGGAGGTCTCAAGGGTCAATGTAGACAGCAAAGCAACAGGCTGGACCAACAACCAAAGCTTGGAAAACAAACCCTAACTGCAAAACAGGACACTGCAGGAACATACACCACTATGCAGTGTTACAACCAATGTACATCAGGACAGGTATGCTATTGTGCAGTGCAAGGAGGAGCGTTCATCAGGTAACAAACGCAGCTACGAGTAGGGGAGACCAGCGTACATGCCTCAAAAGGGAACAAACAGGCTTTGTAAACCAACAACTGATGTGAATCAAGCAGATAGGAAAGGTAACACAGACCTACAAGGCCTCTCAGACAATCAAAGAAGACTGAAAAATGGGCTAGAAGGAAAACAAAACTAAGTCTCCTAGAGCAGTGAAACACACGGTTACTCCCTAGCGGAGTTGCCAGTCTGTTGTTCGGGATTTCTACCCTATAGTGAGGAGATGGGCACTACAAACTGGGTGGGGTTGACAGGTAAACACATTGATTATGTTGCATTTAGTTAGTGCAAAAGAAAGAGATTTGGATTGAGAGAAATACCTCTTTTCGACGGTTGATCCTAGCTTTCGCTTGGTCTCCTATTTGCTCTTTTGCTTGGAGAACCTGCAACACAAAATATACCTTCCTCAATGTATCTTGACCATATAACATATGATGAAATTATAAAACAATTTAACATCAACTATAATCAAGAATTAAGCCAAATAGACATGCAATCCAATAGATATATGATTTGGGACAGGAAGGGTGTTTTGACCTTTTTACTGTCAAAGAAACATGAAATCAGTACAATATACCTGGCGTGTAGAGATGTTTCTGCAACCGGATCCTGGGCTCCTGCTCTTCACTCTAACTTGGGACTTTCCTCAAGCGTAACAGTGCTTAAAGCCTTTCTCTTAGGTCCCTCTCTCATGGATCCTCCTTGTATTTATGGGACAAGGTAGCCAGTTTATATCGAGAGGTGGTTGAATTGGGAGGTTGGGGAAGTTGCAGAACCAACTTCAACTAATCCCAATTCATCAAATTAATATATTTTTTATTTCATCTTAAGATGTATGCGGATTTCATACCATAAGAGTAGCGTACAGGAAGCAACTTTTGGGCTTTACAACAAGCGTTTACAACTTTTTGGGAGATGTACGCTGGTTGTCCTTGAGGAGAGTAGGGTATTTGTCAAGGTGTACTCTGGTCTACAGTGCAAAGAGGGACGTACATGTGGCAAAATCAGGGAAACATGCAACTTTTGCAGGTGAGGAGTGTACTTCTGGCAACAAGTCATCCAAGGCAATCTAGCTCTTCAATCCTTTGTGTCCTTTTGTGTGATCTACAAGGCAAGGTGATCACGGGATGGAGAAGTGCATATTTGACCTATAACAGCTTCCACGCTCTACCTTTACACCATCTCACCAACTGCCTTCAAACTTCTAGAATCGCACTGAAGAGATGTTTCTGTATTTCAGCACCGGGGGGCTCAATCAGTTTAGGTGTTCTTTGTGGCATCATCATGTGATCATTAAGCTCTTTCTTGTGTGTGATGTAAGATGACTTCTGCTTGAATATGGTCTTCATCAATAGCTATTGTCGTGAGAGTGAAACAAATTCCTGCAAGATGATATGTTTCCTACTCATGTGCATGATCTTGGTCGAGACCTACTACTTGAATCGACTCGACTCGACTGACCATGGTCAAAAAGAGACCGAATTGATTTACAACTGTGGAGGGGATCGCCTACCTCAAAGGAGACTTGTGTTTAACCCCCTCAACTATAAATATTACAATAGGAGTCACATTGGTTTTGGTGATACAATCGACTCCAAAATTTAACGAATAACTTCAATTACATAGAATGACTTATCGACCAAGAATGTACTATCAACCATATATTACTATTAACTCATGTGTCGAGCAATTTGCAACTAACCACTTTTAAGGACCGACAATAATGACATTGACCAACCATGAAGGAAATAGCACCAACCAATTAGTATCGACCATAAGACAAAAAAATTGGCATCGACCAAGGGCCGGCCATCGACCAAACTTTTACTTGACTTGATAGTTCTTTGCCTAATACAAGAAAAAACTTTTACTATATGCCAATGCAGGACTTTAAATATATCAATCATAGACCATATCAACAATATATAAAATAAAATAAAATTTCAACTACTCGAGGTCAAATATACGTGGTCGATGGATATGATGTGCATTGGTTGTCGGCTTGCAATACCAATGAATTTGTGGTCATCCAATCCAACTCCAACCGCTTGGTGGACTGACTGCTCCAATCGATCGATAAGAAATGATACTACCGCTCAAAATCAGTGTCGACCATCCTTAATAATCATGAATTCCATGATCATATAGCTTGAAAAACAAATCTTTCGGCCCTCCACTAACCAGCTACACCATCCTTTTACTTATGCACATTCGTTTGGATAGTCTATCGTACTCGATGGATCCAGATTTGATGATCAACTGCACTAGTCAATGAAAATTTAGCACACTTTCCACGTGTGACCAACAGTCAATGGTCGAATACATGTTCCTGTCATTGTGCTTGCAGCAGATGGGAGGCTATGGTCGCTCAATCAACTAACTCACTCTTTCGGTCGAAACTGTCAGCGGTTGATTGTTGTTTACTCACGACGGTTTCAAAAAAACGGATTGTTCTTGATAGATTGGTCGACTAGTAGACTGACCATTCTTTCAACAAAAAATTGATCTGTCACTTTTAAATCTCCAACCAAAAGTTATACAACTAGGTGCTCCGGTCAATAATCTTGCTCGCTCAATAGGAAACTCAACATCCTGCTCTACAATAGTCTCCATTGTGCGCAGTCGACTGTGGTGGAATTCAGCCGCAATGAAAATAACCAGTCGACACTCTACCAACAAGCTCTAGGCGACGAAGTAGGTGGATTTACTGGTCGCTTGGCACTCCACGAACTTTAGTGGCAGCTAATTGTTAGTCATTGTGCAATGTTGATACAACTTTGTCACTCGTGATGAAGATATTATACAAATATTAACTTCTTCTTCTTCTTCTTCTTCTTTTGCTTGCTTGGTAGCACAACTAAAATAATCCTAAAACCAATCCTCAACAATTATCATTATGCATATTATAGTCATCCAAATCGACAAATAATTGAATATTTTGATCAAATAGTTTTCTAATTGGCCGTATCTCTGCTCGGTCGATGCAATTACTAATTTATGTGTAATATGAGGTCAACATGCATACACATCTTGGTCGAAATTAACAACTGCTCTAGTCAGGAATACTTATTCAAGCTGATAGATTGCTTATGTTGCTAGAATATTAATCAACAAACTCTTCGAATAGATGGATTAACAAATAATATCTAAGCAAAATAACCCATCAAAACTAATATCTTATCTTTCTTTCCGCCAGAGTATCCACAAACGAGCAGTCTTTGTTTCTTCATAGGAAATTTCTTGATCAACGCATAGGCCTTCAATTTCTTATGCGCAAGGAACCCTTTTAATATTTTCTTTTGCAGGTATAGTTACACGAGCATCTCACAGTCCATGCAGATTCGATCCATCCCCATCCAATTCTTCACGTTGACTAATTTTAGTTATTACTTGCAGGAATCTTGCAGAAGCATCTCACGTTCTCTTGCAAGTTCGAACCACTCCCGTCCGTTGTTGTTGTCACCCAGGCCATATGGGAGAGGCAATGGTGCCAGATGTTGAATATGTAGGTTCAACACATGATAAACCAAGTAAGAAGTAAGCACGCACACTCATCCATGAAGAAGACAATAATGGGGCAGAACGTTCAGTCGTCTTGTTCATTCATTGTGGTATTAATTATACAATAAGTGGAGAGGTTGGAGTGGTTACACCTGCTCCAACCGCTCATTAGATAATTATACACATAAATACAAGATGATGACAAATGATGGCTAAATGGCCCTCTCAACAGGCATTTTGGAAAAGAAGCTTCTAGACATATCTATCATGAGAGATTGCCCCTTCCAGTTCTTCCAATATTGTTAGGACCAATTGGTATGAGTTGACATTGTTGATGAATTCCTGGGAGCAAGTTCATAAGAGCATGTTTAGGAGGAACTGATCTTCATAGTAGATTCCAAAGTAGGTGCCAGGGAATTCTTTCAGTTTAGAGGGAACAACTACATCAGTGGATGATATGGTGGGATTAGAGATAGATCTAGGTGGAGGTTCTTCTAGAAGTACCTTCCTTGCTATGAGGGAGCATTGGTTTTTGTAGCTCGGATAGGTACTTATGCATATGCCAAGTGTCAGGCATGCATTAGTCATATAGAGTTCCTATCTAGGTACTTGCTTAAGAGAACAAGTGACTATTGTATCTCTTTCCTAAGTCTACCTTAAGAAAAGCACATTAATTAACTTAATGTTGGCTAATGACTAAAAGGTGAACTTAAGATTAAGTCACGACCGTTGATATTAAGTGAGGCTTGAGATATAATCTCAACCATCGATCACTTTGGAGATCTAGGGTTAGGGTTTTGGTCATTGGGATAATATAAAAGGAAGCCTAAGGAAAGGAGGAGACGGACAACAATCACATAGAGTGAGTGAGATCTCATTGAATGGGTGGAGAAGGATTGAATCCATCAAAGTGTGAGGGAAGGGGCTATGTGTAATAGGCTAGGTTAATTTTTGTTTTTGTATATTCCTCGAGAGGGCCATTATCCTAAGATGGGAGCCCATGATTTATATAGTTAATAAAATCGTTTTTTGTTGGTTTTTCCCTAGTTGGGGTTTTATAGGGTATATCTTGTGTCAAAATATGTGAATGTCTTCCTATTTTCATTATGCATTTACCTGGTTTTTTTTTCAGTGGAAAAAATTCGTACTACTAATATTCATTAATACGAATCAAATAGTACATAGGAATAAGCCTTGATCGGACATATAATCAAAAGTGGACTCCAAAAAATAAACAAGTTTTACTATCCTTCTTCAATTCATGTTCCAACATCTCACAAAAATGATACTTATTACAAAGTTTCAAAATTCAAACAAATTAACCCTGCCAAAATCACCCGCTTGATCTTCAATGTATTCTGTCCAAAAAACAAAACCTTCATCACCTCCATGAGCTTCTTTTGACAGAGTGTCAGTAATCATATTAAACTCTCTATAGATGTGTTCAAGAGAGATGTGTTTGAAACATAGTATTTTATCTCATACTCTGTGACACCACTGCTCAAGAGTCATAATATTAAAATCATACTCCTTAAGTGCCCATTTGATCTTTACCCGGGATTCCCCAAAGACCGTCAGCTCCTGTAATACCATGATAGCAGCAACAGTAATAATACACCACAGTCCAATTAACTCATCTTTAGTGTTTGAACCAGTCCCACAGTTCATCTTTAGTTTAATGTAGTGATCTTTGTTTATGTATAGAACACCTCCTACAGCACATAATCCATCATTTGTTGAACCATAAAAAAAAACCACCGGCTTATGATATGTAAAATTGAAAGAACCAATTTGTCTATTGTTTTTCTATCCAATACCCTGATTATAATTCTTGATGAGAGTCAGAATGATATTGAAAGAAGATTGAATATTTGGTAATTTATCTTCAAAAACCGCCAAATTCCTCACCCACCAAATATGCCAAGAGACCAAAGCTGGGATATGTGGAATATTTATACAGGATTTCTGCCATTTATAGACATTAGTCCCAAAATCATCCACTTCCCAAACCTATTCCATCTGAAAATGCAAAGAGATCAAATGCCAAAGAGCCTGTGTGAACCCACACTCCACCAAAATATGGTGTGTGGTATCACAATTGCATTTACAAAGATAACACAGACTAGGACCTTCCCATCCTCTTTTTGTCCAATTTTCCCAAGTCTTCAATCTTCCCTGTAAAGCATGCCACATAAATCACTGTATCTTCACTGGAATTTTCCATTTCCATATAACCTTATACCACCAATTAGTCGGATACATACCTCTATGAGTAATAATTGCTTTATATGCCATATTTGCAGTAACATTACCTATAGCATTATTTTTTGACCAAATGATACTATCATTCTCTATTGTAAGTCTACACCTTGCTGAATTTAGTTTGTCAGTAGAATGTTTCCATTCAACAGCCTCATTCCCCCTTAGGCCTATTTCAAAAGCAGTGATCCAATAAGTCTGAAAAAATATGAAGTTATCTCTTTTGATCTTATTAAGGGTGGCATAGTCAAACCGGTGCAGAGTTGTAATAATTCCAGCAAAAAGTTTGTAATCTTCCTCAATACCCATAATTGGGTCAATCCCAACTAAAAATTTTCTGCCATTCCCAACCTTCCATGAGAGATCACTTACCAACAAGTTGATTACTTTGATAAACCCCGACCATATCGAAGAGGAACCTTTGATTTTTTTCATTGGATATCGAATCCAACTGAACACATCCATCTTTATGTATTTGACCCTAAGTAATTTAGTCCACAACGTCGGACCAAAGAGCCCCCTCCATAGACTTTTCATCCTGAGAGCACAGCTAAATAAGAAAAGGTTTCTTATACCCCAACCTTCCTCACTTCCAAGTTGAGCAATCTGTTCCCACCTAGCCATAACCAATGATGCATTGGACAGTCTTCCCGACCAAAGAAAATTGAAGAAACACTTCCTTATACAGTTAATAATATAGCACGGGATCTTCAAAAGTGAAAACCAATAGACTGGTATTCCAGTGAGAACAAATTTAATCAATATAAGTCTCCCACCAAACGACAACAACCTATAAGTCCAGTGATTAATATTTTTTTCAACCTTCTGAACAAGCCATAACCAGTCATTTTTCCTATTATTACAAGGCTTGAGAAAATATCTCAAGTATTTAAATCCCTCCTCCAATTTGCAAAACTGATATGGCATTAATCTTTTATACAGTTCCAGCTTTTGGTCATCAATCCCAAAATGATAAAAACGAGACTTCCTTTGGTTGACTACCATTCCAGAAGCCATACAGAAAACATAGATAATCTGATTATAATGCTGCCATTCAATTTCATAATCTAGTCCAGCTATAAGTACATCATCTACAAAAAGGGAATGTGTATGTGATAAATCTTCAGAAAATGCAATACCTTTTATATCCCCATTTGCTTTGGCCTTTCTAATTAACCTGCTAAGACCTTCTATGATTAGAAGGAAAATAAGTGGGGATAGAGGACATCCTTGCCTCACAGCTCTAGAGATTTTGAAGAAAGCTGAGGGTGCTCCATTCACTAATACATAAATGTTTGTTGTAGATACACATGCCATAATCCAACGCTTGATAGTATGTATGACCTCCTGAGTAATACCAATGGCATCCAGAATCTGTCTATCTTGGAGAAACCCAAATTGTTCCCCAGAAATATACTGAGACAGGATTGGTTTTATTCTTACTGCAATAATCTTTGATATTATTTTATAAGCCATATTACAAAGGGCTATAGGCCTGAAATCACCAAAAGAATTTGGTTTGCCCACTTTAGGAATTAACGTGAGGAAAGTGGAATTTAAACTATTGCTCATATAGCCTTCCACCTAAGAGAACTCAACCATCTCCACTATATCCTATCCCATGACATCAAAAAAAGAAAGAAGCAGTTCAACTGTCCACCTATCTGGGCCAGGACTTTTTTCCTTAGCAAACCCTTTTAATATCCCCTCAACCTCCTAGAGTGTGACTTCTTTGCTCAGTTTAGCAGCCGAAGATTCATCCACCATACAAGGATACTGTCTGGCAACTTGAAGTTGGTTTAATAAACAAGTATTCCCCGTATTACCATAAGCAGTTACTATTGCAGTGTTCTTTAGCAGCTTCCAAAAGATCATTCATTCCAGAAATAGAATTCCTTGATGAATCCTCTAATTCCCAAATGTTATTAGTGTTTTTACGATGAGAAGCGAAGGCATGAAAGAACTTTGTATTCTTGTCTCCCGCTTCAATCCATAATGCTCTGTTTTTTAACCTCCATTCCAATTCTTCCTGCATAAGGATTTCTTCCTTCTTAAATTCAAGTTCCTTTATCTTTCTACCAATTTTATCCTCACAATTTTCCATAATGTTCAAATGTGTCAATACCTGTAGCTCATTATCCAATTTCTTAAGCTCATTACGATCCTCTTCCTTTTTTTTCTTTTATCCATTTTTTTACAGTACCTTTGAGCTTACGAATTTTATAAACAAAAGCATCCATAGGGTTCAGATCAGGGTCCCTTACTTCTTTAGCCCAGAATTCTCTTACTGTATTGCAGAAGTCTTCATTCTTCAGCCAAGATGAATTAAATTTGAAAGGATATTTAATTTTGTAGATAATATCATCAAACTGAAGGAAAATTGGCCAGTGATCAGAAAACTTCGTCTCCCCAACCCATGATCTATGTCTTCCCCATAGAGTAAGAAAATCAGCTTTGACAAGAAAATGATCCAGTCTTTTATATATTCCCTCACTGCCTTCTCGACCATTGGTCCATGTTGGAAAGGGAGTACCTAGTACAATGTCCACCAAGTCAAAAGTCTCCAACATAGAATTAAAAAAACCAACCAAATTATCCAATCTAGCCTTCACCCCCCAAATTTCACTAGCACCTCTCATGAAGTTCATATCACCAGCTATTATAAGATGAGGGTTATTCAGCAAACCAGAATTGCAGAGATTATTCCAAAAAGGCTCTCTGTCATTATACGTTCCATGTAGATTCAGTACCAACAGGGGGTGGTTTGTAACCCTGTAACAACCTTCCAAAAAGATCCCCCGCAAATTTTTATAGGTTCTAAAGTCAAAAAATTTGGGATTCCATCCCACCAAAAGTCCACCTGACATACCCTAAGCACTAGTTGCATAAAATTCCCACCCAGGTAGAAGGGCTGAGATTTTCTTAATTGCCATAAGGTCAAGACACATAGTTGATAGTTTCCTGTAGCAGAAGTAAAGATGGACTAGTAGCTTGAATTAGATGAGTTAGTGCCCTAGTCCTTGAACCCTTTCCCATACCCCGGATATTAAGTGATAAAATGGACATTAAGAACCATATGCACGAGGCATACCCGCTCTAAGGGCCTCTTCATAACATACAGCAGAACCTACAACTCTGGTTTTTTCACCATTTTCTAATTTGGCAGATAAGGGGGTGAAAATATTCTCATCTTCAACTACAGTACGCTCCTTTTTCCTTCGGGCTTTTCGAATAGTGACATTACAAAATATGTTGTCGGAAATAGGTTTGACAAAAAATTTCATAGAATGGTTTTTAAAAAATACTTCCAATGGGGAGAAAGCCTCAGAAATGTTTACTTTCTCATTCAAAGTTGCCTCACCATCCCGAACCTTTTCAGGCATGATCATAGTAATAGGGCTCGGATTTTTATCCATAGTGGCCACAGAAACAAAAACATCTTCAGATATCTCCAGATTGCTAGGGGAAAAATTTGAGCTGATGTTGTGGGTTTTGGACACTTGGTCACTTCCAGCAAAAACCTCAACTTTTGAGGGTGACGAAACCACCAGATCAATGAAATTTGACCCAAAACCCGGTGGGATATCCTCATCTACTAAGGTCGTTTTACAGGGTATATCAAAATATACCTTAAACCGACAAATTTCACATGAGTTTATCTCAACACCATGCGAACAATGGTCAGGTCTAGAAACCCTAGAATTTATCAAAGCAGAATTCAAACAAAGTTTCACCCTGCCTTCTGATATCCTTCTATTGAGGGAGTCCTCTTCATTAACACTGTAATTTAATTCTTCCAAGGTTACATCCTTATATGGGGTATCAGTCGTTTTTGTGTACATACCCGGTTTGTAAGAGCTTTCATCCTTCAATATGCAATGCTCAGCTATGGGGGTCGCAAACCCTAACTCTGACACATTTTCCTTTGAATCTTTCATCCATAGGTTTGGGCATCTGGCCATAACATGCCCTGTCATTCTGCATTTATAACATCTGAAGGGAATACGGTAATAGTCCAGTTTTTGGATAATAATATTCTTGCCCCAAACAATTTCAACATTGGCCAGAAGCCCTTTGCCAATATCAATCTCCAGCATCACCCTGGCCACCAGTCTCTTGACCCCAAGTAGAGAGTGTTTATCAGTACGCACAAAATACCTAGATCTGTTAGCAATCCCCTTAAGAACATTTTCTGTCCAGAGGGAAATTGGAAAACCCGAAAGCAACATCCAAATATGCCTGCTCGACTGTGGTTACCTAATAGGGTCAAATGCTATATGCCAACGCTTCAAATAGATTGAACCTTCTTTGAAACTCCATTTTCGACTGAGAATAGTTTCAACATGTGCCGCCTCTGGCAGAATGAACAAGATCCACCTCTTTGGCAGAATGTTAACCCATGGGGTTAAGTCCAGCAAAGGCGTCCAATAAGTTTGAACCCAATCTAAAATTTCCATTTTTGAAGCAGTCGTGAACTCGAGTCTTCCCACCACCTATCGCTCTAATAACATTTCCACCCTATCTAGATTAGTGTTTTCATCAATCTCAAAGCAATTCAGACCCTCCCGGGCCTTAACAGCTTTTAGTTTGCGTCGTTTGCGTGCCTTTTCCCCTCTGAGACAAGGTTTCCTCGACCCACCCTTCACAATACCTTCAGTTTGTGCAGGAGGCACATCCAACTTTTCTACAAAAGGGTTTTTTGGTAAAAACAGCTCCTGAAAACCATCCACCGATTTCCTGACCAACCCCATTCGACATCTATCCTCTCCCAAGGATCAGGATCCGTGACCAGCACATGGGAATGACATGTTTAACCAAACCCCCAAAAAATCCTACAACAGACACTTCAAAACCAGTGTACTAGTTTCCAGGTGTATGTAAGAGAAGATAGCCAGATTCTGACAAGTGTATGTAGAGAAGAGGCTCATACATAGTAAAAAAAACATATATAGTCTAAAGTTGCAAACCCCAATTCTAAAATAACAAGGGTAACCCTTACAACCCAAATCTGAAACACCAAAGTGGAAAAAACCCTAAGAAAAACATGAATTAAAAGAACAAAAACCCTTTCTCAACACAAATTGAAATAATTCTGAAAACTGAAGAAAAAATGATCTAGAGTATCAACGTAAACCTAGTTCCCACTTTTTTTATACTTGGCTGGTATTGGGCTGGCTCAAAAAGAACCAGCTTGAGTCCAATTTGTTGAATACTCAGGATACGTCTCTCTAGCCTTCGTCATCAATACAATCCTGCAGAAAAAAGGGGTTACCTGCAGAAACCCTAGCCAGAGCCATCTCGTTTAGTGTTATGTTAATTCTAAGAACATGGGCCTTTCAATTCCCCCAAATAAATTTCAAATTGGACGCTTTCCAGGCATCAGAAGCAGGCAGTAAGGCAAGCACTGGGAGCTCTCATTACCTTGCAAACATATAGAAAATTAAAAAACAATGTTGATTTTCTTCCACAGAAGAAGACAATTGTCATCACCCATTGTGCATTTACCTGTTAGAAGCTCAGTGTACTTTTTTCATAAAAAAAATCAGATCTGGACTTTATTGTTTTCCGTGCATGTATTTGAATTTGAGAATAAATAATTTTGATTGGAAGTAGAAATCATATTTGGACTTAAGAAAACTAACATGGTATCAGAGCTAATTTCGATCTGAGCAGGAGATCAAGTTTTGGCGAGGGTTTACATTAAGCAAAAAAATAAAGAGAGTAGTTGTACAAAACATACAGCGTACGACCGCACAACCTCCAAAGTGCACGCATTGCGTACTGAGTCATGGGTCGGCATTGTGGTCACTAGTTTCAAGAGTTCAAGTCTGCATGCGTTGATCTGGGTGTAGCTAGCAGTAGATACGTCGTAGCGATAGCAGGCTCAGTAGACGACGATAGAAAATTCCTGTACGTTGGCAGCACCGGAGATCGTGGGGCTAGTAGATGGTACATTTGGAAGTAGGGCCGGAAAGGAGCTTTCAAAGGTAAGGGTGATAAACTGGGGAACGATTGGGGAGGCAGAGAGTTGAACGGTGGAGAAGCTCATGGATTAGGGTGGCACAACAACAGTGGAGTAGCAAGTCATGGACAGTTTACTATAGTTGTTGGTGGAGTTCAATAGGATGTGCAAGGAAAGGAGCACATGAGAGCTTAGTGTCAAGGGTCATGAGGAGACGGACAAACTGTGACGCAGGAGCAGCTTCTAGGGAGTTGAATTCATAGAGGATGTGAGGATCGATAAAGTGCCAGATCCAAGCATTAAGCCACTAGGAAATATGATAGAGCATCTGAGCTGAGCGTCAGAGATTGTAGCAGGATGGTGGATGTCGATGAAAACCAAAGAGTAGCAGTGAGATGTTGTACGTGGCGATCAGATGGAAGCTAATGCAAAACTAGGCAACAGGGTACTAGATCGAAGAGTACAGGCAGCATGATGGTTAAGTGTGGGTCATGGCCAATAGACATGGGCATAGAGGGGTGGTCGAGAAGGTGGTAGTTGGTAGACACACAAAGAGGAGATGCAGGTAGTAGTTGTTGCAGCACATGGTGGTGGCATATCCCATAGAATAGAAAGTAGGCAGAAGAGTCAGTGACATGGGTGTTGAAGGGCGACAAGTAAGCCATTGGAAGAAGTCACGATGGGAAAGTTGGGTGAAGAGATGGGACAAACCTATGTAGGCACTCGCATAGAGAAAACTTTTCGATAGAGGGTAGAGCCTCCAAACTGCAGAACTTAAGTGGCCTAAAAGGGTTTGGGTTGGCCATCGAAGTCCTTGGGCAGTTGTAGAACAGCTTGGGCATGCCAAGAAACCACCCAAAACTGCCCAAAAAATTCAAGTAACAGGTAAAAAGACTTTGGGTAGCTTCTCAGATAATTCAATCAACCCAAGAAGTCTCTGGGCAGTGCCCTGAAATCTGCAGAAAACCTATGGGCAGCAATAAGCTACAGATTCAGGGAGCAACAACAACAATTTAAATATGGTTGTTGCAGGGGTACGGTAAGTTGTACAATTTTAAAGGTCAAGTTGTCTATGGGTCTAAGGGGATATTGAATCAAGGATTGATGTTAGTGACAGATGGTAAGGAATAGAATAATTCGAAGGGTGAATAGAGTTCATAGACTTCGAGTATGGGGAGTAAACCTTCAGAGGAGAAGAGGGAGTTGGCCCTTTCCAATTCTTCCAATACTTTAGTACCAGTTGGTATGATATGAAATTGATGAATTCCCAGGAGCAGGTTCCTAGGAGCATGGTTAGGAGGAACAAATATTCATAGAATATTCCAAGTAGGTGAGAGGGAAGTATTCCAAATCAGAGGGAGCATCTACATCGGTAGATGATATGGTGGGATTGGAGATAGATCCAAGTGGAGGTTCTTCCAGAAGTACCTTCCTTGCTAAGAGGGAGTGTTGGTTTTTGTAGCTCAGAAAGGTACTTCTGCATAGGCCGAGCATCGGACATGCAGGAGCCGTCCATATTTCCTCTCTAGTTATTTTCTTTAGAGAGCAAGTGACTATTGTATCTCTTTCCTAAGTCTAACTTAGGAAAAGCACATTAATTAACTTAATGTTGTCTAATGACTAAAAAGTGAACTTAAGATTAAGTCACAACCATTGATCTTAAGTGAGGCTTGAGATCTAATCTCATACATCGATCACTCTGGATATCTCAGGTTCAGGTTTTGGTAATTGAGATAATATAAAAGGAATCCTAAGGAGAGGAGAAGACACACAACAATCACACACAGTGATTGAGATCTCATTCAATGGGTGGAGAAGGATTGAGTCCATCCAAATGTGAGGGAAAGGGCCTAGGAAGGGAGCAAAGGGGCAGCAAAGGAAGTAGCAATTAGTTGTAATAGGCTAGGCTACTTGTTGATTTGGATATTCCTTGGGAGGGCCATTATCCTAGGATGGGAGCCCATGATTTTTACAGTTGATAAAATCATCCATTGTTAGTTTTTCCCCGGTTGGGGTTTTCCAGGGTATATCTTGTGTCAAAATCTGTGAATGGTTTCCTATTTTCCATTGTGCATTTAAATGTTAGAAGCTTGGTGTATTTGTGTCCATAAAAAATCATATATGGAGTTTATTGTTTTCAGTACATGGATCTAAGAAGAAATACTTTTTATTGGAAGTAGAAATCGGATTTGGGCTTAAGAGAACTAACAACTTGGCATCAAAAGTTGACAAGTTCATAATCCAAATTTTGGGTCCATAAGTAATCCTTGGCCATAATATAGCCTGAGTGGGCCTAATGGTTAAGAGAATGTGTTTCCTCCTAAGAGGTCACAGGTTCAAATCCGAACGAGGGTAGGATATGTACACCTATATAGACTTTAGTAATTAAATCGTTGCGCATAAGCGGGTCCCTTGTCCCAAAAATAAAGGGGTCTCATACACCAAATTGGTGTCTCGCTTGGCGGTGACCTTAAAATGGATTATTATTATTATTGATAGTACATCTTGAGTGGGCCTAACGGTTAAGAACATGTGTTCCTTCCTAGGAGGTCACATGTTCAAATCCAGAGGGGGGTAGGGTATGTACACCTCTGTAGACTTTAGCAGTTAAATTGTTGCTAGAGGGGGGTCCCTTCTCCCACAAACAAGGGGGCCTCATACACCAAATTGGTGTCTCGCTTGGCAGTGACCTTAAAAATAGATTATTATTATTATTATTATTATTATTATGGAAACCCTCCTTTGAATTTCATGTTAATGCAAATATGCACATAAGTGATTATGTGTGTATTTCATCTCCTCACTTTGAAGTGAAATTTTCCTAAAGTATTACCAACATCACTAAGAGAGTCATACCCACGAAAGTAAAGAGAGGGGTTGGGAAGACTGATCCAAACCAAAGTAGTGGAGAGTGAATTGTGGTTGGATCAAAGGAATCAATCTAAGCCTTCGTGCAAAGTCCACATTTTCCCCAAAACAAGGGACCTAAATCAAGGATCCTATCCTAGTCTTTAGCTAAATCAAACTCAATAATGAGAAACCTCTTGCACAAGGATATGTGAAGGATTCCTCTTTAATTTCAAGCTTCCATGTGTGGAAACCCATTTATGAACATCTATCAATCGAGGCCAAAGGACATTAAACCTGCAAACAAGACCATTGGTTCAATCAAATGCAACTTGATATACTACATCTTGCACAGTGGGAATGGACAGGGCTAGGGCCTCTTGAACCATAAATTGAGGAGGAAGTGGACCACCAGTTGAGTTGTTTAAAATTGAATTTTTGAATGAGGAACCTATAGATCCATGGGGTAACCTATTACTGGAGAATATATGTGCATTAGGGTCACTAGTTGTCCAACTAAGGAATGGTCAAGACCACATTTGAAGAAGACAACACATAGCATAGGATCGAAGTTGTGGGGCAAGGTGGAGAGGCAACAAGACTCATTAAGAGAGATGAAGCCTCATTTAAAACCAAAGAGAGGGAAGGGCATGCAACTAATTCCAAAGCATGGCCACCACCCTTCCAAACCTGCATGCAATGGAGCCTCCCTACAACATTCCTTGTTCTTGCAGAATAGGTTATATAGGTGAGACTGGGCATTCCTTCCACACCAAACTAAAAGAACATGGAGCTGACATAAGGAATGAAGGTACCCGTACCTCGGCACTTGCAGAACATTGCTCCAAAACCAAACATCAAATCTATCCAGAAAGTTTAGAGAATCCTTAGAAATAATCAAACATCCAAACAATTTGAATAGGGATGGAAGCCTCAAGGTCAACACTAATTGGCTTCCTTCTATCCTAAACCATAGATCAAGTAGTTAACCTAATAACCCCCCCTTTTTATTAATTCTAAAACTTTTTGAACCCTATTGTTAATAACCCTAAGTCAATAATAATTATGTTTACAAAATTAAAAAATTAATTAAAATTTTTTAATAATATTTTAATAAAATAAAGAAATTATTGATCGCTTATAAAAAATCTAATACACCCACTAATTTAATAACTTTTAGGTTAATATCAAAAATTAAATAATTAAAATAATTCTATTAAATCAACCCTTCGTTGAAATCAATTAATATATTTTTATAAGAATTTATTTTAATTAATATGTTGTTTACATTAAACAATTAATTGAATATCCACTCACTAAAATTGAACCTAAAAACTTTTAATATAACCTTATCACATATAAAAAAATACAAACCTTTGGATTTATATATAAATATTTTTATGCACTTATATATATTATATGTACTTGCACATTTATAATTATATATAAAATTCATTTTCTAAATACTAATAACTAAAATTATTAAACCTTAAATATTACAATCTAATATTAAATTAATAACTTCCTAAATAATGTTGAACTTAGTAGTAATAAATTAAGTTTTTAATTAATTAAATTAAGCAAATTAACCAAAAAATTCAATAATTCACCCTAAACCCTAATTTCCCATAAGCCAACCTATAGCTTGTCTCTACTCCTCATCACTATATATCAGATCTTTGGCTCTTCATAAAACTCGACAATTTGTCCTGATGATGGATCATGTTTTGGATTCAAAACGTCGATTTCTAACTATGGATACTGTGGTTTCTCCGAATCCTCCTGCAATTCTAATCTTAATAAATAATATTAATATTATTACTGAATGCATGTTGTATACTTTAATGTACATAATTTTATGTAAACAACATTTACAAACTTAAAAAATGGGTCCATTTACCTTTTAAGTACTTGAATTCCCATGGAGTTATGGGATTGATCTACTAAGATGGTATTGAAAATTGTTTCTATAAAAGTTCCTAGTTTGGGTGTTTATGTACAAATATAATGCCCTCAAAAGACTACTAGTTGAATGATCCATGATAATGTAGGATATATAGGCTAAAGTCTAACCATCAAAATTGAACTTTGGACTAAAAAAAATGCAAACTCCAACATAATACATTACATACATACCAATAACATGCACAAAAATAGATCCAAACTACATTGAATAACATTTTTCCTCAACCCTAAATGCACATCATAAAATATATATGAATATTGTATCCACATTAGAATGTTCATATAACTCGAATGTACTAAATCAACTTCTTGTGTGATAATGAAATTTGGATATCATGCAATTCTACAAAAAACCATAATATACTATTCTCATTGTTATAATAACATTAAAAGAGTTTGCATAGTGGAATTACCTACTGCAGTTGCAAGACATGTAATGAAACATGAAATAATGGACTTGCATGTTAGTGAAAGTAATCAATTAACCTACAATTCAATCAATGTTGATAGTTAACCAAATTACACTAGTTGAATAAGCAAGTGACCCCACCGTAGTGACTAATTAAACAAATCCATAGATTAAGGGCCCACCCTAGTTACTAATGGAGCAATTCCACCAACTCAAAATATTTGATGGAATCTTGACAAATAAAACAAGGAACTTGAATCAATTATTTCATCGTTGTTCATCAAAAAGTGGCTATCGACCTGCAATTCTCTTCTACATGTGTCACGTTCTTTTTTTCCATGTGGCTATAGATGATGGCGTGTATACAATTGCAATTACCGAGATATTTGGAGGTGTTGATGCCTCGGATATCGTAGCATCAATCAGAAAGGGATTCTCCCCGAGAGACGGTCCCAATTAGACTGTCTCCCGTTTGGTGTAGGGAATCCGTCCGGTTAGCGGTTCCGGCAACCGTGGTTTTGGACTTTAAATCCGATTTTACCGGTTATGGCCCGATCCACCTTTCTTTTGGATTTTATGTGTTTTATATGAAATGCACATGCCTAAACTATACTTAGTCTAAATGCAACTGAAACAGATCTAAATCTAGGAACAGAAACACATCTATCTATCCCTGCAGGGGAACACGCTCAAGGGGAGAGCAATCAGCTGTAGCAGATATCGTAAGTAACGAACAGATAGCTATTATTTCTCACGGTCAAAGCTACAGCGAGATGAGGATCTTGAGAAGATAGCTTCCCATTCAAAATGGAACGCATCTATTGCTCAAAAAGAACAGAGGAACGTTAAAGGATAAAGAAACAGATCTGAAATGAGGCTTACAGAATATATCTATTGCTTATGAATATAAGAAATCAAAATTATTTAATCTACACAACAAGAATAAAGAAACAGATCTAGATGCAACGAAACTAGAATTAAACTAAAAGATCCCTGCAAGGAGCAATTAAAAGCTTGAACAATGAGCCATACGAATTATCCTGAAGAAAGAACAGTTAGCCATTCGATCTAGAAGAAAAATCTACAGCAATGATAAAAGTATCAGCAGATAGCTCCTGATTTAATATGGAACGCATTCATTGTCCATGAAATAGGGAGAACGCATGAATAGATAAGAGCAAAATCATTGATCCAAAGAAATAGTTCAGAAGTCAAGAATGATCTCACATTGCAGAATTGCAGTCATTAGAGTAGTCCAACATAAAGCAACCCAACATTCCAAGCAAAACGTTCATCTCCCGTGGCTTCTATTAGAAAAATTCAATTTACAGGGGCCGATACAAGATAGCTCATATCATTTGCCCAAAATTTTCATTCCCTGCCAAAAGTCCTTTCTAATCTTTCCTAGCTTCTATTTATAGTTACAAATTTGCCCTCTGGGCTGACACCTAGCATTCCCCCACCTGTCATTTACAGGGATTTCTAATACAATCGATCACCAAAAAATGGTCACTTCATTTACAAAATATTTTGACAAAAAGAATAGGGACAGCTGTCCCACAGCTTACGCCTTACATATAACAGAAATTTTGCTAAACTCAAAGCGTTCCCTGCTGGGCACGTGTCTGGCTGAAGCGAGTGGCTCACTGAATTCAGTTTGCTTCATTCCTGTGCGTGAGCTTCCGGTGGAAAAGGGTCGCCCAAATTGATTGTCACTGGTGCTGCCTGGGAAGAGGTCTTCGAATCCCCTGCTGATGCTGCCCCTGATTGGGAAGGGGGAATGGGACTGGCCAGACTTTCTGCCATTGCTGGGGAAGAGGCTGCTGGGTCTACTGATGCTTCTGCTGCTGCTGCAGCTTTCCTGACCTCCTCTTCTATGTAGCTATGCCACACACCTGTATCCCTTATGATTATGTTTGCTGCAGCAGGGAACAGGATTTTCTGAGAAGTTACATTCTTCCCGAGCTCTATTTTAATGCTTTGTACTTCTGCTTCAGCAACTTGGTATGTTTCTTTCAACAGATGATTGTGAAGTGTTGATGAACCGATGTAATGTTGGAGATCATCCATGGCAAGGACATCAATGCTTTTCACATACTTCATCTGGACGCCTAGCTCTTCTTTCAGTTGAGATAACCGCTGCTCCTTTCCCGGGAAGTCTTCTAGGGTCTGAGGGAAACTCAATGAGCAGTTATCATGGACTTCTTTGAGCTTTTGGTACAGGTTGTTGATTCTATCTGTGGTCTTCTGCACACTGGCCATCAGCTTATTGGCACAGTTCCGGCCAAACTCCAACAAGGCTATATCTTCATTAAAATCTTCCACGGTCTTGAAAGGGAGATGCGGGGGGAAACCTCCTTTCCCTTCCCTCCATGCCATCTGACTTATGACATTTGCCTTGACACGGGTATTCTTAGCTTTGAGCCTGTGGGCTTCCGTATTGACCTCTTTTAGCCTACCCGTCATGGCCTTGAGTTTGCATACCTCATCAGTGATTAGCTCTTGAGAGCCACACACTTGCTGTAGGATATTGCATGACAGCTCGTGGAAGGGGGACATGTCCAAGGTTCTGCTTTCTGCTTGCTTTAAACGCTCAGCTAATGCCTGCTTGTCTGCTTCTAGCTGGGAGGCCTTTTCCTCTGCTCCACTCTTCTCCGCTTCTGCAATCATTATTTGGAGTGCTAGCTGGTCCTTTTCCTCCTCCAGGTAGCTGTGCTTGTTTGCCAACTCCTTGTGCTCAGCGTACAAGCAATTGTATTTATTTACTATCAGGTCTCTCTGGGCTTGCTCATTAGCCACATTTCGTTGCAAGCTACGTGCTCTTTTCTTTGTCAATATATTTTCTTTGACTATAACCCCTACATTGGCAAATGATGCTTGTGCTGTTGCTATAACTGCGGAGGCCATGGCAATGGGATCCGCATCTGTGTTCTGCATGACAGCGACCTCTCGGTGAGTAACTATGTCGTCATGGAAGGGACTTTTAATCCTCTCTTCTGATTGGAGGACCATTGTTTTTCTTTTCTTATCATAGACAAACTCATTCCATTTGGACACCGTACGTTTCCCAGATGGAGTGTACGGTACAATTGGTCGGTTTATGATGTCTATGTCTTCTTCCATAGGTGGGGTCCGGACTTCCTGAGCGGGGTCTGTTCCTTCGTTTTGGGTACTAGAGCCACCTGCCTGAGAGGTGTCTATCTCCATGTCCTGCGCACCGGACCCACCTACCTGGGTATCTTCTCTTGCCTTCAATTCTTCCTCCGCCTTCTTCCTTGCTTCAGCTTGCTCAATTTCTGCTTCTTTCTGCTTTTGGGCTTCTTCAGCCTCCTTCCGCAGTCTTTCATTCTCAGCCTCTTGTAGCTTTCTTGCCTCCTCGGCTTCCTTTTGCAACCTTGCCTCTTCTCTTAATCTGAGCTCTTCCTGAGCTCGGGCATCCTTGGCTTCTTTCTCCTTTTGCTGGATGGTCTTCTGGGCTTTGGTTGAGCTAGAGCTCGCTCCCGTACTTTGGCGACAGATCCGTAGCTCAGCCATGTTGCTGATGCCTCTGAAAGCTTCCTCCTCGGCATCGGGGTAGTGGGAATATTCGAAGTTCGCATAGTTCCCCTTGCAATGCTCGGCCACTTTACCCTTTCTGTCATTCCTGTGGAAGATGACCTCACCGAAATGGAAAGCCTTCAACTCTTGAACAAATTCGTCGGCAGAGGACACCCCTGAAAACTTGTAAGCACCTATGCAGAAAGGTAAAGGGGGGAAGGAAGCCTTGTGTAGCTTGTGGAGGAACGCTCCAATCCCATCCAAGAAGAGTTGTCTTACTGCTTCCTTGAGCACCACATAGTCTGTGGCATACTGCGGCAATATGTATGGGGGCTTAGTCCCTCCAAACATTCTCAAGTAGGTGCCTTGTTCTGAAAAGTAGAAGTCCCCATAATCCTCGAGGACTTCCAAAGCGTTTTGCGACAGGCAACTTGGTTCTTCCTTGAATATTTTCTCGTATAGGGGCATGATGAACCCCTCACAGATGAGTTTGTAGCTGGGCTTGTAATTCTGAGCCCACAACATCTTGAATGCGATGTAGACCGGGGCTGTGGTCCTATCCCATGTACACCCCAATCCGGGGAATTCTATCTTGGCCAAGATACAGTCTATCAGGTACGAAGACATGAAGAATTCAGCCTTCTTCAAGGCCAGCCCGGGCTTAGCAGCACTTATCATTGAGGCCAGACTATCTGACAAGATAGTGGCCCAATCAAAAACTGTCCCCTGAAATGCCACATAGTGGATGATAGGGACCCACTGAATCTTGTATACTGTGCCATCGGGCATGCCGAAGATTCTACACAGCATCAGGGCGATCAATCTATAAGGAGCTCTTAGATTCTGTACGTCATACTCCTCACTCCCTTTCTTCCTCAAATGTCTCCCTTGCACCAGTAGCTTCTTGGCCATCTCGACATTGTCCATCTGGCTTAACCATTCATCAGTCAGAGCTTGCTGGGCACGGGGGGAACCTGTAGGCTGCCGCCAGATATGCGGGTTGAAATGAGGCGATAGCCATGTTCCCGCTATCATTTATCACTCTTCCTTCAGCATCGGCATGTTGGAGTATCCATCCGATTACTTCAGCGCAGGGGAACAGCTCAGGGCGGGTAGCGGCCTTAGTTATGCCTGAGGCTCTAATATTTTGATAGATTGGTGCTTCCTCTAGCAGCATATCTGGGATTTCTTGGTCCCGGATCATTCTGTGGATGTCTCCCCATCTGATTTCCGGAGGGACACCTGTGGTGCACCTAGTGTCCTGGAGCGAGGTTTCAATCTTAGGAGGGGCAGGTTTCTTTTCTGTCATCTTCGCCTTCTTCTTACTGGGTTTTGGCATCTTGAATTATCCCTGATAGCATCCATATACAATTCATCATGAGTTTGAGCAACAGGTTGTATGGTTTTAGCAGAGAGCAAAATCGTTTTAATGAGATAAATCAGTGAAGCAAATACTTAGGAAGTAAAACATTATTTCAATCATAAGACACACATTGAAACACTTGAAGCTCTTAAAAGATGAGTATGGGATAAACTATGTTGCGGGCGCTATTGGTTTTATTGGACCGATAGGTGATTCGCGGAAGCAATCGGCTTCCGGTTCCGCCTCGCGGAAGGAGAAGTCTTTCGCTATGGCTGCGGTTGGAGAGGTCGAAGGCGGAGAAGACGCGGGTTGACTCGGTGAGGGCTATGGATGCTATCGTCATGCGCGGCCACTCGCCGAGTCAGTACGCGAGATTTTAGTCCGGGCGGAGGTAACGGCGCCGGGATATGCTGACGGGGAGTGCTAGGGCGGTTGTGGCTTTAAGCTTCGGCTCGCGTGTAGGGGCTAAGGCCTATGGAAGGGGCCCGGGTTTTGAGTTTGAGTTATCGGCCCGGGACATGGAAAGCCCGTAGGGTTTCGACGACTTAACCCACGACGAGGGGCGCGACCCGGGGTTTAAAACAAAACAAGGCATGGTTAACCGCCCGCACCCACCAACATAAAATATACGTTTTTTACGAAGGCCCATGACGATTTTGTGAAACGAAAACTCCGTTCACTGTACCTGACGGGAAAAACATAGCCCTCGACGGGTGTTTTGCCCGTCACAATCCCACTAAAACCCAATATTTTCCCCAAAAGGACAACTCAGTAGTGAAAAACAAGGTGCAGATCTTACCTGGCACCGTGGGGATTGCTTGAGCAAGGTGGCTGCGAGCACGGATGCGCGAGGTGAGCTGGAGCGTTTTGCACGGTATCGCACGTCATTGGCCGATTGACAAAAACAATGGTGCATTGGTCGAGCCCCCCACCGTAATTTATAAGAATGGGCACGTGTGAGCCTTTAATTCGGTAGGTGGCGTGGTTAAAATGGGGTTTAAATTCGCCGTGCGTAGCGGTCACGTCAACGCACCTAGGTTTCCGTGCGACCGCCATTCGCGGGGCTAGTTTGTGATTTGTATCCGCCGTTGCGGAAGGATTCAACGAAAGCTTCCGACGTTTCGGGGCTTAATGCGAAAAGGAAGCTCGAAGCCTTCCGCGAGAGACCGCCGCGTAGCGGACGGGTAACGCCAAAGCTTCCGCTCTTTCGGAACAGTATAGCGAATGCTCCCGGTATTTTCGGAAGACTTTTGCGAAAGCTTCCGCGATCCAAAACTTCAAGGTCTTGTTGATTTTCGGGAAGGTTTTGGCGAAGGCTCCCGCTAGTTTCGGAAAGCTTTTGGGAATGGCTTCCGCCGTTTCGGAAGCAAAACTTATATTTTCCGCAAATTCACCCGGGATCGTTTCGGAGTCCTTTTGCCGGTCGAGGTAAGTGATTGGCTTCCGCTGTTTCGGAAGGGTAGCCCGAAGGCTTCCGCGTTTCGGGAGCAAAAGCTGAAGGCCCCCGCGACAGCTTCTTGAGAAAAATCTAAGTCCTTTTCATGGTTTCGGAAGGCGATCGTGAATTCTCCCCGTGGGACTTATGGAGATGGCTTCCGCCGTTTCGGAAAGGTTTCATCAAAAGTTTCCGCCTAGTTTCTTTTGGGAAGATATCGCGGCGGCTTCCGCTGTTTCGGAAGGGTTCCCTGAACTCCCCCGCCGTTGCGGAAGGATTTTATGAAAACTTCCGCCGTTTCGGAAGGGTTCAACGAAAACTCCCGCCGTTTCGGGAGGGTTCACTTAATTTTCCGCCGCTTCGGAAGGTTGAAACTAAAATTCTTTAAGTCCTTTGTTCCCGCATTTTCTAATCAGAAGGAAATATAAGTCCTTTTCGGGAGACTAAGGCGAATGAGTCCCGCCGTTTCGGGAGGAAAGCCGGAACCTTTCCGCGGTTGCGGGAGGTTTGAGTAAAAGGCTCCGCCGTTTCGGGAGCTAAGTCGTTTCGGAGCTGGAACCGTTCCGCAGAAGCAACGATTGAAAATTTTCTAAGTCTTTTACTTCGGAAGAAAATGATGAATTCCTTGGTGTTATTTCGGCGAGTTTATCCGAATGGCTTCCGCCGTTTCGGAAGGCAGAGCTGAATTGTTCCGCCGTTTCGGGAGAACAACTCGAATTTCTCCGTGGTTGCGGAAGGTTTGGGCGAAAGCTCCCGCCGTTTCGGGTGGTCTCACCCAATGGCTTCCGCTACTTTCAGCAAAGAAAACCTAAGTCTTCTTTTTGGAAAGGTTGGACGCTTGACTTCCGCGGCTTCGGGACTATGTCCGGATCACTCCAAAACGTTTGGGCAAAAAACTAAGTTATCTTTTGGCTCACTGGGGAGAACATGGTAGGATTGACGGCAAGCTGCTCAGCAGGGAAGCAAAATTTTATGCTGAAAACAGGGCTGACGGCTGGGATGGCTTCTCAAGCAAATTTCTACAAAAGTATAGGAGGGGCCCCAACATGTACAAAATTTTGGGGAGGGGTGTTGCTGCAACAACAGGAGGGTATGCCAACTAGTATCCCTGACAACCACAATGACAACATACGGTTGCAATTACTGAGAGTTTTGGAGGGTATTCCAACTATCATCCCCTACAACTATAATAGAGAATGATGCAATTACCAAACTTGGAATGGGATGCTTGGTAAATTAATGTAATTACTAAGACCATGTAGCAATTGTTGCAGGTGATCCTTTGTTCTTTCCTAGGTAACCCTTTTGACTACGATATCCAAGTAGTAGGGCATTAGTTATATGTCCATGAATATATAATAACAGTATGGAGAGTGTGGGTAGTAGTAGTCAAGATGTCAAAAGAAAATGTTCTCATATGTATGCATGATCAATACTTGAAAGGGGGTGACTCACTCGTAACCCATAACAAATTAACTCTCTCTCTCTCTCTCTCTCTCTCTCTCTCTCATATTTTGTTAATTTTTAGTTGTTAAAGCATTCATTCCTTAGTGGCTATACTCTTGCATTGAAACTATGTTCGAGTCATTAATTCTAGGAAAATCTCATCTTGTTTCAATCCATTCTAAAGATTTTTCTATCATCTGACCCTCATCCTGATTAACCACCATTTATTCATGCTTGATGGTTGACACTTTGGCACTATGAATGATACATTTCTTGTTCTTGGTATATTTGCAAGGAAAAACAAAAGGTTATAGACAATATTTTAGTTAAATAATGGTTGCTTGTTTTGTCACCCAACAAAACATTTCCTATGAAAGCAAAGTCAATGTAAAATATCTTGTCAAAAGTAAAAAAATATAACTCTTTTTATCCAAGTCAATAAAGAGGATTATTATAAAGGTGTCCTCCTATGCAATAATGGAGCCTTTGTATGGATCGATTGATGGATTCCCCCTTATGCATAAGAAAATGTTGACCACACTACATTCTTTCCATATTTCCAATAATAATCTCAACAAACTATCTAGAAGACTCTACATCATTATGGAGGAGGTCTCATATTGTTGGTTAAAAGTGAGCACATAAAAGAGGTGCCACCACTAGTGCTCCTCAAGAGGCAACAACCCAACATCAAATCATATGAGAATAACACTTAAGGAAAGAGCATCAATTGCAAAGCAAGAATATCTAGTAGCAAAGAAAGCTAAGCAAAATACAATAGCACAAATAGATTCATATCTTGCAATTTAACCACATATTCTTGTTCCATAGTATCTACAAACTCTCCAAGATAATATTTGGAACTCCAATATTGTCATTGATTTCTTTAAGTATAGCTAAAAAATTTGTAACCATTAGAGCTAGGGGTTAGAATTAAGGTATAGATGTGGCATTCCATTATTTCTTTGCACGTAAATGACACCCAATATAATAAGAATTATTCCTATATGATTGGAAAACATAGTAAAAATTGTTGTTGTTGCTCCACAATGCTTAAGTATTCTTTTGTATCCCATGTAGCTATAGGCATGACAAGTATATGCTTACCTTCGTCATCTAATCATCATTGAAGGTGTAAACCACCTTACATGCCCAACTATTGAAGAAGTTGTTTTGCAAAATATTGGTTTGAATTAACTCAACTTGTTTTTTTATTATGAATGAATAGTAGAATGTTAGACTAGGTAGAGGAGGCTCAAGGTTTACTTCTTTATTGCATCATAATTGTGTTCTTTCCATCAACATTTACCTTGGAAAAGGTTGGGAAAAAAATTTCAATTTAATTTTCCAGCTATACTTAATATCCATTTTAGTTCAAGAACAAAATTCTAAATCTATTAGAAGCAACGATATATGGATTTATAGTTTTTGGAATATTATACTATACTGAGAGGGGGGTGAATCAGTATAGAACATATTTTTAACTTTCAATTCTTATCTACCATCCAAATTAGATTTCAATAAAGTCAATCATCACATTAATACAAGAGACACAAATATTTAATGTGGAAAACCAAAAGGGAAGAAAACCACAGAAGAATTTTCTTTCAATAAATAAATATTATAATGATTCTCCAACACCAATTGGAAGGAGGCACCAACCCTCTGGGTTCTTCAACATTGAATGAAACAAATCTCCAACTCCCTAGATTCTTTAGCACCAACTGAAAGGAAGCACCAACTCCCTGGATTCTTCAACACCAACTTAAAGGAAGCTCCAACTCCCTAGATGCTTCAACAACAACTGAAAGGAAGCACCAATCCCCTGGTTTCATTAGTACCAACTGAAAGGAAGCTTCAACTCCCTTCCTTGCACCACCCTTCCACCCTTGAATATATATGATTTTGGTTTTTGGATAACATCTTCAATCTTATCCTGGCTTCATCGAGCATGCTTGTGACTTCCTCCTTTATCAGATATGCTTGTTGCTTCTGTCTTCATGGGGCTTGCTTGTGACTTCTTTATTTATAAAATATCTTGCTTGTGACTTCTTTATTTATAAGATCACCTTGTTGCTTTTGTCTTCACCGACCTTGCATATGACTTCTTCCTTTATCATATATGCATGTTGCTTCTCTCTTCATCTCATCTATTTGTGACTTCTAGTTCATTTACCATATCTGCATGCTTCTAGAACCCCATTTCAATTCTTCAAGTCACTTCTTGACCGATCTTCAATTGTCACTCCTCAACCTTTTTCACTGGCATTTGTCTTCTTGAGTGATTCCTCTTATATAGGATGATATTACATTTTTCACCCACACACTCATTTGTCATTATACCCTTCTTCTTTTATAATTTTCAAGTTCACTTTATATGAAAAGTCACGTTTATTCAAAAAGACACAACGTATTTCGTAAATTTAGTAATTAATTTCCATCCTTTTTATTTCACACCATTATTTTAGTTGTGTGCCCACATTTTTATTATACTTTATGGGAAAAATACCATGATCCTTCAAAACCATGGGCCAATACAACTTTCCTCTTACTCCACTTTTATGTAACATTCAAATACCATGGACCTTCAAATACCATGTGCCTTCAAATACCATGGGCCTTCATAACAACATTCCTTTTGAGTATGTATGTTTCCACAATGTTCAGCCATTGTGTTAAGAATTATGGAATGTCACTATGCAAAATTTTAGAAAGTATGACACGTTTCGGGTGGACACTCCACCCATCTTCATGATCACAAGAAGCTTTAGTGGAACATTCTTTTTGCTCCACTTTTTACGTAACTTTATTTTTACTCCACTTTTAATACACCTTTAACCTTTTTAATACTCTTTTATTTTTAATCCACTTTTACCTTTTATTTCTTAAAGTCGCATACATACCTTTGACATCAATGACAATTTATTTAACAAGCTCCCCCTTTGTCATTAATGGTGACCTTGTGAACTGATTCATACTGATGGAAACCTTTTGTAAGTTGTGAATTGAAAACTCTTGTAATCTCCCCCTATCAGCATTCAATTCTCTATATTTCTCTCCCCATTTGACATCAATGGAAAAGGGCTTCTCCACCTAAACTCATCATTCTCCTTGGGGTCACTCCTCCTGTGATTGCCTTCTCTATGTGACTAAACTTGAGCACCTGATCTTCAATACCTATACATATGTTGACTATTGAAGCTCTTCCTCTCTGATATTATTTCCTTCTAATCTTCTAAGAACAAGGCAATGCTCCCCCTTTGACTATGTTGCCCCTTTTTGCTTGTGATTTTTTAAATGAACCCCCCTATGAAATGCTCTAATTTATGATCATTCTTCTACTTTGGTTGCTTTCTCTCTCTCTCTCTCTCTCTCTCTCTCTCTCTCTCTCTCTCTCTTGCAGACTTTGGCCTCAAAAGCAATCTATCAAATGCATAATTTTCTCTTCAACAAAGATATATGTCAAAGGAAATTCTTCAGGCCTTTTCATGCACAAACTTCAACCCAAGGATACTTCAAGGCATTGTTCTTGTAGAAAATTGTCTCTATCATAGTTGATGGTGAGGTATTTTCAAAATCAAATATGTCATCAAGGTCTAATGTGTAGCTAGATGATCTTTATACACAGTGAGTCTTTTTTTTTAAATCTCTTCAAGTTCTGACATGTGTGTGCCATTTATTTAGACACATCGAAATACATTGTCTTTGTCCTTTTTATGCAACCTTTAATGGAGCAGATTCGGCACAAAAGGTCTAACCACTACCAGTATATCCACAACTAACTCATTATCACATTTCATATACTTCTGATCTCTTGCGCAAGTACTACTATAAAATGTTGCCACAAGGTTGTCTTCTTCAAAAGCATTCACTTCAGATATGTCATGCAAACCCTACTGCTTGAGGTGTTTCCAGGATTGGAACTTGGTTCATATTTGACATTCCACCATTGTTTATAAGAAGGTATCCCTTGAATTATCCTTCTTTCCTATCACTAACAAAGTTTTGCTACAATATTAGGATCAGATATTGCATAGGACACTCAACATCTTACTCAAATCATCCCTTGAACTGTCACAAAATGTCCTTTAAATCTACACTTAAAACTAATCAAATATGTCTTCAACTTGTCAACAAATCAATCCTTGAACATGTCATAAACCCTTTGAACCTTGTGCCAAATTTTGTTCAAAAATCAACCCTTCATACCTACAATAGACCAGTATTCCTACACCCTTATCAAGTCTTGGGATGTGTTCCCAAAACTATTCCAAGACAATCCTAAAAAAAATCTACTTTGAAATGTGTTCCAAATAATCCTTTACTTCTAATTTTCAATGAGCCTCATACTCTACTCAGAATGTCTATGTATCATATCCTTAAATAGACCTCAAAATTAGTCTTTAATCAATGATGCCAAATGTTGTCACAGAACATGTATGGATCTTCATGATAGTGCCACCTCAAGATGCCAGAGAAAAAAATCATTTGTTGCTGCTAAGATTTGCCACAGCGAATATGCTTTGATCCCTCAAAATTATTGCCACAATGACATGAAGAATACCACCATAAGTTGTTCTATTTTTCCTTTCAATCAAGAGGAATATTTATATTCACAAGTCCCTGCAAATATGCTCATCAACAATCCCAATTTAACATTTTATGGAAGCCACCATCATAAATTCAATTCATGCCCATCATTTGATTGTTTATGTCCATAAAGTCTAGCCTCAATCCCTTACAGTCATAGTATAGCTTGCTTTTAGAACACCATATTCATCTCAAAACAATGTTTATTGCTTTCTTCAGTTTTAAGCTCAAAAATTTGATGCGAAAACTTCACTTGGTTATTTTTCAAGTAAAGAATTTCATCTTCTACCCTACCCTATCTTATTACAGGAATGAGATCTAGAATAGAGGACTGATAGAGTTATTCCTCACATATTTAGCAGTAGAATATCTTCCGTCGATATATACTTACTGCATTTTCTCTTCTAATTTTATTCTCCATATTTTTGTACATTTTTCTTGCTTACCAATAGTATTATTTTCTCTTCTTTGAGCAAATAGAGCTACCTAGTAATTTTCTTTTTTATTTTCCTCTTCTTATTTTCTCTTCTAGACTTTATTGGATTTCTTCTTATGGCTGATCAAAGTATCTTCTTTCACAGTATATTATTTTGAGCTTTTACAGACTTGAGCCTTGTGATCAAGATTGTTGAATTTGTAGCACACTACAACAGTGAAGAATCTTGAAATATGCCCAGCATTATTACATTTCCAGCATTTTATTTCCTTACTTATTTTGTTCATAAGAGCATTCTTGGTTCCTATATTCCTTACATGAATTTTTTTTGCATGAATCTCACAATCCATAACTTTATGACCAAAAACATTGCAGCAATAACAATGACCATAGAAAGGGATTTTGTACATGAATGAATGATTCCATCTTGGTGGAATACTCTTCCTGATTTTGTCTTGCAATGAAGGATTTGTATTTTGGGGAGCATTATGTACTTTTCTCTTATTGATTTCAGCTTTAGCAGATATTTCAACATGACATTGATTATTTTCCTCACTCATATGTTGCAAAGAAGTTGAGACTTCTTCGTCAATTTCAATATTGTATCCAAGACCAGATTTGTTAGATGGTGACCTTTGGGTGTAATGTCCCTCATTTTGACCCTTAGAATATTTTGATTGTAATTTAAATATTGTATGCATGATATGTATGATTCCTAGCATGGAGCTCAAGGCCAAGTGAATGCACAGCCTTGAAGATGCAAGTATTTGGTATTATGCTATCCATGTGCTAGTAAGCCATGGAAAAATTGTAAATGGTGTAAATGATACCATGTAAATAAAAATACCAAGGGTTGGCTATGGAATGAAACTAAATGAGGGGGGGACTATGTATCCACTAGGGAGAGGTGAGGGGGTGTGGGATGGAACCCTAGGATGCCATATGTCAACTAGAGAACCCCTTTGACTGTCCTAGCTACCATTGAATGTTGTTGTAAGAAGGTGGGTGAAGAACGTTGTTCATGAGGTCGATGGGTATGGGACAGCCCAGAAATCCGTAAGGCAGTGTATGGGGCTCTGTATTTCTTGTCCCATAAGCCACCCTACCTAGTGGAGGACGTATTCCTCATTCCCAGACCTTGGTTGATCACACAAGCATCAGTTGAACGCATATGTGACCCAGTAGACCGAGCAGAGAGGAAGAAAACCATGAATTGTGATCCTGAGTAAGGCCGCGAATTACAAATCCAAATACGCATAGAGAATCGCGTGGGAAGATAAATTGTGGATAAGATCCACATACCCAAACCTTTGTGCGTTTTGGAGAGAGTTAGATGCTCGAGAACCCACAGAGATACCTAGATATGTTAGCCGAAATCGTGGACGAGAGACAAAGCTTTGGCCGCAACGTTGAAGATATCTGAATGTGGGATTGTTGTGGGAAGGAGCCAAGAGGTTTTGGACTACATAGTAGAGTCAGAAAGAGCTCATTTACCTTGATCTAATAGTCAGGACCAACCACACCTTCCCAGTTTAGTGCTAAGGGAAGGGGCTCCCTAGGGACTGTGTAGCAGAGAAGAGGACCTTACTTAGGCTGAGAGTGGAGGGGATGGGGGCGCCTGAACTGCTTGAGGTCATGGGGATATGCCTATAGCTCTGTGGATGATTTTATTGACGTAGAAAACCCTTACCTACCTCCCCATTTGCTTGACAAATCAACTGTTGGTTGGATGCCCTGAAGGACTATGCCTAAGGCTGTGAGCAAGCTTGCCTAGTCCCTCCTTAATGGATACATAGCCCCAATTCGGGGGTGGTATATGAGTGCTGAAATAATACAAGCTAGGAAGAGACCTATGGTTGGGTTGGACCGTTGCAGTCCATAGCCATTTTCCTTGGAGGTTCAATGCAAAAGATAAGTGTTCTTGGTGTTAAGTTATGCCCACATGTGTTTCCAATTAGCATGAATTGCTCACTGATTAATAGGGTTGAATGCCCATGCCTTATGTTTCATTCTGTTGTGCATGTTATTGATTGATGAATGCATGACACATTGTGTGTGGATGATGATTCCTTCAGCTATAGTTGTTAAGTATATGCATGCATCTATTTGCTCATGGAGATGGTCCATAGATGAATAGGACTGTATGCCTATGCATTGTGTTTAAGTCTGTTGTGTATATTACTTCTCCACTGATTTAACTAATTAATGAATGCTATGGATATGTTGGATACATGTTAGATGTGTGGGTGGATAATGTTTCAATTCCCCTGTGTTTATTGATGTATGAATCTGCCTACATGAGTCATTTATCATGCTCCTGCACATCTACATCTTTGTATTTATCCTTATACTTATATGACTGTATGTCTTAATGAATAGGGTTAAGTATGGGAAATGTACAGAATACTCCAGCCATGACTTGGGAAGATAATAGACACCCATGTGGTGTTCATGAATCCTGTGGACCAAATGAAGGAGAGAATACAGAGTAGAAGGGAGCAGAGCTTCTTCACATAGTGGCAAAGAGGCATAGATGGGGCTTTGAGTCATATTTTGGAGTGGAATAAGGGCAATAACAAAGTCCTCAGGTGTGGATGAAGACCCTGCAGGTGCATAGTTATCTCCAAGAGCTTTCCAACGGTACCATACTTGTCTAATTTGGCCTAAGGATGAAGGAGATATCATCCTCAGAAGTTGTTGGAGCAGGGGTATGTGGTCTCGACCTCCTGCATCCGCAATGTGGATTGTGGATTGCGGAGCTCAGGGACTAGCCCTTGGAGTTGCATGGTTAGACTTCCACATGTCTACATCTGCAAGGCGGATTGCCGATTGCGGAATTTGGAAGGGCGATTTCAACGAAAATGGCGCATGGGAGTTCTGACTTTCCGCATCTGCAAAGCAGATTGTGGATTGCTGATGTCGGAAGGTCGATTTCAATAGGGCTGGCGCATTGGATTTCTGACTTTCCACATCCTCAGGTGGGTTGCGGATTGTGGATTGTGGGAGGTGATTTTTCCCAGGATTACGGAATGGGTTTTCTGATTTCTGACTTCCGCAACGCAGGTTGCGGATTGTGGAAGTCAGAGGGGTAAATTGCCCCGGACGACGATTTGACTTCCGAATTCCGACTTTCGCATTGTGGATTGTGGAATTCGGGAGCATGATTTCTTCGAAAGGGTAGATTTGGTCATCCGACTTCCAATTTCCGATTGCAGATTTGGGATTGAAGGCCATTGCGGATTGTGGATTGAAGCCCATTGCACCTGCGTGTAAAAATGAAAGGAATTGTTGAAAAAAAAATGTATCAGGGTCTCCCATCACCTCTGAATGACACCAAGGCGACTGAGGATGTGACAAAGTGGTATCATATCCCAAGTTACAAAACTGGGGCTGCTTGGGACGAATTTGAAGCTTGCAGGCACGTTAGAGCTACGGAAGAACCGATATTGAGATCAACGGTCGTGTAATATCTCGTTGGGAGAGACCCAACAGCCAACAGAGACTGCCTGATCAACACAGAGAGGCCGATTCGGTTCCAGCTAGACATCCATCCCTTTACCGGGCATCAACATTGAACAAATGGAAACGTTGGTAAGCGTAGAGAAGTTCAATAAGGGCAAAGTTGGACTTGACCCCAAATTCTAAAGGCAATTGGAACAAGGCCAGGAATTGGACCAGCTGTGATATGGAAAAGGAAATCCCATGCTTGATAAGGGATTGGAAAGGGAGAACCCCTTAACCCCTTCCATGTTCTTGTATTATGATATTTATATACAGAAAGTTAGGGCATAGAAATTTCCAAAATGCAATAGATTAGATAGATGAAATGTGTATGCATAGTAGGCATAGTAAGAGATAAGGCATGGTGCATGGGAACTTGCTTGTGCTTGCATGAGGTATTGCATAATGGAAAAATTTATTAATGAAGCAGATTTCATTACAATATGAATGCACACCTAACAAAGATATGTAGAAAACAATTTTTTTTTAGATGCCTTGCTTACACTTGCTTTGGAAATGATGAAAGTGTTGTTTCTGGTGGTTCTTCATTTTACCAAGATAACAGAAGCATGGATGAAGATGAGGATGATGATGTTATTACATGTGACCAATAACCTTGTGAAGAAAGGTTGGAGCATGAATCCATGGTCAAGAAGTTGGTGGAAGGGATGTGTAGCCCTTGGCAAGAGGACAATTGATCAGGTAACGTCATATGGTATGATGATGGAAGCCATGCAGGTAGGTAGTGTTTATTGTGTTAATTGTGTAAGTGCTGAGAAAGGATGGGTAAGAATCCTTAACCATGTTTTTCAATCTTCATAAAAGAGTATACATGTAATAGTGAATGCATTTATGTGAATGATATCCCACATGGTATGGTGAGGTATGTGATAGTAAAGAATGGGAATTATACCATGTGGCTGTTTAGATTTAGAATGCATTCATATGAAAGTATATCATGCCATGAGTGTAGGTTGGTCATGAGTTTAATAACAAGTGCAAGTAAGGACTTGTGTTCCTATCTTCGTAGTGCATACTATGTGAGATAGCCATGGTTAGGGACATATGTGTTTAGAATGGTAGGATGCATGACATGATAAGTATAGTATGCATGGATCAATGCAATATAGCATTGAGTGGATATGCATTAAAAGATTTTGTAAATATGTGGTTGCATGAAGTTAATGCACATTAAAAGATAATGTGAATGATGTAAATGTGCATGCATGAGTGTGGGTGCACATGTTGTGAAGTATTGCATGAATGCATGGTTGTGGTGTATGTTCATTGCAATTAAACGATAGATGAAATGATGAATTAATGATAATTCTGAGATTATTTCATGAGCTGCTATGAATGCAGGAGAAATATTGCAGGAAGGTAATCATGATTGGTGGGTTGCCAGAGTGCTCTGTTGGAGGAACAGAGCTGCATAAAATGATCAAGGCTAGAATCTACCATGTGCAAAGGCCAAGTATTATGAGAAAGATCTCATGGATTCACAAACATGATATCTACATGAATAGATCTGAAAAATTTATGATTTAAGTTATGAGAATGGTTTCATGGTTGCAAATAAATTGCTACAAGATGGTAGATTTGCAAATCTTAGATTTGGATTTTTTGTTAATCAATTACTAATGGTTGTTTGGTTAATCCAGAATTGTGTCAAAGGGACATGTTGTAGGTGGATGGTTGTGTTATGGTAGCAGGCATAAAACCCTAATGGACAGAGTGGTGCCACTTACAAGAGCCAAACAATATGAGGATGGCATGATGAGTAAACGAATATGATTTATGTAGTAAACAGAGTTGTAAATTCATGTTGAGTTAATTATTAATGCCTTTGATTGGTTATGGAAAAATCAGATTTGAATTTGATGGTAAAATTATGCCAAGAGGGCATATGTGGGTTATGGAACGTGAAAGGGATTGGGATGGAAAACCGAGGGACTGTTGACTCAGAGAAGGGAGCCCCCATTCCTCATGAGGAAAGAGAAAGTACATCTACAAAACTGATGAGTTTTATGTGACCCTAGCTAAGAATATGTATGTCTAGTTATTAAGAGTTAATATGCAGGGCATGTTTTATTTTATCTATATATATTATTTCAGACTGCTTGAGTATGATTAGGACCTACATGGATCACATCAGAAATGGATGCATACCTTTTGGGTGTTGGGTTATGTTAGGGTTATCAATATTGACTACACCCTAAAGGAATGGACGCATTCCTAGTGTTTCAATATTTGATAGTGAATGTTATGAAATATGTTTACAATCTTAGAGCAACAACACTAATGACCTTGCTTATCCATCTTGTGTTGTCAGCTTGAACAGATGCAATTTGGTGCTGCACACTAAAGAAGCAAAAGTGAAGAGGTTGTTGTGAGGGGTTGTGGTGAAGGGTTGTTGCATGCCTATGGATCTGTAGTATAGACTTGACCTAGAAATGTTCATGGTGCAGTTTACTTCCATTGACCTCTGACCCAGGCAAATGTGTTGACTTGGCAATGGAGAGGGAAAACCAAGTATGGGACTGGTTTGGCACCATAAATGCTTGGTAAATCCAGTCGATGAACTGGTTGGGCATTAACTACTTGATGCTGTGGAGAAACATGTGTGTTGGCCAAGCATCCATCCCACAAGTGATCCAAGGCTTGTAAAGAAGAAAAGGAACCAGTGGAGTAGCAAGGAAATTTCCAATACAGATAAGTATTTAATTATCATCTAATCCTTATTCCAAATAATGAAAGATTTCATGAACAAGTCTTGTAACAACCAAGCTGATACATTGTTGTTTCTTTGTTGGAAACCTTGGCCATTGCAGGAAGCAAGAACTATGAAGGCATCCTAAGGATGCATGTGGACATGTGACTGTCCTAGAAGGCTCGGCATGAGCAGCAATGAAGATGGTGCTAGTGTAATTGTGTGGGTCCTAGCAGCCAAGAGTTTTGTAGACAAACCATGTGGAAGGTTTCCCTGGTTGAGAGGCTTTGGACAGACCTTAGACACTAAGTGTCATAGCCAAGAAAGGGCAAGTCAAGCATTCACATTGAAGTGAAAGAGGCTAAGGAGCATGAAACCACAGTGGTGGTGTGACTTCGTATTGGAACAAGACTAAGAGGGGGAAACTCTTACTCTTCTCTTTACTTTTGATTGATGCATTTAGAAAACAGAAAATTGTTGAATGCATGATATGGCTGAAAGTGGATTGTATTTATTTGCTTGAAATAATTGTGAATGTTGAAATAGTTAATTCCTTGTGAAAGGGTGAACACGAATGGGTTCCTGTGTATGTTGGGAAAGCATGAAAAGTATGGAAGTCTCATGAATAAATCATGGAATCTCCATGACAATTGGGAAAATAATTGACTGAATTTAATGTTATATTATGTTTGGCTTAACAAGACTTGCCATGATGAATTTCACAGGTGAGAAATTGAAAGCAATTGATTGCAACTGTTACAAGCCAAGTGTTTCTAGTGAGAAAAGTGAGAGCCAAATGTGCACATTGGCCATGGCAACCTACCAAATTCTATTGGATTTGGCTGAAAATTTTCTTCAAACAATTTCCAAGACCTAAGAAAATCTTGGAGAGATGCTCAGGCTACAAAAGCAGCAGAATTAGATGAACCACAAGGTTTTGCAGGACTTTGTTTGTTTGCAAAGGCAGGTAAAAAGCATTCTAGAAGCAAACAACAGTGGAAAGGGAACTGGACCAATGAAGAGGAATTCATCCCATCAGTCCACTAAAAAACACTCTATGTGGGAAGACTCAAAGGAAATTGAGCAAGAAAAGATAAAGCAGCCACTGAAATGTTGGAAATGTGGAGGAAATCATTGCTTCCGCAACTACCCAACAAGGAACAGCAAGAGAGATAGAAGCTATGAAGTTTCCAGACTTGTAGATCAACTAGAAGATCAAAGCCAGCAGGAGCAGCTTGTGGAAGCCAAAGGACTTGGTCCTGAAAGTTCAAAGTAAAGGATAAAATGCAGGGCAAACCTGCAACATTTTTGGTAATTTTGGACATGTGTAGATTGTATATGTATTCCTAAGTATTGGAACACTGAGGACGGTGTTATTCTAAGGGGGGGAGGATGTAATGTCCCTCATTTTGACCCTTAGGATATTTTGACTTTAACATAAATATTGTATACATGATATGTATGGTTCCTAGCATGGAGCTCAAGTCCAAGGCTCTGCTAGTGAATGCTCGGCCTTGAAGAGGCAAGTATTTGGTATTATGCTATGCATGTTCTAGGAAGCCATGGAAAAATTGTAAATGATGTAAATGATACCATGTAAATAAAAATACCAAGGGTTGGCTATGGAATGCAACTAAATGAGGGGGAACTATGTATCCACTAGGGAGAGGTGAGGGGGTGTGGGATGGAACCCTAAGCTACCATATGCCACCTAGAGAACCCCTTTGACTATCCTGATTTCCATTGAATGTTGTTGTAAGGAGGTGGGTGAAGAACGTTGTTCATGAGGTCGATGGGTATGGGACAACCCTGGAATCCGTAAGGCAGGGTATGGGGCTTTGTCTTGCTTGTCCCATAAGCCACCCTACCTTGTGGAGGACATATTCCTAATTCTCAGACCTTGGTTTATCACACAAGCATCAGTTGAACCCATATACGACCCAGCAGACCGAGCAGAGAGGAATAAAACCATGAATCATGATCCTGAGTAAGGTCGCAAATTTCAGAGCCAAAGATGCACAGAGAATCGCGTGGGAAGAGAAACCATGGATAAGATCCACAGACCCGAACCGGGTGCGTTTTGTAGAGAGTTATATGCTCGAGATCCCACAGAGATACCCTAATCTGTTAGCCGAAATCATGGATGTGGGACAGAGCTTCGGCCGTAACGTTGAAGAGATCTGAATGTGGGATTGTTGTGGGAAGGAGCCAAGAGGGTTTGGAATGCATAGTAGAGTCAGAAAGGGCTCATTTACCTTGATCTAACAGTCAGGACCAACCACACCTGCCCAGTTCAGTGCTAAGGGAAGGGGCGCCCTAGGGACTGTGCAGCAGAGAAGGGGACCTTACTTAGGCTGAGAGTGGAGGGGATGAGGGCACATGAACTACTTGAGGTCATGAGGATATGCCTATATCTATTTGGATGATTTTATTGACCTAGAAAACCCTTACCTGCCTCCCCATTCGCTTGACAAATCAATTGTTTGTTGGATTCCCTTAAGGACTATTCCTAAGGTTGTGAGTGAGCTTGCCTAGTCCCTCCTTAGTGGATACATAGCCCCAGCTCGGGGGTGGTCTATGAGTGCTGAAATAATACAGACTTGGAAGAGACCTATGGTTGGGTTGGAATGTTGCAGTCCATAGCCAGTTTGCTTGGAGGTTCAATGCAAAAGATAAGTGTTATTGGTGTTAAGTTATGCCCACATGTGTTTCCAATTACCATGAATTGTTCACTGATTAATAGAGCTGAATGAACATGCCTTATGTTTCATTCTGTTGTGCATGTTATTAATTGATGAATGCATGGCACATTGTGTGTGGATGATGTTGCCTTCAACTATAGTTGTTAAGTATATGCATGCATCTATTTGCTCATGGAGATGGTCCATTGATGAATAGGACTGTATGCCTATGCATTGTGTTTAACTATGTTGTGTATCTTACTTCTCCATTGATTTAACTAATTAATGACTACTATGGATATGTTGGATACATGTTAGATGTGTTGGTGGATAATTTTTTAGTTCCCCTGTGTTTATTGATGTATGAATCTTCCTACATGAGTCATTTATCATGCTCATGCACATATGTATCTTTGTATTTATCCTTATACTTATATGACCTTCTGTCTTGATGAATAGGGATAAATATGGAAAATGTACATAATACTCCAGCCAGGACTTGGGAAGAGAATAGACACCCCTATGGTGTTCATGAATCCTATGGACCAGATGAAGGAGAGAAAGCAGAGCAGAAGGGAGCAAAGCTTCTTCACATAGTGGCAAAGAGGCATAGATGGAGCTTTAAGTCATATTTTGGAGTGGAATAAGGGCAGGAACAAAGTCCTCAAGTGTGGATGAAGACCCTGTAGCTGCATAGTGCTCTCCAAGAACATTCCAATGGTACCAGACTTGTCCAATTTGGCCTAAGGATGAAGGAGATATCAACCTCAGAAGTTGTTGGTGCAGGGGTATGTGGTCCTCGCGTCCCGCATCCGCAATGTGGATTGTGGATTGTGGAGGTCGGGGACTAACCGTTGGAGTTGTGTGGTTAGAATTCCACCTTTCCTTATCTGCAAGGTAGATCGCGGCCCATTGCGGAAGTCGGAAGGGCGAGTTCAATGGAAATGGCTCATGGGAGTTTCAACTTTCCGCATTCGCAAAGAAAGGACACCAAGGCAACCGGGGATGTGACATTAAGAGCTTAGGATTTCATCTATAATTTCAATTCTCTTCTTGAATTTCATAGTTGTGCTTGGCTGAGAGGACATCTTTTCTAATTCTTCTCTTACAGAGGTAATTTTTGCCTCAAGTCTTCCAAACTTTTCCTTCTTCTCTTGTAGTTGAATCTTTTGGTCAATGATGAGCGTATCTGCTTCTTCAATGATGTGTGCCATCTTTCTTCTTGAATTCAGATCTTCCTCTTAATACTTTTGCAATTTTTATCTTAATGAATGATTCTCTCTTATGAGCTTTATCATTTCATTGAGTATCTTTTCCTTTTCGAAAAAAATTTCATTTTTCAGAAACCTTGTTTTTTCTTTGATGAGTACTTGTCAAAGTTTCTTCAATTTGTTTTCCCTCTTCCACTTGAGATTTTAGATTGATAGTCTCAATTTCACCATTGGCTTCATAATGCTCTGCCTTAAGATCTACTTCTTCCACAGTTTCAAAAACTTCCTTGCTTTTACAACTGTCTTCTTGTGCCATGAGGAGAGCTTTATCTCTATTACTTACATCACTTCCAATGGATGTGCAAAAAATCTCTTTGGAGTAAAGCTTCTCCTTGCTTGACCTATGGCAATGATCTTTGCATGTGTCAGCCTTTTCAACATAGTTTTCTTTTTCTCCAACTGGTTCTTCAATAACACTTTTTTTTGTCTTGAGCTGACTATCTTTTGAAGATTCAAAAACGATTTCCTCTCTAGATGTCTCTTCATGTTGATCACCTTCATATTCTTGATCACGTGCTTGGATTCTATGGTCTCAAGAAGAGATTCCTTTTTGTAGAAATCTTGTATCCTGCCCCAAATATCTGTAGCAGATGTATATTGTCCCACTTTATTCTTCTTAGAATCAGATAAGGCACTCAAAATTTCATTCAAGGTTCTTGCATTGTTTTTATGTAACTTATTTGCAATTACACCTTTTGGACGGGATTTTGGTGTGGTGTAACCATTCTCAACTACACCTCAAATTTCAAATCCAAAACATATCAAATATGTCTTCATTCTTATGCTCCAGATTAGATCATTTGTCCCATTAAACAAAGGGCTTTTGTCCGTTCTGTAACCAGATTCCACACAAGTCATATATGTTGGGATCTTCCTTCCAGTGGTTAAGTTGTTTTGAAGGAACCCTCTTTGATACCAATTATTGAAATATTCAACTGTACTGAGAGAGGGGGAGTGAATCAGTATAGCACAGATTTTAAACTTTTAATTCTTATTTATTATCCACATTAACTTTCAACAAAATCAATCATCATATTAATACAAGAGACATAAATATTTAACATGGAAACCCAAAAGGGAAGAAAACCACGTAAGAATTTTCTTTCAATTAATAAAGATTACAATGATTCTCCATCACCAACTAGAAGGAGACACCAACCCCCCGATTCTTCAACACCGACTGAAAGAAAACTCCATCTCCCTAGATTCTTCTACACCAACTGAAAGGAAGTACCAACTCCATGGTTTCTCCAATAACAACTGAATGGAAGCTCCAACTCCTTGGATTCTTCAACACCAACTAAAAGGAAGCACCAACTCCTTGGTTTCTTCAACACCAACTGAAAGGAAGCTTCAAATCCCTGCCTTGCACCACCCTACAACCCTTGAATAGATATGCTTCTAGTTTTTGGATAAGATCTTCATTATGCTTCTAGCTTCATCGGGCTTGCTTGTGACTTCCTCCTTTATTAGATCTGCTTATTGCTTATGTATTCATCAAGCCTGCTTGTGACTTCTTCCTTTATCATATCTCCTTGTTGCTTATGTTCTCAATGGGCATGCTTGTGACTACTTCCTTTATCATATCTACATGTTTCTTATGTCTTCATCTCACATACTTGTGACTTCTTCCTTTATCAGATCTACATGCTCCTAGAACCCCATTTCAAATCTTCAAGTCACTTCTTGATTGATCTTCAATCGTCATTCTTCAACTTTTTTAAGAGTCATTTGTCTTTTTGGGTGATTCCTCTTATATTGGATGATATTACATTTTTTAGCCACACACTTATTTGTCTTTTATACTTTTCAATTTCACATTATATTTCCGTCCTTTTTATTTCACACCATTATTTTATTTAAGTGCGCCCACCTTTTTATTATACTTTATGGGAAAAATACAAGGATCCTTCAAAACCATGAGCCAATACAACTTTCCTCTTACTCCACTTTTAGGTAGCATTCAAATACCATGGGATTATACCATGACCTTTAAAACAATTTTCCTTTTACGTAACATTCTTTTTACTCCACTTTTAATCCATCTTTAACCTTTTTAATTCTCTTTTACTTTTTAATCCACTTTTACCTTTTTATTTCTTAAAAGTGGCATATGTACCTTTGACATCAATAGTTGGATAATTCTATGCTAGTTGAATGCTTAAAGGTTAATTACACTTTAGTGGGATAATTCTATGTTACTAGTTATCTTGGATGGATATACATGATTTATAGAAGATGTCAAATATTATATTAAAGCATGCGAGCATTAAAGAACAATGGATTGAAATATTTGAGAAAAACAAACAAATTGGATGAATAATGTAACATTAAAGTACTCAAGTCTATTAATGAATTGCATGAGAGATAAATGGATTGAAATATTTGAGAAAAACAAACAAATTAGATAAATAATGTAACATTTTGGAGAATTGGCAAAAAAAAATTGATGTCCAAACTAATAGGAAATTAGCACGAATCGAACACAATATACATGCATGGCAGCGTGTATTTAATAAATTATAAAACATGAAACACACCAAAACAAAGGATTATAAATCTGGCTTCATCATTACTTAAAGGCAACATCAATTATATCTTCAACAATTTTAAAGAGCCCACACCTGACGAATTCATAAAATAATAAAGTATGTTAAATAAACGAGTGATTCAATAAGTGGACAATCTCAATTTTTTTAGAGTGAGTTAAGTGGATAGACTCAATTTCTTTTTGGTGGAAATTATTCCCCCAATCTTATAATAAATTTGTTAGAAGTTACAGTTCCACCTTATTAATAGGAAATTTGACCACAAAACATTGCACTAAGACGTTTTGGCCCATCTTAAGATGACTAAGATCACTAGAATTTTGAAAAAAAGAATGGATTGGAGTAGAACTTTGCTTCACCCCCAAGAAACTTGGCTTGCCAAAAAGGTTGAGTTCGTCTACTTATTAGTTCACTTCTTAGGCAAACACAACATAAACAAGCGTGACAGTGTAAGTGATTGTGATTCAAGTAAGTGCGATGAAAATTGTAGTTAAGGTGTGATGAGAGAAAATAGTAGAATGTAGTTTCAAGTGTGGATAAAGAAAGCACATGAGAGTGGAAGGAAAGGAGTGCATGGGATGTTGATGCCCTTGACATAGAAAATGATCGAGTAGGAAGAAGGTGACAACAAGAAGAATGTAGGGTGAGTGCGCATGTGTGGAATGTGCATCCGAGGAGAGATTATAGCTGAATTTATACATGCTAGGTGTGGTTTAGGCACATGCGGTGTAGAACAAAGAGTAGGGGTATGACTATGAGTGCACATGATGAACATTTCAAGTACACATGGCAGGGGAAGCATGCCAAGGAAAGATGAAGGATTGTTGTGGAAGCTAAAGTGATGTGAACAAGCATAAAGAGATTCAAAGGAAGCTAAAGGGATAAATATACGTTGAAGAGTTGTTCAAGATGAATAAAGAGTTGAGGACGTTGGACAATTATCCCATGAAAGAATAAATAGAATAGTTATCCTTTGAGTTGAGTTATCCGCAAGAAGGATGCTAGCTGTAAGAGAAATAGTACTCTAGAAAGTTGACCATTAACTTAGAGTGTTTAGACATAATTGTAATTATGTAATGTATTCATACTTTAGTGAATAAGAATAGATAGACATGCCTCCCTATGACTATGTGCTCCGGTTCTAATGTGTGTGTGTGTGTGTGTGTGTGTGTGTGTGTGTGTGTGTATGAGAGAGAGAGAGAGAGAGTTATTCAACTTTCAACTTGTAGATTGTATCTATGTTCTAACATTTGTATTATGAAATCGTTGCACAAGTCTCTAGAGTACAATGGGCTTAGGTTTGTAGGAAAGATGGTTCACCCAACCTCCTATGATCCTTTATGGGATTATAAGTGGTCACAAGTTCAAGAGAAAAGTGTGCCAAGAAATCCATAAATGATCCATGACATTGACGTTTCTTGGTCTCGATGAAGAGTACTCTAGAAAGTTAAACATTGAGCTAGAGTATAGTGTTGAGACATAATTGTAATTATGTAATGTATTCATACTTTAGTGAATATTAATATCTCCCTATGATTATGTGCTCTAGTTCTATCATACATCCATACATCCATATGAGTTGTTCAACCTTCAAATTGTAGATTATATCTCTAGTCTAACATGTGTATTATGAAATCACTACACAAATCCTCTAGAGTACAATCGACTTAGGTCTATAGGCAAGATAGTTCTCCCAACCTACTCTGATCCTTTATGGGATTATAGGAGATCACAAGTTCAAGACCAAAGTGTGTCAAGCAAACCATAAATGCTCCATGATGAAGAGGTTTCTCAATCTCAATGAATGGTACAAACTTATAGTGAAATTGTTTCTCTATTATTCATAGGTAGGTTGAAAAGGATTAGTTTCAGCCCCATTAAGCTTTGTGGATACCTCCTCTATTGATGCAAAAAAAATATTCTTCAAAGTATGTGATTGAAGGAGGATCCAACTCGCTTCATTTATGGCTATGCCATAATACCATAAGCATGCATTATACAACCCATAAATAAATACAAATCACTTCTCAACATTGTGGGTACACATACAAACAAACAATCATGATGTGTAAATCACTTGTGTGTGGGGGAAGGGGGGAGGGCAAAGATAGTTAATATATGTTCAACAACTAAATTTGTTTAAATGGATTTTAGTAAAATACTTTATTCTTTATAAATTGGAATGGGGAGATAGACACAATTCCTAATAAATTGAATACAATGAATATTTGCATGCTCTTACATTTTACTTAAAAATTTAGGAGCAACATATGTTAGAAGTGATAGTTGCATTAATTTTGACTTCAACTTTAATTAAAATAAATAATGTTAAAGGGTATTAAATCCCTTATTTGATATAAAAAATTAAAATTATTTGTATAAAAGAAAATGCAATACTCTAATGGTAAATGTTTATTATTAGGAACTGATCCATATTGTAGGTTTATTTTAGGAGATATCATTTCAACGTATTTACAAAAAGAGGAATATGTTAGTAGACCAATTACCCAGAGATGGTTTGCAGTTGAGAGAAGGTATATGAAAGTGTTGAGAGATCGAAAATAACAATCTCTTAGAATTGAATCCTGATCCAGTGTAAATAAACAACCTATCTCTTAAGTCGAACATAATACTATTGGAGAACAAAAGCTTATATCATGTTTATTTATATGAAATTGTATTGTTTTTTGAACAGTTTCTAGTGCACAATATTTTTGAGCTCATATGTTGGATAATTTTGCAAAGGCGAGTAGAGGCCACAAGCCATATATGAATAACGTAGTTTTGATTTACTTAATTAAAGCGATTAGGAAAAATAATGTTTATTATATGATAAGATGTTTGTTCTTGCCATTGAGGTTTTATGGAACTAAAGCACATTGTTTAAAGAAAGCATATGAGCCCTTTATTAAATGATGACTAGCATGAGACATTGACTTTCTTGTAAATATAAATTTGGGGTGAAATTGCAATCAAGGAGACTTTAAATTATTTATGATTATCTAATAACTTATCTTTGTTTTTATTTTACTATAATGATCATTTTGAATATTGTAAAGCCTTTTCTTATTTAGGAAAAAAAAAAACCTTTGTTGTTCAATTTCTATATTTTTCATTTGTTAGAATACTTTGACTTGGTATTAATTTATTTTCATATTTTAAATTTTTATTAATTTTCAATGTTTAAAAATAATTTATTAAATTGATTTTTTTTAAAATAAAAAATGAATTTTATAGTTTTAAAATTTCACTCATTCTATTTTGTGATTGATTAAAAAGATTATTTAGACACAAATTTTTGAGAGTGAGACTATATTTTTAAAACATGAAAAATAATTTATAATAATAATATGGAATTTTCTAAAAATGTCATGTGACAACCTTTATATGACATTGTTAACTTTTGTTGAATAAAATTAAAATTATTGAAGGGTTTTCATTGATTTATGAAAATAAAAATAAAAATATTTTTTTGTTATTTTTTAGGTGGTGGTGGTGGTGGTGGTGAAAAGAAAGAAATTACTTGGTTTGCTCTAAAATTTTATTCCTACGCTCAAATAACTTAGAAAGAAGCTTACCAAGTGTTGAGGTGTATTTACTGTCTTAAGGAATCACCAAAATATTCAATTATCGACCAGGGTTGATAATCTTAGAGTTGTGGCACAGTATATGATGAGGTAGAATGGAGCCTAAGTTTTGACTCGGTAGACCTTAGAAATGTTTTAATAAAGAAAAGATCGAAAGATCTTTCAAAATGAAAAACCGAGTCAAACTTCAGAAATACAACAAACGAACTAATTAAACCTAGCTTAACCAACAGATTATAATAGTATCAAGCTATACTACTCTACTCTATGATTAAACAATGGGAAAAGAACAAATACTGATAAAAAAACAAACTACTTGTTATGAAAATGGAAACTACTTGACTTAAAACAAAAACTACAAACTACTTAGTAAATTCAACAACTATTCATGCATTCAACTAAAGTATCTAATTCCATTCTCCTTGATGTTGTACGTCAAATGTGATAGGAACTGGGGTGAATGTATCGTAATGACTTTTGAATGTAACAGCAAAACAAAATGGAAGTAAATCTAACCTAATTTCTACAAAGAGATGTAAACTACAAAGAAACCAATTACAATTAACTTTAAACATTATGATCCATCTTCTATCCATAAGCAAAATGATATGAAATTAATTAAATCTAGAAGCAAGTAGAAAACTTAATAAAGATATTTACTTAGACTGAATTTGATTTGAAGCAAGTAGAAAACTCAATAAAGATATTTTATATAGAAGCAAGTAGAAAACTTGATAAAGATATTTATTTCTGAATCAAACTCTATTTTATGAACATCTTCATTATCTGTGTGAATGGGAAACTGATCCTATGCTTTAATGAAGAAACTATCAAAACTGAGATAACTTGGAGAATGAAATAATTAACTCTAATACGAAATAAACCTTAAGAGCGTATAATAAACTACACTAAGAATGAAATTGATAAATTCTAGAACAGTAACCTATTGGCAAATCAAATATAAAAGGCATAACTCGTTAAAGCAAAGTTAAGGAAGATGAAAAGGAAACTAAGAACGATGACAAAACTTAATTAAAACTCTATGCAGTGGGAAACAAGATATTAATTACATCTAAGACTGCTAATTAAAAGCAAGAAATGTTACAGGTAAAAATCCTAAGAAACTGGATTCTAAATAAGCATGAAAACAATGCAGAAAGTATTGAGGTCCGAATGACAATCCGGATGACAGTCTGAAAGGCAATCCAAATGACAGTCCGGATGGAAGAAAACAATTTAAACCATGGAAAGAAGCAGTTTGGATGATCTTAACTACCAGTTGGCTGATGCATATGATCCTGCAGTGCAAAGAAGTCAGTGAGAAGACTATTGAGAAGCTAAGATAGCAAGAAGTAACCTATTCTAATCATTGTTTAAAGAAATAAACTATTTCTATGGCCTAATAAAACAAAACTGAGATATGAATAAAACTAACCTACAGCTACAGGAAGAAACTAACAGAACTAATTCCAATTATAAACTAAACCTGAAACAACAACTAACTAAACTCTATATGATTGCAAAAGACTGAAAGCAAACTATAAACACTATGCTTGGTCGGCCATTATCAATTCTAGAAAAGTAAATTAAGTTAGCAACAAGATACAGATTACAAAAAAATAAGGAAATGACATATACAAGAAAACAGAATTAATTACATACACTAGAAAATGAACTATTTACTTGCAGAAAGGAAAATACAAAAATATACATAAAAACCTCCGGTTGATGAGGGGCCCTTCCCAGCAATCAGAGATTGAAACTAAATCAACTTAGTCACCAACAGCAGAATATCAACAGTAAAATCCAGGAGCTTCCATTAACTGAGAAAGTTATACAGCGTTTCTATGAATTACTGATAGCGTAAATGCCTATATCTATTGTGCTATATGTCGTCTGTGTTTCTCCAAAGGAGGCATCTATATATAAGTTTACAATGGGAGAGAAGGTCGACATAGTCGACCTCTCTAAAAATAGAAGTCTTTAATTTCTATACAACGGTTGCATGGTGATTTACGACAGCACACAGACCATCCACCTCCTTCCACGGCGCCGATTCTCCTTGATGCGAACAGTTGCGTGTTAGTTTCCTTTAATCATGGGCAGAAGCATGTGCTGACAGGCTAAGCATGGGAGGATGGAGCTGTTGGAACATCGACGTGGGAATGAGCATGTGTTGTTGAGCTGAGCGAGCAGGGAAGCGAATCTTCTAGAATAGGGACTCGCCAACCATAACCACCATGTTACTAACAGGACCCATATTTCTGTTTTTGTCTTTAATGAGTAGGAATATGCCAACCGACGATTTCGCGGGCTGATCGAAGGGTTGAACGTTTGCAACATGAACACGAGTCTGAACGGAGGTCCTTTTTAAACCCATAACCTACAATCCAAAATCTATTTTCCAAGCGAGTCAAAAAACATTAAATTAATATTAATAAACCATGAAAATAATGATATTTAGCCAAGATTCACATGATATGTAAATACGATCATACCTGGGTCTGATTAACGATCTAAATGGCAAGAAGAGTGATTTATTATATCAGAATGGTGAAAATAACGCCACTCAGAGTATATTTGATGGTAAAAAATGGTGATAAAATGGACACCAACATTCCGCCAAACCAGAGATATGCCACGTTCCGGTGAGCAAAAAGAAGAGGAATTCAGGAAGAAGGTTGAGCTGCGGTAGCAGCTGCCTTCGACTTGGAAGAGGAAGTGGACTTAACCCTAAGCTTCTATAACTGATCCTTCAAGGCATCATACCTCATCCGGAGAGAAGTATGGGACGATGTTTTGGCATTGACGAAGCATTCAATGCTTCTTACTTGTGTGCGCAGTACCTTGTTTTCTTTATGAAGCTCAGAGATTGTTTCCACATAGTTTTGATTCTGGTCTGTCAACCGTGTTATACCTTGGGTCAACCTATCCAATTCCTACTAACTCAGAATGGGTTGTTCTATGTGATGTTCTAGGTCCTTTTGAGGACTCAACTCTCTTGAAAATGTTTCAAGCTCAACAATATGTTCTTCAAGAACTCTGTCTTCGTTGTGTGTAGGAGAACTTCCAGCAGCAGGGACTTCACACAATCGAGCAGATACATTGGCTAATGTGAGGAGGGGTGTTTCGAGGGTATGGTCGTCTGACTGGTCATCTGAACGTGATGGTTGAATGACAGTCTGGGTGACAGACTGGTCACGATTTGTTTTCTTGGATTTAGTGGGTACTGATGAAAAAAGTGGGGGTTCCAAAGTAGGGTCACCAAGGACAAGCTAAGGAGAAGGCGATGGATGGACAAGGTGCACATCGCCTGAGTGATCCTCATTAATCCGCACACACTTAGTGTCTCGTTCTGCTTATGTAAAGGCTTGGTTAGGCTCACTAATACCGGTTGGGAAACGATGGTGTTTTCGAGAAGCGGAGGGTTTGACAATAGGCTTCTCGATCAAATGAGGGTTTAGTATTTCAAAGACAAAATGATCCCAGGTTTTCCCTCTCTATTCCAACTGGTGAATGATCGGGATTTTAATGAGACAGTGATAGTACAAGCTACCAGAGGGATTAACAGTATTCTTCCTAACCCATCTTGACATTTTCTCTAAACTTTTCAGGAAATAGAATGGGAAATTGAGGGTCTGATTGTTAACAAAATGTGCTAGCAATCTAAAATGGCAGACTTTAAAAATAGTAAACTTACCCTCACAAGTGATCAGATGGATGATGAAAGCCAAGGGATCTAGGTATTCCGGCTTGACCCACTCCCGGTGGAATCCTTTTGTTCCAGCAACATGTTGATATTCGGCCTTCAAAGCAAATTCGTGAGCCTTCTGTGGAAGGAAGAGATGTTTGTGCCAACAAGCACCCTCCCTAGGAAGCTTTGTGGTTAATGCAATAGATTCTTCCATCACAGAAAAAGTGAGATGGCCAACTTTGGTCGTCTTGCCATCGAATCCCTTAGCGAAAAGCAATGAGATTTAGTGGTTGTGGCCTTAGAGAAGGCGGAGAAACCTCATACGGCTCGAAGGAATACCTCACGGCACTCTTTGAACTCGGGGATGCAAAGTAAATCCTGGTAACTTCCAGGTTCATGATGGATCGGCATAATTGGACAGAGGTCGAGGGATGCGGATAGGTACAGGGGATGCAAGAGATGCAGGAGACGCAGCTTAATAGAAAAGATGGAAAGTGAACAGAATGGAGCGAAATTCACGCAGTCGTTAGTTTAAATTGAAGTCCATTTGAATGGTTGAATGGTCGTAGGCGAGGACTTAGCATGCTTGAGAGATCATGCTTATAATTCCAAGATCTTGAATCGAGTGCCAACATAGAAATGCGTGAGTTAGTGAATACATGTGGTTATGATATATTCAACCGTGTCCAAAGTTGAACTTTGGACAGGTTGAATGTAATTCTTGAAATGAAATTATAGACATGGATTACACGTGAGAGATCATGATGACTCGATTAATATGATGGCAGATCGTACGATAGGATAATTAAGACCATATGGCAGTCATGTAATGATTCTGGAGATCGCAATGATGCATAATCCATTCATTTAATGGAGGCGAGATGGATAAGGGAATGAGACCACATGCATAATTCACATTTGATTGATTCCTGACATAATTAGGCAATTAGATTTATCAATAATATTCAAATTTGGATACCTTGGCATATTTAATAAAGCCATTATAAGCTATGGTTTCATTCGACACTCCATTCAGATCGTTGTTCGTTTGCCTCATTCGGATCAACATTCGACCCATCATTCAACCCTTCATACAAACTTTTGTCTGTACAAGATCTACTTGTTGATGCTGACTAAAGCTGATTTTGCAGGGAATTTCTGAGGCTGTTAGTGCACAAATGATGCTGTAAACTTTGCTTTTTTGAATCTTTCAACTATGTTCCTCTTTATTTATCATTGATTAGGACAATCCTCCTTCTGCTATTTCGCATTATTCCTGAAAACACCTATCATTTTGTCAGAGATAAATGAACTTTTTCATAAATATTCAGAAGTAAAAACAGTTCTGATCATCCCCCAAACCAAAAATATGGCATGTCCTCAAGCCATCAAAGAAAAATTGATTAATATTCAAATATTCGCAATTAATGGTTTAGGCAGTAACTTCTAAAATGATGTGATAATTTTCGTAAGAAAATGAAATATTAACTAATAAATGTAGATGATTCAGGTATGTACATTCGTCAAAAAGAATATAATAGTGCTTAAGAAGACCATATGAAGAATGATAGTATAATTGATGTGAAAAAATGCCATAGGAAAACTAGTAATCCATGACTCATTGTAAAGATCTCTTGTCATCCAAAGAATATAGATAAAGTTCACCTTAGAGGTTGTGAGATTTCTATAGTTATGGGTCCCATTTCTAAGATAATCATACCCTAGGTATTGTTTGAATTAGATGACAGGGTCCAAGTCCAACTTACAGCCATTCTCTAATGACAATATAAATAATTGGCCTACACATGTGTTTGTATACTCAGGTTTTTTATGAGCCATGTGCATAGCAATGCGTTAACCAAACCTCTTTTACCCGATATTGCCCCACTTCCAGCAGGCCTGTTCAGTACCCCGACGGGTTTATCTTGGTACCATGCAAGCATATCCCCGCTTCCAGCGAGCTTGTTCAGTACCCCGACGGCTTTACTTGCATTTACCGAGCTTCCTTGTTTAAAATTTTACTTAGCATGGACCTGCTGCCACCGAGCCTATTCAGTACCCCGGCGGGTTTACTTCGTATAATGATATTTTTAGTAAGGAATCCGGTTGGCACTAGAGTGTGCTAAGCCTGTTAAACATATAATTCAAATTTTCGAGCGAACCTTATGAGTAACCTTATTTATAATGGCCTAGATTATAGATCATTTCAAAAGATAATAACCTAAAGCTGTTATTTGAATTCTTAGTACATCCTCTTCATAAAATGTCAGTAATGTTTCCCACAAAATAGAAATATCACTCACTTTTGGGCTACCTTTTAAAAGTGCTTAAGAGACAAGTTTTGATAATGAGTCCAGGATGAACTAGTAGTCCATAGGTGTAAGATAGAACTTTTGAAAATCATGATGACAGGTCTTAAGCAATTGTTCTAATGATAAATCAGAAATGTACATGTCTGAATCAAATACCATACGCAGAATCACAAAAGAAAATGGTTAAAAATGATATAAAGAACGTTTTAACCTTTCACTATAAATTTTCAATTTTTAACAATAATCAAAAGAGAAGGAGAACTATAAGTATTTATTTTTAGAGAACTTCCCTTTTCAGATAATATTGCATGAGTTGATTATAAGGTTCTTGTAATCAAACTGCAAAACCACTTGTTAGATGATTCAAATTTATTCAAAACAAAAACATATGTACAAAGAAAAGTCATATGAAGTTTAGGAAAAAGGGAAAAGAGTCTTCCTGTTTCAATTGACAAAATTTCATAAGTTGATCATAAAAATGAATTTCCTGTAAAGATGCAATCAATGGTTAGAAATGACTCTTTATTATTGAAAAACAAAAACATATTTACATATATACAAATGAAGATAACCCAAAATAACTTCAAGAACCAGGGGAAGGAGGAATGACTTCCTCTTCTACTAGCTCCATTTCCTCCTGTTGTAAGGCATTCTGTACAAAATCTTGTTTAGATATTGGTTGATGATAAAGTCTAATTCTATGTCCATTTACAACAAAGGAAATTTGAGAATCATCAATTGTCTTAATTTTAACATATCCATTATCAAAAGCTGTAACAATTTCATATGGACCCATCCATCGAGTAGTTAATTTACCTTTAAAATATATGTACCTTGAATAAAAAAGTAATGCCCAGTCTCCAGTTTTGAATTGTTTTTGTTCAATGTATCTATCATGCCACTTTTTGCGTTGGTTTTGTATTAAAACTGTGCGTTGAATAGCATCTTTCCTAATCTCATCTAATTCATTTATTTGCAGAATTCGTTCCTAATCTCATCTAATTCATTTATTTGCAGAATTCGTTGTCTCTGTGCTTCTTCTAGATTCATCCCTAATTATGCAGCCATACGAAAGGTTTTGACTTGAAATTCAATAGGTAGAAGAACTTGTTTACCATAAACAAGTTCATAAGGTGTGTGGCCAGTAGTGTTCCTCCAAGTTATTCTATAAGCCCACAAGGCTTCTGGGAGCCTATCTTTCCAGTCTTTGTGGTGTAACTGGATAGTCTTAGTCAGGATGGATTCTAATACTTTGTTGGTGGACTCTACCTGACCATTGGCTTGCGGGTGATATGGTGAATATTTACAATGTCTAATACCATATTTGTCGGTAAGCTCTTTCATCAACTTGGAGGTAAACTGAGATCCTTGATTGGTTACAATTTCCCTAGGTACACCGAATCGAGTGAATATTTCTTCATATATAAACTCTACCACTAATTTATCTGTGGCTCGAAATAAGGCTTTGGCTTCTACCCACTTGGTGACATAATCTATATAGACTAGAATGTACTTCTTCTTACGGGACATGGGGGAAATTGGCCTTCTTACGGGACATAGGGGAAATTGGCCCAATGAAATCTAGAGCCCATTTTTCAAAAGGCTCAATCATAACTTGAGGTTGTAAAGGCATCTCATCGGATGGCGTAGGTCTACCCATTCTTTGGCAACGGTCACACCCCTTGACATACTTGGCATCATCTTTGAAAATGCTTGTCCAATAATACCCAGAGTGCAACACTTTGTATGTTGTTCTCTTGTCAGAAAAATGCCCGCCACAAGGTCCACCATGACATGCATGCAAGATCTCTGCCATCTCATCCTCTCGTACACATCGTCTAATAATGAGATCAGGACCAGTACGAAAAAGATCATTGTCCACCCAAGAGTAATGAGAACTTTGAACTATGATCCTACATTTCTCAAGTGGGGAGAGATGGTTTGGTAGCTTTCCACTTGCTAAATAATTGGCTATGTCTGCAAACCATGGGGTTCGAACAGACACAGCGAACAAATGTTCATCTGGGAAGCTATCATCGACAGGACTGGCATTATCGTCAGTTTGAATTCGAGAGAGAAAATTTGCTACCACATTCTCTCGATCGGGACGATCAACAATGGTGATGTTAAGTTCTTATAACAAAAGAAGCCACCAAGTCACCCTGCCATTATTGATTGGTTTATTCATTAAAAATCTGATGCCGGAGTGATCGGTATGTACGAAAACTTCATATCCTGTGATATAATGACTAAACTTGTTGATGGCATAGACTACTGCTAGAAACTCTTTTTCAGTAACAGTGTATTTCGATTCTGCAGGAGTCAAATTTTTACTAGCAAAATAGATGGTGTGTGATGTTTGTCCCTTTTTTGACCTAAGACTGCCCCTATAGCTATGTCGGAAGCATCAATGGATATATGGAAGGGAAGGGACCAATCGGGCCCCCTAAGTATTGGTGCTACTGATAGCTTTGCCTTCAAAGTTTCAATGGCATGTTGACATGGTTCAGTCCATTGGAATTCTGTGTCTTTCATGAGTAGCTTGAACATAGGTGCGGCTATCTCGGTGAAATTTTCAATAAAACGTCTATAATAGCCTACATGGCCAAGAAAACTTCTTACTTCCTTTGGAGTTTTTGGAGGAGGAAGATTAACAATTATTTCTATCTTGGCAAGATACACCTTGATACCTTGAAGAGAGACATGATGTCCCAGAACTATGCCCTCAATTAGTAACATCTTACATTTTTCATGACTAAGAGCTAAGTTCGTTTCTTGGCACCGAATAAGAATTGTTTCAAGGTTGTCAAGGGCTTCTTGGAAGGTATTCCCATAAACCATAAAATCATCCATATAAACTTCTACACAATCATGTATAAGATCAGCAAAGATTCCTAATATTGCACGTTGGAAAGTAGCAGGTGCATTACATAGGCCAAATGGAAACACTCGATAGGCATATGTCCCCCAAGAACAAGTAAAGGTTGTCTTGTCTTAATCCTCGGGTGCTATTAATATTTGATTGTATCCACTATACCCATCAAGGAACGAAAAATATTGTTTCCCTGTTAAGGTGTCTAACACCTGGTCAATGAAAGGCGAAGGGAAGTAGTCCTTAAGAGTGACCTTGTTCAATTCTCGAAAGTCAAAACAGATATGCCATTTCCCTGTGACTTTCTTTGGAACTACCACCAGAGGAGACACCCATTTACTGTTAGAAATCAGGTAAATGAAACCAGCATTAAGGAGTTTTTGTAATTCATCTTTTACTATATCTTTTAGGGCTAGGTTCATTCTTCTTTGGGGATGCCTGACATGAGGTATGTTTGAGTCTATGTAAATGTGGTGGATACAGGTATCTGGGTGTATACCTTTCATATCGGTATATTCCCATGCAAATGATCCAGTTTGACTCTTGAGAACTTTTAGTAATTGTTTTTGTTGACTCTCATCTAAACCTGCATTTATATGTAGAAATTTGTCGGAACTAACCTCACAAGGTATGGTAAAGGATCCTAGATGTTCTTTGATGGCGAAGACACAGGGTGTACTTGTAAATGTTGAGAGGCTCTTGTTTTCTTGAAATTCGTCTCCAAAGATCTGGTCAAGTTGGGAAAAAGACTAAGGAAATTCTATACATGTTGTGGAAGAGATAAATTGGTTCAACACATTCTCGGTATTTTGTTCTTGAAGTTCCCAGGAGAAATCACTAACAAGGAAAAGTTCTTCCAAGTTCTCATCCCAGAAAGGACAATCTAACAAAAACAGGTTTTCAGTTACTGGTTGTGTTGGTGGGTATAAAGCTAGTTTTCTTGTAGATAACCCATCGGAGATAATCATTTCTCCATCCCTACATCCTATAAATGCATTGGTAGTAGCCAACCAAGGTCTTCCCAAAATAATGGGATGACCTTTGGAAGGGTCTTTTGATTCTATGACCATGAAGTCCACGGGATATTCCCATGAAGCTACTGATATAGTGATGTCATCTAAGACCCCAGCAGGATGCACCATCGTGCGATCTGCTAATTCTAGCATTGTTGGGGTAGGGTGGAGGAACTGTCCTAAATTGAAAGTTTCTAAAACTGTGGTAGTCATCAGGTTAATAACGCTCCTAGATCAATAAGTGTGTTTCCTATGGTGGTGTTATTGATGATAACAGTCACCACAGGGTTTCCTAGATTTGAATACTTTGGGAGTTTAGGTTGGTTTGCTATACAATCTGACATTTCACCTATTACATGAATCGTTGGAGGGTATTTTTGTTTCCTACCTGGTCTCTTAATACATAGTTCCTTTATTACTTTGCTATAGATTGGGATATCCTTAATGGCTTGTAACAAAGGGATCTTAATGCAAATATTTTTCAATTCGTTAATGATATCATACTCTAGATAAGTTATAGGTTTTTCTATTACTAGACGCTCTGGATATGGGGGTGATTTTTCTCCTATAATTACTTCTTTATGTGGATGGTTGTGTGTTGAAGATTTAGGAATAACCACATCTTCAAGAATAACATCATTCAAAACTTCATTAGGTATGTTTTCTTCTTCATTCTCTTCGCGGATAGCAACTGATGACTTGGGTTGATCTTGCAAAACTCTTCCAGATCGCAGTTGAATCTCATGTATTGGTGCGGTCGAAATGGCATATGATGGAAGAGGTAACAACCCAATGCTATTAAGAGCTTGGGTTGGTTTGTTGTTAGGATTGGGTATCGGTTGTGCAGGTAATATTGTGGGTCTTGGAGGATTCATATTCTGGAAATGGTGAGGTTGGTTTGAAATAGGGGGTAGTGAAGGAGGTACAAGTCCAGGAAAGAGTTGTTGGATATTAGGTGGGTAAGGATAGTTAGGCATAGAAGGAGGTGGTTGAGCATAAGCTTGTCCTCTCCATCCGTGTGGCCATTGTTGTTGTTGAGTATTTTGAGGAGGGTACTAAGGCGGCCAATTTGCCAACCTGAAGTGTTCCATTGTTGAGGAGGTTGATAAGGATAATAATAGGGTGGAATTTGTGATTGATCTTGATATGATGGTTGATCTCTAGGTTTCCAAGGCCTCCAAGATGTTTCACCAAATTTTCCACTCTTGTATACAGCTTGCAACCCAAGCAACGATGGACAATTATCAATTGGATGTTCTTTTGTACAAAGGTAACAAACCGAAACATTATTCAATGGACATTCTCGTTGGGGATGTTTAGTTCTACACCTAGAACAAAAAACACTCATTGCTGCACGCTCTTCATCCCGTCTCTTTTTGGCTTGTAATGCATCCAATTGAGAACCCATGGCTCCTAAGATATCTATTTTGAAATTTTCTAATAGGTTTCCCAATTCTACCCTTGTAACTCCACCAGGACCAGATGTGTTTCCTTTTAGGTTCATAGCAGAAGATTCTCGAAAATGTCTTCCACTTTTCCCTCCGCTCCTAGAGTAATTCCTACATAGTTCACAAATCTATGCAAAAGACTTATGAGAGATGCCTCCTGCTTCCATGAGATTAAGGTTTTCTAAGAATTCTTCTGATATTCCCTTGAGGAAGAGTGTTCTTATTGCATCCTCCCGAAGATCACTATATTTAGATTTATGTAACACATAGTTAAATCTTTTGAGATAGTCTTCTAGGCTCTCATCTTCAAGCTGTTGTATTTTAAAAATATCATTGTGAGAGTCCTTAGGTTTACAGTAATCCTGATACTTCCGTAGAAATGATTTCTTCATGTCTTCCCAATTTCTAATACTAGATTCTCCTAACCCCATTAACCATCGGAGAGAGGAATCTTTTAATGTGGCAGGAAAGAGTTTTAGTTTTTGGCCATCTTGTAGGTAATTATAACTCCTACACAAAATGTTAAATTCGAATAAGAATGTACTTGGATCCTCACTACTCTTCCCATAAAAGGTTGGTAGTGAGGAAGGAGGGATGTTTTTCATAGTTACATCTTGTGTAGTGTCTAAGATAGGGAACCCAAAGGTACCTTCAGTTCTAACTTCTCCTTCTTCTTCATCTTGTCGGACACGATCTTCATTTTCATCCTCCATGAAGATTCGATTTCCAAAGAGAGTGTACTTAGGTGGTTCCTTTCTTGGTGAATATGGGATGTCCCAACGTTCTGTTTCAGGGAAAATATTTCCTTTTTTAAGAGAAGAATTATCAGCTATGTGGGAGTCCAGTTTTGTAGGTCCTACAGTTGTTGTCTCAGTCTATGAGATGACTATGTTCACAGAGTTCTCAAAAAGAGTGTCTACTTGTGTAGGATCAACAAAATCTACTAAGTTTGGACCACCTACTATTGCAAAAGTAGTGTCTTTGGGTTTTTGGAATAATGGAGGGTTGGGAGGTTCTGAAGTTTTATCCTTTTGAGTTTCCTATTGTCTAAGTTCAGTCTCAATATGAGCTTGAGGTTCCTCTAGTGGAATTTCTTTATGAACAGACTGTTCTGATGTCCCTATGGTTTCCCCTAAATTATTTCCAGAAAGGGTTTCCTTTTCTTTCCAAGTAGGACTATCCCCTTTAGGTGTCTTCCGATACCTTTCTCTTGAGTTAGTAGTTGGGGTGGCACGCCCCCCGTATAGGTTAGTAGGAAATTTAGTAGGGATTCTAATAGGAGTTCTAGTTTTAATAAATCTACCTTTTGAGTCTCTAGACCTATTCATGAAAACAAACTATAATTGAAATAAATTCTAACTACATTACTACTAATGCTGGGTTTTGGGGATGCCTGTTATAACAGATGCACAGGTTTTTACCTCTCGTCTTACCGCTCACCCGCCACCAACCTATTTCTAAATTTCAAAGGGAAGAATTCAAATCTATCACTAAGTTTTTAAAAGAAAATCTTAATTATCTATAACTGAATTTGACCTATCTACAATTGAATTCTACCTATCTACAACTGAATTCTACCTATCTACAACTCCCTGGCAACGACGCCAAAATGTTGAGGTGTATTTATTGTCTTAAGGAATCACCAAAATATTCAATTATCGACCAGGGTTGATAATCTTAGATTTGTGGCACAGTATATGCTGAGGTAGAATGGGACCTAAGTTTCGGCTCGGTAGACCTTAGAAATGTTTTAATAAAGAAAAGATCGAAAGATCTTTCAAAATGAAAAACCGAGTCAAACTTCATAAATACAACAAACAAACTAATTAAACCTAGCTAAACCAATAGATCATAATAGTATCAAGCTATACTACTCTACTCTGTGATTAAACAATGGGAAAAGAACAAATACTGATAAAAAAACAAACTACTTCTTATGAAAATGGAAACTACTTGACTTAAAACAAAAACTACAAACTACTTAGTAAATTCAACAATTATTCATGCATTCAACTAAAGTATCTAATTCCATTCTCCTTGATGTTGTATGTCAAATGTGATAGGAACTGGGGTTAATGTATCGTAATGACTTTCGAATGTAACAGCAAAACAAAATGGAAGTAAATATAACCTAATTTCTACAAATAGATGTAAACTACAAAGAGACCAATTACAATTAACTTTAAACATTATGATCAATCTTCTATCAATAAGCAAAATGATATGAAACTAATGAAATCTAGAAGCAAGTAGAAAACTTAATAAAGATATTTACTTAAACTGGATTTGATTTGGAAGCAAGTAGAAAACTCGATAAAGATATTTTATATAGAAGCAAGTAGAAAACTTGATAAATATATTTATTTCTGAACCAGACTCTATTTTATGAACATCTTCATTATTTGTGTGAATGGGAAACTGATCCTATGCTTTAATGAAGAAACTATCAAAACTGAGATAACTTGGAGAATGAAATTATTAACTCTAATCCGAAATAAACCTTAAGAACGTATAATAAACTACACTAAGAATTAAACTGATAAATTCTAGAACGGTAACCTATTGGAAAATCAAACATAAAAGACATAACTCGTTAAAGCAAAGTTAAGGAAGATGAAAAGGAAACTAAGAACAATGACAAAACTTAATTAAAACTCTATGTAGTGGGAAACAAGATCTTAATTACATCTAAGACTGCTAATTAAAAGCAAGAAATTAAAAAGCCTAAGAAACTGGATTCTAGAAATAAGCATGAAAACAATGTAGAAAGTATTGAGGTTCGAATGACGATCCGGATGACAGTCTGAAAGACAATCTGAATGACAGTGCGGATGGAAGAAAACGATTTAAACTAAGGAAAGAAGCAGTTTGGATGATCTTAACTACCAGCTGGCTGATGCATATGATCCTATAGTGCAAAGAAGTCAGTGAGAAGACTGTTGAGAAGCTAAGATAGCAAGAATTAACCTATTCTAATCATTGTTTAAAGAAATAAACTATTTCTATGGCCTAATCAAACAAAACTAAGATATGAATAAAACTAACCTACAGCTACAGGAAGAAACTAACAGAACTAATTCCAATTATAAACTAAACCTGAAACAACAACTAACTAAACTCTATTTGATTGCAAAAAGACTGAAAGCAAACTATAAACACTATGCTTGGCGGGCCATTATCAATTCTGGAAAAGTAAATTAAGTTAGCAACAAGATACAGATTATATAAAAATAAGGAAATAACATATACAGGAAAATATAGTTAATTACATACATTGGAAAATGAACTATTTACTTGCATAAAGGAAAATACAAAAATATACATAAAAACCTCCGGTTGATGAGGGGACCTTCCCAACAATCAGAGATTGAAACTAAATCAACTTAGTCACCAACAATAGAATATCAACAGTAAAATTCAGGAGCTTCCATTAGCTGAGAAAGTTATACAACGTTTTTATGAATTACTAATAGTGTAAATGCCTATATCTACTGTGCTATATGTCGTCTGCGTTTCTCCAAAGGAGGCGTCTATATATAAGTTTACAATGAGAGAGAAGGTCGACATAGCCGACCTCTCTACAAATAGAAGTCTTTAATGTCTATACAATGGCTACATGGTGATTTACGACAACGCACAGACCGTCCGCCTGCTTCCACAACGTCAATTCTTCTTAATGCGAGCAGCTATGTGTTAGTTTCCTTTAATCATGGGCAGAAGCATGTGCTGGCAGGCTGAGCGTGGGAGGATGGAGCTGCTGGAACGCCGACGTGGGAATGAGCATGTGCTGTCGAGCTGAGCGAGCAGGGAAGCGAATCTTTAAGAATAGGGACTCACCAACCATAACCACCACGTTGCTAACAGAACCCATATTTTTGTTTTTGTCTTTAATGGGTAGGAATATGCTGACCAACAATTTCGCGGGCCGAACGAAGGGCTAAACATTTGAAATGTGAACACGAGTTTGAACGGAGGTCCGTTTGAAACCCATAACCTGCAAGCCGAAATCTATTTTCCAAGCGAGTCGAAAAACATTAAATTAATATTAATAAACCATGAAAATAATGATATTTAGCCAAGATTCACGTGATATGTAAATACGATCATACTTGAGTTTGATTGACGATTTGAATGGCAAGAAGAATGATTTATTATATCAGAATGGTGAAAATAACGCCACTCAGAGTATATTTGATGATAAAAAATGGTGACAAAATGGACACTAACACCAAGGTCAGTATAGTTTTGACAAGTTAGAAGATTAAGGAGGTTAGTATTATAATAAAGATTGTGAAAGTACGATTTAATGTTGGTGTAAGCACTACACTCTAAGATAAGTGACTTTCATCCTCAACGATTTATTGGTTAAAGTCGATTAAGACCAAATTTGGTCTATTAGACCTTAAAAAGAAAGAAATTACTTGGTTTGCTCTAAATATTTATTCCTATGCTCGGGGTTGGCAGGTGCGGGGGGAGTAATTTATGACTCCAAGGGGAACAAGCAGAGAGAGTTTGCTTGGGGCATTGGGAGAAAGACCAACAATGGACCAAAATGGCTCGGTCTCATCAAAGGTATGGAGATTGCTATAAACCTGAGAATTGAGAACTTGATGGTTGTTGGGGACTCCTTAATTGTCATTAGAGGAGCCAGAAACATCGTCACCAATAGGAAAAATCCCTCCTCTAAGATGCATCATCTCTTAATCAGCATCAGTAAGAAATTCAAAGAAGTTACCTTTCTACTTATTCTGAGAGGTCTAAACGGGCAAGCTAATGGCATGGCTAACAAAGGAGTTGGGCTCTCCTATGGCTCCCTAATCTATGACAATGTTATCTACAAAAACACATGGATCCCTTAGCCTATGGTTCCTCCATAGAACTTGGGCTCTTCAATTCCCAATAAGGAGCCTGCACAACCTTTTGGTCTCATACTATAGAACAAATACAATTCTGTTTTAGGGAAAATCAATTTGGCCTTTCGACGACCACCATGATCTTCGTGGGATCCTCATTCAATACAACATTTATGCCATCCGTCCAGTCTGCCAGTTGGCTGGTATGCGAGGCTTTGGTAATAGTTTAAGACGGGACATGAGGGCACCTACCTGCATACATTCATGTGCTAGTTCTTGCTGTCCGAATTCGCTCTCTGTTTGGAGTGAAGGTCATTGTGTTGGAAGCCAGTGTGTTGTGAGCATGGAGCATCATATAGTTGGGCATCCACAGGAAGGGGTCGACTTTTTCCTGAAATGTTTGAGATGTAGAAAGCCTATCAGGAGTTCTAATGGTGGATGCAGTTGGGCAATCCTGACGGTGGATGAAACTATGGGAGACTCGATGGGTAAGGACCATAGCAACATCCCTGGGCTTGGCCCATGTCGCAGGCATGTCGGGGTTGGAAGTTTTTAGGGGCATGATGTGAAACACGGTGTTTCATTTAGCACGAAGGGGAATTTCTGAATCGTTTGCAGAAGTTGGAGATGCAAGTTCGCCTGGTTCGCAATCAAAATTTGGAATTCAAATGGGTTTTGACCCATCTCTACTCCCTGGCACAAGCAACACATCCTGAGGTGAAGGCTCAGAACAGTAATGTGGCTGAGAAGATAGAACACCTAGAAGAGACTCTGGGTCTCTATTACCCCCACAAAGCTTGGAAATCTAATGCTTCGAGCAGCGAAATGGCAGACCTTGGTAGGAAGATGGACAAGCTGAAACAGTTCATGGTTGATGCTGGAAATTTCATGGACCTCAGCTCTAAAAAGAATGGGGTAGCTGATTCTGAAGGTAAAGTCATGGACACCGGTCTCCATTAGCAGTTTGACGGTTGGCCTCTTTTTTTGGTTATGTTATGTCTCTACTACTTTTTTAAAGTTTTTTGATGAGATATTCTGAAATCCACAGAATGGGAGCTCTCCATAGGCTTAGCAATCTTTTAGAACGCTCCACTTTTTCAGTTTTTGTATAAGGCAACACTGTAGCTATGTTTTATTTATGTATTATCCTCCTTGGACAGTTTGTAAGGTGCTATAGTTTCCATAAAACATGAAGATATCATGTTAGCTATAAGCTTGAAAAAGATGAACTTGGAGTGATGGATGCCTTCCTGTTATGGGAGCAATCTGTCTACTTCGCTATGTAATTTCCGTTTTTATATAATCAAAGCTACTTAACCGTTTCTGTAAAAAAACAACTTTATTCCTATGCTCAAATAGCTTAGAAAGAAACATACCAAGGTCACTATAGTTTGACAAGTTAGAAGATTAGGGAGGTTAGTATTATAATAAAGATTGTGAAAGTGTGATTTAATGTGGGTGCAAGGAGTGCACTCTAAGAGAAGTGACTTTCATCATCAATGCTTTAGTTTCACAGAGATGGCAAGTCCTTTCCTCCCACAGGGTTTTAGGAATTGTACAATGACCTATTTCACTACGAAGCTCATGAGAGTTTGTTCTTATTTTGGCTAATTTAGTTTTCTTCTTTGAGCTAATTAAAATGGCTAGTATCTTAATTTCCTTTTAAAGTGCACTTCTTGATTGGATTTTAGATCGATTGTAGAGAATTCTAAAACTATAAGTTATAATAAGCTTTTGGATTTGCTCAATAATAATAATAAATTATATATATTTATATTTTAATATTTTTATAAAGACAATTAATTATTAATACTACACATTTTATATTTTTATTTTTTTATATTTTGGCTAATTTAGTTTTCTTCTTTGAGCTAATTAAAATGACTAATATTAAAGTGTACATTTTCTTGATTGAATTTTACAACAATGGTAGGGATTCTAAAACTATAAGTAATAATAAGCTTTTGGATTTACTCAATAACAATAAATTATATACATTTATATTTTAATATTTTTATAAATACAATTAATTATTAATACTACACATTTTATATTTTAAATTTTTATTTACTTTTCATTTTATATATTTAACTTTTAGTTTTAATATTTGACATAGACTAACCACACTAATCACTTTTTAACATAAAGTAACGTGGTCCCCAAATTTAAACGGGACCTATATAAAAACTATGTTATGTTTAAATTTAATATAATCAATGCATATGGTGGGGAGCACGTCATTCCTAGCCAAAGGCATTGCTTTTTATTATTTTTTAAAAATAAATTTGTTATTTTTAAGAATATCGAAGATGACATCCCTTTGACTTTGACGTGTGGAGACTGGAAGCATCCAGACATGTTAAAAGTATTTTACCGCAAATGAAACCTGTCAAAGCTGTAAGCCACACCCGTAACGTCTGAGGTTCGATTCTCGCCGCTGTTCGTATTGCCCCTTCGCATATTCGCAAGACTGCAAGGAACACATGCTGACAGATAGTCGTGGAATTCATTCGGCTAACTTATCATCTCCTGCAGTTATAAAGGTATGTTAGTTTATAAATGCTGGGGATTTGATTCTTGAAATTTTACGGCCACTTTTATGTTTTTTTTCACAGTCCGATAGAGCAATACTGCAAAATTTGACGCCGAACCGCATGGAACATCATGTTATAGTAAATTTGAGGAATTTGCACATAATTCATGGTGTTGCTTTAATGTATATCTTTACATTATGGGAAAAATTGATGAGGACCTCATTCATCCGAGCGTTGTAATGCAAATCTATCATCATGATATATTTTAAGGATTTTGGAGCATAATTTATGCGCAAATTTTTAAAGTAAAATATCATTTAACAGATTATATTAAATAGAAGTTCTCGAACAATCCTTGAACTTATTGGCCAAATAAGGTTTCTGTTACCTACCATAGCTGAATTCCTTTCATTTTTAATTTGTTATAACCTATCGTTCCATAAATAGACCATCATCATATCACCAATTGGACACTGTTTTTCTGTTTTTTCATATCAGCGCTATCCTTGTAGCTTTCAATAATCTGTTCAATCACTTGATTTATCGGTACTGAATCAAAATAAGATTTTTTTTGCCAATTCCCTGTGTATTTTGTCCCTTTGCTTGTGATATTTTTCCATTTTAAATTTCTTATCTCATATTTATGTTTCAAACCCTTGATGAGTTGTTCTACAGAATTTATGCAATTTTATTTTTTATCTTAATTGACTTAAAGAACCTATTATCCCTGCGAGCATAAATCCGAAACATGAGCATGTAATGGCGTAGGTCGAAATCTGTCAAACTCCTTGACAGATTGTCTCTATACTATGTTGAAAGCTGGATAATAGGTAGGCATTAGAATTAGTATTTTTTTCCAAGAAAATACATTGAATTTAATATTTATAGAAGAAATCAAAATATATATCTTCTGGGCTTTTGACTTAGTTTCTGACTGACATACTTCTATAGTACTGACGTATGTACAGTCATTCTTTCCAGAAGAACCAAAAACTTTCTTCAAAAGACAGTACAACCAAAACAAAACACCAACTAACCAGGACTGTCCATACTCAAGACTCCATAAACATCTTCCAGACATTACATAAATATAAAAAACTTCATCAAAATAGAGATCTTTGAGCTGCTTCCTGAGAAATATTCTCTCTGATTTCCTGCTCTAACAGTATGCCTTTCTGCAGGCCCAGAGCTTCTCTTGAGAGTTGCTCTGTTTTATGGTTAAATTCTCTATAAATATACGTAAAGGAAATTTGTTAGAAATGAGATTTTTTATTAATACTCTTTCTATTATAAGTTCCAGGATCAAATTGGTGATTTGACATCTTCTTATTGCTCAATCCATCAGAAGCTTAGAATTGCCCATTACCTGTAAACTGCTTATATGAAGTAGCATAAAGTCTTATTTTCATGACTAGAACATTAAAACACCAAGCACCCAGCTTTACAGAGTAAATGTTAAAATATTTACAAATAATAATTTAATATTAAGGTTAAGGTCTAGGTAATTTGTTTCAGAGATTTAATATTAAGGTTAAGGTCTAGGTAATTCTTTTGTTTATTTTGTTTCAGAGTTGTCTAGACATTAGATGGTTTGGTTTGGACTTTTCTAGCTAAAATGGTTGCATTTGGTAATCCTGGAAAAATTATATTAAGGTTAAGGTCTAGGTAATTCTTTTGTTTATTTTGTTTCAGAGTTGTCTAAACATTAGATGGTTTGGTTTGGACTTTTATGACTAAAATGGCTGCATTTGGTAATCCTGGAAAAATTATTTGTTATTCTTTTGTTTATTTTGTTTCAGAGTTGTCTAAACATTAGATGGTTTGGTTTGGACTTTTTTGGCTAAAATGGTTGCATTTGGTAATCCTGGAAAAATTATTTGTTGAAATTATTATTTTTTATGATTCAAATTTTCTTTTTATTAAAAATGAATTCAACATTCACAGAATTGTTAAAATTAAACTCAAAGTAGCATTGAATCCCATTGTCTTGGTCGGTCCTATTCTAAATAGGACATTTAATTCCCGGTCCTATTCTAAATAGGACATTTAATTCCTAAAAATCCAGGCAATCTTCACTTTTCCTCCAAATTTCAACTTATTATATATATAATTGTTAAACTCAAACTCAACTTGAAGTAGCACTGAATCCCATTGTCTTGGTTGGTCCTATTCTGAATAGGACATTTAATTCTTAAAAGTCCAGGCCGTCTTCAGTTTTTGTTGATGATAGGCTGGACTAAATTGAAGTCAGCTTCTATAGTGTTCACCAAAAGTGCCAATGATATAAGAGGTCATCCATGTAACTGAACCAAATTATTTGAAGAAGGCTCTCTCTAATGAATTTACTTAACATTAGCATTGTTATAACTTATTATTAGTTAGTTTTTAAAAATAATAATTTAAAAAAAAATATTCATATTTAGTATTTCCTTAATTATTTGTGATCGTTTGTTCTTTGTCAACACTTCTATTAAATGACCATGAAACTTCAGATTACACTACTTCCACATTAAATTCTTGGCACATTCTACATAAGAGAAACAAAGAAACAGGCAAACAGAGGACATTATAAAGCTTTCTTGAGTAGCATTTTATAAAGTTATACAAGTATTAGATGCATGCTTCTTCACGTGATTGCGTCTTATTGTTGATGTTAAAGTTCGGCTGTTAAGTACCAACACCTATCGAGCTTCTCCGATTTCTATGCTAAATAAAAAGATTTAATTGCATAGAAGCTAGCGTTAATTATCTGAATTGTCACAAACGTGTGGTATCTGGTATCTTTTACAGAGCAGCAAACTTTCATGAACTAAAAGCTAATCATGCTGGTCCCTTCCATTATGCTCTTTAATATTCTCCTCGTGCGAGTGGTTTGTTCAAGCCCCCAAATAATTATACAAAAAGTCGCCGAAAATGACACGTCTCAAGATGTCATGTCTCCTTGTATTCCCTAAAGGTTAGTGATTGTTAGTTACGAACGTACGTGATTGCTTTATCCTTCTACAGTATTCCAGCGCTGAGAGGTGTCATGACAAGGACTTGAGAAGACGAAGAGCAACCATCACAATTGCCAAAGACATGGATCCACATCTCACAGTGAACACTTTCTCCAACAAGGTGTGCCTCCACCGGCAAACATCTCCTTACGAAATTCATGCCTCTCTCCACTCTCAGAAAATGTTTTGCATTTCGTCCCAATCTACCCGTTGCCTTGACCAATGGTGAAATGTACAGCTTAACCTATCTAGGCCCTGCCTCCCACACTTTAGTGACTTATCCCAAGATATTGAAATTCAAAGACCATTTATGCAACAATCGCACAATATACCTTGCATAAGTAATGACAACTTTATTTTTTTAAAAGTTATATCTTTGGTTAATATAATCATCAAATCATATATATATATATATATATTACTAACTAAGTTTATATATATTCAATCATATATAGATGTATTGTAATTTTAAAAATTAATAAAAACAAATTCATGACTAATTATATATTCTCTTAAATACAATATATATATATATATATATATTTAATTACATTTTATAAATATATTATAATTTTAAAAGTTAATGAAATTTGATTTTTACTCAACCAATTTTGAAAGCAAAATATTATATATATATTTTTATTAATTAATGCTTTTGATTGACTAAGTTAAACAATTCAACTATAAACACACATATATAACATTATAGATTTATATTTTAATTTAATTACATATATTCTATTTATATTCATTATTATTTTTTATTTTATTATATTCATTGATATATATATATATATATATATATATATATATATATATATATATATATATATATATATATATATATATATTTTGTTTATTTATTTTATTTTTTAAAATTTGAAAATTCTTTCTTAAATGTGTTTGAAAAATTGTAATAAGTTATTGCTTCATGTTATTATGGGAACCTGAACCATTTTAATATGATTCTTATCATTATATTTTTGAAAAAAAAACGGAGTTTGTCCACTAATTAAATTACTCCTTATCAGAACACAATGCAAGTAAGCATGACTTAAGTGAGTGATTCTAGTAAGTGTGATCAAAATTTTAGCATAGGTGTGATGAGAGAGAAGATAGTAGAATGTAGTTTATGTGTGGATAAAGTAAACACAAAAGTGGAAGTAGCCGAGTGTATGGGAGGTTGAGCCCCTCAAAATAGTAGAGGATCATGGTAGGAAGAAGGTGACAACACAAATAGTGTAGGGTGAGTGCATGGGTGTGGATTGCATATCTCAGGAGATATTACATTTAATTTTAGACACGTGTTAGGTGTGGTTTAAGCACATGTGATGATTAGCATATATAGAGGAGAGATGAAAGGTCATTGTGGAAGCTAAAGTGATGTGAACAAGCATGAAGAGCTCCTTAAGAAGCTAAAGGAGAAAATATAAGTCAATAGTTGTCAAAGATAAATAAAGAGTCAAGGGAAAGTTTGTAAGTTAGCCAACTAAAGAAGAAATAGACTTAATTATCATCAAAGATAAATAAAGATGATTAGCATATATAGAGGAGAGATGAAAGGTCATTGTGGAAGCTAAAGTGATGTGAACAAGCATGAAGAGCTCCATAAGAAGCTAAAGGACAAAATATAAGTCAATAGTTGTCAAAGATAAATAAAGAGTCAAGGGAAAGTTTGTAAGTTAGCCAACTAAAGAAGAAATAGACTTAATTATCATCAAAGATAAATAAAGAGTCAATGGAAAGTTTGGAAAGTTTGTAAGTTAGCCAACTAAAGGAGAAATAGACTTAATTATCATTTGAGATGTGTTGGCTACAATAAGGATGCTAGTGGGAGAAATCCTACTCTAGAAAGGTAACCACTTAGGTAGAGTAGTGTTGAGATTGTAATAATGTAATGCATTCATACTACAATGAATAAGAACAAATATACATACAACACCTCCTCTTCCCCATCCCACCATGATTATTTGCTCAAGTTCTATTTTATGTATTTGAGTTGTTAAGCTTTCTTGTTGTAGATTGTATCTATATTTTAATATATGTATTGTGAACATTACACGAAGTCTCTAGGATACAATGGGATTAGGTTTGTAGGTAAGATGGTTCATGCAGCCTCATTCGGACCATTTATGGGATTGCAGAGGGCACAAGTTCAACACCAAAGTGTGTCGAGTAGGCTATAAATGCCCCATGACAAGGAGGTTTCTATGAACAATATAGCCTCTAATTGAATCCCAATAATCTTAGTAAATACCTCATTTATTGATTGGAAAAATAAAATAGTCTTAAAAGTATGTGATTTAATGAGGGTTTGGATTGTTGTATTTTCAATTTTGCCATAAGTCCATAATCATGCATCATACATCAAACAACCAATAAATAAATAAATAAATACTCATCACCTCTTCCTTTTGTGGATACATACATCAACAAATAATAAAGTCAAATAATAAAGTCAATGGATGTAGAGATCATTATGTGTAAATAATAATGTCAATGGATGTAGAGATCATTATGTGTGAGGGAAGGTGTTTAATAAATTTATTCTTTATGAAGAAATAAAACACTACTAATTTTAATCTAAGTTTCTTATTTAATTTTAATCTAAGTTTCTTATTTAGTAATCTAAGTTTCTTATTTATTAATAAAAAAATAATAGAAATAAACATACTTTACTTCTAATCTTAGTTGCGTCTTTATTAATAAAATGAAAGTTTCTTATTTAGTCATTTAAGTTTCTTATTTAGTAATATAAGTTTCTTATTTATTAATATTTACTTCCAATCTAAGTTCCTTATTAATAAAATGAACAAATAATTTCATGTTTATATTTGATTCAAAATCATGTAAATAATCCCTTCATCTAAATTTCGCTTTTCTTAATAAAAATAATATCTTAGTTGCATCTTTATTAATCAAATGAAAGTTTATTATTTAGTAATATAAGTTTCTTATTTATTAATAAAAAAATAATAGAAATAAACATACTTTACTTTTAATCTAAGTTACATTTTTATTAATAAAATGAATCTAAGTTGCATTTTATTAATAAAATGAAGAAATACATTTTAATCTAAATTTTTATTTATTAATAAAAGAATAATAAAAATAAACATACTTTTTTCAGCAAAGAAATAAACATACTCTTACTTCCAATTTAAGTTGCATCTTTATTAATAAAATAAGCAAATAATTTCATGTTTATATTTTATTCAAAATAAAATGAAGGAATAAATTTTAATCTAAGTTTTTATTTATTAATAAAAGAATAATAAAAATAAACATATTTTTTTCAGCAAAGAAATAAACATACTCTTACTTCCAATCTAAGTTGCATCTTTATTAATAAAATAAACAAATAATTTCATGTTTATATTTTATTCAAAATTATAGAAATAATCCCTTAATCTAAGTTTCCTCTTTCTTAATAAAAATAATATTTTTTTATAAAAAAATTGAAAAATAACATATTTTTAAAAGTGATAAATATGATTATAAATATATCATGGTAATAAAATTGGTAATGAAATTAAGGACAATAAATTCTTTCCATAAAAAAAATAAAAAAAATATTATTATAAAAAATAATGAAATATTTAATAATAAACTTGCAAATTGTTTGAAAAAATACATGACATTTCATACAAACAACTTTTTAACCTAAATATTGCCTTAAACCATTTATGATTGGCTAGAAGTTTTCTCTTTGGATTTCAAATAAACATGTTCACAATGCAAATTGTTTGAAAAAATACATGACATTTCATACAAACAACTTTTTAACCTAAATATTACCTTAAACCGTTTATGATTGGCTAGGAGTTTTCTCTTTGGATTTCAAATAAACATGTTCACAAGGTATTTTGGGATATTTCATACACTTTTTAAGCTGGCCTTAAACCGTTTATGATTGGCTAGGAGTTTTCTCTTTCGACTTCAAAGAAACATCTTCACAAGGTATTGGGAAATTTTGGCATTTTATAAAACACCAATAAATTATTATAAATAACTAAATTTTAATTTTTTAGGAAAATAATTATTATTATTCCAATTCTGTTTTTATCAAAACTGTGGGCCTCGCATAAAAATGGGAATTGTTTTCTTCATAGTTTTTTCTTGGTACATGTGGTTTGTGAAGATTGCGTGACACTTTTCATTCAATTATTTGTCTATCTTTTTTGAAAATTGAATATATATCAATGTATGAATCACAGGCATTAGATAACGAAAGTCAATGACAAGTTGCGTTATTGCTCTCCAAATACACTGGTCATTTTATTTTTTCTTTATTTTTCTGAAATAATTTATATTTATTTATTTTTATGTCTTTCATAATAAGGCGACGACCTCCCTTTGACTTGCTAAGGCTTGAAAACGCTATCCAGACATGTTAAAGTATTCTACCGCAAATGAATTCTGTCAATGCTGTAAGCCACACATCTGACGTCTGACGTTCGATTCTCACTGCGTTTCTTGTTGCCCTTTGCAGTGTAGCGCATGTTCTCAAGACTGCAAGGATCACAAGCTGACAGATAGTCGTGGAATTCACTCGGCTAACTTGCCATCTCCGGCAATTAAAGGTTAGTTAGTTCATGAATGCTGGGATTTGAGGCTTCAAATTTTACGACTACTTTTCTTTTTTTTCACACAGTCGGATTGAGCAATGCTGCAAAATTTGAGGTTGAACCGCATGGAACATCATGTTATAGTAAATTTGAGGAATTTGCACATATTCAAGCTGTTGCTTTAATGTACATCTTTACATTATGGGAAAATTTGATGAGGACCTCATTTATCCGCGCGCTATTGCAGATCTATCATCATGGTAAATTTTAAGAATTCTGTAGCATAATTGGTCTTTAAAGTAAAATATCGTTGAACAGATTATACTAGATTAGGAGCTGTCAAATAATTCTTGAACTTATTGTCCAAATTATCAAGGTTTCTGAACTCCTTTCACTTATAATTTGTTATTACCGATCGTTCCATAAATAGACCATCACCATATCAACAATTGGATACTGTTTTTCTGTTTTCTACATATCAGCTCTATCCTTGTAGGCTTCAATAAGCTGTCCAAGTGACTTGATTTATCGGTACTGAATCAAAACAAGTTTTTTTTTTAATTGCTTACTGTTTTTTTGCCCCTTTCCTATGTGTTTTTTTCGACCCTAAATTTTTGGTCAAAATTTTATGTTCCAACAAACCATTGATGAGTTATTATTCTACACAAATTTTGCAATTTCAATGTTTCTCTTAATTTGCTTAATTGATCTGCAAAATTTTAAAGTAAAATATAGTTGAACAGATTATACTAAATTAGGAGCTGTCGAATATTTCTTGAATTTATTGGCCAAATTATCAAGATTTCTTTTACACACTATAACAGAAATCCTTTAACTTATAATTTGTTATAACCGATCGTTCCATAAATAGACCATCACCATATCAACAATTAGATACTGTTTTTCTGTTTTCTACATATCAGCTATATCGTTGTAGGCTTCATTGAGCTGTATTTATCGGTTCTGAATCAAAATAATATATATATATATATTTATCAATTGCCTACTGTTTTTTTGGGTTTTGTGACCCTATGCTAGGTGATTTTTTCCTTTCTAAATGTTTGGTCAAAATTTTATGTTTCAATCCCTTGATGAGTTATTATTCTACACAAATTTTGCAATTTTAATGTTTCTCTTAATTTGCTTAATTGATCTGCATATTTTTAAAGTAAAATCTGGTTTAAAAGATTACACAAAATTTGCAATTTTAATGTTTCTCTTAATTTGCTGAATTGATCTGCATATTTTTAAAGTAAAATATGGTTTAAGAGATTATACCAAATTAGGAGTTCTCGAATAATTCTTAAACTTATTGGCCAAATTATCAAAGTTTCTGTTACATACTATAGCTGAATTCTTTTCACTGTTATAACGGATAGTTCCATAAATAGACCATCATCATCAATAATTGGATACTGTTTTTTTGTTTTCTACATATAAGCTCTATCCTTGTAGGCTTCAATAAGCTGTCCAATCACTTGATTTATTTGTGCTGAATCAAATTAAGTTTGTTTTTTCAATTGCCAACTGTTTTTTTGGCTCCTTGCTAGGTGATTTTTTTCCTTTATAAATTTTTGGTCGAAGTTTTATGTTTCAAACCCTTGATGAGTTATTGTTCCACACAAATTTTGTAATTATTGTTTATCTTATCTTAATTTGTATAAAGAACCCCATGATCCGTGCGAGCAGAAATCTGAAACATTAGCATCTAATGGCGTAGGTCGAAAAAAATCTGTCATGCCAGAATGTCTATATACTATGTTCAAAGGTGCAAAATAGGTAGTGAATAGTTTTTTTGTGGCAAATTCAATTTGAAGTAGCATCAACTCTTATTGTCTTGACAAGAATATCAAAAGGCACTGAGCACTACATCATAGAATAGCAAATTCAATTTGAAGTAGCGTTAGATCTTATTGGCTTGACAAGAACAGAAAATAGCACCCAGCATTACAGCGTATATGTTAAAATATTTTTACATAATAATTTAATTTTAAGGGTAAGTTCTAGTCAAAGTTCAAATTGAGGTATAGCTCTTTTGTTTTGGGGAGAAGAAACCAAATAATAATTTAATTTTAAGAGTAAGATCGAGTATTGAAGTAATATAATATCAATATTATTTTACGACTTAATTACATCCTTAGTCTGTGGATGATACCCGGGATTAAATTGAAGTTGGGTTTATCATAGGATTCACCAAAATTGCCATTAATCTAAGAGGTCATCCATGAAACTTATTCACTTTCAAATTATTTGAAGAAGTCTCATTGTAATAAACTTAACATTTTTTTCTTTTTCCTCATAAAAAATGTTTAATTCTTTATATTTAAAAAGCCACATTGTTTATAGGCCTGAAAGACTGACATCCTCAAGAAGCTGCTAACAGTAAAGTAGCAAAAATCATCAGCTGATATACTAGTAACTTAACATAAAGACTACCTGTCTTTTACCAAAGCAGATTCACTTGCCTTATGTCCTGAAAAATATCTGATAATGATGAAAAAAGCAAAATTGCAAAAAAAATTCCTGTAGAGCAGATTTGTGCCACTGTCCACCTTTACTCTGGCCAGGGTCCTGGATCATGCTCGGTTATAGTCTCATTTTCCATCTCCCATCTATTCCAGGTGCCCAAACCAATTTGTATTCCATTCTTTGACAGTTGATCAGCCAATTGGTTCCTCTCTCTGAAAATATGTTCAAATTTTACTTCCCTGAGAAGTCTGGCCAGCCTATCTACCTTTTCATAGATTGGTCTAAGATGTATGTTTCTGGGGGCTTCTCTGTCTCAGTCAGTCAATAATAATTTTAGAATCACCAAAAACCTGCAACTTCTGAATTCTCTGGTTGACTACCATTTGCAATAATATCTTGAGGGCCATCAGCTCTGCTCTGTTGTTGGTGGACTACCGCGGACTCCCCCAAACCTGCTGTATATTTGATCCAGTGTGTGTCTGACAGATTAAGCACACCTCCAACCCCTCCCATGGGTGGAGTAACCTGTGAGGCCCCATCAAAGTAAGACCATCATCCAAAGCTGTCTATGTTCTCCTCCACTACTCTCCTAGTCTTCTGATTCACATCCCCCAGTGGAAAGTGACTTAACATTGCTATTATAAGTTCAGTTCTTTAAAAACGAAAATTCTTAGGAATAATTAGTAGTTCATGTTTTTTTTATAGTGATGGTTTGTACTTTGTCAAGTTATTTCAGGGTTAAAGCTTTTATTAAATGGCAATAGGACTTCAGATTAAAGACCATCGACCTGGTTTATTTTACAGATAAAACAAAACAAAGAAACAGCCAAATAGTGGCCATTATAAAGCTTTCTTAACTAGCATTTTATGAAGTTATACAAGTAACGGTTGCATGCTTCTTCAGCTGACTGCCTCCGAGTTCTATACTAAGTGAAAATATTTGATTGCATAATCTCTAGCATTAACTAGCTTAAATGCCACAAACGTAGTATCTTTTACACAGAGCAGCAAACTTTCATGAACTAGAATCAAATCATTCTGGTACCTTCCATTAAGCTCTTTATTCTCCTCGTCCAAGTCATTTGTTCAAGCTCAAAAATAATTATTGAGAAAGTCTGCCCAAAATAACACGTCTCAAGATGTCTCCTTGTATTCCCAAAGGGTTAGTGATTTTTAATTTTTAAAAAATTCTACACCAAATTAACATGATTGCACTTTATCCCTAATTTTTTTGGGGGATGAGTATTCGAGCGCTGTGAGGGTCATGACAAGTACTTGATAAGACGAAGAGCAACCATCATTTTTGCCAACGACATGGATCCACATCTCAAGTAAACACTTTCTCCAACAAGGTGGGGACTCTGCCCACCGTGGAATTAGCCTCCGGGTGAATGTCTCCTTATGAAATAAACGTCTCCCTGCACTCCTAGGAAATGTTTTGCATTTCTTGCCAACAGCCCCATGCTTTGGTCAATGGTGGGGAAGCACATCTAACCTAGTTCCTCTCTCCAACAAGCTGGCTCTCTATCCTTCATAGAGTGTGCATGTAACTCGAGTATACTATTATGGGAAAACGACTTCTACCATGACAGTGAAATTCAAAGATATTTTATGGAACAATTACACAATATAATTTTTTCCTTAATTATTATTATTATAATTATAATAATTATAATTAAGGGTTAGATAAAGTCATTATAATTTTTTCCGTAATTATTATAATTATAATTATAATTAACCCTAATTATAATAATTATAATTAAGGGTTAGATAAAGTCATTATAATTTTTTCATTAATTATTATAATTATAATTATAATAAAGGGTTAGATAAAGTCACTAACTTATGAATCAATTTTAATATTAAATAGTGAAATTCAAAGATCTTTATAGAACAATTACACCATATATATATTTTTTAATTATTATAATTATAAATAAATAAAAGTTAGAAAATAATAATGAATTATAAGCATGTTTTCTTTAATATTTTCCTATCTCATCTTTATGTATTATCTCTACTCATCTTCAACTTCATATTAAAAAAATATTAAAACTAGCATTTGCCCCTTGAGGGGCAAAAGTGAACGCCGGTAGGAAAAGAGCAAAGTTTGTAACAATCTCAGATTACAAAGACATAGGCACTCAATCCATAACAAAAAATAATGTTAATTTCATCAACATAGTGAGCCAACTACAATTGTTTTTCTCACAATCTTTGTAGTAGTAAGCTCAACACTATAGATTACTACTATATCTGTAATATATAAGCAATTTAAGACTCAAATAATTTTTCATTTGCAAACTAGTTGTCTATTCATAGAATCATTTGTTGTTGGTTCCACATTTGTTAATGTTTAGAATGAGTATGCTATGTTGCAGATGAAGAAGGAAACAAATGAATGTATATGTACTTATACACTCTAGTAACACTTGGACTTCAAATAGTCTTTCCTTGTAAATTATAGTAGTTTGTTTGATCTTCAAACAAATTACTTGCTGCAACTCTATTTCATCTAGCAATGTGAATGGGTAATCCTCCTGGTTCCCTCCATGGGAGAATAGAAATCAAGGTTGAGGTTTATTCAACATTCAATAAATACCATTGGAGTTATCTATCCCAACTACCTACCCAAGATAGGTTGATTCAACACCTTATATAGTATTAATGGGACTCTAAACAATATGGGATTGGATGGATTTTTGCATCATATAAGGATAAACTTTCATATCCATAGCACTAATAATGAGGAAATCTCCAAGGAACAATTCCATGTCCATATAAGTCACTGTGGCGAGTGCCTCAATGTATAAACTTGAACTCGTCTTGGGGGGTTTGCTCCTTGGTTTTATCATTCACTGCATTGAGAGGAAATTCTCAGAACAAATTCCCATGCACATGGAACTTCCTACATCGAAAGGGTATATGTGCATAATCGATTGGTTGAATCCATTGTGAATCTTGGTGGCTTAGGCATATTGCTTCCAACAAGGCTTGGGAGATGTGCATATATATGTAAATATAAGCATATGTAGTGTATCTACCTAAGTTCGTGGCATGTGAGGCCTTGAAAAATATTCCCCGCCGTATTACCTATGCGTACCAGGGTGTCGTTTTCCCAGTACTCTATAGGCAACAAGTCAAGCTTGACCAAGAACTTGTACATGTCGAACTTCGACAAAAAAAAAAAAACAACCACATATGTTCGACCAATTTTACAATTATCATCAACCATATATTATCGACACGACGATGAAAAGACTCTACTGACCATTTTTAAAAGTCGACTAGACCCAACTTCAACATATACTATGCCATATGTATTGACCAAAACTCTCTTTCGATCGCATATTGTCAATTTAAAATGAATTATCACTTGACCAAATAGCATATAATTTAAAAAATTTAAATTTAGTGGGCCGTATTTTCGCAGAAGGGTGAAAAATAGTTGAAGTTGACGTGAACCTGCAACCAGTCTTTATGCAACCAACTTTTAATATTGCATATGTTCAACCAATCAACGAAGTGTCCGAGGGACAAGGTATACAAGTGCCAGCCCCACAAAGTCACCTCTTCGATCAAAAGCATATTTCGACTTGGTAACCAACAACATAATATCAATCAACTATCAACAACCACCGTTTTTTAATTGGTCAATAAGCGTAGTTGTAGATAATATGTTCTAATGGTCGTTGATAACATAAGATCAAAATCAGTGCCCAGTTTGACGACCAATTTCCCAGATATTGCATTTCCAGCTTCTTCTAAAGAACTCGATCGCACCTCTTTCCAGATTGTTTAATTTTGTGCTGGTTCCAGGCCATTCACATCGTCGAGCAACAGTCGACGAATGATGATTAAAACATGTCTGCCTCAACTAAAACACCTTTGAACGACTCCTTCCACATCGACTACTTCCAGTCGCTTAGTTGGTTGGTTCTTGTGGATGGTCGAAACGAGAGTTTGACCTGAATGATTCATCACCTAACAAAATTGTTTATGGCGGTGGATGACAAGAGTAGTTTGATGGCCAACACGATATGCAAGATGACAGAAGTGGTCAGGTGATTCCTCCGACAATAGTTGAAGAGCCGACATGTTTATGAGCCTTCGATGCGCTGGAGGTCAATAATAGTTGATTGCATCGATCAAGTAGTTGTATCAAAAGGATCAACTTCCCTTCTAGTGATGGCCGCCCAACATGTATCAACCCATAGGTGGCGTCTTCAACCAGGCATGCATCAACGCATGTTTCAACATTGACCATTCTGGGCCTGGTTATGGCCTTCTGAGCTCACGCAATTCTCATTTTCAGGTTATTGTTGGATTTTTGTTTTTCTAGCAATGATAGAATCAGCATAAAGAAGACGATTTGCTTAGTTTTTTATTTTGCAGTAAATGAAAATAAATCCTGATCAATGATTTAAGCTTTACGAGTTCCTAATTCTCGTTTTTTTAGTGTCGACAAGAGAATTTATTAACGGAAACATAAATTTCCTGAACTAACGTTAGCTGCAAATAGTCCGAAAATGCTTCATATAAATATGATAATTAAGAAACATCTCCAACGTTGCAGAGTCCCAATACAATACCACTCAAAATAATTGAACATCCCCAACGTTGCAGAGTCCCAATACAATACCACTCAAAATAATTGAACATCCCCAACGTTGTAGAGTCCGAATACCACTCAAAATTTTCCTTCCATACTTCGAAGTGAGTCCAAATGATCAAACATATCCGATGTTGCAGAGTCTGAATAAAAACTTGCAGGATAAAAACCTTTTCGCAAGTGGACAGGATGGTTAGTAGAAACTGTAACAGGAATCTAGTCGTTGAAATGGACAAGCCGCACCATGAGTCTTCGACCAAAAAGCATTACACTTGTACATATCGAACGTCGACCAAAAAAAATTACACTTGAACATGTCGAACTTCCAAAAACATATCGACTTGTCATGGTTTCCAATCCGATAATGAATAGGAGAGGAACGGTTTTTCGGGGATTGATGCTGAGTAGTCTGACAACACGGTTATGGTTGCGGTATGATCTGATATTGAAGAGCCTTGCAGGAGAGAATTGATCGTTTAACTAATCAATTCAGTGAAGATTATTCGAGACTCAACAGTTGCATATCAACGCTACAAGCGATGTCGTGAAACTGTCAAAAGTAGCCAAACCTGTCGAAGTGCAGCGCATGTGTCGAATTCAGAATCCGTCGAGGTCATGTCGAACCCAGAACCTGTCGGGGTTGAGTTGTCGAAGTCGAGCCGCGACTGGTCGAAGAGGAACCTGTCGAGTTTGTTGGATTGTCAAAGTTGAATCGAGACTTGTCGAAGGTGTACCTGTCGAGTTTGTAAGTTGTCGGAGCCAGAAACGATCGTGAAGACTGTCCTTATTAAAATTGCAATTTTTCACTTTTTTTCCCTTGTTCGACCTTTGACTAGTTTTGATCTCTAGGTCCCAAATTTGCCCCAAATGATCCCAAATCTTCTGAGAAGGTGTATGAATGATATTAGAACATAAATATGTGTTTCAGGGATGCCTTTGGACCTTTAAAATACTTCTGCAAATCCTCTTTCAATTCCAATCAATGTAGGTAACTTTACTAGTGATTTTCCTTTGACTAGTATTGGTCTCTAGGTCTCAAATTGACTCCAAATGCCTTCAAATCTTCAAGGAAAGTGTATGAATGATATTAGAACTTGAATATGATGTTTATGGATGACATATGGCCACCAAAAGACCTCTGCAAACTCTCTTAATATTTTGGACCAATTATGCAATTTTACTAGTAATTTGGGGTTCAAATCCCCCTGGGGTAAACAATGAAAATGGCTTCCCAAGTGCCTCCAAACCCACTCAAATTTCTGAACAGAGGTATGTAATGTGTTAAGTATGTTATTAAAGTCTCATATGCACCATTAATGGATTATTACAACTGTTCTCACCCTCTCCCATTCAACTGCAAAAATCCCCAATTCGACCCTTGGGGAAATGGCACTATTTCACCTCCCGATACAACTAAACTGAGTAAAAATGCTTCAAATGCTCAAGTACAGTACATGAAACTTGTAGAAGACATCCATGGCAGTATATTGATCACAAATATATCAGATAATCATCCATTCATTCGAAATCATCATCAATACATTGGCTCACAACAAGGTAGTGGGGAAATGGCATTGTTCTTCCATTAAAAATGAGATTTATACATTTCTACTTGGAATTTCGACCTGAAACTTTTTGGAGATGAAGAACAGAGTATTTACTTCATATTACAAAAGAAATGGGGCATTAAAATCTTCCCCAAAGAGTACAATAGCTCACCAAAAACGCCCTCCCTCAAGGATCAAGAATATGCCATCAAAACCGGAAATGGTTGAAGGAGTGAGCTGCAATAGAAGAAACCATGAGCTGCCCTGTAGCTTACACCTGCAAATAAAGACTCCATTAAAGCTCCAAATGAAAGGTCTGAATGGCCTTTCCAATTACCAACTTGGATGGGAATCTTTCACCCTCGAAATTGGCTAAGGCAAGAAACTAGTCATCCACTAGCTCTCCCTCTTCACAAATGCAATTGCAAATTCTACAAATGATCAAAAGCTGGTTTCATTCTTTGTTATTGACATTTATAAACTTCTAATGTCCTCCATGGGTCGAATTCCTTCCAAGAGACTCATGCCAACTCAAGTTGGGAAGAGATTCCAAAGAACGCCACTTGTACAACAATTCCTAGTCTCCCACTTCCACTAAATCACATGTGGAAGCATCTTAGCTGCCCTAACACCCTTGAGCGCCCTCTTGGAGTCTATTTTTAGCCCTGACATGTCATATATGTCATATGTCAGCCTTCAGGTCTGATTTGTGTCATAGGTGTCATAGCATCTTCATCATTGTTGTCATAGAGCTAGGGAATCTAGCCCAAGTGTCTCACTAGCTCCAAATTGTCTCTTCCTCTTCCATGGGAGTTACTCTTCCTCTATATTTCGACCTTGGATGAGTCATGCAATGAATAATACCTTTTGGACTCCCCCAAGTATGTTACCATTCACCTTGAATTCGAATTGGTGAGAGAATGATGCCAAATGTAGTGGGGAAATCTAGCCATATGTGGGTCCCACTTCCTCCATGTGTCTTCATCATGAAATGCCACTTTGATTTTCACTTGTATATATTTATTTATCTCCTTTATTAAATATTTATTCCATTCTAATGTTCAAACATCATTTATTATCCCCATTATTCCAAATCCCAAAGCTTCCACCCCAAACCTAGGAAACTAGTAATTTTCCTCCTTGGCAATTATTTGACCTTTAGCATCAATTTGACAAACTCTAATGAATAGAGCCAATGTGATTAGGCCATTGTGACCCAATACCAAATTTGGGACATGACAATCGACGGTGGCAAATCCATATCGTCGGGAGTTGGGAAGTGATAGGAAGTTAGCATGACGACAGAAAAGTCTGTAAAGTTGTTGATCAGGTCAATAAAGTTCATAAGCCGTTGAGGTCATGTCGAACGTAGAACCTGTCGGGGTTGAGTTGTCAAACACGAGCCGTGACTGGTCGAAGAGGAACCTGTCAACTTCGACAATCCAACAAACTCGACAGGTTCCTCTTTGACCAGTCACGGCTCGACTTTGACAACTCAACCCCGACAGGTTCTGGGTTTGACATGACCTCAACGGCTTCTGAATTTGACACATGTGTTGCACTTCGACAGGTTTGGCTACTTTTGACAGTTTCACGACCTCGCGGGTGTTTTTGGAAGTTTTCGGGTATGTCCAACGAGAGCCAGGGTTATTCGTGGAGCCTGCGATCCAGCCAAAGTATGGAAACATTGGTATCTTTGGAGAGCTGCACTCTCATGACCTCTTTCTCGTTAGGGTTCGTGTGGATATGGCGTGGGTGGCTGGCAATCATGCCACATCTTTTGCTTGAGTGTGAAGGTCTCCAACGGTCGCTTGCTTCTTTGTCTTCAATATGCGGGTTTACATCCTACCTCTGCATTGCTCTGTAATGGGTGGCCACGTTCAGTTTCAGGCATCTCCCACAATATGCCTGTATTCACGAAAGATAAAATAACCCTCCAAAATTGAAGTTTCAATTGTGATAAATAAGTGAAGTATGTATTCACCTTCCATTTGTTTTGACGATGTAACCAGAAATAGTTGCGGCCTTTTTCAGTGCTTCCTTCCATTCTGCTACCTTTCCACCAAGTTTCCATTGGTGGTCCTTCAATTCTGCTACCTCTCCACCAAGTTTCCGTTGGTGGTATCGAAAGGCTTCGGCATAATGTCCTCTCTTAGTGTCACGAAGGTCTCTAGGCTCAACGTCACAAAAAATGGGTATAATGGTACCGGTGCACTCACGAGATGATCTCAAAATCCAACGTAGTTCATTTAAACACCAATCTGATTCAACATATTTCATAGAAAAAATAACAATATGAATGGAGGCATTGGAAATGGCTTCTTGGATCGCATTGTAGAGAGTAGATCCTGCCTGAAGTTCCTCGCATCGAGAAAGACACGCGAAAAAAGACCTGAAGTTGCTAGGCGATGTAGATCTGTTCAATTTGGAAGCAACCTTTAGGAAAAAAGACCTGTATTCGGTACCCATTGACTAGCTAAGGAAGGTACATAAGTTATTTATGAACTCAACTACAGGAGCCACAACTAGATCAGCCAAACCTTTGGGCATCTCTAAATATCATCAAAAGGATGGAAGGAAATGACTAAAAGAAAAAATGAAACCAGGTAGAAAACCAATGCAGAAGATAATACAAGATCTTGGAAGCTTCATGGTTAACTCGAGACAAATGAATTTGACTCGTTTATTCAGAACAACGAATTTTGCCTTTCGAGTCTCCAAACCAACAGAAAACCTAGAAGCCAGACTTTGGACAAAGTTTTGTGTATTCAAATTTCAGAGGAATTGTGGTGCGCTGACTCTGTGTTTGATGCCGAAATTCCAATGGCTCCAATGGTTCCAATGGCCTGTCAGAGCTTTTGTTTAGTATAATTGATATGGCATGTCGAGAATTTACAGAATCACGTCGTGGTAATGAAGCATTTTCAGACTATTTGCAGGTAACGTTAGTTCAGGAAATTTATGTTTCCATTAATAAATTCTCCACCGAAAGCACCATCCACGTGGCAGGATTTCATTCGCTCTATGAGTGAGGAATCTATCCGACGTGGAAGGTTACGCTTCTCATTGGTGAACGCCTACGGCGTAAAAATAATATTATTAAATAAAGATAAGGAGAGATGCAAAAACACACACACACATATATATATTCTTTCAAATTATTACTATGTTTTTAAAGGTGAAAAAACTTCATATTAAAAAATTAATATTATTAAATAAAGATAAGGAGAGATGTACACACATACACACACATATATATATTCAAATTATTACTATATTTTTAAAGGTGATTCACTTACTTTGTCAAACACTACACATTACATAGTCAATACATAAGGGCTCAACAAAAGTATCACGTCACTTACAAGAATAGAATCGTGAAGAGGATAACAATCATTCCTCCAAGCTACATCTAATAGACTTAATTATTATAACTATACATATAAGAATTAGAATTAGTTAAAATATTTTAATGATATCTTTATTATTAAAAAAAAATTCTTTAACATTTTTATTAAATGAGTATAGATCAAATCTCTTTAGGTGCAAACTTTTTTTATATGATTCAACTCTTATTAAATTATTTAAGTTTTAATTAATTGAAATATATACTTTTGAATATTAAATTAGAGCATAAATATAAAAATTTCATTCTTAATATTTTATATTTGGTTAAAATACCATGTATCAATAATTTTTAGATTTAATAAATTAAAAATAGGAATATTTTGATTTTATTATATTTTCATTTTTATAATTAATATTTTTCCTCAATTTTAATTAAAAAAAATGTTATTAATTTTTAAATTAATTTATGTTATGCGAATCTGCGATACTCAATTTTAAGTACTAACAAGCATGACATAAATAATTATGATGAAACGGAACATGATAAACCCTATAATATGGGGAAAAGTGAAAAGAATAAAACATAATTAGACTAGACTATGTAAATAAACTCCACGATAAATAAAGGATAACGTGTGGGATGTTGATATGTTCAGGGAAGATGAAAGCGACTTGAATGAGGTAGTAATCTAGAGAGTTATTCTTGAACTAGAATAGGGGAGAGTTGTCTATTCTTGAACAGGGACCAGTAGTTGTCATAGTACTGGTCCCACACAACCACCATATATTGACACAAATAAACCCATAAATTAAACATACATATTCCATATTAAGTGCAGAAAATATTTAAATTATGTCCAAAAATTGCCCATTAACTGACTGGGCCAATAGGTGTCAATAAATAGTCTTTATATGACAAACTGTACAAAACATCTTGTCCCAACCAAGTACAAATCTGCTCAGGGATCCAAAAGTACATGAACAGCTAAATAACCCAACTCGTTTTTGCCACCTACTGCAAGGTACCTATCAAAGGAGGACCCACGAATATCTATAGGAGCCTAAATATCTCAGCATTCATTAAAACCTGTTCAAACATTCATTGAAACCTGTTCAAGCATCAGAAAAGATAGTGTCAGCCATAACTGCAAGATTGTTCAACATTCCAACCCACTGTATTCAATAAATGACACCTACCCATTAAATGCATCTATTAAACAGATGGAAGCACAAAGATCATGAAACAGATGAAGACACAGGGATCCATAATGACAAGCTCCCAGCCATTGGATCACTTTCAAATCAATCCACAACACACATTGAAATTTGAGAGATTACAATCCATGTGCAACCTTCTTACCAACCCAATTCAATAGCAAACAACTATAAATGAACCACAACCCTTATGAAGATGCATTTCATAAATTCGACCTGCAGAGTGTGTGCACAGTTGCATTTCATAAATTCGAACAGCAGAGTGTGTGCACAGTGGAGGCATACCATCAGAAGTGTGTGCACAGTGGAGGCATACCAGCAGAAGTGTGTGCACAGTAGATTCAGGTTACTGTTTATGTTATTTATGTTTCTATTTATGTTATTTCCAGTTCTGTTATTCATGTTTCTGTTATAATTAGCTTCCAGTTTCCTTCTATATAACCAGCTTCCCTTGCAATGTTATTTCCATTTCTGTTATTTACATTTCTGTTATAATCAACTTCCAATTTCTTCTACATAATCAGCCTCCCTTCTAAATGTGCAGGTTGTTGTAAGCATGGCAAGAGTCAACAATGCAAGGAGAACAAGTCGTCGACTGAGTAGGGGTGCCCAGCTACGCTGCACCTCATCGGACGAGGAGAGGGTCGATCATTCAAATGCCAACAATGCTCCCAGCAATGTTGTTGAGAATGACAATGTGGTGGAAGAGGACATTGTTGTCCCACCACCAACCACACAGTCACTTCCAACCACAGTTCAAGGAACAAGTTCAGTCACCAAAATTAGTGCAATAAGAGGCTGGACAAAAGAAGACATGCTAGCTGCTATTGATGATATAGAGTTCAATGGATATTCCATTCATGTTGCTGCTAAAAAACACGGAGTTGCTACCTCTTTAGTACATTATTGGACAAATGGGCTCACACATACAAAGCGCAGAGGGCCTGTTACAGTTATGAGTGAAGAGGAGGAGGCCGAGGTGGTTTAGTGGTGTAAGGAGATGGCTGAAATGGGACATGGGCTAGAGCTGATACAGCTAAAATCCACAGTAGCTCAAATCTGTCAAGGGAGGCCAAACCCCTTCAAAGATGGGTTTCCTGGTAAGTCATGGTGGTTTGGGTTTAAAAAAAGGCATCCAGACCTTGTGTTACGTATAGCTGAGGGCCTAGATAGAGACAGGGCTCTAAATCTACGACCTGCAATTCTGACTAAGTTCTATACCAGGCGGTGTCTCACCTGTAAATAAACACCTGTTGGTTTTAGATGGTCATGGAAGCCACATTGTTGTGCAAACAATCGAGGAGGCTAACAATTTGGGCATCGACCTGTTGACACTGCCTGCTCATACCACTCACAGATTGCAACCCCTAGATGTCAGTGTGTTCGGGCCTTTCAAGAACTATTTCAGGAGTGAGCGAGCTTCGTGGATGGCACAGAATCCAGGGGTGGAGGTAAAAAGGTTTGAGCTAGTCGAGCTTGCAAGTAAAGCCTTTAAAAGGGCTTTCACACCTTCGAATATCAAGGCTGGGTTTAGGAGGACTGGAATATGACCACTGAATTCTGAGGCTCTCATGCATGATACTAGTTGTAGCCAGGGATTTGATCTGAATGGTCAGGAAGAAGGGGATGTCCAAGCACATGTTGTTGGCCAAGAAGATGTGGAGGTAGAGGAAGATGTTGTTGCTGCTGATAATATGATATCCCTCTCTCAAGGAGAACCATACTGTGGTGATGAAGAAGAACAAGTAAGTGAAACACAATATAACAATGAACCAATTGACAGTAACATGGAGGTTGTTACACCAACTGAGATAGCTACAACTTCTGCTTCTAATCTTCTTAATGTCTCTATGCAAGAAACAGTTGCAACTTCTGCTTCTGTTCATGTCAATGAAAACGTTGACCATGCACCAGGAAGCAGCAATGGAGAATTGACTTTGCCAAGCCAGGTTACCCCACCATCATGGCTGACAGAAGCCATGATGAATTTGGACAAAAATATTGTCTCAAGGACAAATGAAGAAAGCATGAACATGCCTTCACAGCCCAGAGAATTGGAAGAAGAAATTGTTCATTATTTTGTGGATAATGGAAACCTGGAAGAAGATAGTGTCCACAACGAGGTTCCAGCTGAAGAGGACAATATGGTTTAGATAGAGCAGGAGAACATTGACCCAAATATTGAAAGGCAAGTGTCAAGCAAGGAGCAGCAGGTGTCAAAGAAGGGCCAGTTGCTTGGTCGGTTTTTAAAGCTACCGGTAGAGAGAGTGTCGGCAAAAAGAAGGCAATTTATAGCAGACAATCTTCGTCTATGCCGAAGTTCACAGTTACTCACCTCAGAGGACTATATAAAACTATTGGTTGAGTCTGAGCATAGGAAACTTGAAATCCAGGATTTAAAGCAGAAAAAGAGGGACTTAGCTAAAGAAAAGAAGGCTGCAAGGATTGCTACAGCAAAAATTCGAGCACAGGAGAGGCTTGAAAGAGAGAAAAAAAGACAAGAAAAGGCCCATCAAAAACAAATGGCAAGGCATGAAAAGGAATTGAGAAAGGCTCAACAATTGCTTCAAAAAGAACAAGGGGTGGCAGAAAGTTCTGCCATTGATGCAAACATAGTGGAGGGGAGTAGGATGATGCCAAACACATTGGAACATCTTGCAGATAATACTCCATGTTTCCAAGACCTCCTAAACATCCAAGTACCCCGCTATCAACAAGTGCGCATGCCCACTTTATTCTCTCCTACCAGTGCAGGTGTTAGACATATGTATGATTATCGGGGGGCTCAACCTAATGCAGGGGTTAATAGCACAAGTGTGCACTGTGGCTACTCAATTCCTCCATGGCTGCAAGAAGCAAATTGGATATCATATGGAGGCAACCAGCCACAACCTAATCAGCCATTGTTAGGTATGCCAACCAACCTGGCTCAAGCAGGAAACTCAACAATATTGGGCAGTGAAGATCTTAGACGACATCAAGCATAGGAGTGTCATATAGGGATGCCAAAGTTTTTGTTGTCACCACATTGCATTGTGGATTTTGTAATCACTGGGTCTAACTATTGCAACATGGCCATTTTGTATACAATCCTAGACATTTTTGGGTACAATCCTAGGTCATATCATTCCCTGATGTTTGCGGCATTGTAATCAGGGGTTTATCATAAGGTTTAATATACAATTTCATCATTTCAACAGCAAGCTGTAATGTTCTCCGATTAAACATTTCATAACATTTTTTAGGGATTATGAATTTAGTTTGTTGTTGGTTTATGTTGCAATCATAGTTTGGGCTGAATTATTGAAGGTTCTAGGGTTTATGCTGCAGTAGGGTCTATGGCTTATGTTGCAGTAGTATGCGTTGAATTATTGAAGGTTCTAGGGTTTATGTTGCAGTAGGGTCCATGGCTTATGTTGCAGTAGTATGGGCTGAATTATTGAAGGTTCTATGGTTTCCTCTGCAGTAGGGTCTATGGTTTATGTTGCAGAAGTTTGGGATGAATTGTTGAACATTCTATGGTTTATGCTGCAGTAGGGTCTATGGTTTATGTTGCAGTCGTTTGGGCTGAATTACAACCATATGCCCAAAATTCAAAGGGAGATAGAACAATCATAAGACCACTATAATAGCTTCATCCTAGATGATATCGTGGGCTATGGTTTATGTTGCAACAGGGTCTAAGGTTTATTGAAGTTTCATAGTTTGGGCTGAATTATTGAAGGTTCTATGGTTTATGCTGCAGTAGGGTCTATGGTTTATGTTGCAGTTGTTTCGGCTGAATTACAACCATATGGGATTACAACCATATGCCCAAAATTCAAAGGGAGATAGAAGAATCCCAAGACCACTATAATAGCTTCATCCTAGATAATATCATGGGCTATGGTTTATGTTGCAGCAGGGTCTAAGGTTTATTGAAGTTTCATAGTTTGGGCTGAATTATTGAAGGTTCTATGGTTTATGTTGCAGTTGGTTTTATGGTTTACAACTCTTGACCCCTATATTCCTTAAACTAGCAGTTAGGAATGGGGTTGAACCATTGCATGGGTGTGATACCCATCCATTCGATGCTAACTGTACTACAACATGGTCCATATTTCTCTCCTATTATTAATAATGCTTCTATAAGGAATGTTCCATGGAGGGCTCTCATGCATGACTTATTACACCTTAATACAGTATCATACTAATCAACATAACAGGCCTAAATTAGATCCAGTGTATGTACATTCCTATAAACAAATTCAATATCCTTTTGAAGGCTAGAACAACAGACAACAGTAATAAAGCCAACAAACTGTTTAATAAAACTATGTCTATATAAATGCCCATAATGCAACAACTAATTTACCTTCTTCTATTTTGCCCATAATGCAATAACTAATTTAACTTCTTCTATTTTTCCCATAATGCAAGCAATGGACTGATAAGATGCAGCAGATCACTTCATGTTAATAGGTAAAAGTAAAAACTGCATCATACACTTGTAATTTAACAATAGCATACAACTTGTAAACTGCATCAACAACAACAGATCATAAGATGGAGCAGATCGCTTGTAAAATGTATCAACAATAGCCAATTTGGCAAACTTGCTGATATCAACAACTGAATTATGGGTATTCTTCCAATAAGATGAGACAATGGAAAAGTCACTGTTGTCAACTGCCATCCATCCCCTATATGATGCAGTTTTTCCTTTTAACTATTACCATTCTACTGCGACAAAAACCAACAACATAAACCAACAACAAACTAAATTCATAAACCAGATAAAATTTAGGGACACTGCTGCAACATAAACCAACAACAAACTAAAATCATAAACCATAGAACCTTCAATAATTCATCCCAAACTATGATTGCAAAATAAACAAGCAACATATGAAATTCATAACAATAAAATTATAAACATTGCTGCAACATTAACCATAGAGCCTTCAATAATTCGGCCGAAACTATGATTGCAACATTAACAAACAACAAACTAAATTCATAAACCCTAAAAAAATTACAAACCCGGCTGCAACATAAACCATAGAACCCTCAATAATTCAGCCTAGACTATGATTGCAACATAACAAACAACAAACTAAATTCATAAACCCTAAAAAATTTACAAACCCTGCTGCAACATAAAGCATAGAACCTTCAATAATTCAGGCCAAACGATTATTGCAACATAAACCATTCAACAGACCAAATTCATAAACCCCAACAAATTTATAAACCCTGCTGCAACCTAAACCATAGAACCTTCAATAATTCGGCCCAAACGCTGATTGCAACATAAACAAACGACAAACTAAATACATAAACCCTAAAAAATTTACAAACCCTGCTGCAACACAGACCATAGAACCTGCTGCAACACAAACCATAGAACTTGCAATAATTCTGCCCAAACTATGATTGCAACATAAAAAAAATTTAACTGCAGCTGCAACACAACCTTCATTCCTAAAAAAAATTTAACCGCAGCTGCAACACAACCTTCATTCCTACACCCTAAAAAAAATTTAAACACAGCTTCAACATTAACCACAGAACCTTCAATAATTCACCCGAAACTATGATTGCAACTTAAACCATAGAACCTTAGATAATTTAGCCGAAACCGAAACACTAGAACATTCATAAACCCTACTGCATTCGTAAACCATTCATAAACAAATTAACAGGAGCACAATAAACCATTCATAAATGCTACTGCATCATAAACCATTCCTAAACCCTGTTGCAGCATAAACAAATTAAACACCTAATGCCACATAAAAACCCAAATGGTCCACGAAATCACCAGAAGGTTGAGAGTGTTGAAAAACACTGATGCAGGAGTGGTTGGTAGGAAACCTACCAGCGCCAGCGCCATCGAAGAAGTGCGAGCAGGAACAGCCTTCGCCAACGCCGCGAGCAAGAAGGGACCAGCCACCGCCGTGAAGAGGAAGAGACCAGTGAAACCACCTGAGCAGGAACCCAACAACACCACCACCAAACCGACGAAGCCTACCAGCGCCAGCGGCAACGCCATCGAAGAAGTGTGAGAAGGAACAGCCTTCGCCAACGCCGCAAGCAGGAAGGGACCAGCCACCGCCGTGAAGAGGAATGGACCAGCGAAACCAGCCGAACAGGAACCCAACAACACCACCACCGAACCGACGAAACCCTCCAACGGGGTCTGCCGCAGACGAGTCCATGGGCATATTGTGAGCCGCGGGCATCATAACCTCGTCAATGTTGGGAGAACCAGCAGACATCTCAAACCACAGCAACGAATGCCATCGGTCGGGGAGAAACGCACCACCCATCCGCCACATCACAGAACAACAACAGCACAGTTGCAGAACCAGAGACGAAGTGTTCAATAACTGGAGTAGGAATGAACAGGGACGGGGGTGGCGGAGCGGCCACGTACAGGCCTCGAGCAAGAATAGACGGGACGAAATACCAACTGCGGGAAAAGCGCCGGCGAAAGGGCAAAAAGGCCACATTAAAGTGCGCTTTAATGACACCAACAACCACGACTCGTGGCGCTGCTAGCAGGGCCCTGTCAGGCCACGTGCTGAGGTGCCAGCATGGCGTGGGGGAGGGAGCCACGAGGGGTGTCCAATCACTGGCATCCCTCCCCTAGAATGTGAACCACAATTGTAATTCAACACTCATACTTACTACAAATATTTATAAACAATGAAAATAAACCACATTAAATATAGCATGATTACACTGTCCCATCATAAAATGGAATGGAGAAAGCACTCTTACATTTGATATTCATTTTCACTTTAAAAAGCTAAACTTGTGCAATTGTCATTTATTATAATTAAATTTTTAATGATTATGAGTTTAAATTATTTTCAATAACCCTTTACAAATATGTATTTGTTATTCTTTTAACATAATTATTTTTTATAAGCTCGAATTATATTTAAATATTAAGAAGAAGTAAATAAAAAAAAGGGGGTTGTGAACCACGCACAATTGCTTAGTGTGTAAATATAACTACGAAACCATATTGTTTATCTATCAACGGACTATTAAAGAAACTGAAATGAAGACAAAAGAAATCAAAGATCCAAAATAACTCCCACAAGCTAGGATTTATAACCTAAATTAACAGCTAGCAGAGAAAAAAAGAACTAGTTGACCACAGTAGTAAAGCTAAAAGCAAGCAAGAATTGAAAAACCTGGGAATAGAGTTGGGTCTGAGCATGATTAATCATCGTCTGGAATGATAATTAGGGAAGAGGCGCGCCACTTCATCTTTTGATCTTCTTCTTGCATTTCAGAGGACTCTCCAAGATGGGGCAGATTGGATGGCACCGAAAAATGAGTTGAGAATCATCTTGAGGCGCCATGGGTCGACTAAAGACCTTTCCAATGAGCTCCCGTGGCACGACGTTAAGCTTAGCATCAAAGTCCGTTTGGGCCTTAGCCATATGGCACAACCACCCTTCAACACGGTCCATGCATAAAACTAGGCTGAGTCCCTGAGTATTGTCTAACAAATTGTGCTCAAGACAATCCGTGGGAGCTTGGTCGAGCATAGTCTTGGTATGCTAGAGGAGATTCATAGTCTTATTGTACCTTGTTTCTTGGGTGTGGGTTGAACCAGAGCCTCCACCAGATGCCCCATTTCATCAAAAAGCTTGTTTGGGGTAGGGCGGTTCAGAATGTCATGAATACGTTCCTTCAGACCTTGAATGTGGCATCTTGCAGGGGAGGAAACCATGCCTGAATAACATGCTCGAACAATGTCATGTTCTCATAAAACTTGGGGCATGTGAGAGTGGCGATGGCCAGTTAAGGTTTTATGCTAAATCTTCTTGGTGCGGACCATGATGAGAGTAATGAGGGGAATTGCCCAAACACGAGCCGGATTGTCGAGGGGAGGATGGAAAGCGAGCCAAAGCTAAACACTGATTTGAGCGGGGAGCCGACGAGCACGAAGGTGAATGCGGAAGAGCTTGGAGCGAAATGGGCAGTCTCATCGACCATCCATAATTTAAAACCAAGGGACCTTTCTATTGTGATTGGTATGGGAGAAGGGATCCACAATGGCAGATGTAATGACAAATGAGTGCAACAACGAGTTAGGCTAGAATCAATACTAGTGCGTGAGGGGAAAGGACTTGCCTTTTGCAACAATCATATCTTTCGATGCAACTGGATGTATTGCGTGGTATGTGGAATCAAGGTTAGCGCCAAGTGGCAACCCTTTCAAATCGAGGAGAAGTACAACCGTCGTCATGCTAAATGGAGGGTTGACATCGAGCACCTGTCGTGGGGATTTGAAAACACAAATTTTAACAACACGATTACAATGCTTTATTTTCAAGATCCAATAAACTTATAATAACTTCTAAAAAGCATTATTCTTTAAATTATGATTAAAATGACTTATTATTATTTATTTATATATAACAAAAATAAAAAATTACCATGATCCAATAAACTTTTAATAACTTTTATCCATATTTATATTTTAAATTAAAAAAATTAAAAAAACTTTCTTTAAAATTCTTTTGTTTAAACTTAATAATTAAACATTTATGTTAGGTTATTATCTTCATGACCAAAGCCCCTAAGCCAAATCACACTCCAAAGACAATAATCAATTTAAATTTAAAATTCTGAGCCTTATCGTCTTAACAAAAGTTTCAACATAAAGGGAAATCACAACCCCCCAAAAAAAATCAATTTAAATTAAAAATTCCGAGAATATGGCCGAGGACATCCTCTGTCTGTCTAGTGGAGACTTCAGAGCGCTCTCCAGACATGTTAAAAGTCTTGTTCTGCAAATGAACTTTATCCCTGCTGCAAGCCACACCGCTAACGTCTGAGGTTCAGCTCGCACCGTGCTTTTTATTGCCCCTCGTAGATACTGGCAAGACTCCAAGGATCAAGGCAAGGCTGCATAGATATACTGTTGTGGAATTCACTTGCTAACTCGCTTCTTGCGCAATTAAAGGTAAATCTTAGTTAGTTCATGAACCCCAAGGGTTTGATTCTTTAATTTTATGGCTACCTTTTTTTCACACAATCAGCTTATCGAGTAATACCGCAAAATCTGAGGCTGAACGACAAGGAACACTATGTTACAGTAAATTTGAGGAATTTGCACCTGATTCATTATGTTGCTTTAATGGATATTGGGAAAATTTCATGACGGTCTCAATCATCCGAGCACTGTAAAGTAACTTTCACATCATTTTCGAGGGAGTAAGTTAGGAATTTTTTTCTATAAATTTTGTAAAAAATTATAAATTTATAATTCATTTTCTTTGGAAAGTTTTCCAAAATTTAGTAGAAAATTTGTGCATTTATTTTTAAAATTATAATTTATTTTTAATTAATAAATAAAAACTTCTATGTAACATTTTGGTTTTAGGAAATTTGATTATCCAAATTATTCCATTTTAGAATACAAAAGTATTTAAATTTTAGATTATATTATAACATAGCCATGGATCACTTGATACAGTAATGATATAGTTTACAAAATTGGCTTTTTGGACTTCTTCTGGATCATCAGCATCTTTACCCCTTGAATAATTCCTCGAACAATCTGAGGGGTAACCACTGGCTCCACAAGGGGACATGTGCTCTTCTCCGGCAAGCAAATGAGAAATCCAAAATCTATGACTTGTGATCTGCACATTCTCACCAAGAAGCATTAGCAACACCATGATATATAGAAATGAAGCTAGCATGTAATGTCAAAAACACTAACGAAATGAAATGCAATAAACGAAAAGTAAATCCACAAAAATTAAATCATGAAGTTGCAGGCCTATCTCCTAATGTAAGATTTGTTCAAAATGAACATTGGTATGCAAGGACATTTCTGGAAAGATTGGCAGTGGAGCTTTGGTATCCCGCTGTTGTAGTATGATTCTCGTTGTATGTATGCAACTCTTTAGTAGCGGCATCCCCTTTCTCCAGTACTCAATGCGAGATGGGTTTTGTTAGATCCAGAGATGCGGTGGATTCATCGGTTACATAGTGTTTGGTCGGTGCAGCTTTGCTATAAGCTGCGAGCTTTTGCTTGGTTGGTGATATCTATCAAGGGCTTCTGTCCAAGGTCCCGTTGGCTAAGTTTGGCCTCTCGGGTGGTTTGTGCCCTGCGTGCTAGAGACCAGAGACAGTTAAGCACATCTTTTGGGACTGTAGATTTGCTAGAGACTGTTGGAGATTTGTAGAGAAACAACACCCCACGCTGTTCTTAAACAAACTTTATTGGAGAGCAACTCTACTTGGAGATGGTTATTCCTTGGTATGGGATTTACTCTTTGGTTTGTGGCATTGCTTGCAGATAGTTGCTTTGTTCGTGCTATGGAAACTCGTGTGCAATTATGTTTTTGATCAAGAAAGTAGTTATGTTTCAATTTTTATTGCGATTTGGAAAGATGAGGTACACCATCAGTTACTAGCTCAAGATCCTATTTTATTTATTTTCTTATAAGCTTCAAGAAGCGGTTAGGAATCAGGATAGGCATTGTATATACCCTTACACGGCTAGCTTTTTTTATTGTAAATAAGTTTATGTGAATATAAGAAGTATTTTTCATTTAAAAAAAACTAAGCTACTGCGAAAATGAAAACCTACTTTAATTTACTTGGATGCCCCCTGGGAATCAGATGTTACCTTTGAGAATGACTTCAGGATTCACCCATTCACGGGAAGCAGGAGCTTCTCTCTGTCTGGGTTGATGAGGTAGAAGGAATTTGGCTCAATTGCACTGTCAATAATGTAGGGACCCAACCATAAGCTGTCAAATTTACCATTCTTACTTGACTTATCCTTTTGTTCATCCCACATTAGGACATGGTCACCTTTGTTTAAGGACCTTTCTCGGGCTCCCTTGTCAAAAATACCTTTGACCTTTGCTTGGCTCTTCACAAACTGATCGAAAGCATTCCTCTTGTTTTCACCCAATTCTATTAATCGATTAATCCTACCAAATCTTGTGATGATCTTATCTTCTAAGAAATCCATGACCACTTTGTCTATTTCCTTCTTTGTCGGAATGGATTCAACCCTTTTAGTGAAGTAATTTGTTGCAGTGGGAATATATGTATAACCATCACTCAAATTTTTATGGAACTTGTCGATGAAATCAAGCCCCCGTTGTTGGAGGGGTGCTTCCACTATAATTGGTTGCAAAGGTAGAGTGGCTAACTTCTTTTGAAGCTCTTGTTGAATGAGAGGGGCTAACTTTGGATTGATCCTCCTCAACTTTTGCTTGAAAGGATTTGCTTCATCTTACAAAGGAATGGTGTGTTGAATGACATCCCATTTGTAAGCCTTAAGCTTGTCATAATTAAAAGCAAAGACATCTTTATATTCCTATATAAGATTTTCAATATCTCTCGTTTCTTGGGGAGATGTTCCTTTATTGGTCTTGATCTACGTTGCAGGAAACGCCTAGGACCCCCACGTACCACCCACGTTTCTGCACGGAAACTCGGAAACGCGTATCAAACACGACTGAAACGCGTTTCAGACCGTACAGTGACGTTCCATGTGTGGGAAACGCGTGCTGTACGGTCTGAAACGCGTATCACCCTCCGTACAGCGCGTTTCCAAAAATAAAAAAGCCCTTACGGGCCCCAAATCAAACCGTAACACTTAATCCGGGTTAAAAAAAATTAAGTGGGGTTTCGAACGGTCAATTAGGGTTAGGTTAGGTTCGGTTCTAGAACAATGTACAAGTAATTTTTTTTTATAAATTAAAGAGTTCTGTTCATTCTCTCCACACCGTACGGTTTTGGCTATTGAGCAATTGGCGGCGAAGGTGAGGATCGTATCATCAACATTGTTTGTCATTTGCTGAAGGATCGTAGTCTGTACAGTGTAGATTCTTAAGTTTTAACAATCCTGTAACAGCTATATAGCCGCCAATTAAAATTAAAATGAGATAAATCTGCCTGGACTTATGTGTGAAACACTGAAATGTGATGAGTAAAAATGTGATTTATGATTTTATCACATCTAGTTGTCATTTATGTTTCACAATTAATTTTTTAGTGTCCTTCCTAATTTTAAAATTTAATATTTAAATAATATATATATATATATATATATATATATATATATATATATATATATATATCGCGTTTCCCCGTTTCCAAAATTTTGGGGGGTCACGTTTCCAATGTGTTTCCGTATCGGATACACGTTTCCGTTTCCCCGTATCATGCAACTTAGGTCTTGATGATCCTAGGGCTTTTCTTAGATCCAATGTTTATCTCTAGGTAGTCACCAGGCTTGATAGTTTCCTTTTGCTTATACTCCTCATGTTTAAATCAAAATTTCTTTCTAAGGGAATAAGTCCTCTTGGAATGGGGTTTCCCTTGGGACTTGCTCCTTTTGGGTACTCATCCCCTTCCTCTTGCCAATCCACATCAATATCAACAAATTCTTTCACATGGTTGATAAATCTTATGATTTGACTATCATTATCAAATGCTTGCCAATGCTCGAAGTTATCTAGGACTGAAGGTCTGAAAATTATTTCCAATTTCCCTCCTTGTTTCAACTCTTCACAAGGAATCAAGGTTGAGGCCGAGACAACTAAAGCATCTACTTGGCAATTATCGTCTCCAGGAACTTTGTTTAAAGATAAAGCATCAAATAATTCCATCATATCCGAAACAACATTTATATAATTCTTCAATCTATCATTATTGCATGCAAACTTGTTCTTGACTTGAAGGAGTGCTAGATCGGAGTTGCCTTTAATCTTTAATACTTTAATCTCCTTGTCCTCAACAATTTTCAAGCCTAACAATAATGCTTAATACTCTGCTACATTGTTTGTTGCATCAAATTCTAATCGAAAGGCATAGTTGAAAACTTCATCCTTTGGAGAGGTTAACACAATTCCGGCACTAGTACTTGACTTAGAGTGGGCCCCATCAAAATTCGTCTTCCATAATTCACCAATTTCCCCTTTATGGGATCCTTTTTTAATAGGTGCTTCATAATTTGAAAGAATGGCATAGCTACCAAGCTCTTCTTCTATGAAAACTAGCCCATTCATGAGATTTAAGGGATCCTCTACATGATACTTTTTCATTTGATCTCTATGCAAGGTGACAAATGTATTATCACAAGTAGGAATAGTTGCATATGACAAATCCATTTGAATACTTCTTCCTAAACTTGTTTCCCATTTCCTTGATAGAAACATCCCCTATTGATCGGAAACATTTATGACTACAACATCCATTAGAACCGAGATGTCTGGGTGAGCGACTAGGCAAACCTTAAGATCTTTGATAAGACCTAATACTTCACTTTCTTTTGAATCCATAACACATACATTAGTATATGGTCTAGTTATCTTCAATCCTAGCCATTTCATAACTTTCAAAGTCATCACATTCGTTGATGCCCTAGAGTCCAACATGCAATTATGCAAAAGTAAGTAATTCATAGTTAATGAAATAAAGAACGGTTGATGAGTTCCATTTCCTTTATTCATTCCTTGCATAATTGTTGAAACATCTTGACTATCTTCCTTATGAATTTCCTCAATCTTCTCTTTAGGATCTTCAATAAAACCAAGTAGTTTTTGCTTTTGTGAAGGTATTTTAACTATCCAAGTCAATGTTGAAATCGGTGGACGAGCTTGAAGGATCCTTTATTGGATTAGCAACCGTAGAGGCTAATCTATCTTGAGTATTTTGAATGTTGTCATTACCTCTTCTTTGATATGTCATCTTTTGTCTCTCATCATTTGCAACACTTGTTGAGGAGTGGACTTTTCACCAAATATTCTTGTAATATTGTCTACTCAAATAGTTCTATCCCTTACTTGGTACATTTGATCTTGGTTGAGGGAGTAAGTCTTGCCCCTAGTGTTGATGCTATTATGGAATCCTACAAAGTTGTTACTTTCAAAATCAATAGGATCTTCACCATTGATTTCTCTATAGTGAGCACAACTCACTTCATCATGAAATTCCTTACATGCTCTGTAGAAGGGGGATTTTCATAATCAACCATGTTAGTTGTTTCCATTTGATTTGGAGGTCTTGATTCATAGGCCTTCGTCGTTGAAAAGTACCCTCATTTCCATTCCATCCTCCATTCCCCTTACGATGGAATATGTTTTGTTGATTCCTTTCTACTTGTACCAACGTATTTTGAATATCATGAGTTTGTTGAGTGTTGCCCGCCGGATGTGCACACTAGTAGCAGAAATCTTCGAAAGTTGTTTCCCAAGTGGGAAAGGTGTGGCCTTGGGGGCAAGCAAAGAGTCAGGTGCTGTCACCTGATCCCGACTCCTCCATTTAGGCAAACTCCTAACGAAGCCAAGGGGGGTAGACCCTACAAAGAGTTACTAATGCTCTTGTGTTTTAAAGGTGTTTTAATGGTGTATGATGCGGATGGGTGTTGTTTTAGGAGTTTTTTTAAAGATTTACAATAACAAATTATAGATTCCAAAGATATATTTGCAAAATGGTAAGATACACAACCACTTGATAAATTAACAATTCAAATATGAAGCATCCACAGCATAATATGATTTAACAAGTAAAGCAAATTGTTCCAGATAGATAATAAGCAAATAAATGAAGGACCAGTGCCTTTATGGAGTCAATGTCTTTGAGTGCTTGGGATGCTGAATACAAGTGTTCTTTGGTGTGCTTGAGAATGTTTTGCAAATGCTCTTGGTAAATTTTATTGTAAAATTTTAAATGGTGAGTTGATTATTAGGGATGAGGGATATCTCCAAGATATACCTGTTATCACCAAACTTGTAGTTTCCTCGATAGATGGATCCGTGAGGATGGTAGAGGGGATGGGCAACTAAAGAGGTGAACCAAGAGAGCCTCGACTCCCAAATGGATGGTTGTCACGCCAATCGAGGCACTCTTCACTTGATGTTGTCTAAGCCCTAGACAACAAAGGGGGAGACCTAGATCAACTCCCAATAGGAGAGATCAAACCAAGACACCAGATCAAATCAGACACAATGAAGTACGTAAGGTGTTAGGTATAGTAAACCCTAGATCTATGGATGAAGCCACAAGGTGAGTTATGGGTTGGATCAAGAGGCTTATGAGATATGAAATTGATCCAATATGATTATACAAGTGACTTATAGGCTTAAGTAAAAGATCCAGAATCAAGGTACCAGCAAATGATATAAAAATCCACTGCCTTGGGAACCGTGTCCAAAGCAGGGAGGTTAGGAACAGGATTGGGGCTATCTAGTACCTTTGGGTAGACTTGAATAACAGGTATGACAATATCAAAACACACAAGTCTCAGCCAGGGCATCAAACAACAGGCAAACTAGCCTTCTCAGGAAATGCGTGAGGGTTTAGGAAATCAGTGCCTTGGGAAATGGGCCTTAGGGAGTCCTCCAAACTTGACGTCTAGGAGAACCCACCTAGGGTTTGGTCAAAGCTAAAATACCCATAAAAGGTTTGCCAGTAAACCTTGCCGTTTGTGCCAGAGAATTTTTCGATTAATTTTAATGAGGGTTTTGACAGTAGATGGAGATACCCATTGGATTGGAACCCAATATTTATTGAAATAAAAGCAAATCTTACCTGGAAAATATTCCAGATACCTTGATGATGATGATCTATGCCTTCTCGATCAATTTAAGAAGATTTGAGTGAGTGTCCAATGAAAATTGATTTGCCCAAGGAAGCCAATGTGCCTTCTCTCTTACACAACAAACGTCAACCATATCAGATTTGATGCATTAAGAGAAATAAACTAATGTAACAGAAGAAATAACAAGATGAAATCATAGATCACAATGATGCTAATGAAAACCCCCTGATACAAGCGATGCCAAAAGAATGAGTTGAGGAAGCGCTGCAAAAACGCCCAAGTGAAGTCGCCCTCCTGTAGACAAGACAAAGTATTCCAAAAATATATGGATTCACCACAAACTCACAAATGCTAGGATGCAATAGACTTTCCAATCACCATCTAAGAATATCACCGCAAAGAAGATCCAAGAAGTGTTTGCAAATAATTCTTTATTATCAAGATTCCAAGAGCCAAAGATCCCTTTACAATGAGAAGCTCTCTCCTTTAAATAGGAAGAAGAGATACCAAAACCCTAACCACCTTTTGAATGGATGGCTAAGATTAAAAGATACAGAAGTTCTAATCAATGGTTGAGATGAGTTCAACATAAAGTACATGGATCAACTCAAAAATATAACATAACATGGACAAAATCGCCCTAGGAGAGGGGGTCCCACTCAACATGACCAAATAACATGAAATAAAGCACATGGTGGGTCTAGGGGGTGATGTCCAACCTCCCTAGTCAATCCCCATGGCACAACAACATCATATGACTCAACCTAGCACCAAATCGTGCTCCTCTGGGAAAGTCGTGAGCCTCCAAACTTCAAAGGCTCCAGAAAACCTCAAAATGTGCCAAAGAAATGTGTGAAGGCCCCACTGACTGATGCAACTGCTTTGGAAGGTGTGGGGGACATCAAATACATCATCAAACCAATTCCCATGCTAATTCCTTGCCTCAGTAGCCCAAATCAATTTCTTCAGTAGCCATTTTAACCATTTTTTATCTTCTGTAAATCCTCTGGAAAGTATAAAAATGCCTGTAACTCTCTGCCTGGTCACCTGGTGACCTGTAGTAGCCATATATCATCCATCTGCATCATCTAAGGTCCATCCACCTCATGTCCTGTAGTTGACCTTGGTCAAACTAGGTTTGACCAAGTCAACATGACCAATAATATGACCCAAACTGAAAATAGGCTGCTGCAAGTGTTAAAGGCTAAGACATGCTCTACAAATCATTAAAGTAGCAATATAACATATAGTAAATTGTAATCAATTCTCTGGCGATCTAAAACCAAATATTAAATGTTTTCAATATTATTATTATGACTCAAATTAGACTTTCAAGAAGTTATCCCACTTTCTCTTTTTTGATCTTTTTACAATAGTTTTAGTTTTTATTCTTCACTTGAAAGCACAATAGGATGGGGGAATGAAGAAACTGGGAAGTGCTTTTCAAGGAGTTGGCTTGCTTGCTTGGTTTTTGCTATTAGCCTTTGGGCTCTTTGCTTGTTTTTATCTTCTTGTTCATTTGTGGATAAGAGCTCTTAACAAAGACTCGTTATGGTGTTAGAAAAACCAAAAAAATGACTTATGATCTAGAAATGCACTAGTACACAAGATGAGGTCTTGGAATGCAAGCTAAGTGTGAAAATGGGAAATGATTTGATTTTACGCAAGCTTAGAAAAAGTGAAAATTTAATCAAAGTACAAATTAGATCTCGATAAGAAAATGAAAACGAAGCTAGCAAAGAAAATGGAGAGATTGAAGAAGACAGAGAAGAGAAAAAATCAAAGAGAGAGATGAGAAAAATGACCAAAAATGGTGAAGAGAAAGTCAACCCAAAGAGACAAGTCAAAAGAGAAAAATGAATGGGTAAGAAAGGTATGCCAAAGGGACAAAAAGTGGCGAAAAAAACAACGATATAAGACCAAAAAATCAGTGAGCTAAAAGGGCTGGAAACTGCATGCTTTTCAAGGCAACTTATGCACGTTTTTCGAGACAAACTTTGGAAATTTTTAGTGACTGTTTTTGGACTGTTTTTAGGAAAATTTCCAGATCTGTAAATCAGCAAAAAACAGCAGAAAACAGTGAGCTTTCAAGGCTGGAAATGGGCACGCTTTTCGAGAAAAATTGTGCACGTTTCCCAAGGCAAAAAAGGAGCAAAAATGGGACTATTTTTGGCGATTTTTTGGGACTGTTTTGAACAAATCAGAATGCTGAAAACAGTGAGTTAAGATGGCTGCCAACAACATGCAAACGAGGTAAGATTTGGGCACGCTTTCCAAGGCAAGCTTTTAACACTTTTTAAGGTATTTTTTGGCACTTTTCTCAAGGTGTTTTGGGCACTTTTTAGATGTTTTTGGCACTCTTATTAAGGTGAAAAGGCAAACAATCAAAGATGAAAATGGATTATGAAATCCACAAGCTCAAAAAGTAGAAGAAAAAGGAAAACTAGACAAGTAGAAAAATGGATTTACAAGCTTGAAGAAATGACACTAGATCTCTAAAGATTTATGCTTATGAAAAATAGATCTAGATAAATGATGTAGATCTAAAACTATAAAGCCCAGATCTACTTTAGTAAAAGAAATGCAAGCTCGAAATAGAGATTTTATGAAATTTGCAATCTTTTACAAAGAGCGAAAACAAGAGAGATAAGAACCTTTAAGTTTGAGATTCGCTTATGGTAACCAAGAGAGAGATTTGAATGTCTTTTGATGGTGGAGATGAGAAGAAGCCAACCACTTTTTGGATCATTGGATCAAGAAGAGCCTATGTAGATGCCATTGAGCATTCAAGGAGAATGATCCCTTTGAGGCTTGAAGAAGGGGGAGATGCAACCTAGCTCATCCCTTACTCCAAGAGATAACCTGAAACTTATAGCCACACACTTAAACAAAAGAGCTTAGATCTAGTATGTTAGTACAAAAAAAATTCAAAGAGCATGTATTATAACCGACTAAAGCATGTTACTTTAAGATCTTTTAAATACCCAACATAGACAAATAACTGGAATCCTACAAATATTTGTCCTATGTGCTTGATAACAAGCCCTCTAAGCTAGATCCAAAATTAAATAGATAAGCATGCATAAACTTTGAAAAATATTACCTCAACAAGTCATCATGAACCATGCATGCACCAAGTGGACCTCCAAAGTCTCAATCTTATTCAATGTTGCACAAAAGGCAAAAAAAATTACACTATAATCTTAGCAGAGGTTTCTTGCACAAATAATCCACCCAAATGGTGAAGCAAGACCCTGCTTATATACAAAAAGAGAGCACCAATGACCTAATTCGAATTGGCATGCAAGAGAGAGAGCCAAGCCACTTGATTAGAGAGTTAACTGAAGTCCAGATTGAAGTCTGAGGGTGAGGTGGCCTCCACCTAGGCAAGGCACCCACCCTCAAGCTTTGCTCTTATCACTGATCCAATCACCAACTGCCACATCACAGAAGTCGCCCTCCTTGGAGAGAAGGCGCAAATCCTAAGGCACAGATGAGTACAGTGCTCCGATACTGATCTGGAATCATGTGGGTGTGATTGGAATCATCTTGAATGCCTCTTGCCATGTCATTTAACACTTTTGTTTATTCAATTTGGTCTTTTTTGGAGAGATTTGACTTTTCTCCAATTTATTATTCTCTGATTATTTTAATTAAATATTCCTCATTTATTAATTTTTGAGGAAATATTCAATTAAGTGCAAAATAATCATCTGAAACTTAGGATAAGTGGGTTTAGGGGTTAACTGGATACTTTGGCTTAGAAAATGATCACTTATTTGCCAAAATCCACCCCCAAACCACTTAATTATTACAACTTGAAAATTTTCAATTAAACCATAGGAAAAGTGGTTTAATTAATTGAAAAATTTAATTATTAAAATAATAAAAAATAAAAAATCCAACGCGTCTGGTAAAAATTTTCAGACGAATTTTTAAACACACCTAGGGACCTAGGGAATGACCATAGGACACACAAATAGTGTCTAGTAGGTTCATATTTCATAGTTGGGCTCTAATAACTCCCCAAGGCCTAACCGCCAAATTCAGGCATTCCAGCTTTGGAGGTGGTAAGAGAAAAACTCATCGATTATTACTCAGCTAAAGGCAAAGCATAATCGACAAGGGAATAAAATCCTTGGAATACCTTAGTTGACTGTCAAGTCTTAGGGAACCGAGCCACTCAAGACCCCCTTATTAGCACACTTTATTACAAACCCCATGGGGCATGGTCATTTCAACACAAAAATAAAAAGTCCCTGGCCAGAATTGGCTAAGTCTTGAACACATTGAACCTCTGAACTCTAGCAATGAACATGGGTCATGTTCAATAATTGGCGACTCAATAGAAGTTCAACTATTGTACAAAATAGTTGGTAACACTGTGTAAAGTTAACTTCCAAATTAATAATTGCATCAATTAAAGACTTATTAGTATCTTGAGACGAATATGAATTGTTACTTGTACTCACCTTTGGCTTGGGCTCTATCTTAGAAGTACTTGTTCTTGTGAAGCTAGGAAGATTGGATTTACCTAAGGCTTGCATGTTCTTATCAATTTTGATCGTTGTGCTTTGGGATGTCTTCAAATCTTGGGGATCCTTATCCCTTAGTTGATAGCACATTTTGCCACTATAAGCTTCTATGTAGTGAATATGAATAACTTCTTCTGGAGGCTTAATTTTGGAAGATAAATTTTGTATCAACTCGTTGAATCTCTTGTTAAAATCTTCCACCATCTCATTTTCTTTCCTTTTTATTGTATTGAGAGCAACCAACAAATGTTTATTGTCTTTCTTATGACTCCATTTCTCCATGAATGCGTCAGATAATTCAGTCATGGTTTTAGTCTTATTATCAGGCAATTCTGTGAACTAATCCAAGGCATCTTCCTCTAACGATAACACAAATAACTTCATGTGAACATCCATATGTTCTCCACCCCATTTGTGTATTAACTTTCTTAATGCATTGAGATGAGCTTTTGCACTTACTGCATTATTTCCTTGGAAAGATGGAAGCTTCTCAATAGCCTTTTCTAGATTATGAGGATAACAATTGATGGTTGTGTTGCCGCCAGATTGCGCACCTGGTTAACGCAACATAAATATTACTACTACTCGGTGTGCCCTTGGGGGCAAGTCTCGAGTCAGGGTTGTCACCTGATCCTGACTTTTCCACTTAGGCCAACTCCTAACCGAAGCCAAAGGGGGTAGTCCCTATGGAATGTTTCTAAGGTTGTTAAAATGTTTTAGAAAGTTAATTATGGATGTTTTTAGGAGTTTAAATGGTATGATCTACTGAATCAAGATGGTTGCAAGGATTTGAGAGATACTTTCAACAACATAAAAGACAATCACTAGCATATAAAGATTAATCAACAACACTTGATTGAATTGATATTAAGCAAATATAAAGTACTTGTTGTTAACGGAGACTAGTGCCAATGGAGTCAAATAAAAAGTGATGCTGCTGAAAGGGAAAATGTTTTGCAAGTGTATCTTGGTCAGTTTTAAATTATTAGAAATGGAACTTCGTTTAGGGAAAATGGAAGCTCCAGATATACCGCGAGGTATGAGGAGTAATGTCCGAAAATTAAGTAAAGGTGGCTCCTCACGAAGACGTGTGGGCTGGAGCGGAGTCTCGAGGGCGTGTTCAACACTACACCAACAAGGATGTAGTCTAACGGTGGCTTGAGGTCGCTCTCCAGTTGTTCCCGCTTCTTCTAAGGAATTTTCCCACGCAAAACTCAATATTTGAGTGTCGGATTTCACTATGTTTGGGGTTGTTAATTTTATTATTGTGAGTTTTTAATTAAATGTTGAGAATTAATAAGTTGCTATAACTCTTTCTGATTTCCCCAGGACCAGGCAAATGCCCGCAAAGGTAAAGAGCATACTTTGAGCAATAGCAAATTGTTCGTTCCAAATTAAAGCTTGAAAATGAAATGCTAAAAAAAAATGAATTGCAGAAAGATATAGATCACGAGATCTATGTGTCACTTTCTAATCAACCATCACTAATTGGAAATGCCTTTATGTGGTGGTGAGAGCATACTTCATGGCAACGAGATCGATGTTATTCGTAACTACTTGTGAAATATGAATGGAAAATGATTAAACAATTAAAGTATACAATCCTGCAATAAATGTGGTTTGTGTGCTTGTGTTTGTTAGAAAAATTTATGTCACGAAAGATGAGACTACAAATCCCCCCAGGGGGGATGGGATGTGGGCGCTGTGTAGCCCACTTGCTCTCGTTTAATAATTTTACAATCTTTGCTCAAAAGAAGTGCCTCTTAGTCCGTTTAGACTTCGATCTAAGGGCTTACAAGTTAAGAAATTAAAACTATAGTGTAAGAGGGTCTTCAGAAAGTAAATTTGGCAGTTTTTGACAAAATTTCGCCAGAGCTTCCTCCTTTTTTTCCTTGGACCTGCTAAAAACCAACAAGTAAATTTGTTAGAATTCGATAAGAAACATAAAACAAAAATTAAAAAAATTGAAAATTTTTGTACTTAGAAAAAATTGGAAAATTTGCTAAAGTGTAAGTACAAACTTTTAGCTTAGATCTAGTGAAAGATAAGCCCTTTTAAAATACTTTGATCTAACTAATTAAGCATGCTAAAGTTAGATATATCTTACAGAATAAGCATGAATAAAGTGGATCTACTTCTTAAGCACTTTGCAAAACAAAAATTTGAAAGAAAGGGAAGATTTTTTTGTTTGAGAAGACGGATGAAACTCTTCAAGCCCAAGCTTGATCTTTTGTGTTGGCCTTGGAAATCCCTGTAAACAAAATATTAGCTTCAAAAAATGTACCGAAGAGAAGAGACAACCGAGTTCTAATCCCCCTTCAAGCTTGTGATCTGCACAACTAATAAGAAAAACGTGCACAAGATGAGTTAATCTAGTGTGTTTGAAGAAGAAAAATAGAAAGAGTCAAAATACAACCGAGTATAGTTGGCTACTCCCTAATATTTCAAAATCAAAACACAAGTAAGCAAATTAACATTTGCAAATGTTTACTCTAAGAACTACCAAGCTAGATCTACCAACAAAATGAAACAAGAAATGCTTATTTAACACAATATCACCTTATAAAACTAGCATTCATCACATTGGCACAACAATGGACCTCCAAAGTCTTCAACATGTATTAATCAAATAGCATCAAGATTACAATTAGCAGAGGTTCTATGCATCCATCTCAAGAGAGGGGCAAGACCTCGCTTTTATAAGAGAATGAGAGAGGGGGGTCGCATCCTTGAGTAGGGGTTTAGGTGGGCTACTTAGAGCAAAGAGAGGGATCGTATATGATGTTGAAACAAAGGATGGGAGGTAGGCGCCATCCTCCTTGGGATTTCCACCCACCTACAAGAGGGCGCCACCTCATTTGATTCGCTCCTCTCATGAGGTATGCGCTCCACTCTAACCTTCACGTGGAGCATGATGGAGGGTGCCTCACTTGAATGAGATCCATTCGATATCTTTTGATTTGACTTTCCAACATGTGCCTTATTCACTTTGTTAAGTCGCCTTCCTCATGTTTTAGTTGCCACCTCAATTTGCACATGCCAATAGCCTTTTTTATAATACTTTTTTTTGATATTATGGTGCATTTTGTCGAGTCGTGAGCATTTACTTGCCATTCTGTCGCCTCTTTAGGAAAAGTTGCTCCGAGCGATGATTTAAACATAGGAGAAGTGGTTCCTAGGGTAAAGAGGATGCTCTGAGTGTGTGAATGAGCATATCCATGCCAAAATCCGCTGCCAGACCATACTTTTATTGCAATTTGAAATTTTCCAATTAAACCATTAAAAAATGGTCCAATTTTACGGAAAACAGTATTTTTGTCGGAATGAACTCAAACTCCCGGGGGACCTAGTGCATGTCCATACGACGCATTATTGATGGCTAGCATGTAAAAAAAAATAGCCACATAGGCTTTAATAACCTCCTAAGGTTCTACCACCATGAAAATACTCCAACTTTGGAGGTGTGAGTAAAAAACTCAAGAATTATATGCCACTGAAGCGCAACGCATAATTCCTAAGGAAAAAACACTCTAGAGTATCCCCCTAATAGCTAAACCTAAGGTAGGCCAAGCCTTTTACAAAAGTACCATGCTTAGACCAACTTATTACAATTCCCCCACGGGGGTCTGGACATGCAATTTTTTACAAAATGGGCCAAAATTGGCATGATGAACTTCTGAACTCTGGCAATGAACGAGGTAAGTTGTTCAAGTCTTTTGAGGTTCACAAGGAGTCCACCTAAGTGCAACTTAGTGGGCAACAGGATGAAAAGTCTATGTGTTTATACAAATCATCAACCATGTTTGGTGATTGATGTCCATAAATAAATTTCTTATATCAATGATTGATTCAAAGCCCAAATTGTCTACAACTCTTCTTGAATTTGCCCCATTCAACCTTCTCCCATATACTTGCTCAAGCTTAGGGACGAATTGAACAAGTCCTTGATTATTTCATTTTGTAGAATATCTTTTATTAATAGGTGGAGTCCCTAGATAAACTTTAATAGATCTTGATTACCATTCAAGTTCATCAATATTCTCAAGAAATAAATGATCTTTTATATTTAATATTCTGCCGGAAACAAAACACTCTATCCCCAACAACGGTGCCAAAAATGTTACCACCCAACCTATACGTAAGTGGGAAAAGCCCCAACCCACTGGCACAACCTAGGTGGCAACAAAGGTTGGATGTCCCTATCACTTCAACACTCAACCTCTCACTCTAGGCCCAACTCTAAATCCAAAGCCAAGGGGGGGTAGCCCAAATTAATTGATTACTTATTTATTTATGTCTAGATGGAATATATGACAATTAGAGTTATCTAGACTAAATACAATGAAAATAAAGGCAATGTTAGATTATGCACTTCGTAAAAGATTAAACACCATGTAATAAATAGCAATAACAATAAATGCTCAAGATTAACCGATAAATCCACTTAAGACAATAAACAATAGCAATACCAGATTCAAAGGGAAATTGCTCCAAATAGATATGAAAAGTAAACTAGAAGCAAGGAAAATACTTATTATTGATTCACAAGATAATTTGGCAATTGTGATTAGGAATTAATAATTAGTCTAAGGTGTATAGCAAGGTCTAAGAGAAACCCTAGAGCTGTTACAGACCAAAGGATGATTAACTCTGGTTATGTGAATTTATTGCCTTAATTATCCACTTAAAGTCTTAAACCAATAATGTGATAAGCAGACTAAAGAACACTTAATTGGCTTATAAAAAAACCAGAAGATACTCACCACTAATGATAAATCAAATTGCTATCTAAAAGAATAACGATGAATTAAACAAGCAACTTAAATTATTCATTTTAGTGGTTATGCTCAAAGGGGTAGTGGTGAAAACCACTATTATTTCCTTTTGGGTCCTTAATAATTGTTATATGTGAAGTAATAAAAGGAAATACAATTCTGAAATGTTTAAAATGCATAAATTAACATGTAATTTCCAGAAATAGAAAGTTAAGTAAATGTTGCAAATAACTCTTGAAATAACATGCACTTTACTCAGCAAATTTCAACGACACTCAAGAATAATGATTGCTGGAATTTATTGCAGAAAATTATCCAAAATAATTCAAAAAAATGAATGATAAAACACTTGTATTTTATGAGTTACTAAATCTGGAATATGTGATTTTAATGTAAATTTCAGATTGCAGAAGTTTTCGAATTACTCCAAGAAGATGCTCATAAACTTGTAAAAAACATGAAGTAACTAGAAAAATCTATAAGATATGCAATGAAGCCCTAATTAAACTTATGATTTTCTTAGTAAAACTCCAACATATAAATCTGAAAATGAAATATAAAAACTCTAGATGCAATTTTCAGATTTATGAATTTATCTAATTACTCAAAATAAAATATTCTATGCCAATATCCAATGAGTAACTAGTAAAGATCTGAAATATTTTTCTACAAGGAAACAAATTTAGAATTTTAAGATAGATCTACTCTAAAATATTTAATAAAACGGAAACCAAATAGATCTAATCTATGTCAAACCTATAAGGGTTTAGCCTTAGGGTTAGTAGATTTCACCCAAAAAGGAGATTTTTTTTGTAATTTTTATATTTTTCAACACAAGAAATAAAAGAAAGGATTTAGAGTTTTTTGGTTTTTTTAACCTTTTGTAGATGGTTGCTAGAGAGAGAGAGACTAGTGCCTGACCTTTAGGGCAATGGAGTCACCGAGAAATTCTTAAATGGCCTTGCTCATGTCACCTATGAAGGAAGAGTGCTCAAGATTATTCTTGCCTTATAGATGTATTGGGAGATTCAAATGCAAATCACAAAGGGATGGATGATCCCTCCTTTACTTCTTCTTTGGGTGTACCCTACACAAAGGGGGATTCGATTGCACCATTCTGATGAAGAACAATGTAAAGAAAAAACACCTTTCATGCACAATAGCAAAAGATTCTAAGACAGATAATCTTACCCTAGATCCAATCCAACAAGATAATAATACCTTTCCAATGGCCTAAGAAGAAATAAATGACAATGCTAGCAAGTGTTACCTCCAAATAGAAAAGCTCAAGAGTAAGAAGAATACCATGCTTCAACAAGAAGCTCCAAGTTTAATCCCCAAAGCCAATTTTTGTTATTAAGAATGCTTTCGAACTTGCAAAGATCGCTCTTGTGTAGCTCACCAACAACCAACAACAAAAATGAGAGAGGAATGCTCTTTATATGGGATGAGGGACTCAACCTCTTCTTATTAAACAATTGTTTTTTTATGACCAAAACCCTAGATCTATTCCAGAAGACTCAAAACCCCAACTTAATCCCTCTTTACATGGTAAAATAATAATAAAAATAATATGAGGTGGTTTAGACAAGTCAAAAGGAGGAATGACTTGCTTGAGGAGGGGGACAATTTGCGAAAAGGAGGGCTGATTTGGTTAGGAGAGGAGTTTCTAGAGGTCCTTGGCACGTGTGGGCCAAAAGAGACGTCAAATTGCTCTAACAATCACCCAAATAGCTAGGAGAGGGTTTGAATGAGGTCAAACAAGCTAAACGATGCAAGTACAAGCCACATGTGTAGATATGCGGAAGGTATGACTCACACGTGTGAGAGAAATTGGGATTGTTTTGCCTTAGGAGGGGGCCGTTTAGGCTTTGGAGTCTATGAAGGCCTCTAGAATAGTCCAAGGAATAAGATAGACAAAAGAAATGTGAGGATGCTAGGTTAGAAGGGTTGTTTAGGTGGACTGCACTGGGATGTGTGAGATTGCACAAAAGATGTTGAGGGTCTCACATGAGAAGGGGGGACTTTGAGTTATAAGGTTAATGAACAATTAGAACATTAAACCCAAAGTTAGAGCTAGGGAAAAGGAAATCCTAACCTTCTAAATTGTTTTTAACCACTAACACATTTAAATAATTGTAAAATCATGTGCAAGAGGAACTCCTAAGACTCTAAACTCTAACTTGACATTACATCAATGTCCACGATGATTCAATACATGAGATATTATATATCACATTGACTCTTAGGGCTCAGGTGCTCACCAATATATGGCGAGTTGCACATAAGAAATGTCCCTACTTTGGAGGATTTTCAAGTGAAAAAACTTTGGAAGATTTACAATCATAAAGATGTAAATCTTCTTTAGTAAAAAAATACTCAAAGGACATTCGTAGATGTGTGACCCTCATAGCAAAGCTGAGTATACGTTATAATTGGCCCTTTACATACAAAATACATCTCAATTACATCATTTCATTACAACATAGCAGTGGATCACTTGATACAATGATGATATAGTTTACAAAATTGGCTTGGACAAGACATACATTGGACTTCTTTTGGATCATCAACATCTTTACCCCTTGAATAATTCCTTGTACAATCCGAGGGGTAACACATTGACTAATAGAATATTACATACTTTAATGACCCATGACGCTTCCATTATTTTATGTACAAAAAACTTGATAGATGATAGTTAATCAATATTTGTCATATTTGTCGGATATCCTTCATATGGATCATAATCACTATCATTTTCTAGATACCAACCTAGATCATGATCTTCAGGATCATCCTGATTATCTATGTGGTTTGGCGCCATTGGTGGAAACAAACTAAAGTACTTGCAGGATGGGGATCCTCCCATGCCATGTGGGACATCATCTTTTATGAATGTACTTCCATGATAATAAGATCAATCAGTAGTACCTTTCTCCTGTATTATCATCTTGAAAAAGGAAATTTAAATCATATCTTTCAAACTTGAGTTCAAATCCAAACCACATGTCGTGTACTCGACAACTTCTGAACACAATCTCGCTATGGGGTACTCAATTCCACACATAAAAATCTATCTCTAACACCAAATTTGAATTTTCCATTGACTTGTTAAACAATTATTTTTTGACAATGAAAGTAAATATATATAGCAGTCAATTAACTAAAATACCCATTCTAAATATGTGAGCATTCCTACCATGAATGCATCCATACCATGACCATTAAATTCATATACATAGACATTTGCATAAACATTAACTTAAACAAATATATAATAGAAAATATCAACCATGGCATTCATACACAATTGAGGAACTTATATTTTAAAGAGAATATTCCTCCAACTAGTTACAGATGAAGAACGTTCCTGCCAACTGTAAGCACTCTGTCACACTAGTTCTTTCTATGACAGAGGTTGTCCCCGAGCTAGTGCTATCAGTCCACAAGGGTGAAGCCCCCAATCCTTCTACATTAGAGGAAATTTGGGTCTAAAATGGGCCTTCTAAGAAAACGATCCATCATATAAGAAAACGAGGCAACCATAATTTATTGATGAGTTGGAATTCAAGAACCAATAAAATTTCAATAAAATGAGTCAACCATAATGGTTGACTTGAGATAATTTGTCATAAAAAAACTTCTTTTTTGTTCGTATTTTCGACATATCTCCTTGTGCTTTTACTCAAATTTCGAGCGGGAGCACTCGTTGGATGCAGAATTAAATTCCGCATCCAACGAGTACACACACTGCATACTTTTGACGGACCCTATTGCCCCAAAAACAAGAAATACCTGATTCAATGGGCTGAGTTCTTGGTGGAGTCGCCAGATAAACCTATCAAGTTAATCCTTACAAAAATATAGATATATTGATAACGATGACGTACTTTAAGATTTACCAACGTGTTGTTCTTGCACGGACAAGTCACCTCAATTGATTTTGAGGTCTCCGGCAACAGTGCCAAAAATGTTATCAGCGTTGCCAGACTTTGTTGAATTTTTGTAATGAGAAAGGTCCCTTTCCATGTTTTTGTGTTTACCATGGTGGGGACATAAGTTGTCTTTCCTAGGAAATGTACTTTTGAAATATAAAAAGTGACTTTATGTTTTAAAAGTGAAATGACTTTTTTAAATGTATTTGTGCATTAAATGATTAAAAAAATACATTTAATGTAAACCCTTAGATCAAAAGTGATCTTAGCCATTCAGAAGTTAGTTTGAATTAGTTAGGGTTTCAAGGAGGTAAAGTCATCTATTTAATGCACCTTGGGAAGAGAGCCAAAACACACAGAAAGACAAAAGAGAGAAAAAGAGAGAGAGATCTAGGGTTTCAAAGGAGAGCAAACCCATTTGTGAGAGAGAGAGCACTAATTGTAGCAGGAAGGAGATTGAGTTTTGCTTATGCACGAACATCGAGAAGGGATTCGTACCTCTGCATAGAAACTGTGAAAATTCGTACTATACGGATCCGTACAACAGGCCGTATAGTCAGTACAGCAACATTAATTATTGCAGAAATCGAGGGGTAGTCTATTGGCACAGATTTCGAGGTGTTCTCTGCAGTTTGCTAAAGAACATTGGCACATAAATTGAGGGCGGCCATTGGCACAGATTTCGAGGTAGTTTGTTGTAGAAGGAGTCTGTATAATAGGGCCGTACAACTGCATTTATTGTTGGTATTTTATTTTTGTTTTATGGCACATTTCCCAATGTATTTCAGATTGCTTAAGCATTAATGTCTCTGCTGTAATTTAGTTGTTGTCCCTGGGCTTGGCCCTAAATTTCTGAGTTTTCAATGTGTATGCATTTGTCTTCAGCTCTTCAGCTAGGTCATTGGGTGAATGTGCAAGTGTTTATGTTTCAAATATCAGTAGATTTATTGTACAATGGTTACATAAATCATAACTTAGATAAATGATAAACCAAGATATGCATTCAAATTGTTTGATAAAATTTCATAAAGAGAATTTGTTATTTTATCAAATTTCTACATGGTATCAGAGCTTGGCTCTATAAGGTTGTTGCAGATAGTTTGTATTTCTTTGTGAACTTAGAACAGAAGAGTCTTTTAGGTGGTTATCAGTTTAAGAGTCATGGCATCAACAGGATTAAGGTACGAGGATAGGTTAGATGGACCTAACAACTTCAGTCCATGGAAGGAGCGTATCATGATATTGTTCAAAGAGCAAGGATTGTGGGATGTTGTTGGAACTTTTGCTACAATAACAGTTCCTACAGATCCCACACAGAAAACTAGCTTTGATAAGAAGGATATCAAAGCTCAGAGGATCTTTTTGGACTTTATCAAGGATCATGTGATACTTCATGTCTCTGGTAAGACTTATGCATTTGAAATGTGGTTTGCTTTATGTACCTTGTATCAGAGTAAGAACCAGAACAGGAAGATGGTTCTCAGAGAGAAGCTGAGGAACACCAAGATGACATAAACTAATACTGTACCTTCTTATCTCCTTAAGATCACTCAAGTCAGAGATGAGTTGGGTGCTGCAGGTGAGAAAGTAGATGATGAAGAGCTAGTGAGGTATGCTCTTAATGGCTTCACTGCAAATTGGCACACTTTTGTGCGAGGAGTAGTTGCCAGAGAAAAGCTTCCAGATTGGACAAGGTTATGGGATGACTTTGTTCAAGAAGAGTCTCGGGAGGGGACATTCCAGAATGGTGCTCAGAACAGTGAAGACAATGTTGTCGTTGCAACTAAAAGTAAAGGAAAATGGAAGAAGAAAGAAGAAGACCTCAATAAGGTACGCTGTTTCTGTTGCAATAAAAATGGACATTATGCTAGTCAGTGTCCGAAAAGAAAAGGGAATGAAGAAAAAGAGGGAGTACCATCAGCAGAGATGGGAGATTTTGCTTCCCAGTTTGAACATGAATTCTCTTTAGTTTCAGTACAAACTAGTGTAGGAAGTACTATAGATTTCCATGACATGTGGGTAGTTGATAGTGGATCAACAAGCCACATGACGGGGAAATATGGAAGTTTTCAGAAGATAGAAGAAATAGCTAGAGGACATTTTGTTGGAACAGGAATTGGAAGTACTCAAGCAGAAATCAAAGGAGTTGGATCTATAAAATTCCAACTAAGGTTTGGAGAAATTCTTGAAGTAGACAGAGTATTGTTTGTCCCAGGCATGAAAGTCAACAGACTTTCTATATCATCATTGGAGGATGATGGGTATGGAGTTTTCATCAAAAGAAGAAATGTGTTCCTCTACCGGACAAAAAACTCAGATAATACTATTCTACTTGGGAATAGAAAAGACAAACTTTACTTTCTGCATGGAGAGGTGATACTTCCAAATTCAGGTGGATGGCTATCCGAATCAGAGTTTGAAAGTGAAGCAGATGCACAGATGGTACCTTTAGATGGGGAGAGCTGCACTGGCAGAAGACTTAGCCAACACAGAGAAGATGAGCAAGATCCAGTTATGTTCCTGTTATCACACAACTTGTAGTTGCTCCTAGTGGTATCCCATCCGGGACAGTAGAGGAGATGGACAACTAAAGAGGTGACCCAAGAGATGCCACGGTTCCCAATGCAAGGTGGGAGTCACGTCAACCGAGGCACTCTTCGCTTTAGATCAAGCTGAGTCAAGACCTAGGGGGAGACCCTATTACCGATCAAAGATGATTGGACCCAAACAAAGGTTCCTAGGGATAAGTAGACAATGAGTTACGGAAACCAATGCAAGGTAAAGTGGACCTAAAAATTAAAGTATGGTTGAAGGTGGTTTGAAAGATGATTAGTGTTTCAACCAATGTATGATTTAGGCCACATGATTAGTTATAATGACAAGGTATAGTACCATGTGTTACACAAGTGGGACCCACTTTCTTGGGATATGTGAAAAAGGCCTAATGTGGACCCACAAGGTGAAATTAAGGGAGGCAATTGGCACTAGAGGATATGTAATGAGTAGATCTATGGATCTAAGTTGAAATTAGAAGTACCCACTTACTGGATCTAAGGTTTGACACAATTCCCAAGGAGTGCGACTTGCTTAAGGAGGACTAGTGCCTTGTTGGATGGGTTAATGGAGTCAAAAGATGTGTCAAAGTGTAGATCGGGACACCTAGAGGTCAAGACAAGTAGGCTAATTGAGATAGAGTGGTTGGATCTTGCTAGATCTAGGATTTCATGAAATGACCCAAGTGGACCACAATCCCTTAAAACAAGGAATGCTACCCCCAAGGAAGATCGTCACAAAATAATACTCTAGATATAGGTTTCAAGGTATGCCCGTTCCAAATCCACTGAAAACTCAACTACCTAGGTCCTAGAAGTGGGCAAACTCAGTCACCCAAGGAAGTGCAACGTTGCTCAAGGAGAGCTAAAAGGTGGATAAGGTGTGTCAAATCAAGTCCAATGGCCACCAAAATGTAGATCCAAGTAGTTTAGGCACTGATCTATGTGGATCTAGAAAATCAAGCCAATCCAATGGTTAGATCTTATTAGATCTGAGTTTTAAGGTGCCAAGTAATTCAAAAGGGGGTTTTAATCCCTTAAAATGTGGAATGATGCCCACAAGGTAGAAATCACCCAAGTAAAAGTCTAGGGGTAGGTTATCAAGTGTGTAGATTGCAAATCAAGTGGGATCTCACCTACCCACATGCTAGATCTAACAAAACAAGCCTCTCCAAGGAAGTGCGATTTGGTTCAAGAGGGCTATATTGCCTTGAAAAGTGTGTTAATTTTAACCCAATCACCAACAAACTGTAGATCCAACTAGGGGTGTATGCTATAGAGGTGGGTTCTTAAAATCTTTTCAAAAGCAAGGCTAGATCTAAGTAGATCTATGAAAAACCAAAATTGGGGTTTTGATTAATTAGGGTTTGTGACCAATGAAGAGAGAATGGATGGAAAGAGGCACATACCTTGTAGATCTTACCTCAATTGCTTGTTGCCACCTTGCAAATTGATAGCGTTCTCCTATGTGTATATTCAAGAGTGAGATCCAAGAGCTCCAACCAAAACGTCCTCCTCCAGGATAGCCAAATCGTCCTCCTCCTACAAGACAAGATCAAAGAAACAAGTCAAGTAAGATGATTATGAAAATGATAGAAAGATGTAATAGAAAGCATCAACTATGTCACGGAGATACAATAATGATATTCCCTGTCACAAGATCAACCCAAGAGAGAATATGTGGATCCCTCCAACAATAACCCTCACGAAATCGCCCTCCTTTCCACCAATTCGACTTTCCTGCAAGAAAACTAGTAGAAGCACCAAAATCCACAATGATACATAGAAGAGATACTGTATACTCAAGATGCAAGAGAATCCACAAGACAAGAGAGATATGCTCCACAAAGAAGTGTTCTATTCCAATATTCCAGAGCTCCAAAGGTGAGCTATACAATAGGGGGTCTCCTCCTTATATAGGATAATAAAGACCAAAACCCTATACCACTTTACAATACTACATCAAATGAGTGGTTGAGATTAAAAGATCTCAATATACAATCAATGGCTAAGATGAACCATAATAACATAACACATGGATCACTCATAAAGTGATGATGTCATAGTCTAAAAATAATCATGGAGGGTGACGTCATCCACTAGAGGGGGTAAAAGTACCAAAATCCACCTCATAATGACTAGGACATGACATAAAGAGCACATGGTGGGGCTAGGAGGCATCAATCCTTACTAGCTCATCCCCAAGGCACAATAAAATAATAAAATATGTCCAATATAATATAAATGATCAAATTTGTCCTCAAAATCTGTGACAGACAAGCAGTAAAAGACCTCCTGTGATCCTTGTGGGCATACCCACATGGTGAAAACTGGCTGGAAGATAGTGGGATCACTTTGGAAGACCTCTGTGAAAACCAAGTGCCAAAACCTTGCCTCAATTGCCCAAATCGAATTCCTCAGTGACCACTTTATCCCATTTTTTAACTTTCTCGGTAACTGTGAAAGTGCCAAAACTGCCTCCCAGGGCATCTGCGTTGTCCAACTGAGCCCACCAGGCTCTCCAGAAGGGGGGGTAAATGGTAAAAACAAGTGGCTGGAACACCCCCTCCTCATACAGCGCCCTAGGTGAACTAGCCTCTCATGGCCGCTGCTACTCAGGATGGGAAATCAGCCCCAAATCTGGTCAACAAGTGTAAAACTGCATCAATCACTGTCAGAAGTTCCTGGAACTGAACGATAAGTGTCTCATTGGATCCAGAAGACCCAAATCCACTAGGAATGTGTACTCATACACCATGGGTTGCCCTAATGGGCCAGCTGTAGGGTCCACCATATATGGACAGTGCATAATCTGATGATCTGAAGTAATAATAAAACATGCTGAACTGCATCAATCATCATCTGAACCATATGTCCATCATACGATATCATCATCAAGCATGTGGGACCATCAATCATCATCAATAGGTATATATATATGGCCCACATCATCACGGATCCCAATAATATACAACCAATGATAAATCACATCAGTAGACTAAGACATGCTTCTCTAATCATTCTCACAGCCAAGCTCAAAGTATAACATCCATTCAGTGGCATTAATCAAGTTAGCATATTCCTTTGTTATATAAAATTACTTGCACAATAGTTCAAATGACAAACTCACCCATTGGACATGGTCAAACTGCTAGTGAAGGATGAAGGCTAGGAACAAGGTTGGGCCAAGGGGTTGACTTGTCTAACTTAACTCAAAAATACTTTGGATTGGGAGAAGGGGGAAGCTACAAACTCTGTGCTTGGACAAAATAACACGGGGAATGGCTGTGCCTCACAAATGGATAAGTTGTTTAGAGAGTGCTTATTCAACTTAGGCATCATGTCTACATCAAGTTGATCTAGGTTCACTAGGATCATTCAATTTCATTTCATGGCATTTTTGGCCTACATAACCCTTCGGATCTCAGGTGTGCTGATAAGCACAACTAGTTGCAGCTTGCATCCAGGGCATGTTTTCATATACATATAGGGTCAACAATTGTTTAGATATAGCTTTTAAGAACCATTGCTTTTTGGACCTTTCATATACTCTTCGAGGAGTATTTTTAGTAGTTCATCGCTCTTGCCCTTTTTAGTTTCCATGGGCGAATTTATAAGTTTCCATAAGTAGTACATGAGCTTTCAGTTTTATCCAACAACATCTCAAGTGACTAGGGGGAGTTCGAGCCAATGCCAAACATCGGGACAACAGACCAGAATGATTTAGGCCTACAATCCAACTCACCAAAGGCAAGTTTTGTCACCAACTTAGAGCTGAGACACTGAACATACAGGGATGCGGTCCAAACACAGAGGTAGAAAAATGGGGAAGTCCTCAATATCAGAAAGTCAAATGAGACAGGTCAAGGTTTAAAGTCAAACAAGGAAAGTCATGTATGGATGGAGTCAAGTGAATATGGAGCCTACACTAGCAGACAACTGGTGTCAGGAAAGACCATATCTATGTAAGGTGGAAAACCAGTGGGTTTTGTTAAATGACCTAAATGTGCAAGCAATTGTCCATTTTATGATTTATAGTTCATTTTAAACAGTTTGCTACATTAGGAATAATATACCAAGTAGATGCTGTGAACGTGACTAAATCAACAAGATAATAATCCACAGTTAATGATAAAATATCCATAGATCATACAACATCATCATAGTAAAAAAAACATCATATACCATCTGAAACATTGCTGCAATACATCTCTACGCACTGAACTGAAACTGTATGGGATAAAGGGTCACATCGGTCATCAAATCTGAACTCTCAAGGCTCGGCCTTGACACAAGGTCTAACATAAGTTTGAATAATACACTGCTCTGATCATGAGTGATCACAAAATATACAATCATCATAGCCATGCTTTGAATAATGGAAGCTTTGGAATGTGCAGATATCTGCTAAGCAAGAATAGTAGCCCTGCTACTATGGTGTGATAACAGTTCCGACATCAGCTTCCAGATTTAGAAGAAGCTCTTGACAGTGGTCAAGGTGATTGTGTTGGGACCTCCCTCATTAAGAGGGAGTGTTGAATTTTTGTAATGAGAAAGGTCCCTTTCCATGTTTTTGTGTTTACCATGGTGGGGACATAAGTTGTCTTTCCTTGGAAATGTACTTTTGAAATATAAAAAGTGACTATGTTTTAAAAGTGAAATGACTTTTTTAAATGTATTTGTGCATTAAATGATTAAAAAAGGACATTTAATGTGCATTTAATGTAAACCCTTAGATCAAAAGTGATCTTAGGCATTCAAAAGTTATTTTGAATTAGTTAGGGTTTCAAGGAGGTAAAGTCATCTCTTTAATGCACCTTGGGAAGAGAGCCAAAACACACAGAAAGACAAAAGAGAGAAAAAGAGAGAAAAAGAGAGAGATCTAGGGTTTCAAAGGAGAGCAAACCCATTTGTGAGAGAGAGCACTAATTGCAGCAGGAAGGAGACTGAGTTTTGCTTGTGCACAAATATCGAGGAGAAGGGATTCGTACCTTTGCACAGAAACCGAGAAAATCTGTATTGTACAGATCCGTACAGTAGGCCGTACGACAACATTAATTATTGCAGAAATCAAGGAGCAGTCTATTGGCACATATTTCAAGGTGTTATCTGTAGTTTGATGAAGAACATTGGCATAGAAATCGAGGGCAGCCATTGGCACATATTTCAAGGTAGTTTGCTGTAGAAGGAGGCAGTACAATAGGGCTGCACAACTGCATTTATTGCTGGTATTTTATTTCTATTTTATGGCAAATTTCCCAATGTATTTCAGATTGCTTAAGCATTAATGTCTCGACTGTAATTTAGTTGCTGCTCTCTAATAAAAATCTCTTTGGGTTTTCCCTCATGAAGTGTGAGGGTTTTGCCCCCGGCTTGGCCCTAAATTTCTGAGTTTTCAATGTGTATGCATTTGTCTTCAGCTAGGTCATTGGGTGAATGTATAAGTGTTTATGTTTCAATTATTAGTAGATTTATTGTACAATGGTTACATAAATCATAACTCAGATAAATGATAAACCAAGATATGCATTCAAAGTGTTTGATAAAATTTCACAAAGAGAATTTGCTATTTTATCAAATTTCTACAGACTTAACCAAATTCTTTTTAATTGGAGTCGCTAGGTAAGATCTGCAATATTAGTCCTCAATAATATTTTCAAAATACTAATCAAAGACTTACCTCGAGTTTCTTACCAAATGTCGTTCTCTCCAGGGGATGGAAAATATGACCTGAGCAACACACCTTAACTGTCCTAAAACAACTCAAAAGTGTCCTCGGCAATGACACCAAAAATGTTACCAGATGAACTAGCAGGGCTAGTATCCAATGAACAAATGTACGGAGAATGTGACCACTGTCACCTTAGTCACTCCTCCAACTACTTTGGAGTGTCGTAATCTCCAAGGGGAGAGCTCTTCAATGCTCTGCAAACACTTAAGATGCTATGCCTTCTAGATAACCAAGTTAGTGACCAGTGCCTTTATGAATGTGATTTTACGAATGAAGAAGACATACTACTAGAATTAGTGCTTAAGATGCTAGAGCAATGTATCCAAGTCGAGATATCCAATGTAAATATTCAAGTAAGATCATCTATCAATAACGAGCATTAACCATTCAATGTACATGCATTAACAATGTAATATAACCAACCAATAGCTCCTTAATTATAAATATGATGATTGATGTCACAGTTAATACAGTATGACAATGCTAGCAACAGTACGACAGTTATTTAATGCATTATTTGTGTAATAAAGAAGAAGTGCACAAGATCTATGCTTTCAATAGTATATCACACCACCTCCACTCTATTTTTAAATATAAGCCTCAAGGACTGTATGTAATATAATTTTCGGACTTCCTTTATCTTGGATATAGTAGCCCTTGTAAACAGTAGCAAAATGTGATTAATAATTTAATCTTTGTTGATGTTTTTGTCTTTAATGTGACGGGTAAAAGGTGACTGTCAAGGTTGACAGTATGCAACTTTGTTGCAGACTTATGGCAGCTGAAAAAGAAGGCTGCTTCGGGTTGTTTCAACCCTGATTTTGGGTAGCAAAGGAGGATCGAGTTGGCAAAAATCCCAAGGAAAGAGGACCGAGGTCAAGGGAGGACTTAAAAGAGAGGAATGAGACTTAGAAAGGTAGGGTCAAAGGTCTTTGAGGAAGAGAGGAGAAAAGGAGGAGGAAGAGAAGGGAAGATAGGAGAAGAAAGAAGGGAGGAACGAAGGAGGGAAGATAAGAGGAGGCGAAGGAGAAGAGAGCATAGGGAGGAGAGGAAGGGAGAGGAGAGAAGAATGGGTAGGTCGAGTGTCAAAAGATGGAGGGCGAGGTGGAAAAGAGGTAAGGGCGAGGGTGTAGGGTGATGAAGGTGAGGAGGGCGAGCTCAATGGAAGTGAGAGTGAACCCTGGAAGAGGGGGTAGAAGAGTCTGCTAGGGCAGTAAATTAGGGTTAGGTTTTTAATTTTTTTAGGGTTTTGGTTATGTACAAAACAACAAATGAAGCTAATTTCCAAAAATAAATGCCTAAACAAACCTAAAATAATATTTACACGTGTACAATTAGGGTTTTAGGTAGAAAAGATGAACAACTTAGGTTTTTAATGGATATTACGTTAAACCCTAGCGTTAGAGAAAAGTGGCCAGCCTTCCTCTTGGAGGTATTTCTCCTTGTCAACTAAACTAGGGCTTCTTGGAACAATCTCTAGGGTTCGTTCCAAGACCCTAATTTAGGGCAAAGTTGGAGATTCAAGGCCAAACTTCGTGAAGACCTCCTTTTGAGAGTGTTTTCACTATGCTAAGAGGATTGAAAGGCAAATAAAAAGCCTTATTCAAAAAGAATGCAGCCCTAGGGCCACCATTCAATCATTCAAGAAGAAAAATTTACTTACTATTCATCAAGGAAGGCAAAAAATGGAATAGACTTACTTGAGCATGAGTTCTTCCAACCATTCTATCATCCACAAAGCATTAGCAAAGCAAATTTCATCCAAAGAGCAAGAAGAACTTCCCTCTAAGAGGTGCGCATCACTTCATAAGACTATCTTGGGTAAAAAAGTAGCATAATGAATTTTGTCCCATGAGTTGTGATTTGAAAATAAAGTGAGGAGATCTTATTTATATGTTTTCACACTCACTTTTACAAAATAACCAGGCGATATGCCTTTAAAATGTCAATTTGAAATTATAAAATGTCAACTTAAAAATATAACATGAAATAATATAAAATAATCAAATATGTAGGTAACTTGGGGTATTTTCCCCATAGTTTACCCAAAAATGACTAAAATAGCTAAAAATGAGCAGATTACTCCTGAGTCCTAACTGAAGGCTGGAGTAAGCAGGGGGGACGTCATGCCCCATCTAACCCCAATTAATCCCTCAATGCCCCCACCAAATCAAGCAGTACGACCTGGATGAGATGATGGCATCATCACTGGAACAGGCCCAAGGAGAGAGGGCGCTAGACTGAAAAGGGACCAGGAGGGTGCCTGAGGTGACCCGGAAGAGAGGCAAGAGCCTCACAATTGAAAGAAATTGTCACTGGAGTAGAAAACAAAGTGGGGGGTCATGTGACCCAGTGACCCACCCTTAGGAGCCCTGGAAACCAACCTCAGGGCTACAAGCCCTATAATTACGCAGTCAACAATGCCACTAAGCCATAGTACTCCTAAGAAAAGGACCAAAGGGTCCGGCCATAACCACGACTCAGGAACTGCTGGACAACACCCGTCATGGTCCTGAAAAAAATGACCCTCTCCCTTGGTTACATATCTGAAGGTACGCTTGTACTGGTACCACGTAACACCCTCAAACATAACGGAAATTCGGCGTTGACGAAGTTTCCTTTTTGTGGGAAAATATTGCAAGGAAAGCAGGAACAACTAGAAAGTGATCGCAGAGCCCCGTCAGGCTGCACCCTCGTTTGGTGTAGTGTTGCACACACCCCTGCGACTCCATCTAGCCCACACGTTCTTTTGTAAAACCACATTAAGTAAAATCTAGACACATTCCCAGTACCTCACGGTATATTGGGAATTCCCTTTCCCGCTAATCCACTCATCCATAATAATTAAAACTGATCAAGAAGCACTCGCACAACATTTCCTTTTCAACAGACTCCATATACACTATTTTGGCACTGGTATATCAATTTAGTATTTGTTGCTTAAACAACTATGTGTCGTGGTTAATATTATTCTTTGTTGCTATCTTAAAACATGCGTTGTTGCTTTCTTGTTTCAGTAATCATTTCAAATTCCTAGAATTAATTCCATTTTCATAACTTAGCATAAAGCCATAGTTTTCTTTTCTTAGGGACCACCCCCCTTGGCTTTGCTAAGAGTTGGCCTAGATGGAGGAGTTGAGTATTGGGTGACAGTATCTCAACTCAAGACTTTCCCCAAGGAGTGCACCAAGCGGCTTGAAGATTTCTCTCGCGATAACTCCTAGGTGTGTGTTTCGGCGACAACAAGAAAGTGCCCTGAATAGCCTTGCGGGCCTCAGATAATGACTCGATCTTACCACCATTTCCCGCTACCGTCCATAAATGCGGTGGAGTTACCACCCTATTGCCTTATAGGGGCAAACGACCTTACATCATACAAAGGATGAGTGCTCGTCCCTTGGCCACTGACCAGCTACGAAAGATTTATTTATTTATTTAGTGTTTAGCAACACTGTTTGTAGTTGACTTTTTGCATCCATTTAGATATAACATTTATGCATTCTAATGCTTTTATGGGAGTACTTGTTTTTGAGGACTAAAGGAGAAAATTCCGGTGACACTAGCCACACAATTGATCCACCTGGTATCATACAAGCAGACTAGAAGGGACCAGGCCATGGACTCCAGAACCGAGACACAAAGTAAACATGGGGTCTATCCAACATAGAGGCATAAGTGGGGGGAGTCCTAGATCTCACTAGTAAAATCACAAGTCAGGGTCAAACCAAATAATGGAAGAGATGGATGAATGGAGAAAGGCGAAAAGTGATGCCATCAAAGCCAAAGTAGGACTAAGTTTGTGTAAGGTAGGAGATACTAGCAAGCATATATAATGGCCTTACATTAGGGACTCCATAACAACTCATGACACAGGTCTCAAACCATGAAGCTCAGAATGCCACTGTTAGTAGAACATGCATAGTCACAGTAATTAAAATAAACTATAGAGCAAACTATAACATCCACATGCAATATACACCTCTGCTCAACCATATACCTATCTCTAGAAACATCTGCAACTGACTGTGGGCAAAGGACATCATCGTCTAACTGCTCTGCTCTGAATGAACCATGACTTAAATAGAATCAGCTCAATGGGGTCATGCAGGATCGGTCATGACAAGGGGGCAAACTGTTGTTGGCTCAGAAATAACTACATCACCACTGATCGATAGGCTCATCTCAACCACAGGACTTACTCATGGATCGAAAAAAATCTAGTCTGCATCATGGTAGCTCCAGCTACAATGTATGTGATAACAGAGCCTACCTTATTAAAAGATAAAATATTTCAAATTAGGGTTTGTCACACACAAGTTGGGGACTAAACCACAAAATGACATAAAATAACAATAAATGATGCAAATGGCTTCAACCAAGTGAGATGTTGAGCCGAAGGAGGACAACATGCCCAAACTAACCCCAACGATGTAGAATTTCCCTCAAAGTCCTCCCTTTTTTAGCAAGGTAAGGCTTCCTTCAAAGGATGGCATCATCACGATTCTTGCATGTGGATACCAAGAGGAGGGGTAATACATGAAAATAAAAGGTCCAAGTGGGCATAAACGAGGTGTGCTAAAGCGGGTATGACAACCCTTACATGCGCAATCGCCTTCTTCATAGCATAAACATAAGTGTGGCTAGTAGCCCTTGAGCCATGTGTCCTAATGGGTCCATCCCAATAAGCACCGGAGCACCCACCCAGGGAAAAAATGCCCAACATGACGGGGGGCTTTTGCACATCAAGTGGTAGTCAGTATAGCCACTAAGCCAATACTCCTTGACATGAAAACCAAGAGGACATGCCATGACTAGACCAAGGGTCTCAAGCCCCGCTAGACCAACACTTTTACATAAACAAGCCTAGACTTGGCCTTTTACAATGGAAAAAGACCCCTTCACTATGTTATATCCTAAAGGGCACGCTATAGACAATTTCGGGTGTAACAACTGGCTCCAACTACGGGACATGCACTCTTCTCAGGAGTGTATGAGAACCCCCTAGAATCTCTTGGAACTTGTAGACCTCCACACACATCTACCAACAAATGCGTCAAATGCATTGGAGGAAAACACTTCCGTCCTGCCTTGTTCAAATCAAATTGAAATGCAGTAAACAACATGTGTAATGCATGGGTAAAAGTAAATGACAAAATCAAATGCTCATGCAAGAGATTATGCGACCTACCTACCTACTCTAAGCATGGTGAGAGAAATAAGTCAAGTGAACTAATACCACCAGTGAAGCCACCTTAGCATATTGCTCATGCTAGGGCTTCTTCCCTTGTCTTTGGCAATAGTCCAAGACAAGACCACGTCAATGATGAACTGAGTAGATGTCATTACCTTCATTGGAATGGAGCTGCAGTGATGGAAGAGATCATGGACCTGAATGCCTTTAAACCCTTGCCAAGGAAAAGGGCTCCTTCTACAAGTCCCCTCTATCCAGGCTCCTTCTACAAGTCCCCTCTATCCAAGCTTGAACAGGGCTTAAGTACAAATTACCTTCATTATGAATGTGCTCTTCAAAACCCGTTTGCTGCTCCAAATGACTTTCGGAACCAACAAGAAGTCCTGAAAGATATGACTGAAAAAAGGACCTCAAATCTGCCCTAAGAGAGGGCACACTTTACTGCTCTGACCCTGCAATAAAACCATCTTCTTTTCATCCAAAACTTGCATTATTCCCCAAGAGATATGGCTGAGATTGGCTGTCGAGATCCACCCTAGGAGAGGGTAAACCTGGGTGTCCAACATCTACGATAGAAATCTCCATATGGAACCTCATAGCATCATCAGTGTAACCTCATAGCGTCATCAATGGTGAGTGAGTATGGCTGAACCAAATCTTGAGAGATCTTACCAAAGGTAGGCCTTCAAATTTCCAAGAATCCATACCCATATCATGCTCATCAGGAAAATGCACATTATCGCATCTGTGGAAATCATTAATAATAGCAAAAAAATCCCCACACCTATCATCCTCAAAAATTTTGTCTTCAAAAGTAAAATAGAGAGGAAGGCTCACCAAACCTTCATCATGAGGGGAACAAGGGGAAGCATGAACTACATCTTCATCAACCATGTTTTCAACACCCTTTTCAATCGAAAATAGTTCTTGAAGAGCTTCTTGATTTTCTTCTTGATCTTCATGAAAACCCTTTTTATGTTGTTCCACACTTGCATAAAAACCCAGCTTTGGCTGATCTAGGTTGAGAATCTCTATGCTTCTGTGCAGTGGGAAAAAATCACAGACATCTTCTTCGGAACATCTGTGGCTCAAAAGATCAAGTACAACACCCTTGGCGCTCGGAAAATCATAGATGTGAGGGCCAAGAAAGCTCCAATAATCATTGTCTTCTTCATCACGCAAATAAATCTTTCCATTTTCTTCCAAAAGCCCCAAGACATCATGAGAATTTTCAGAAGAACAGTTGAATTAATGAGACTTGATAGACTGGGTGGTTTAGATGTATAGGCATATTAGCTGAAGTGTACCTAACTCTAGTGGACACTCTAAATTTAAAGACAGGCATGTCATAGATATTTTCTGTAGGCACATGAGGCAATTGCCAATTTGGGTTAGGGTCATACTCCTGGACTGTCACACTTTCATTACATAACTTATCAGTTATCGGTGACTAGATTGAGCTTATTACGAAGCTTGGGGAGTCATGACTTTTTCTAAAGGATTACAGATTTGGATAAATCATGATCGGAGTATAAAGTGCTAGGGAACTCCATTATTCTACTGCAATGCATGCTACTACAAGGTTATGAGACTAGGTAAGGCAAGCGAACATAAAGTAAGTATTATGCACCTGCACAAGTTACTATGGACAAGCAAGCCAACAACGCCAATCCTTGGCAACAAATGACAACAACCACAATATGTCCTCGAGTGTTACATAATGCACCAATCCACATTTCCTGTTATTAATTGCCACTTCTCCGTCTCTATGTTGGAGTGTCTTTTGGTCTGAACTCAGTAATTCAATCACATCAACATATTCACTCACAACAAATTTAACAGAAGAATCCTCTCATAAAACTGATTTTATTAACAATTCAAGAACACGAGGCAAAAAATGTATGCCTCTGAGTCTGAACATGCAATTGGCTCTGATACAAATTTCTCCTCATGATTTAATTGCATACATTTGCAGAAAGATTACAGAAGCTTACAGAGAAAATTTTCCTATGAGAAAGACTAAGAGCACAGACAGGAAGATGTTCTGAGAAGATTATATTCTCACTGCCATTTTAGGTTCACAATGGTCATAGGCCGCAGCTACATTTGACCCAACTAATCAATTGGCCATAACAATGGCAGAGATAAGCATTAAAGACACCCAGATAAATAAGATCACAGGTGAGCTCAAGCAGAAAGGAGAAGAAGTGCGAGCCCTTCATGAAGAGATAAGCAAGAAAGAGGCTGTCATCTCTGAATTACATCAGTCCAAAGAGACATTGCAAATAGACATTGAGCAGTTAGCCTGAAGACTAAGTGGAAAGCCTCTGCTTAGAGCAGCAAAGCACCTGATTTGGGATCAGATATCCATTCAAATGACCAATCAATGGAGACATTTTGCTATCTCATAAGAGGAATGGGAGTGGCAATGACAGCTTCTCATGACACGTGGAACATACTTGGTCACCTGGATAAGAATATATATATATATATATAGTTGAAAACATCGCCGATTTCCCGAAAAATCTTGATTGTTTTTGCCTGCTGATTTTTTCAGCCAAAAAAAATCGGACCTCCTGATTTTTTCAAAAATTTGTGCGACGACCCAAAAAATCGCCAGGGAATCTGGGCCACGAGCTTTAAGGCCAATTTTGAATCTTTTTGGTCATTTTCATAGTTTAAAAAACACGGGTTTTCTAAAAAAAATTTGACCAGTTTTGTACAAATGACATTGAAGTTAGTAATATTAAATGGTAATGTTAATGGAAAATAAAAGATAAGGAGAATGTCACTTCTACTTAAATTTTTAACGTTACAATTAATTGTTTCAGGATGTTTGAGAGTGGTTCCAACCTCATCGGACTTCATATGCAAAAAGTAGAATTTTAGATCCCATTCGGAGTTCAACAGACTTAATAGTTTTCAGAATTTCAGTATTGCAACGTTTCCACTAGATTCTATCATGTACGAGGGTAAGGGATTGGAATTTAATCAAGTAAATCAAACTTTCTATGTACCTTGATGTTGGTGGTGCTGATGCCTAATTGTTGAAGTTGATTGAACTCCTCTGTCATAACCTTAATAAAAATGTACCCTTCAGTCAAGCAAAATTACTTATTAAGTATGGGAAGCTTTTTCTACCTTATTTTAATGCTTGGATTAGGAAGTTTCATCAAAATTGTAGGGTGTTGACTAATGTCCTTGGAGGATCAACTTCGAAATTCGAGGTAGAGGTAAGGGCTAGAGCCTAGAGGAGGGGGCATGACCAATGTTCCAACTGGTGTTGAAACTTCCAAATTTCCAATCTTTGAAACTTTGATGTATCATTTTTTATTTGGCATCCTCTACATCATATATATCAGTGCTTTCTCCATATTTATGTTCCTATGTGTTTATCTGATGTTGTTGTTGCTTTATATGTTTAAAATTCTGAAAAAAACGAATATATTTTGTATTTTTTAATGTTTGCCATTTTTTTGTCGATGTTGCCGAGAAGTTGTATTTGGGACCCTTGCCAATTTTTTGCCGATGTCAATTTTTTCAACTATGATATATATATGCACTGAGAGTAGCAAGGTGCATCTACAGCCGAGGTAGATGTGTCTGTAATGCCAATAAACAGAATTGAAAAAAAAATGGATGTCCATGAAAATGAAAAATTGAAAAAAAAATCTGACCATAATTATAATAAAATAAATCAGCACAAGTCCATCTTAACCCCAATCTTTCAAGCACCGAGATAGATTAAAGGAAATCAAAGCACCAATTAATTATTGTAATTATGATAATTGACCCTTTCTACTTAATGTGTATTTGTACACATACAGTTGTCACAGTAAATCATCAATCTATCATGAATTCAATATTAAATATATATTTGTGCACTTTGAATGCCTTTGCTCTGCACTCTGTGTAGGACATTTTCTTATGAACTATGTGACCCATAACAAATTTATAATAATTTTTGCTTCCTCTTAGAAAGAACTTAATGTTAGTTCTCTGCTAAGAGTTTAATTATTTTCTAACAGTGACCATATTTCTCAGGCCAGAAGATTTTCAGAATTTTGTTTCCATTGTTAACAGTTATAGAGGTTTAAATTTTCTCATGACCATGCCCAAAAATATTCTCTATTTTTCAAAGCAATGAGACTTTCTTGTTCAGGGTACCTTGCTTTTCTGTAAAACTCTTTTCTTCCCCTTTATTAATCCCTATGTTATGTTTTATGTCACGAATTGATAATTTTATAGACCTTTGTGAACCTCACTAAAATATACATTGAATTTGTAGCACGTATAAACTTTAAGGCATATAGAAATCAAGTGTTTCTATTATCTGTAATGTCTATTTACATATGGATGTTCACGCTTTCTTGTGACTTTGCAAATCTAGAATGTTCCTCTCCATTTCCATACCTGCAAAAATGATGCATGTGTTTATCTCTAATGTGTTATGTACAGTTTGAAATTGAAGGGAGTTAGTACGAGTGACTTGATATTTGAAATTTGAATGGCCATGGACAATTTAAGCAAAAGTTTACCCCCTTCGAGTCAAAGAAGATCAGGACTTCTGAGAGATCAAGTGCAGTTGGTAAAAAGAAAGGACTGCGACAGATATGAAATTGCTCCAATTCCAGAACTGCTTTCATTTGAGAAAGGATTTTTTGTAGTAATTCGTGCATGCCAACTCCTCACTCAGCATATGGATGGCATTATAGTGGTAGGACTAGCTGGTCCTTCTGGGGCTGGAAAGAGTGTCTTCACAGAAAAGATGCTAAGTTTTATGCCCAGCATCGCTGCAATTTCAATGGACAACTACAATGATTCAAGCCGTGTTATTGATGGCAATTTTGATGGTAAGTGATCTTTCAGATTTTATGGCATGTAAGGAATTGTGTTCTTCTTGAACAGCAAAGCAATGAGCATTACAGGAAGAAGACATTTTGCAGAAATGTTAATGCAATGGTGGAGCACTAATTACATCACTTGGTATTTAAACATTATTGTCATTTGTAGACTTGTATAGATCTAACACAAATTAAGTGGTTATTTCTCATTTGAAAATAAAAAATAAAAGTGGTTATTTCTGCATTGTCTAATTATGTGTAGTACATAGGTAAGATTCAATTTTGTCTTTTATGTTTTTTGAACCAAAAATCTCTGATTGCATTTCCTTCTCTTCAATTTTTCCTTTTTTCTTTATGGAAATCTCTCAAGATAAGACATTTTATGACATCAAGACATCATTACATATGTAATATTAAAATTACACATTCCATGCTTTATTCAAGATTTGGTATTTGACTCGTTCATACTGTGGTAGAAATACAAAATCAAACTTATAATTTGAATTGTGTTCTAATTATTAGTTTCGTTGTTCTCTACTATGTTTCATTATCTATGAGAAACATCTTTGTTGTTTTACTTGTTTACAGACTGAAAATACAATTTCCGCAGGAATGAAATTTGAATAAATAGATTTTTCTGACTCTGAAATTACATATGGCAAATCAGATCCACGTTTGACCGATTATGAAACTTTGCTTGAGAATATTCATGGTTTGAAGGATGGAAAGCCTGTTCAGGTACCAGTATATGATTTCAAGCAGAGCCGCCGTACTGGTTACAGGTAGTCTGCCCTGCTATTGTCCTTTGTCCGTTTTGATATGACTTAAACCATAAACTATATAATTATGGGAAAATTCTAATAATTTAAGAACTTATTTATTTTGTTCTACATTTAGCATACAGCTTAAGATATCCCAGGAAAATACCCTTAGGGCTTACAGTTTTTTAAATCATGTGACATATTGATATAATAATATAATATGCATGTTTATGCAGGACAATTGAAGTTCCTTCGTCACGAATCATGATTGTGGAAGGAATTTATGCCCTGAGCGAAAGACTTCGACCTGTTTTGGATCTTCGCGTATCTGTGACAGGAGGTGTGCATTTTGATCTTGTGAAGAGGGTGCTTCGTGATATCCATCGTGCTGGACAAGAGCCAGAGGAAATTATTCACCAAATTTCTGAAACAGTTCTGTTTCTTTCTCTTTCTCAGACATATGTAATACATGCACATGAATGGTAGAATACAATTATAACACAAATTGAACAGAATGGAAGGAAGATAGATCTGAATCATTGACTACTTTTGAGCACTTTTCATGCTAGTAAGGTCTGTCAAGATACTGTAGCATCTGAAAAATTACAATTTTTAGGATGGAAAATAAAATATATCTTAGTTTTTCAATCAGAAGCATGTACTCATTTGCCACAATAGTTCCATTTTAATTTTTCTCACTATAACACTTCATCTTCAGATGTCCCATACATTATGAGATCCAGGGGAGATATCATTACCTATTTCAAAATTTGGGAGGGTCTCTTACCACCACCTTTCACCATCTGGATAATAAATGTCTAGTTTCACACATATGTGAGGTAATCACACAGAGAAGAGATCTTGCAGGAGGAATAGAGTAGGTCTTAGATTCCATGATGTAACTGATTACAGGTAAAATTGTTGCACTTTAGTAGATCTATGTGGCACTCTCATGTAAAATGATTGTTTCTACTTAAGGTATTTCTTGTCCAAATGAACATTTTTTCAGACTTGAGAATACAATCTTCAATTCTCAAAGCAAGTTTTGGTGTCCTTCAACTCATTCAGAAGTTTTTGTTCAATTCTTCTCACATTCTTCTCACATCAACCCTATCTTGCTATCCACAAATGCAGATATTGACTTGGAAGAATCTTAATGAAGAAACCTCTAAAACATGTACTAAGGTGTGTCTGTCAATGGACAATTTGAATATAGAAACAAACTCAAATTAAGATGAATGATACAACATTACATTTCCAGCCATAGACATTACATAAGAGGGATATGGCCCACAATTAAGTACTTCTAAAAGAGGAACAAAGTTATCAGGAATTTAGCCCTCCATAATCATATTGTTGCAAGTGATCTCCAACATTAACATTCAGAAATATTGAATACAATATTGCAATATGGAAATATGTGCAAGAAGGTCCCCTTTGGTAATTACAACCTCTGGCGTCAAGGAGATCTCAAACCATGTGCAAATAACCCAAAACAAATATCTTATCTCCACGAAACAAGGTGGGTGTTCTAGATCCATGTGCCTAGGATCAGCACACCTCAAATCAAGTGCTCACGAAGGGGAGCGACCTAGAATAATGATCATGAGTGATAGCATATCCTCCCAAAATAAGTGATAACATATCAAACCCATGTGCCATTACGTAAAACCATGTGCTAAATACCAACAAATCTGTCCAAAACCATGGGCATATGTTACCGGGCAAACTAGCAGGGCTAGTTCCCGATAAGCAAAAATAAGGAAAGTGATCCAATGTCACCTCGATCACGATCCTAACTTCTTCGGAAGCCAATAACCTCCAAGGAAAAGTACCCTTGTGACAACCTGTAGAACACTAGTATAACCAAATGACTATATCTTCTATGCAATTATTAGTTAGACTAGTGCCTAAATGGAGTCAATATGGAAATAACATTCAATGGTAGCTTATGCAAATTAGGAAAATCAAGGTAGACCGTTCAATGAAATGTGTGAGGTCAATCCAAGATCATCATATAAGAAATATTTAATTCAAGAGTATCAACCACTTACATCAAATAAAGGTCGTAAGCATGTATCAACGTGTAACCAATAAGGGATAATAGCATGATAACTCTTTTAAGAGAACATTCATTAATCCACCAATATATCATCAACTAATTGCAAAAAAACATTTGTTGCATTCAATATAAGAACATTCATCAATTAAATATAGCATGTAGATATGTACTCATTAACAAAGTTCAATCGTATATTACACCACACCAGCGATCAGCATTAATACATAACCTAAAACACCATTGCCACTTAGGTCACCCAATGGAGCATTCATATGTAAATATCATCAATTTACTACTTCAATGTATTGCAGAAGCAAGTGTTCAATAGTGTTCATAAAGGTAATGTTATCACCTAAACTGTAGTTACCCCTATGGATGTATCCATTAATGGATGGCAATAGGGAAGGGCAACTCAAAAGGTGCAACCACGATCACCTCGACCTCCAATAGATGGTTGTCATGCCAGTCGAGGCAACCTTCGCTTTATGTTATCTAGCCCAGACAACAAAGGGGGAGACCTGATCTACTCCCGACAGGAGAGATCAAACCAAGACACCAAATCAAGTTAAGACTAAGTGAAAGAAGGTGTATGGTTTATCCTAGACGTAAGGATGAAGTCACAAGATAAGTGAGGGGTTCAATGAGTTTAGCTTTGGTTCATTGTTGATGTGTGAGTGACTTATAGTATTTGAAAATAAGATCCAGGATTATAGTACTAGTCAATGTGAGAAAATCCACTGCCTTGGGAATCGTGTCCAATGCAGGGTAGTTTAGGGGTTGAATTGGGGCTAACTAGTACAAGTGACAAGCTTGATCATGAAGTATGATGACATCAAAGGATTTAGTCCACCAAACAAGGATCAAACCACAAGTTAATCCAACAATCTAGGAAAGTCGAATTGACTTGGAGAGAGATCAGTGCCTTGGGAATTGGGATAATGGAGTCAAATGAAATTAACTTGTGGTTGATGACTCCTATTGCATGAGACAAGTGGGCAATTAAAGGTTTGATGGATGAATAGGTCTAGATCTAGAGATTCAAGGTTTGACCTAAGTGGACCACAATCCCTTAAAACAAGGAATGCTATCCCCAAGGAAAGATTTGATGAAGTGACCAACTAGACCTAGGTTTTGAATTATGCTCGTTCCAAATCTACTAAAATCTCATGTACCCACGTCCTAGAAATGGACCAACTCGAATCTCCAAGGAAGTGCGACTTTGCCCAAGGAGGGTAAAATGTGGGATAAATGGGATCAAGACAAGTCCAATGACATCCAAATTTTAGATCCAAGTAGGTTGATCAAGTGAGAGTGTGGATCTACAATTCCAAGGCAATCCGATGGCTAGATCTTACTAGATCTGAGTTTAAGGATTCCAAGTGGTCCAAAAAGGGGATTAAATCCCTTAAAATGTGGAATAGGGCCCACAAGGTAGAAATTTCCAAAGTAAGAGTCTAGGGGTAGGTTTTAGGATGTGTAGATCATGAATCAATTAAAATCTCAACTACCCATCAACTAGATCTAGGTCAACTCAACTCTCCAAGAAGTGCGCCCTCACTTGGGGAAGCCAAGTTGGCTTGGGAAGGGGATCGAATGAAGGCCAATCCTCACCAAACTATAGATCCGGGATGCCGTGAATACTATAGAGGTGGGTTTTCAATATTATACCCAACAACCCACTAGATCTCAGTAGATCTAAGAAAATGTAACAATAGGGGTTTTGATTAATTAGGGTTTGAAATATTTTAGACAAGTGGATAGATCATGGAGATAGAAATTACCTGGAGATCATACCTGAGTGATGTGAACGAGATGCCTTGTTGTTGAGGAATATTCCTGCAGAGATCAAATGAGAGATTATTGATTTTGCTTGCCGAATTGATGCCCTAGCCCACAAGTGCGCCCTCCTCTACCTGTCAATCCAAGGAAATTGATTTCAATCAGAGAGGTCAAGTATGGAGGAAATACAAGTAAAATGCAATGATAACATGAAATAGAAGGTCCTGGGACAGTAATACTCCCTGTTACCAATGAAGAGATCCAAAGAAGAAGTAGGGAGATTCTTCCCCTACCAATACTTCCTCCTCAAAGCAAATCGGCCTCCACCTGTAGATGCAAAAACATGGTACAAAAGATATGGCAAAACAAGATCTCCAATAACTCAGTGCAAAGGAAGAATCAACGAACGAACACCAAAAACATTCACCACAACATTGGAGATAGATGCAATAATAATTTTCTATTCCAATAATCCAGAGCCACAAGTCCACCAAACAATGAGAGGCTCCCTCCTTTAAATAGATAGGAGAGACACCAAAATCCTAACTAGTTTTTGAATGAGTGGCTAAGATTAAAAGATACAAATGTCTAATCAATGGTTGAGATGAGCTCAACAATAAAATACATGGATCACTAATAAAATATAACATAAGTGGACAAAATCGCCCTAGGAGAGGGGAATTCCACCATATCATGATGACAAAATATAATAAGAAGCTTATGGTGGGTCTGAGGGGTAATTTTAGCCACCCTTGGTCAATCCCCATAGCACAATAATAATAAAATAGTCATCAATATACCAAATCGTGCCTCTATGGACAAATCGTGGGCCTTAAGAGGCCTAAAAAATCATCAGAAAATGCCATAAGTGATGGATGCGGGCCCCAATGAAGCTGAAACTGCTGGAGGAGTTGTGGAAGACATCAACCCATCATCATTGATCATCCCATGCCAAGACATTGCCTCAGTAGCCCAAATCGAATTCCTCAATAGCCATTTCTACCAATCTTGAAATGCCTCGGGAAGCATGAAACTGCCCCAAATTGCCTCCTGGAGTGCCCGTGCTGTCAAGGTGAGGGCACCAGTGTGTCCGGGAGGGGGGTAATATGGTAAAAACAAGTGGCTGGACCACCCCCTACAAGCACAGCGCCCTAGGTCAACCAGATAAAATCCATCTCTGCTCTGACAGGGTCTCCGACAGACCAAAACTGCACTAGGATAGCCTACTGAGGCTCTATCATCACTGTAATTGCCTGGAATTGAAAACAGACTGTCTCATTGGACTCAAAAGGTCCAAATCTATCCAAGATGTGTACTCATACACCATATGAATCTCTGCATGGTCATATAATATATCCAATATACCGGAACAGGTCAAATAATAATAATCTGTAAATGATCAATAAATGCTGAAAACCATGAATCATCATCATAAACCTGTATCTGATGCACAGAATCATTATGTACATGTACATAGACCATATATCATCTATCCATATCATCACAAGGTCCAACCATTTCATGTCCTATGGTTGACCTTGGTCAAACTAGGTTTGACCAAGTAAACATAACCAAATATAACTCAGACCATCATCAGAAGCTGCTGCAAAGTGTCAAAGGTTAATGCATGCTCTACAACTTATTCAAATAACAATTATAACACAAAGTAATCATTACTGGCGATCTAAATCCAAAGATATAATGTCATTAATTATTATTATTACTCAGACCAGACTTTCAAGACCATACTCACTTCATAACTGTGATCAATTTGCTAGTGAAGGGTGAAGGCTAAAATAACTGGCTAGGCTAAGGGATGACTTGACTGACTTAACATTGTAACACTTTGGAACAGGAAAGAGAATACACACCATAGTATATACTGAATGAGCAACAACATAGGGAATGGCGGTGTCTCACAAATGGATGAGTTGTTCACCTTTAACAGATGCGCACAATCCATAATACAAATGAGGCCAGCAATAATTTAGATATAGCATTTAAGTTCCATTGCTTTTTGGGCCTGAAGTTTCCATAGCCTTGATCTATGTGTGTTTATAAACACATTGCATAGATTTACATTTATTTGAGGCTTTCTATTGCAGGTGTGTTTTTGAGGCACTTGTTTACCTGAGCACTTCTAGATGTGTCACAGATAGCTTGTTTACCTAGGTATTTACATTTCCAAAAGATATAACATTTTATTTTCATGGCCATTTTCATTTGGCATGTCTTTCATTCATGTGTGTTGAAAAACACATTGCATGAATGGGCTTTTCATATAGGATATAGCATTTCATTTTCCAGATTTTGTATTCATGGCATCACTAAAAGTTTCAGGTTTAGCCAACACAACTTTAGTGACTAGGGGGAATTCACAAGGAACTCCAACTCACCATAGGTAAGTTTTGTCACCAACTCAGAGCCGAGACACAATAAACAGGGAAGCTCATCCAATACAGAGGCTACAGTGGGGAAAAGGTCCTCCATGTCACTAGTCAAGTAGTAAGTCAGGGTGATAAACTAAAAGGTAGGCAATGGATGGATGAAGACAATGAATTATGGAGTCAACACTAGCAAGCCAAGGTATGGTGGAATGATCACCTCTATTCTCCCTAAGGAGGGTAAAACCAATGAGTATGAATAGTGAACTTCTAAGTCTGAGTAGGGACAATATAGTATATATAATAAGATCAACCAGGTCCACATATCTATATGATCGCCAGATCATGACACTAAGTGCTAAGACATGCTATAAGAATAAATATAAAAGCAATATAACCACAACACTATGATATACCTGCTAAGTCATATACCTTAATGCTCATCATCTGAACCATCGTCTGTCCTCTGAAACTGCTGCTGTAACTCTGGGCACTACTGACTGCTCTATACAAATGGTATAATGGCTATATCGGTTATCTCTCTGAGTCTCCTGAGACTCAGTCATGGCAATGGGGGATACAACTACTGTCCAAAATCTGATAGTGATCCAAATAGATGCTCATCTCAGCATCTCAATGTAAGGGAACTGGCTGAATAGTGTACTGGAATCAGAAAAATAATGTATGGTAGCCCGACTACTATATATGTGATAACAGGTAACATATACCAATAACCAGCATTGACAAGAACATAGATCAAATGAATGCTAAGTTTAATCACCCAGATATAACCTTCAGATCTGTGTGTCAACATACAGACCAGCAGAGAATATAACCTTTGTAGTGCATGAATATGACAAGAACTAACTCAAGAAACAAACCAATAATAATTAAATTTAAAATGCTAACGTGATTTTCTGTTTGTGTGTGCAGAAATGAGGCAATAGGGAAGAGACATAGGGTCTGCAATTTATATTGCAAACCTGTGTTCACTGAGGGAGAGGGCTCGAATGAGGAGAAGGGCAGCCAAAGGAAAGACAATGGAGGGTGGAAGAAAAGGAAATGGAAGAGGGAAGGTGGTAGAGAAGGAAGGGAGTTGGAGAAGGACATGAAGTGGAGAATGGAGGGAGCAGACCGAAGATGAAAGGAGAGAAAGAGAAGTAGGCTGAGCTGTGGGAAGGGGGCAGCGAACTGTGGAAGGGGCAGAGGAGCAGGTTGCAGCAGGTGGCCAGCAAGTGGGAGAAAGGGAAGGCCGAAGGTACAGGGAGAAAGAAGAGAGGGAGGCGGGTTAGGGAGGATGCAAAACGTAGGTAGGAGAGAGGAAAAAAGGGGGTTGTAGGGGTTAGGATCTCTGCAGCTAGGGTTTAAAAAAAACACAGAAAAATCAGACTTGAAATTTATAAAAATTACATAAAATTTGACTAAAAAAAAATCAAAAATCTAAGTAAGATAATATCTACAACATCTACAAACTCAGAAAATAAAGACATAAGACTAATCTAACATACTATGTATAATTGCAAAACTCATAAATTTAGGTTAGATGAGTAGATGAACAAGCTAGGGTTTGCATGAATGAAATTCACCTAACCTTAGAGCATCAATGAGGATGGCCCTCCTCTTGAGATGGTGCTTGCCAAGTTTGGAAAGCTAGGGCTTTTTCTTCAACAACAAGGGTTGGTTGATGATGCCCTAGCTAAGACAAACTTTGGAGACCTAAAACTCAAGTTGACAATGCTAGGGTAACTAAAGGCTAGAAAATGACTTTTGCTAGGGCTAAATGCAACTCCAATGGCTACAATTCAACCTTAGACAAGCATACATCCAACATTTAACAAAAAGACATCAAGAGAAAGACTTAGATACCTTTTTGTGCATGTGTCAAGCAAACAACTCTTAGCATCACCTTAGCAAAGAAACAAGAGCAAAGACTTCAAAGATTTGTCTCCAAATTAGCAAGCATGATCATCCACAAGAGGTGCACATCACTCAAAGAGCCCTGGTGAGGGCAAAAATCAGAAATAAAAGTGTAATCCCATAAAGTTGATGTGTAAAAATGAAGTGAGGAAAAGTTATTTATATTTTTCATATTCACTTTTACAAAAATAATTAAAATCCAGGCCGACATGCCTTTTTAAAATGTCAATTTGGAATTAGAAATGTGAACTTAAAATTAAAACAAAAATAATATAAAATAATCAAAGTAGTGGGTAAATTGGGGTGTTTTCCCCAGATTTGACCCCTACTTGAGCAAAAAGGCTAAAAATGAGCAAATCAATTCGTTCTGAAGGCCAGACTATGGAGGGGGAGGTCATCATGCCCCAACTAACCCCAACATAAGTAAATATCCCTCAACGCCCCCCCCCTTATCAAGCATGACAGTCTGCCAAGAAGGATGACGTCATCATCTGAAGGAGGACCCAGAGAGAGGGCGTTGGTGAATTGGAGGGCTAGGAGGATGCTGGAGTTGACCTAGAGGAGAAAGAGATGCCCAGTATTGAAATATCTATCACTGGAATGCTAAATCAGGGTTGGGGTCATGTGACCCAGTGATCCAACCCTGGAATCCCCAGACACCAACCTTAGGGCTTCAAGCCCTTTCATGAGGCAGTCAACGATGCCACTAAGCCATAGTACTTCCAAGAGAGAAACCATAGGGTCTGGCCATAGCCCCTACTCAGAAAAAGGTGTCTAAACACCCCTCCTGGCGAGAAAAAATGACCTCTCTCCCTCGGGCACTTTTGCAGGTGCGTTGGTACCGGTACCATCGTAACACTGGCTCCAACCGCGGGTCGAGTACTCATCCTGAGGGTGCTCGAGAATCCAAGAATCATCTGGGTACCTGTAGACCTACACACATGTCAAATAATCAAGGACATCAAACTACCATGAGGCAGACACTTTCGTCCTGCCTTGCTCATCATATGAAAATAAAATAAATGCATCAAACAGTGATTAATCTACGTAGACATGAAGAACGTCAAATGCAATGCATGGGTAATCGTATATGCCTAACTAAACCTATCTATGCTAAACATATAAATCAGAAAAGGTTAAGTAAAATCATACCACCAATGTAACCATTTGAGTAAGCAATTCATACCTGGTGCTTTACCTTTGTCTTTAGAATGAATCTATGACAAGATCTTATTGATCATGATAGTAGATGAGGATTGGATGGCTACAGGGACTTGAGAGCTTTGATATTGCTTCCACGGAGAAGTGTTGTTTTCACAAGCTCCATTTATCCAAGCTTCTACGGGGCTAATGTATGGACCATCTTCATCATATACTGGCATTGAGAAAAAATTTTGCTTGAAAATTGCTTGATCGTCAATTTGAGAGAGCATTGGTAGAGGTGGACCTTGCAAATCTTCATACATTAGCTGCAACCTATTTGAACAATCCTTTGGAAATACATGCATATTGCTCTTCTTCATAATTATCATGTTAGTACCCCTAATGATTTTTACCATTTCGAAATTGTCAACCACATAATTCAAACTTTCACATTTCAAACGAAAAGATAAATAGAAATCATGACAATGTGAAAAGCAAATCATACCTGTCCACATACCTGTATTACTTTTACTAGAAAGCCTTGTTGACCACTTACTGATATTGGACGAAAAGGGTTGAACACTTCTTGCAGAATGTTGTTGATTAGGGCACACCATGAACTGAGAGACAATGGAGAAACTTTGCATGTGGCCCTCGACAACCGGCCCCACATCTTGCACCACTGCATCATTGAGTAAAAAAAAATGATTGATCCATTCTTCATTGAGGGCAGAGTAAGCTTCTTCTACCATGATACTACAAGTTCGCGAATAATCAAATATTGGCGGACCAAGGAACTTCCAATAATCATCATCTTCTGTAAACCTGTAATTTTCTTCCAAGAGAGCCAATATATCATAAGAAACCATAATCTGGGAGCACGGAGAAACCACCTTTACTTCAGTTTCTTCAGTTAAAGCTTCTTGCTCTTCATCTTCAGGAGTCACTCCATTTCTAGTCACAAGGGCCATTACGTCATTTACCTGGTCCTGAACAATGTTTTCTTCAAGCAAGACTTCTGAGAATTGATCTTCATGGGTTTCTTCACTAAACAAGTTCCTTGCATCTTCAACATAAGGCATCCATCTGTCACGCTGCTCTGAATTCCAGTAGCTACAGAAGGTTTCTATCAATTCTGCAAATGATGATATTGTTGCTTTTTCTAGGCCCACAAACCAAGCAAGAGCCTTTCCTCCCAAGTGAAGAACGACTGATCTCATGTAAACATCTTCGTCCTTTTTAATGCCGTATTCTGCAGCCATTGTCATGAACCATTCAACATGGTGCCAGGACTTACCACGATCGCCCTTGAATGCGTGCCAAAATATCTCTGGTAACTCATCTGAACGCCTTGGAAAGTTTGACAAATCAAGAGGAGCAAAAGCTATGTCATTTTTTGCATCTGTCGGATTATCAGGATCCTTAAATTCAAATGGAATATCCTCTTCGTGAGAAGATGCCATGTCATCTGGTTTCCTTGTCTTTGTAGAGTACTTATGTTTTTCTTCAGTCGGAGTCGCCAGGAGAGACCTGCCAAGTTAGCTCAACAAATCTCACCAAAGTACCAAAAACAAGGGCGTACCTGAGATGATTGGGTTCTGAATCGCTTATCAACCAGTGGAGTCGCTTTAAATGAGTGGAGTCGCCAGATAAGACCTGCGGGGTTAGTCCTTTATAGATATTCTCAAAAATATAAGGAAGAAGGACTCACCTTTGAGTTCTTACCAAATGTTGTTTTGCCAAGGGTGTAATGAATTCGGATGAATTACTTCAATCTTTGAAACATCCTCGGCAACGACGCCAAAATTGTTTTCGGGCAAACTAGCAGGGCTGGTTCCCGATAACCAAAAATAAGGAAAGTGATCCAATGCCACCTCGATCACGATCCTAACTTCTTCGGAAGCCAATAACCTCCAAGGAGAAGTACCCTTGTGACAACCTGTAGAACATTAGTACAACCAAACGACTATATCTTCTATGCAATTATTAGTTATACCAGTGCCTAAATGGAGTCAATATGGAAATAACATTCAATGGTAGCTTATGCAAATTAGGCAAATCAAGGTAGACCATTCAATGAAATGTGAGGTCAATCCAAGATCATCATGTAAGAAATATTTAATTCAAGAGTATCAACCACTTACATCAAATAAAGGTCGTAAGCATGTATCAATGTGTAACCAATAAGGGATAATAGCATGATAACTCTTTTAAGAGAACATTCATTAATCCACCAATGTATCATCAACTAATTGCAAAAAAAACATTTGTTGCATTCAATATAAGAACATTCATCAATTAAATATAACATGTAGATATGTACTCATTAACAAAGTTCAACTGTATATTACACCACACCAGCAATCAACATTAATAGATAACCTAAAACACCATTGCCACTTAGGCCACCCAATGGAGCATTCATATGTAAATATCATCAATTTACTACTTCAATGTATTGTAGAAGTAAGTGTTCAATAGTGTTCATAAAGGTAACATATACCAAAAACCAACATTGACAAGAACATAGATCAAATGAATGCTAAGTTTAATCACCCAGATATAACCTTCAGGTCTGTGTGTCAACATACATAGCAGTAGAGAATACAACCTTTGTAGTGTATGAATATGACAAGAACTAACTCAAGAAACAAACCAACATTGACAAGAACATAGATCAAATGAATGCTAAGTTTAATCACCCAGATATAACCTTCAGGTCTGTGTGTCAACATACATAGCAGTAGAGAATACAACCTTTGTAGTGTATGAATATGACAAGAACTAACTCAAGAAACAAACCAATAATAATTAAATTTAAAATGCTAACTTGATTTTATGTTTGTGTGTGCAGAAATGAGGCAATAGGGAAGAGACACAGGGTTTGCAATTTATATTGCAGACCTGTGTTCACTGAGGGAGAGGGGTCGGATGAGGAGAAGGGCAGCCAAAGGCAAGACAATGGAGAGTGGAAGAAAAGGAAAAGGGAAGAGGGAAGGTGGTAGAGAAGGATGGGAGTTGGAGAAGGAGATGAAGTGGAGAATGGAGGGAGCAGACCGAAGATGAAAGGAGAGAAAGGGAAGTAGGCCGAGCTATGGGACGGGGGCAGCGAACTGTGGAAGGGGCAGAGGAGCAGGTTGCAGCAGGTGGCCAGTGAGTGGGAGAAAGGGGAGGCGGAAGGTACAGGGAGAAAGAAGAGAGGGAGGCGAGTTAGGGAGGTTGTAAAACATAGGTAGGAGAGAGGAAAAAAGGGGGTCGCAGGGGTTAGGATCTTTGCAGCTAGGGTTTTAAAAAAACACAGAAAAATCAGACTTGAAATTTATAAAAATTGCATAAAATTTGACTAAAAAAAAGTAAAAAATCTAACTAAGATAATATCTACAACATCTACAAACTCATAAAATAAAGACATAAGACTAATCTAACATAATATGTGTTGCCGCCGGGTTAGCACACTTGGTTAACTCAACAAAAATCTATGCTACTGCTCAGTGTGCCCTTGGGGGCAAGTCTCAAGTCAAGGCTGTCACTTGATCTTGACTCCTCCGTTCAGGCAAACACCCAGCGAAGCCAAGGGGGGTAGTCCCTAAGGAATGTTTCTAAGGTTATTAGAGCTTCTAGTGAAATAGTTTTTAATGTTTTTAGTAGTTGTTTTTGGGTAGTGATTAAAGGGTTCCAAGATGTGTTTGCAACAAAGTTTAAATAATCTTTCACTAGCATAAATTAATGATCACTGTAAAAATATAGATGCACAATACTTGAGATGATAATAAGCAAATGAAAGTGCAGCAAGGACTAGTGCCTTATGGAGTCAATACAGTGTAAATGAATAGTGCTAAAAAAGGGAAATGTTGTGCAAGTGCCTCTTGGTTAATTTTAAATTATTATGATGTGAAAACTTGTTTAGGGAAAAAGGGGAAAACTCCCGATATACCGTGAGGTACAGGGAGGAATGTCTGGAATTCAAGATTTGGTGGTTCTGTACAAGGACATGTGGGTGGCTGGAGTGTCGAGAGCGGTGTTCAACACTACGCCAACATGGATGTAGTCTAGCTGGTGCTCTGAGGTCTCGTCCCAGTGGTTCCCGTGTCCCTAGGCAGAATTTCCCTACACAAAAATTGTCGAAGTGCTGGATTTTCACTTATCTTAAGGGTGGTTGATTTTATTAGATGACTATTAAGTTAAGTGTGAAAAAATTAGATAATGATTCCAACTACTTTTGGTATCCCTCAGCTCAGACGAACTGTTGGTGGGTAGAGCATACGCAGTGTAGGCAAATGGTTTATTCAAATTGAGAAGAGAGTACCTGTTATCACATATATAGTAGCCGGGCTACCATACATTATTTTTCTGATTCCAGTACACTATTCAGCCAGTTCCCTTACATTGAGATGCTGAGGTAAGCATCTATATTGGATCACTATCAGATTTTGGACAGCAGTTGTATTCCCCATGCCATGACCGAGTCTCAGGACACTCAGAGAGATGACCAATGTAGCCATTATACCATTTGTACAGAGCAGTTAGTAGTGCCCAGAGTTACAACAGCAGTTTCAGAGGACAGATGATGGTTCAGATTGATGAGCATTCAGGTATATGACTCAGCAGGTATATCATTGTGTTATGGTTATATTGCTTTTATACTTATTCTTATAGCATGTCTTAGCACTTAGTGTCATGATCTGGCGATCAGATAGATATGTGGACCTGGTTGATCTTATTATATATACTATACTGTCCCTACTTAGACTTAGAAGTTCACTATTCATACTCATTGGTCTTACCCTCCTTAGGGAGAATAGAGGTGATCATTCCACCATACCTTGGCTTGCTAGTGTTGGTTCCATTATTCATTGTCTTCATCCATCCATTGCCTACCTTTTAGTTTATCTCCCTGACTTACTACTTGACTAGTGACATGGAGGATCTTTTCCCCACTGTAGCCTCTGTATTGGATGAGCTTCCCTGTTTATTGTGTCTCGGCTCTGAGTTGGTGACAAAACTTACCTTTGGTGAGTTGGATTGTAGGCCTAAATCATTCTGGTCGGTTGTCCCGATGTTTGGCATTGGCTCGAACTCCCCCTAGTCACTTGAGACGTTGTTGGCTAAAACTGAAAGCTCATGTACTACTTATGGAAACTGATAAATTCGCCCATGGAAACTAAAAAGGGCAAGAGCGATGAACTGCTGAAAAATACTCCTCGAAGAGTATAAGAAAGGTCCAAAAAAGCAATGATTCTTAAAAGCTATATCTAAACAATTGTTGACCTTATATATGTATAAAAAACATGCCCTGGATGCAAGCTGCAACTAGTTGTGCTTATCAGCACACCTGAGATCTGAAGGGTTATGTAGGCCAAAAAGGCCGTGAAATGAAATTGAATTATCCTAATGAACCTAGATCAACTTGATGTAGACATGATGCCTAAGTTGAATAAGCACTCTCTAAACAACTTATACATTTGTGAGACACCGCCATTCCATGTGTTGTTGCTCATTCAGTATATACTATGGTGTGTATTCCCTTTCCCTTTGCCAAAGTGTCACAAAGTTAAGTTAGTCAAGTCATCCCTTAGCCTAGCCAGTTATTTTAGCCTTCACCCTCCACTAGCAAATTGATCACAGCTATGAAGTGAGTATGATCTTGAAAGTCTAATCTGAGTAATAATAATAATTAATGACATTATATATTTGGATTTAGATCGCCAGTAATGATTACTTTGTGTTATAATTGTTATTTGAATAAGTTGTAAAGCATGCATTAACCTTTGACACTTTGCAGCAGCTTCTGATGATGATCTGAGTTATATTTGGTCATGTTGACTTGGTCAAACCTAGTTTGACCAAGGTCAACCATAGGACATGAGATGGTTGGACCTTGTGATGATATGGATAGATGATATATGGTCTATATACATATACATGATGATTCTATGTAGCAGCTACAGGGTTATGATGATGATTCATGGTTTACAGCAGTATTTGATCATTTACAGATTATTATTATTTGACCTGTTCCGGTATATTGGATATATATTTTGATCATGCAGAGATTCGTATGGTGTATGAGTACACATCTTGGATAGATTTGGATCTTCTGAGTCCAATGAGATAGTCTGTTTTCAGTTCCAGGCACTTACAGTGATGATTGAGCCTCAATAGGCTGTCCCAGTGCATTTTTGGTCTGTCGGAGACCCTGTCAGAGAAGATGTGATTTTTATCCGGTTGACCTAGGGCGCTGTGCTTGGAGGGGGTGGTCCAGCCACTTGTTTTTACCATATTACCCCCCTCCCGGACACACTGGTGCCCTCACCTTGACTGTGCAGGCACTCTAGGAGGCAGTTTGGGGTAGTTTCACGCTTCCCGAGACATTTCGGGATTGGTAGAAATGGCTATTGAGGAATTCGATTTGGGCTACTAAGGCAATGTCTTGGCATGGGATGATCAGTGATGATGGATTGATGTCTTCCACACCCCCTCCAGCAGTTTCAGCTTCATCGGGGCCCGCATCCATCACTTATGGCACTTTCTGATGATTTTTGAGGTCTTTTGAGGCCTACGATTTGAACATAGAGGCACGATTTGGTATATTGATGACTATTTTATTATTATTGTGCTATGGGGATTGACCAAGGGTGGCTAAAATTACCCCTTGGACCCACCATAAGCTTCTTATTATTTTTTGTCATCATGATATGGTGGGATTCCCCTCTTCTAGGGCGATTTTGTCCACTTATGTTATATTTTATTAGTGATCCATGTATTTTATTGTTGAGCTCATCTCAACCATTGATTAGACATTTGTATCTTTTAATCTTAGCCACTCATTCAAAAAGTGGTTAGGATTTTGATGCCTCTTCTTCTTATTTAAAGGAGAGAGCTTCTCATTGTAAGGGACTTGTGGCTCTGGATTATTGGAATAGAAAATTATTATTGCATCTATCTCCAGTGTTGTGGTGAATGTTTTTGGTGTTCGTTCGTTGGTTCTTCCTTTGCACTGAGTTATTGGAGATCTTGTTTTGCCATATCTTTTGTACCACGTTTTTGCATCTACAGGTGGAGGCCGATTTGCTTTGAGGAGGAAGTATTGGTAGGGGAAGACTCTCCCTACTTCTTCTTTGGATGTCTTCGTTGGTAACAGGGAGTATCACTGTCCCAGGACCTTCTATTCTATGTTATCATTGCATTTTACTTGTATTTCCTCCATACTTGACCTCTCTGATTGAAATCGATTTTCCTTGGATTGACAGGTAGAGGAGGGCGCACTTGTGGGCTAAGGCATCAAGTTGGCAAGCAAAATCAACAATCTCTCATTTGATCTCTGCGGGAATCTTCCTCAACATCAAAGCATCTCTCTTCATCACTCAGGTATGATCTCAAGGTAAGTTCTATCTCCATGATCTATCCATTTGTCTAAAACATTTAAACCCTAATTAATCAAAACCCCCATTTTTACATTTTTTCAGATCTACTGAGATCTAGTGGGTTATTGGATATAATTTTGAAAACCCACCTCTATAATATCCCAGGCATCGCGGATCTATAGTTTGGTGAGGATTGGCCTCCATTTGACCCTCTTCCCAAGGCACTTAGCCTCTCCAAGCAAGGGTGCACCTCTTGGTTTGGGTGGGTTAACCTAGATCCAGTACGTGGGTAGTTGAGATTCCACTTGATTCGTGATCTACACATCCAATAACCTACCCCCAGATTGTCACTTTTCTGATTTCTACCTTCTGGGCCCTATTCCACATTTTAAGGGATTTAATCCCCATTTTGGACCACTTGGTATCTTTAAACTCAGATCTAGTAAGATCTAGCCATCGGATTGCCGTGAAATTGTAGATCCATACTCTCACTTGCTTAAACTACTTGGATCTAAAGTTTGGATGCCATTGGACTTGTCTTGATTCATTTATCCCATTTTTTAGCCTCCTTGGGTAAAGTCGCACCACCTTGGAGAAGTGAGTTGGTACACTTCTAGGACGTGGGTATTTGAGATTTCAGTGGATTTGGAACGGGCATAATTCAAAACCTAGGTCTAGTATGTCACTTTGTCAAATCTTGCCTTGGGGATAGCATTCCTTGTTTTAAGGGATTGTGGTCCACTTAGGTGAAACCTAGATCTAGACCTATTCATCCGTCAAGACTTTAATTGCCCACTTGTCTCATATAATAGGAATTATGAATCACAAGTTAACTACACTTTGACTCCATTATCCCAATTCCCAAGGCACCGATCTCTCTCCAAGTCAATTCGACTTTCCTAGATTGTTGGATTAACTTGTGGTTTGATCCTTGTTTGGTGGACTAAACCCTTTGATGTCATCATATATCATGATCAAGCTTGTCACTTGTACTAGTTAGCCCCAATTCAACCCCTTAACTACCTTGCATTGGACACGGTTCCCAAGGCAGTGGATTTTCTCACATTGAACTAGTACTTCAATCCTGGATCCCATTTCAAATACTATAAGTCACTCTCACATCAATAATGAACCAAAGCTATACTCATTGAACCCCTTACTTATATTGTGACTTCATCCTTAGGTCTAGGATAAACCATACACCTTACTTCACTTAGTATTAACCTGATTTGGTGTCTTGGTTTTGATCTCTCCTATCGGGAGTAGATCGGGTCTCCCCCTTTGTTGTCTAGGCTAGATAACATAAAGTGAAGGTTGCCTCGACCGGCGTGACAACAATCTATTGGAGGTCGAGGTGATCGTGGTTGCACCTTTTGAGTTGCCCTTCCCTATTGCCATCCATGAGTGGATACATCCATAGGGGTAACTATAGTTTATGTGATAACATTTTGGCGCCGTTGCCGAGGAGGCAATAGCTTACCCTGGTTCGACATACTTTTCTTAAAGCCCTCCCGTTCTCTTTGCCTAACATTTTGGCACCGTTGCCGGGGAGGGCATAGGCTTACATTGGATAAAACTAGTAGTCATTTTTTCACTCTCTCATGCATATACAACGACACATATCTTGGTAGAAGAGTTTAAAAAATCTACTTGGCGACTCCCAACTGTGACTCCGCTGAGGAGCGAGCTCATTTGCATCCTTACAACACTAGAATTAAGACAGATCTTATCATTATCTAGAACCCATGGGGTGCATCATTTTGTTTTCAGGCTCTTGATTTTAAAAATAAATATAAAATATTAAAAAATTAAAAAATATATAAAAAAAGAAAAAAAATATTATCCATGGATGCTTCTGAGCGACCTAGAACTTTCGGTCGTTTAAAAGTTTTTGACTTTTCAAAAATTGTTGGGTATCCTCGTCATATTCCTCATCAAGCATGTGCAAGGTTGCCTATTTTCGATGGAAGTTATGAAATCTCTGCTAAAAGACACCTTGAACTTTTTAGGGAAATTATAAAAGAGTTATCCATAACCCATGAGGATGTGTGTATGAGACTATTGGCTTTGTCTTTCAAAGAAAGAGCTGGACTCTGGCTTTCGAATTTGAAACCCAATAGCATTTCTGGTTATGACATGTTTGAAGATAAATTCCTAGAAGAATGGGGAAGTGAATTCGATGATATGTATCTTTCAAATCAAATCCAAGATCAAAACCTTCCTCTTTTCGATCCTATTGTTGAATCATTTAACAATCAAATATCAACTGATTTGTCAACATCCGAAGATGACCTTTCCTGCCCAATTTCTTCTGATGATAAGTCTTCTACTTTTGAGTCAATTGAAAGTCAAATCTTTAATCATTGTACAAACCATAAGTTTTCAAATTGCTTTTTAGGTAGTCCTAGTCCTGATCCTGAGGGAATTTCTGAGGATGAGCCTTTAGTTAACAGGTCTACTGAAGTTCCTCCCTCAGAGAAACTCATTAGTCATTTTGTCTTTAGTGATCATTCAATTCCTTATCAACTTACTGAAGAAGAAGAAAGTAGGGACATAGATCAAGATCCTCTAGTGGTGATTTCAGGTGATCATTGTGCAAATAATCAGGATATGTTAAATGAAATTATTAATTTCACCCCTGATCAATTAAATGAAAATGATCACTTATCCTCTTATAATTTTAATGACGAATTAATAAAAGATCAATATCAAAATGAGGAAGAGTTAATAAATCATACTAGGTGTTCTAATCTTTGTTCCACTTCTTACAATGAATCTTTAAATTTTCCTTTTTTCATCTTTAATCAAGATAACTTAAAGTTAGATAGTTATGGTTAATCTTGTCCTCAAGTTGTAAATATTAAATTTAATCAAAAGCTTGAAATTATTCTTAGAATAAAGAATGTTTTCTATTATCAAAATCTAAGGTCGAACTTGTTTATCCATTTGGGAGAATTTTCATATTTGCAATCCACCCTCTCTTCCCAACTCTTTCAATCATCTTTGGGTTGGTGCTCTAGTCAATCTTTTGCCTTGGAAATTTTCAAAAAGAAGTATAAGCATGATTACATGTTTGGAGAAAAAACACTTCATTTCCCGTTTCAGTCACTTTGGAACCATAATGCTTGTTGTCAAGTTATCAATCATTCTTGGTGGCTAGGAAAGATATTTAAAGATCAATTTCAGCTTTTCTCCATTTTTGAGCATCAAGTGGGTTTGATTTTGACTTTCCGTCTTCTAAACCTTAATTTATCCCTGTTATCACCTATTTTGTACAAATAGTTGAACTTCCGATGAGCCGCCAGTTTATCAGAACATGATTCATGTTCATCATCAGCATTCAGAAGTTCAGAGGTCAATTTCAGGGCAATTTTGCCCCTTTTGTAATAACTGCATGTTCATACCCCCATGGGGAATTTGTAAAAGTTGGTCTAAACGGGGTCCTTTTATAAAAGACTCGGCTATCCGTAGGTTTAGCCATTTGGGGGATACTCTAGAGTGTTTTTTCCTTAGGAATTATGCGCTACTCATCAGTGGCGTATAATCCCCGAGTTTTTCACTCAAACCTCCAAAGCTGGAGTATTTCCCATGGTGGTCAAAACCTAAGGTGGTTATTAGAGTCTTGTGTCTAGGATTTTTTACGGGTTAGCCACATCGATTGAGTCGTATGAACATGCACTAGGTCCCCTAGGAGTTTTGTTTGATTCCGGCAAAAAATAATTTTTTCATAAAATTAGACCATTTTTTAATGGTTTAATTAAAAAATTTCAAAAAAATGATAAAAACCTCATCCGGAGGCGGAATTGGGCATGGGGAGGCTCGTTTTGACGCTCAGAGCATCCTCTTCACCTTGGCACCTTTATTCTTCAGTTTCCGGGAAGTTACGTCACCCCAGGAGCAGTTTTGGCTAAAAATGCATCATTTTGGCACTTAATTGCTAAAAATGGTGAAAATGCACTTTGACCAAAAAATTAAAATAAGTCAAAAAATCAAATTTTGAACTTTGGAAAAGGTGGGGCATGGTTTCATGAAGTGTACGACCCCACTCAAGTGATAAAGCATATGTAATAAAAAGTCAAAATTAAAAGATTGAAGTAAACTATAGCGTGGGTATCTCCTTCACGTACGGTTCTTCACGAGCATCCACGATTTGGTTGATGTGGCGGTGTTTTAATGGATTGGTGATATGGTATTAATTGTATGGTAGGCGCCTCCCTCAAATGGAGGCCACCTCACCATGCTCGGCTCCTTTCTAAACTCATATTACCATTACTACGATTCAAGTGAGATTTCCTTCATGCTCACGTCGATCTCCTTCAAACACGAGTTCTAGCCTTGTTGGAGTATGGTGGTTGGTTGTGATACATACCATGCTCCATCCATGCGAATTAGCACCTACCATTTGCCACTTGCCATCCCATTACCAACTCACATGGCTCACGTCAATCCATTATACTAGCTCGCGTGCCTCCACAAGCTCACGCTTTCCTTCTCCTCACGTCAAATTTCTTGGTAGGAGGTCGAGTTTGCCACATGGCAATAGTTATGTGGTATGGTGGAGTTGTTTGGTAAAGCTTGGCTCTCAAGCTAATGGTGATTGGGGTTTGAACTTGGAGATCCGATTCTTGTCAAGTGCCATTGGAGCCTCATCAAGCCAATTCGAATTTGGGGGTTGGGTAGATTGTTATGTTATATAAGGAAGCCATTTTGGCTCTCCACTCATGGATTTTTGTGTATCGAAGCTCTGATAAAATTGTAAACGCTTTTAATTGGAATAAAGTTGGGACTTTGGAGGTCAAAACCGTGGAGGCTTTTGATGTGCTTGCTTCACTTGATATTGAGGTGATATTGTTTTACATTTCATTTGAGGCTCTTAAGTTGTAGAACATGTTCATGAAGGCTAACAATCTAGCACAAGTAGCATGTATCTAGATCTTTTCACTTGAATGTTTTGTTTCAATTATATTATTCATGCTTAAGGTTATTGCAGGTATTTCTTCACTCCATAAACGAGACCAAAGGAGCTTTAACTTTTATGATTTGAGAAACAAAGAGAGCTAGATCTTCTCCATCAAACTTCTAAAATACAATTTTGGTTACTTGTTACTATAGGCTTCCTCTCTTCTAGCCTTCTACTTTGCTCCTTGAGTTTTTTTGTTTTGAATTTGCTAAGCCATTTCTAACCCCTCTAGCCTTGATCCAGGATTGTCCTTGTTTTTCAAGCCATAGATTAGTTTGCCATAAGGTTGAAGTTCCTTCAACCTTGGGGAATAACTTGGGATTTGTTCCCTTGTGCTCTCTTCAACACTCGTTGTCGGCGTATCACCGGTTAACCGGAGGATTTCCAAGGCGGTGTTTTACCATCCCAAGTGTTCCACTTGAAGCCCTTGCCCTAGATCTGCTTCCCCATAGTTTTGTCTTCATCCCCCCTTTTCGTCCCACTTCATTTTTTCCCTTTCTCCCTCTTGCATTCGTCCCTCTCAACATCTTTGCCCTTCGTCCTACCTTACCTTCCTCCTCTCGTCCCTCTCTTCTTCATCTCCTCCTTCCATTCTTTTCCTTCTTGGTTTTTTGCCTCTCTTCCTATCATCCATCCCCACTTGCCCTACAACATAAAACAACAACAAAAAACAAATAAGTGTTAGTGTTAGTAAGTGGTTAGTACAATTTTCATGCTTAGTTAGTTGTTAGTTATTTATTTAAAGTTAGTAGTTGACTAGTTGTTCTTCTTTTGAAAAGGTGATTGGTTAGACTTCTCTTATAAAAATCAAAATTTATGCATTGAAAGTTCAAGTTAGGCATATCAAGGGGTCATTTAGGGCTTGCATTTAGTCTTTTCCCTTTAAGTTTTGTAGTTCCATTTCAAAGTAGGAAAGTTGGCATATAGGATAGTGTAAAATTTTATGGTTGCATTCTCATTCCCACCATATTTTGGGGCATTTTAGCTTGCTGGTCCGTTTTACCATATTAAACATTTTAAGACAAAATCTCATGCTTTTTCATGTTTTAGTCCCACTTTGCAAACTTAGACTTTATTGTTCAAAGTTTGATTAGATTTCTAACGCTAATGGGTGCATGAGTTATTGGCTTATCCTTGTGGTAGGATTGTGGGAAGAGAAAGATCCCTTAAATCCAAAGATCAAATCGAAGAGAGAGGAGGAGATTAAGTATCATAAGACATTCCAAAATATTTCTTCTTATCCTTTGTAAAAGCCATCAAGGGCTTCGATCCATTAAATTTTTATAAGTTGTTTCTAAGGTAGTCATTAAAAGACCTTTCAAGGATTTTCCCTTGAGGCACTTGTAATTATCTAATAAAACTTTTAAGTGGAGGAGGCCTCCACTCTTTGGGTCTTCTTCCCCATTTGGGGAAGGGTGTTGGGTTTTTTGTTTGATTCTAGCTTAGATTTATATTTTCATGCTTTTAGTTTAAATTCTGTTTCAATTAAGTTATCTTGCTTCTCTTCCAATCCTTGACCAGAGAATAGCTAACTTTGGGATCGTATCCCAAAGGCCACATAGTCTTGTGGTAGCTTCTCGCTCCCCCATCAACTTCTTGTGGACATCCAGCTAGCTGGAAGGTTTCCAGGATTGGTGGCTTCTAGTGGTTGGTCTTGTTCGGAGATCAATCCCACCCAGTAGATTAAAATTTGTATGGTAGAACACTAGTTTGATTTTTATTTCACATTATTTGGCAAAGTAGTTATTGTTGAAGCATTAATTAATATCTTTCAAGTTATCAAGTAGTTTCATCTTTCTCAAAGTTATTTTATTGCTTTTCACAACACAACTGCTCTTGTTTGTTTAAAATAAACCAAAGTCTCTTGAACTTGGCCAAATCCAAGTCAAGAGCACCCTCTATCGGAGGGCATTTTTAGTCTTGCATCATCCCCTGCATTAGGCATTGTTAATTTAGCAAGTCTCTTGAACTGTGGTCATAAGACCGAGTCAAGAGCGCTCTCTGTCGGAGAGTTGAACAAGGCTTTCCAATAATAAAAATTTTCCACTCACACACCCTTTAATTAATTTATCTTGGTTTCTGTCCTACACCCGTATGCTCTGCCAACCTGAAAAGGTTGGGCTAGTACTCAGAAAGGTGGAAGACTTGTTAATTTACAAGTGAAAATCTAATTAAAACTTTCACCCCATAAACCAACGAACCGGCGTTGACATAAAGTATTTTAATCAGCTCTCAGGGGAGGCGCCGGACCGCCCAATCTGCGACACGGTGGCTGGTTAGCATTGCGCGCCTCGCCGTGATTCCAGACAGGCCCCGACAGGTCTCTTAAAGGGGTTGCTTAAAATTACTTTCCGGACACTCTTTGAATACCCTTGGTTTTAGCCCTAATAATCAAGACAATTAAAACTTTAAATTTACCAAGATAAGCTGCATAACGTTCTCACAAACTTTCAATTCAAGCACTTGTATCAAGTTTTCGCAATTCACATTCAATTCTTGACTCCATAAGGCACTGGTCCTTTATCTCATATTTTGCTTGTTTAAATATCTACATTGGAGTTATCTGTTATATTTCGCGAAAAGTGATTGACTTATTGCCCAAGTGTATCTTTCATCTTGTGTTTGCAACGTGGATTGCGTTATCTTGTCTTATATTTAATCTTTATAATTGTCTCTCATTTAAAAAAACTCCTAAAAAACACCCATCCGCATCACTACATCAAAAAACACATAAATACACAAAGAGCCTTAGACAACTCTTTTTTAGGGACTACCCCCCTTGGCTTCGTTAGGAGTTTTGCCTAAACGGAGGAGCTGGGATTCAGGTGACAGTACCTGGCTCATTGCTTGCCCCCAAGGCCACACCTCTCTCACTTGAAGTGAAGAGACAGCTTTCGAAAGATTTCCGCTGCTGGTGTGCAGTTTGGCGGACAACATTTTTGGCGCCGTTGCCGGGGACAAATCTTTTTGTTCCTGGACGACCTTAGTTTTTTCTAGTTTGTTTACCTTTTGATAGATTCTCAAATCTGTCTGGCGACTCCACTGCCCTTTTTTCTTTTTGGTAGTTTTTTAGTTCAATCACTCTCAGAAATTAGACTTAAAACCACCTGGCGACTCCACTGTCAACTAACACCTCAAGGTATTCAACCAGAAGAAACTCTGAAGGCTTGCTTAGTTTTATCCCAGAACCTGAAAAGGTTTATAGGAGGAGACTAAACAGGCTTGCTTCTCGTAAAATCCTTGAAGAACTTAGGTCTCAGTCTATTTCTGACATCCATAGTCTCTTTCAGGAAGATAGCTTAGAAAATTTTGAAAATTTTGAAAACAGTAATAATTGTTTTTCCGATACAATGGGTGATTTTTTCGCCCCCCTCAACATTACTCAGATTGCAGGTCAACCACATGATCTTCCAGATAAGGCCATCGACAAACTCCCAACCTTTACCGGCACTGATACTGTTACTGCCGCACAACATCTCACTGCTTTCTCAAGAATAAAAAGTGGATATGTCAGAGAACCTGCTCATAGGCATGAAGATGTGTACATGAAGTTATTTGCCTTATCCTTAGAAGGAGATGCTGGTGACTGGTTCATCAGCTTGCCAGCCAACTCTTTTGTCACCTTAGCTGAGTTTTCAACTGCTTTCACCAACAAGTATGGTGAGAAAAAAGAGCCACGTCATCAACTTGCTGCTCTAACAAACATTAGAAGAAGTGAAATGGAAACTATGGAAGATTTCAACAAAAAGTTCATGGATTTATACAATGCAATCCCTACAGACTACAAGCCAACTCCACAGACTATACTGGTTTATTACATTGAAGCTTTAAGTGGAGAGATGCAGTATCAACTTAGGGATAAGGAACCCACTACTTTGTTGGAAGCACAAACAATGGCAACCAAGATTGATAGGAACATGCAGTCATCTGGGAAGTCAAACCTACCCGGTTATTCAAGAGCCCAAACTCCTTTGAAAACAACTGAGCCTAAAGGTAAAGATCCTTTGGATGCTTTGAAAGAATCATATGAGAAAAAGATGATGGACATGTGTGAAAGGATGGAAAGAGCTGAGCAGAAACATGTAGCCCAAATGAAGGAAGTTCAAAACCAAATAATAAACATGGAAAGGGCACAAGTCCAACGAGTTCAGCAAGTTCAACAAACTCAACCAATTCAGAGAAATTACCCTCCCAAAAATAACTGGCAAAAGAAAGCTCCTGAAAATGAAAAGAGACCTCCAACTCAGATAGAGGCTGCCAACGCAAATGAGGTATACATCCCATTTTGCAGAGCTTGCAAGGATTTCCATGAGGAATTCGCTTGCTATTTTGCGAGCTATATTCAAGAGCATGGTTTTCCTGAAGGTTGTGGTCCTAGTGCATCAACAAGCGAGCCTGAATTCATTAATAATGTGGGGGACATCTATGGCATTCCCAGGGTTGAACCTTACACACCATTCTGTAGGGCATGCCAAGAATTCCATGAAGAAGACACTTGTCACCTTGCATGCTATATCCAAAAGCATGGTTTCTCTGAAGGGTTTGTTGGTCAGTTTTCATCAAGTGAGCCTGAGTGCATAAACTATGTAAATGACTTTTATGATTTTCCCGAAGATAGTGGGAACCAATTGGGTCAACCTATTATAGAAAATATAACATTTTCCCATCAAATTCCTGATGATCCTATCGTAGAGATTTATCAAATACCGAATATTGTTGAAGACCCTCCTCATGCCATCGAAACAAAAGACACTTTGGAGTGGGAAGTTTTTCAAGACTACTTCAGTGATGATGAACATTTATGTACTTCTGACCCATCTTTAGAAGAAACCATTACGGAGATCAACATTCATAAAGAAATCCATGAAAGAAGTAGTGTGTGTTATGACACTCCCATTTGTTCTCCACATGGCAGTGAATATTCAGAAATTTGGGTCCCTTGTGATATCTTTGAAACACATCTGTTTGAGGAAGATTATTATGAAGTTGAGGAGGATAGGCATAGCTTAAAAGATGACATAAGTGATGATGAGTCCATCATGGATGACATAGATATTGGAAATGATGAAGGAACCCTTTTTGAGAACCCTATCTATGCCATGTCTGAAGAAGTTAATGATGAACAAAATCCCCTTGGAAATTTTGTTAACAATCCCACTTATGAGCATGAGGATACATGTGGCCAGGAATATGGTAAAATTCATGAAAACTCTCCCATTTTCGGTAGGAGTATGGATTTTGAACAGTTGAGCATAGAGGAAGAAAAGGAAATTATTTCATATGAGAAGTCAGTTGAGTATCTATCTTGCCCATCGGAAACCCCTTGTATATTAGAGCAGTTCGAGGCATGCACTTTCATGGAAAATTATTTTCGGAAGAGCCTCTTGGAAGAATATGATAAGGTACCAGAAACGCCTTGTCATCCTGAATTTCATCACCCTATCCTGTTCTGGATAGAGTGTGCCTGCAGAAAGATTTCTTGCTATATTGGGGAGCATTTCAAATATTTATTACACACTTATGATTCTCCATCCAGCCCTCCCTTTCAGAAGATCCAAGCAGGTTTGCACTTTCTGATAAGCATGCCCTTGTCTTGGTTGGTAACCAAAGACAAGGTAAAAATTTGTTTTTTCATTAATCACATGCTTAAATGGTTACATTGGATTTCTGATTATACTTAACGTTTTCCTTTTTGTATTATATTAGAATAGGAAAAGATTTAATTTACCTTCTGCATTTCAGGTTTCCTAGAATTCATTTTCAAACAATAAGATATAGTTGGTGTTTCATTTTGGTTTTTTCATAACACATGTGCTACTGAAGGTTTTTTTCTGTCAAGTTGAGATGTTTTTACAGGTTATATATATAAACCAGAGATTCTGGTGTTCTCGTATCCTCTCCTTGCATAATTTCCAGATCGAGCACACGTCCCGCAGTTGGAGCCAGATGTTATCACCTATTTTGTACAAATAGTTGAACTTCCGATGAGCCGCCAGTTTATCAGAACATGATTCATGTTCATCATCAGCATTCAGAAGTTCAGAGGTCAATTTCAGGGCAATTTTGCCCCTTTTGTAATAACTGCATGTTCATACCCCCATGGGGAATTTGTAAAAGTTGGTCTAAACGGGGTCCTTTTATAAAAGACTCGGCTATCCGTAGGTTTAGCCATTTGGGGGATACTCTAGAGTGTTTTTTCCTTAGGAATTATGCGCTACTCATCAGTGGCGTATAATCCCCGAGTTTTTCACTCAAACCTCCAAAGCTGGAGTATTTCCCATGGTGGTCAAAACCTAAGGTGGTTATTAGAGTCTTGTGTCTAGGATTTTTTACGGGTTAGCCACATCGATTGAGTCGTATGAACATGCACTAGGTCCCCTAGGAGTTTTGTTTGATTCCGGCAAAAAATAATTTTTTCATAAAATTAGACCATTTTTTAATGGTTTAATTAAAAAATTTCAAAAAAATGATAAAAACCTCATCCGGAGGCGGAATTGGGCATGGGGAGGCTCGTTTTGACGCTCAGAGCATCCTCTTCACCTTGGCACCTTTATTCTTCAGTTTCCGGGAAGTTACGTCACCCCAGGAGCAGTTTTGGCTAAAAATGCATCATTTTGGCACTTAATTGCTAAAAATGGTGAAAATGCACTTTGACCAAAAAATTAAAATAAGTCAAAAAATCAAATTTTGAACTTTGGAAAAGGTGGGGCATGGTTTCATGAAGTGTACGACCCCACTCAAGTGATAAAGCATATGTAATAAAAAGTCAAAATTAAAAGATTGAAGTAAACTATAGCGTGGGTATCTCCTTCACGTACGGTTCTTCACGAGCATCCACGATTTGGTTGATGTGGCGGTGTTTTAATGGATTGGTGATATGGTATTAATTGTATGGTAGGCGCCTCCCTCAAATGGAGGCCACCTCACCATGCTCGGCTCCTTTCTAAACTCATATTACCATTACTACGATTCAAGTGAGATTTCCTTCATGCTCACGTCGATCTCCTTCAAACACGAGTTCTAGCCTTGTTGGAGTATGGTGGTTGGTTGTGATACATACCATGCTCCATCCATGCGAATTAGCACCTACCATTTGCCACTTGCCATCCCATTACCAACTCACATGGCTCACGTCAATCCATTATACTAGCTCGCGTGCCTCCACAAGCTCACGCTTTCCTTCTCCTCACGTCAAATTTCTTGGTAGGAGGTCGAGTTTGCCACATGGCAATAGTTATGTGGTATGGTGGAGTTGTTTGGTAAAGCTTGGCTCTCAAGCTAATGGTGATTGGGGTTTGAACTTGGAGATCCGATTCTTGTCAAGTGCCATTGGAGCCTCATCAAGCCAATTCGAATTTGGGGGTTGGGTAGATTGTTATGTTATATAAGGAAGCCATTTTGGCTCTCCACTCATGGATTTTTGTGTATCGAAGCTCTGATAAAATTGTAAACGCTTTTAATTGGAATAAAGTTGGGACTTTGGAGGTCAAAACCGTGGAGGCTTTTGATGTGCTTGCTTCACTTGATATTGAGGTGATATTGTTTTACATTTCATTTGAGGCTCTTAAGTTGTAGAACATGTTCATGAAGGCTAACAATCTAGCACAAGTAGCATGTATCTAGATCTTTTCACTTGAATGTTTTGTTTCAATTATATTATTCATGCTTAAGGTTATTGCAGGTATTTCTTCACTCCATAAACGAGACCAAAGGAGCTTTAACTTTTATGATTTGAGAAACAAAGAGAGCTAGATCTTCTCCATCAAACTTCTAAAATACAATTTTGGTTACTTGTTACTATAGGCTTCCTCTCTTCTAGCCTTCTACTTTGCTCCTTGAGTTTTTTTGTTTTGAATTTGCTAAGCCATTTCTAACCCCTCTAGCCTTGATCCAGGATTGTCCTTGTTTTTCAAGCCATAGATTAGTTTGCCATAAGGTTGAAGTTCCTTCAACCTTGGGGAATAACTTGGGATTTGTTCCCTTGTGCTCTCTTCAACACTCGTTGTCGGCGTATCACCGGTTAACCGGAGGATTTCCAAGGCGGTGTTTTACCATCCCAAGTGTTCCACTTGAAGCCCTTGCCCTAGATCTGCTTCCCCATAGTTTTGTCTTCATCCCCCCTTTTCGTCCCACTTCATTTTTTCCCTTTCTCCCTCTTGCATTCGTCCCTCTCAACATCTTTGCCCTTCGTCCTACCTTACCTTCCTCCTCTCGTCCCTCTCTTCTTCATCTCCTCCTTCCATTCTTTTCCTTCTTGGTTTTTTGCCTCTCTTCCTATCATCCATCCCCACTTGCCCTACAACATAAAACAACAACAAAAAACAAATAAGTGTTAGTGTTAGTAAGTGGTTAGTACAATTTTCATGCTTAGTTAGTTGTTAGTTATTTATTTAAAGTTAGTAGTTGACTAGTTGTTCTTCTTTTGAAAAGGTGATTGGTTAGACTTCTCTTATAAAAATCAAAATTTATGCATTGAAAGTTCAAGTTAGGCATATCAAGGGGTCATTTAGGGCTTGCATTTAGTCTTTTCCCTTTAAGTTTTGTAGTTCCATTTCAAAGTAGGAAAGTTGGCATATAGGATAGTGTAAAATTTTATGGTTGCATTCTCATTCCCACCATATTTTGGGGCATTTTAGCTTGCTGGTCCGTTTTACCATATTAAACATTTTAAGACAAAATCTCATGCTTTTTCATGTTTTAGTCCCACTTTGCAAACTTAGACTTTATTGTTCAAAGTTTGATTAGATTTCTAACGCTAATGGGTGCATGAGTTATTGGCTTATCCTTGTGGTAGGATTGTGGGAAGAGAAAGATCCCTTAAATCCAAAGATCAAATCGAAGAGAGAGGAGGAGATTAAGTATCATAAGACATTCCAAAATATTTCTTCTTATCCTTTGTAAAAGCCATCAAGGGCTTCGATCCATTAAATTTTTATAAGTTGTTTCTAAGGTAGTCATTAAAAGACCTTTCAAGGATTTTCCCTTGAGGCACTTGTAATTATCTAATAAAACTTTTAAGTGGAGGAGGCCTCCACTCTTTGGGTCTTCTTCCCCATTTGGGGAAGGGTGTTGGGTTTTTTGTTTGATTCTAGCTTAGATTTATATTTTCATGCTTTTAGTTTAAATTCTGTTTCAATTAAGTTATCTTGCTTCTCTTCCAATCCTTGACCAGAGAATAGCTAACTTTGGGATCGTATCCCAAAGGCCACATAGTCTTGTGGTAGCTTCTCGCTCCCCCATCAACTTCTTGTGGACATCCAGCTAGCTGGAAGGTTTCCAGGATTGGTGGCTTCTAGTGGTTGGTCTTGTTCGGAGATCAATCCCACCCAGTAGATTAAAATTTGTATGGTAGAACACTAGTTTGATTTTTATTTCACATTATTTGGCAAAGTAGTTATTGTTGAAGCATTAATTAATATCTTTCAAGTTATCAAGTAGTTTCATCTTTCTCAAAGTTATTTTATTGCTTTTCACAACACAACTGCTCTTGTTTGTTTAAAATAAACCAAAGTCTCTTGAACTTGGCCAAATCCAAGTCAAGAGCACCCTCTATCGGAGGGCATTTTTAGTCTTGCATCATCCCCTGCATTAGGCATTGTTAATTTAGCAAGTCTCTTGAACTGTGGTCATAAGACCGAGTCAAGAGCGCTCTCTGTCGGAGAGTTGAACAAGGCTTTCCAATAATAAAAATTTTCCACTCACACACCCTTTAATTAATTTATCTTGGTTTCTGTCCTACACCCGTATGCTCTGCCAACCTGAAAAGGTTGGGCTAGTACTCAGAAAGGTGGAAGACTTGTTAATTTACAAGTGAAAATCTAATTAAAACTTTCACCCCATAAACCAACGAACCGGCGTTGACATAAAGTATTTTAATCAGCTCTCAGGGGAGGCGCCGGACCGCCCAATCTGCGACACGGTGGCTGGTTAGCATTGCGCGCCTCGCCGTGATTCCAGACAGGCCCCGACAGGTCTCTTAAAGGGGTTGCTTAAAATTACTTTCCGGACACTCTTTGAATACCCTTGGTTTTAGCCCTAATAATCAAGACAATTAAAACTTTAAATTTACCAAGATAAGCTGCATAACGTTCTCACAAACTTTCAATTCAAGCACTTGTATCAAGTTTTCGCAATTCACATTCAATTCTTGACTCCATAAGGCACTGGTCCTTTATCTCATATTTTGCTTGTTTAAATATCTACATTGGAGTTATCTGTTATATTTCGCGAAAAGTGATTGACTTATTGCCCAAGTGTATCTTTCATCTTGTGTTTGCAACGTGGATTGCGTTATCTTGTCTTATATTTAATCTTTATAATTGTCTCTCATTTAAAAAAACTCCTAAAAAACACCCATCCGCATCACTACATCAAAAAACACATAAATACACAAAGAGCCTTAGACAACTCTTTTTTAGGGACTACCCCCCTTGGCTTCGTTAGGAGTTTTGCCTAAACGGAGGAGCTGGGATTCAGGTGACAGTACCTGGCTCATTGCTTGCCCCCAAGGCCACACCTCTCTCACTTGAAGTGAAGAGACAGCTTTCGAAAGATTTCCGCTGCTGGTGTGCAGTTTGGCGGACAACAATCCCCACTTGGTTTTTATTTGATCATCAGTCCCAAGGAGAATCAAATTGAATATGTAAGAGAAGTAAATGAGGAAGTTATGTTCTGTGAAAAAGAATTGAGTTACAAGCCTTATATTTTTCCTCCATCAATCTTAAGCAATAACTTGCATGAATTTTATGATCCTATCAATTCTTGGATGGAGGATGTTTGCATCAGTCAATCTTTTCCTTGGCATGATTTCATTTTGCACCATTCAAACCTTTATTCAATTTTTGAACAAACCTAGAAGATTGTATTATCAAATTCTCTGATCTTTAATCCAATCATGACTTGTTTCATTACCAGAAGTCAAAGAAGAATCACTAATATGTTTGATGAATGGTTACACTGGATTTATGATTTTACCTAGCATTTGTGCTAGCTGGTTAGATTATAGTAGGTAGGAACTGAATAAGCCTACTTGGGCAGTAGTTAGTTTTTTCAGCCATTGAGTCTGGCACCTTTTTGTTTGTCTTTTCCTAAGCTCATTTGTAAGCTCCTAGTTAATTGAGTACCTGTCATTTTCTTTTTCCTGCACAATAAATTTCAAACCTTGCAAGTTATGTTAGTGATTTAATCTACTTTCTGCATTTATATTTCTAACATAGAATAGATTTTATTTCAGTTGGTTTTTATATTTTTTCCCACACATGCGGCATGAGGTATTTTTAATGTTTGTGAATGCAGAAATAGGTGGCAAAAATTAAAAAAGCTGGAAGCAAAATGGTAGAGTGCTAGATTGTGGATTCCAGTAGCAGAGTTCGGGGACCAGAGATTCTGAGGTTCTCAAGCGCTCATTTCAGCAGAGCACTTGTCCCAGCCGGAGCCAAATGTTATCACATATATAGTAGCTGGGCTACCATACATTATTTTTCTGATTCCAGTACACTATTCAGCTAGTTCCCTTACATTGAGATGCTGAGATGAGCATCTATATTGGATCACTATCAAATTTTGGACAGCAGTTGTATTCCCCATGCCATGACTGAGTCTCAGGACACTCAGAGAGATGACCAATGTAGCCATTATACCATTTGTACAGAGCAGTTAGTAGTGCCCAGAGTTACAACAACAGTTTCAGAGGACAGATGATGGTTCAGATTGATGAGCATTCAGGTATATGACTCAGCAGGTATATCATTGTGTTATGGTTATATTGCTTTTATACTTATTCTTATAGCATGTCTTAGCACTTAGTGTCATGATCTGGCGATCATATAGATATGTGGACCTGATTGATCTTATTATATATACTATATTGTCCCTACTCAAACTTAGAAGTTCACTATTCATACTCATTGGTCTTACCCTCCTTAGGGAGAATAGAGGTGATCATTCCACCATACCTTGGCTTTTTAGTGTTGGCTCCATTATTCATTGTCTTCATCCATCCATTGCCTACCTTTTAGTTTATCACCCTGACTCACTACTTGACTAGTGACATGGAGGATCTTTTCCCTATTGTAGCCTCTGTATTGGATGAGCTTCCCTGTTTATTGTGTCTCGGCTCTGAGTTGGTGACAAAACTTACCTTTGGTGAGTTGGATTGTAGGCCTAAATCATTCTGGTCGGTTGTCCCGATGTTTGGCATTGGCTCGAACTCCCCCTAGTCACTTGAGACGTTGTTGGCTAAAACTGAAAGCTCATGTACTACTTATGGAAACTGATAAATTCCCCATGGAAACTAAAAAGGGCAAGAGCGATGAACTGCTGAAAAATACTCCTCGAAGAGTATAAAAAAGGTCCAAAAAAGCAATGATTCTTAAAAGCTATATCTAAACAATTGTTGACCTTATATATGTATAAAAAACATGCCCTGGATGCAAGCTGCAACTAGTTGTGCTTATCAGCACACTTGAGATCTGAAGGGTTATGTAGGCCAAAAAGGCCGTGAAATGAAATTGAATGATCCTAATGAACCTGGATCAACTTGATGTAGACATGATGCCTAAGTTGAATAAGCACTCTCTAAACAACTTATCCATTTGTGAGACACCGCCATTCCTTGTGTTGTTGCTCATTCAGTATATACTATGGTGTGTATTCCCTTTCCCTTTGCCAAAGTGTCACAAAGTTAAGTTAGTCAAGTCATCCCTTAGCCTAGCCAGTTATTTTAGCCTTCACCCTCCACTAGCAAATTGATCACAGCTATGAAGTGAGTATGATCTTGAAAGTCTAATCTGAGTAATAGTAATAATTAATGACATTATATATTTGGATTTAGATCGCCAGTAATGATTACTTTGTGTTATAATTGTTATTTGAATAAGTTGTAAAGCATGCATTAACCTTTGACACTTTGCAACAGCTTCTGATGATGATCTGAGTTATATTTGGTCATGTTGACTTGGTCAAACCTAGTTTGACCAAGGTCAACCATAGGACATGAGATGGTTGGACCTTGTGATGATATGGATAGATGATATATGGTCTATATACATATACATGATGATTCTATGCAGCAGCTACAGGGTTATGATGATGATTCATAGTTTACAGCAGTATTTGATCATTTACAGATTATTATTATTTGACCTGTTCCGGTATATTGGATATATATTTTGATCATGCAGAGATTCATATGGTGTATGAGTACACATCTTGGATAGATTTGGACCTTCTGAGTCCAATGAGATAGTCTGTTTTCAGTTCCAGGCACTTACAGTGATGATTGAGCCTCAATAGGCTGTCCCAGTGCATTTTTGGTCTGTCGGAGACCTTGTCAGAGCAGATGTGATTTTTATCGAGTTGACCTAGGGCGCTGTGCTTGGAGGGGGTGGTCCAGCCACTTGTTTTTACCATATTACCCCCCTCCCGGACACACTGGTGCCCTCACCTTGACAGTGCAGGCACTCCATGAGGCAGTTTGGGGTAGTTTCACGCTTCCCAAGGCATTTCAGGATTGGTAGAAATGGCTATTGAGAATTCGATTTGGGCTACTGAGGCAATTTCTTGGCATGGGATGATCGGTGATGATGGATTGATGTCTTCCACACCCCCTCCAGCAGTTTCAGTTTCATCGGGGCCCGCATCCATCACTTATGGCACTTTCTGATGATTTCTGAGGTCTTTTGAGGCCTACAATTTGACCATAGAGGCACGATTTGGTATATTGATGACTATTTTATTATTATTGTGCTATGGGGATTGACCAAGGGTGGCTAAAATTACCCCTTGGACCCACCATAAACTTCTTATTATTTTTTGTCATCATGATATGGTGGGATTCCCCTCTTCTAGGGTGATTTTGTCCACTTATGTTATATTTGATTAATGATCCATGTATTTTATTGTTGAGCTCATCTCAACTATTGATTAGACATTTGTATCTTTTAATCTTAGCCACTCGTTCAAAAAGTGGTTAGGATTTTGATGCCTCTCCTTCCTATTTAAAGGAGAGAGCTTCTCATTGTAAGGGACTTGTGGCTCTGGATCATTGGAATAAAAAATTATTATTGCATCTATCTCCAGTGTTGTGGTGAATGTTTTTGGTGTTCGTTCGTTGGTTCTTCCTTTGCACTGAGTTATTGGAGATCTTGTTTTGCCATATCTTTTGTACCACGTTTTTGCATCTACAGGTGGAGGCCGATTTGCTTTGAGGAGGAAGTATTGGTAGGGGAAGACTCTCCCTACTTCTTCTTTGGATGTCTTCGTTGGTAACAAGGAGTATTACTGTCCCAGGACCTTCTATTCTATGTTATCATTGCATTTTACTTGTATTTCCTCCATACTTGACCTGTCTGATTGAAATCGATTTTCCTTGGATTGACAGGTAGAGGAGGGCGCACTTGTGGGCTAGGGCATCAAGTTGGCAAGCAAAATCAACAATCTCTCATTTGATCTCTGCGGGAATCTTCCTCAACATCAAAGCATCTCTCTTCATCACTCAGGTATGATCTCAAGGTAAGTTCTATCTCCATGATCTATCCACTTGTCTAAAACATTTAAACCCTAATTAATCAAAACTCCCATTTTTACATTTTTTCAGATCTACTGAGATCTAGTGGGGTGTTGGGTATAATTTTGAAAACCCACCTCTATAGTATCCAAGGCATCCCGGATCTATAGTTTGGTGAGGATTGGCCTCCATTTGACCCTCTTCCCAAGGCACTTAGCCTCTCCAAGCAAGGGTGCACCTCTTGGTTTGGGTGGGTTAACCTAGATCCAGTACGTGGGTAGTTGAGATTCCACTTGATTTGTGATCTACACATCCAATAACCTACCCCCAGATTGTCACTTTTCTGATTTCTACCTTCTGGGCCCTATTCCACATTTTAAGGGATTTAATCCCCATTTTGGACCACTTGGTATCTTTAAACTCAGATCTAGTAAGATCTAGCCATCGAATTGGTTTGAAATTGTAGATCCATACTCTCACTTGCTTAAACTACTTGGATATAAAGTTTGGATGCCATTGGACTTGTCTTGATTCATTTATCCCATTTTTTAGCCTCCTTGGGTAAAGTCGCACCACCTCGGAGAAGTGAGTTGGTCCACTTCTAGGACGTGGGTATTTGAGATTTCAGTGGATTTGGAACGGGCATAATTCAAAACCTAGGTCTAGTATGTCACTTTGTCAAATCTTGCCTTGGGGATAGCATTCCTTGTTTTAAGGGATTGTGGTCCACTTAGGTGAAACCTAGATCTAGACCTATTCATCCGTCAAGACTTTAATTGCCCACTTGTCTCATATAATAGGAGTTATCAATCACAAGTTAACTACACTTTGACTCCATTATCCCAATTCCCAAGGCACTGATCTCTCTCCAAGTCAATTCGACTTTCCTAGATTGTTGGATTAACTTGTGGTTTGATCCTTGTTTGGTGGACTAAACCCTTTGATGTCATCATATATCATGATCAAGCTTGTCACTTGTACTAGTTAGCCCCAATCCAACCCCCTAACTACCTTGCATTGGACACGGTTCCCAAGGCAGTGGATTTTCTCACATTGAACTAGTACTTCAATCCTGGATCCCATTTCAAATACTATAAGTCACTCTCACATCAATAATGAACCAAAGCTATACTCATTGAACCCCTTACTTATATTGTGACTTCATCCTTAGGTCTAGGATAAACCATACACCTTACTTCACTTAGTATTAACCTGATTTGGTGTATTGGTTTTGATCTCTCCTATCGGGAGTAGATCGGGTCTCCCCCTTTGTTGTCTAGGCTAGATAACATAAAGTGAAGGTTGCCTCGACCGGCGTGACAACCATCTATTGGAGGTCGAGGTGATCGTGGTTGCACCTTTTGAGTTGCCCTTCCCTATTGCCATCCATGAGTGGATACATCCATAGGGGTAATTACAGTTTAGGTGATAACAGGACCACTGTGCTCTTCAATAGAGAGTGCTCTTGACCTGATTTTCAGCGAGGTTCAAGAGATTTTAGATTTCTTTTATTAAACAGTTAAAATGTGAAAAGTGAAAGGCAAAACTTGAAAAAAAAGATATAAATCACCAAGCTTATGCGTCACTTTCTGATCAACCTCCATTAATCGGCAATGTCTTTAAGTGGAGGTGAGAGCATACTTCGTGGCGATGAAACCGGATTTATTTCTAAAACTACTTGCAAAAATTAAATGATTCAAAACTTATAAAGAAATACAAAAGTATACACCTTGCACTAACAAAGTGAGTGTGGAAACTTTGTGGGGTTAGAAAAAATCAATCTCACAAATTATGACAAAAATGCAAATTCCCCCAGGGGGGATGGGGTGTGGGCGCTGAGTATCCCACTGGTCTCGTTTAATATTTTTATAAATAAATGCTTCTTAGTCCATTAATCTTGGATCTAATAGCTTACAATGATGTACAAAAATGTTACAATGAAATGCGTGTCCACCGTATTGTTTTATGCACTTTTTGGTGGTCTTGGTCACTCCAAATCTTCACTTTTAAAGCGCAGACCTGCTAAATCCAGCGAGCTAAAAGTGTTAGGAAATGATGGGACAAATGAAACAAAAATAAAAAAAATTTAAAAAAAATTGTACATAGAAAAATTGGAAAAATTACTAAGTGTTAGTACAATTTTCTAGCTTAGATCTAATGAATGCTAAAACTCTTTTGCAATACTTAGATCTAACTAATTACCAATGCTTTAAGAATGATAGATCTAGAAGATAAACAAAAGACAATGGATCTACTTCTTAAGCAAAGCAAAAGTTGAAAGAAAGAGAGAGATTTTTGTTTGAAGAGATAGATGACACCCTTCAAGCCCAAGCTTGATCCTTTGCTTTGGCTTTGGAAGATCCCTGAAAAACAAGTATTAGCTTCAAAAAATATGTGCCTCAGAGATGGGAAGAAACAACCGAGCTCTAATCCCCCTTCAAGCTTGTGATCTACACAACTAAGAAAAGAAACTTGTACAAAGAGAGTTAGATCTAGTGTGTTTGAAGAAGAAAAATAGAAAGAGCCTAAATACAACCTAGTATAGTTGGCTACTCCCTAATATTTCAAAATCAAAACAACAAGTGAGCAAATCAACAACTGTGAATGCTTACTCTAAGAACTACTAAGCTAGATCTACCAATAGAATGAACAAAAAAATGCTTAATTGACAAGATATCACCTCATGAAAGAACAAGGATCACAATAGCACAACCATGGACCTCCAAAGTCTTTACTTGCATTAATCAAATATGTCAATAGTACAATGAGCAAAGGTTCTATGCGTCCATGAGAAAGATGGAGCATAGACCTTGCTTTTATAGAGTTTGAGAGAAGGAATTCGAATCTCCAAGAGAAGGCGAATTGGTGGAGGAGAGGTGACATGTGTGAGATCCAAAATCTTGATTGGAGTGGTAGATTGAGTTCCATTTAATGGGAGATGTGCCACCTAAGGGAGGCGCCTTCTTCTCAACATTGGGATCTTCTCCATGCAACAAGATTATGCCACATAGCAATTCGCCCAAGAGGAAGAGGAGGGTGCATTTCCCAAGGAGGGCCACCTCATATCAATCATATCCTTGATTGATAGCTCCAAAATTTGGTTGGTAGTTGTTTTAAATGCCCATGCCAACTCACTTGGGCCAACTCACCCAACGAAATCCGCTGAAATAGGAGTTTGGATTTTCTCCATTTTTATTATTCTTGAATTAAATAATTCATTTTTAATATTTTGGAGAGAAATTTATTTAAGTGAATACTATTCACTCAATACTTAGGAAAAGTGGATTTAGGGGTTTTATGGGTGCTCTGGGTTAGAAAACGAGCACCCCCATGCCAAATTTCACCTCTTAACCACACTTTTATCACTTTTTGGGTTTTTTAATTAAATTATTAAAAAAACTCATAAACTGAGAAAAAATATTTTTCTCAGAATGACTCAAAAATCTTAGGGGACCTAGTGCATGTCCATATGATGCATTATTGATGGCTAGCATGTTTAAAAAACTCATACACATAGGCTTTAATAATCTCCCTAGATTCGACCACCATGGTGAATACTCCAACTTTGGAGGTATGAGTGAAAAACTCAGGGACTATACACGGCTGAAGCGCAATGTATAATTCCTAAGGAAAAAACACTCTAGAGTATCCCCTTGATTGCAAACCTAAGGTAGACCAAGCCTCTTTACAAAAGAACTCATGCTAGACCAACTTATTACAATTCCCCCGTAGGGGTCTAGACATGCAAATTATTACAATGGGCAAAATATTTGCTTGATGAACACTGAACTCTGGCAAATGAACAATGATATTGTTCAAGTCTTCTGTGGTTCACAAGTTGTCCACCATGGTGCAACTTCAGTGGACAACAATATGTACAATTGCAAAACTCAAAAATTTAGGTTAGATGAGTAGATGAACAACCTAGGGTTTGCATGAATGAAATTCACCTAACCCTATAGCATCAATGAGGATGGCCCTCTTTTTGAGATGGTGCTTGCCAAGTTTGGAAAGCTAGGGCTTCTTCAACAACTACAAGGGTTGGTTGAGGATGCTCTAGCTAAGACAAACTTTGGAGACCTAAAACTCAAGTTGACAATGCTAGGGTAACTAAAGGCTAGAAAATGACTTATGCTAGGGCTAAATGCAACTCCAATGGCTATCATTCAACCTTAGACAAGCATACATCCAACATTTAACAAAAAGACATCAAGAGAAAGACTTAGATACCTTCTTGTGCATGTGTCAAGCAAACAACTCTTAGCATCCCCTTAGCAAAGAAACAAGAGCAAAGAATTCAAAGATTTGTCCCCAAATTAGCAAGCATGATCATCCTCAAGAGGTGCGCATCACTCAAAGAGCCCTAGTGAGGGCAAAAATCAGAAATCAAAGTGTAATCCCATAAAGTTGATGTGTAAAAATGAAGTGAGGAAAAGTTATTTATACTTTTCACACTCACTTTTACAAAAATAATTAAAATCCAGGCCAACATGCCTTTTTAAAATGTCAATTTGAAATTAGAAATGTGAACTTAAAATTAAAACAAAAATAATATAAAATAATCAAAGTAGTGGGTAAATTGGGGTGTTTTCCCCAGATTTGACCCCTACTTGAGCAAAAAGGCTAAAAATGAGCAAATCGGTTCGTTTTGAAGGCCAGAATGCGGAGGGGGTGGTCGTCATGCCCCAACTAACCCCAACATAAGTGAATATCCCTCAACGCCCCCCCCGCTTATCAAGCATGACAGTCTGCCAAGAAGGATGACGTCATCATCTGAAGGAGGGCCCAGAGAGAGGGCGCTAGTGAACTGGAGGGCTAGGAGGGTGCTGGAGTTGACCTGGAGGAGAAAGAAATGCCTCAGTATTGAAATATTTGTCACTGGAGTGCTAAATCAGGGTTGGGGTCATGTGACCTAGTGATCCAGCCCTGGAAGCCCCGAACACCAACCTTAAGGTTTCAAGCCTGATATCACATCCATGTTAGCTGGAGCTACCATGCTGCAGATTGTGTGGTCAGGGACCATACTACATTTTTTTTTCCAGATCAGAGATCAGATGCCTTCATAGGGGGCATGCATTACATTCAGATTGCCCCGAGCAGAGATATCAGAGGGGACATATGGTTTTTGGATTGGTTCAGACATGTTATACATCGTTTCCTACAGAGTCACCCTTCCTTGCCAGACTTTGCATGATCCCATTTGAGATAGTTACTTAGCTATATTGTGATGAGAGCACTACAGAGTATTGCTGGTTTGCCACTTATTGCCCAGATTCAGTAGAGATCCAGTTCAGAGACAGCTTCAGCAGCAAGTATATGGTATGGCAGGTATAGCACTTTATGGTTTATTGCACATGTTATTGTTTAGACTTGTTTATTTATGCTAGTACACGGACCTGACGTATGATGTTGATTATGGTGATCTTGTTGTTTATTATGCTATGTACAGCCCTTGGTGATGTCAGTCCACCTCATTTAGGAGGCTCATGTATATGCACACTGGTTCTCATCCTCGTTACTAGTACAGACTTGGTCACTTCGTCCTCCTAGGCAGCTAACTTTGGATCCACCTGTCACTTCCTTCCATCCATCCGACTCATTCATGTTGATTTATCCCGACTTGGACCTTGATTTGTGACCTTGAGGATCCCTTTCCCCATTGACCTCTGAGTATGCCATGATTCCTTGTCTTTTGTGCCTCGGCTCTTTAGTGTGTGAGATGCATTCTCAAACCTGGGATTTGCTCCTGTCAGTTGCCCCCGATGTTGCAATGCAGTATAGGATTGTGTAGACTCACCGGGTGTTCCCCATTGGTCATCGAAGCTTGTTCACTTGCCCCCCATTACTCTGCAGTATGAGCACCTTCATTATATCTTCTGAGATATGTATGTAGCCCAAAAGGGCCATGAAATGAAGAAATGTAAAAGAAGCCAAAAAGGCTATATAAATGTAAAATCAAGCCAAAAAGGCTAAGTATGAAAGTCAATGTAAAAGTCCAAGCAATGTGTTTTTGAACACACATGGACACAGGTCAGCCATATGTATCAACGTTGTAATGGTTATTTCCTCACCTAGTCCCGCGGGGCAAGGAGGTGAGATGGAGTAAGGGACAGCTAATTCTAAGTGTCCCCTAGAGTCTCAAGTTATGGTTTGGCGGACACCCAGTCATGGCGGCTCTAGAAAATATCCTCACAGAGTCTTCTTAAGGCATGGATGTGAGTTGCAAGGTTCATGTTAGATGATCAGTGGTGGTTTTCCTGCACTATACCCATTTGTGAGGCATCGCCCTTCCCTGTATATTATCATGGTATGCTTCTGTTAGTGGGTCTTGCTCTCCCTGTTTACTCGAGGGGTCACATGGTCTTGGTCCTCGTCTTCCCTTATCCTTCACCTCGTTTATCCACCTCACCCAAAGTTAGCTAAGTGGTCAAGTCTGTAAGTTGTGCATAGCATTGAGTCTTTGTTAGAGATGGTGGGCCCACCTCACCCAGGGCTTGTACTTATTGAGATATTTATGTTTTGATCACCATAGTGGCATTATATTGTTTTAAGTAATGTACTAACGTAAATAAGGAAGCCTTGATGCTTCATGTTGCTTACAGGTTTTTAGCCATTGCCATTTTGACCAGATTTGACTTGGTCAAACCAAGTTGACTAGGCCAAAAATGGGCCCGAAAAACTGTTGCGATCAAGATTTCAATTTTGGTCATTTATTATCTATTGGGGTCCCATATGAGCCTCCAAGTGTCAGAATTCCAAAATATTGAGGCGTTGATGAGATTTTTAATTATTATGGGTCACCAGTGACCTGTTTTAATTAAAAATCATGGATTTTGGGCAAACAATGCCTAATTGATGGATCGAGGTCGTTCTAGTGACCATATCTACCATATTTGGGGTCTACGATCGCATTGCAGCAGACAGTTCGTCAATCCGGGCATTATAAGTGGGTCAAAAGCCCAAATTACATCTTCAGCAATAAATTAAATGGAAAATCAAATATGGCAAATGTAACTATTGAAAAATGGCGAATGCAATGGTTGGCTAATACAAGGGTGACTTCTAAGGTATTTCTACTATTTTTTGACATTATATTTTGTGTTGTGGGGCCCTCACTTGCCTAGCTCACCATGAGGGGCGAATTTGCCCATGGGGGCGTTTTTCCACTTAGCAAAAATCATATTTTTGATGTTATATTGTATTGGGATCATAGTATAGTGGCATGGGGGGCTAAAACAACCCATAGGCACCCCACAAGCACCATTGTATTGGTTTTATGGACCCCACGAGTTGGCCCCATCTCCACTTGAGCGTTTTTTAGGGTAATTGGCCCCCCCTCTAGAGTTCATCCCATCCATCGATTTGGGCATTGAGAGACTAAATCTCAGCCCTTGGTTTTGGAGGGAGTAGGGTTTGAGAATGGCCTTTCTCTATAAGAGAAGACACTCACCCATTTTGTACTTCTTCTTGGCACATTGTACACTTGAGATTGATTGATATAGAGCCATTTTTCACCCGAGTTCTTGAGAGTTTATGTATGGATGTGGATTGTTTGACTGATATCTAGTTTCCTTAGCCTTGTTGAGTGGTTATTGTGGTGTTTCCATTCTTTCCTTAGCCAAAACGAATTGCAGGTGAAGAAGACAGCTAGAGAAGGGCGCAATTTTTGGAGTGGGAGCTCCACACTTGCTCATTTTCTCCAGAGCATTAACAAAGGGAGTTGTCATGGCTTAATGCTTTTCAATTCCTTCATTTTCAGTCATTTACTTGCTGGTTTACTTAACTATTTGCTGCATATACTGATTTCATCTTATTTGTGGCAGGTGGCTAGGGCGCAGTTAGCCAGTTGGAAGCTCAAACGCCAAAGGGGACACGCTGCTGCTCAACAACTGAATTTGGGGGCTAGTCTTCGATCAATCTCATCCATCCATTCATTCCCAGGTATGTTCTTCCTGCTGATCTCATAGATTTCAATTTCACTGTGTGTGTTAAGCTGGAAATTTACATAAAAAACCATAAAAATTAAAATATTAAAATTTCACCGTTAGAATTTGTTTTCCTTCTAAACTCGCTTATGAAACACTGTTAAAAGATCTCATATCCAAAGTTTCATTGTTTTCCGACTCCATTTACCCATAGAACTAGGCACTGGTATTTCACTGATTTCGCCCTCCTTGGGTAAACTGGCCAAACACGTTGTTGGGTAATTTTATGGCTTCTGGGTAGTTTAGATTTGGTTTAAAACATCATTTTACCTGAAGTAATCAAGCTACCGTTGGTTGGGAGTGTGTTTAAACGTCAATTAATCTCTGCCCTAAGTCCACTAATCCACTATTTCAACTCCATTCCTTGGGCAATTCACTTCATCATTTCACTTCCAATTCACTGTGCATCCTTAGACTATTTCAGCCACACAATCACTTATCTAATCTCTCTATCTCATCACGTTTGATTGCTGGTCACTTTCTATATCACTCTCATTCTACCATCTGTGTCCATTTGTTGGCTGAAATCAGACTTAGGATCTAATCAACACTCATCTCTTGTTTTATTTTCTTTATCTTTCTGGTATTTGGGTGTATTTTTGTCTCTCAACCATCACCGGTTGAGCGGGGTCTCCCCCCTGACTTGGCTACGTGCCTCGTCTGAAGTGACAATAGCCTTGTCCGGTGTGACATCCGTTTCTTGAACGGAGGACTTGGCTATTGCTGGTTACACCTTCTTAGCTGCTCACCCTCTACCATCTCAGACGAGACATCTTTCATTAGCAGCTAGAGATAGTGTGATAACAAAGCCCTTTCATGAGGCAGTCAGCGATGCCACTAAGCCATAGTACTTCCAAGGGAGAAACCATAGGGTTTGGCCATAGCCCCTACTCATTAAAAGGTGGCTAAACACCCCTCCCGGCGAGAGAAAATGATCTCTCTCCCTGGGGCACTTTTGCAAGTGCGCTGGTACTAGTACCATCGTAACAGGCATACATGTGGAGCAACCTAGAAAATTGTGCCAATAAAGTTACTATGCCTCCAAATATGTGCCAAAGATGCCAAAAAAGGGGAGCACACTACTCCTTCAAGCAATCAACCACTCAAAGCATGGCACATCAATATCAAACAATATCCACTAGGGTGTTGATATCACACAACTTGTAGTTATCCCAAAAGGTGATCTTATCTAGGATGGTAGAGGTGTTGGACAACTAAAGAGGTGACCTAAGAGAGTCGCGATTCCCAAGGATAAATGATTGTCACTCTAATCGAGGCACTCTTCACTTTAGATCAAGCAAATGCAAGACCAAGGGGGAGACCCTAGCTAACCAATAGAGGCTAGCGAAGCTACTCTAGACCTTCTAGTGAAATGTGAAGTTATAAAGAGAGAGAGATCAAGAGTAAGTGGATCTAGATCTAGGGAATATAAGTGACAAATGAAGTTAGGGCTTGGTTGAGGAGGCTTATAAAAGGGATAAATGCTCAACCATGAAATGAAAATGTCACTTATGAGATTAAAGGAGTAGATCTAGATAGATCTAATGCCAATCAAAAAGACCCAAGTGGGGCCCACCCTTAAAATAAGGAAAATGAGTGAAATGGGGCCCACAAAGTGAAATTAAAGTGTAAATGGCACTAGGAGGGTGGCTAAGTGACAGATCTGAAGTTTGAAAGGAAAAATAGCAACACCCAGATGATAGATCTGGAAAAAGACTAAGAACCCACAAGTGTGTTCTCCCTTAGAGATGGCCAAGGTGATTTTATTAAAAAAAGCGCCAAGGTGGCCTGCTAGGACTTTTGATCTTCTGATTATGAACAAGTAGACTTGTTCTATCTTCATAGGCTCACTTGAAATCACCTAAGTGAAACTTAGCTGATAACAGGTGCAAGGGGAACTCAACGGGGAGGCCAATGTCACCACACCAACCTCTTCTCACTTGTGGTTGGCTCTTCTCCAACCCCAGGGGGGCTTCCCTAAGATAGGATTACTAGAACTATAAACAATGAAGTACAAGGTGATGTGAAGAGTAGCTCTAGCAAAATGTTTTCCTTTTGTAGTCTAGGAAATAAAAGAGGCAATGGGAGAATGAAAAAGATCACTCCAAGAACTAGTGCCAATCCAATCAAGGGAAAATGGTGTCAAAGAATCATCAACTAAGAGGGCCTTGCTTAGTATGTCATTGAGAGAGTAGAATTGCATGAGCTAACCCAAACCCTACTTGGTGAAGTTGAAGGTGAACTATGTTCCAAGGGAAGGAGTTGAATGAAGGATCCCCTTCCTTTCAAGCTCTTAGGGTTGCACTCTATAAATAAAGGCTTAATGTTGCACAATCTAAATGAAGGTAAAGATACAACACATAACTCCCATATAAAGAAACATGCAAAGTGTGAAATTTTATGTTTAAACCCTTGATTTACAACTTCTTTAATGTTTTCTTCAGTTACAACTTAGCAAATAACTATATTGTAGAACTGAACATAACCATATAAATGCATAGTAGAAACAAATAGCATCCACACAAGATACATAAGGATTTACCCTGGAAACTCCATTCCTTTGGGGAAAACCAACAAATGTTTTGTTAGATTATGGTAACTTCGGGATGTCCTCCATGACTCAGATGCCTTGCATGGAGGGACATTAGTACCATAGGCATCAGGATGGAGTAGAGAGTGAGATGCACTCTACTCAGTGGCATGAGCCCAGCAGGGGCTGCATGCGGAGCTTCAGGGGAGATTGACCTTTGCATGCATGAGTATTGCATGACCTGCTAGCATTCAGTGACTGCATGCAAAAGTGACCTTTTGCATGCATGCATGCAAAAGTGACTTTTTGCATGCACCGGGAATTAGGGTTTTGGCAAACCTAATTCATCGATGAGATTACTTATAGAGCATGCAAAAGTGACTTTTTGCATGCACTAGGAATTAGGGTTTTGGCAAACCTAATTCATCGATGAGATTACTTATAGAGGTAGGGGGTCCCCAGATGGGGTTACTCAGTTGTATCATAAGAGAGAGATGCTGCCAGAGTGAGGGGGACGAATCTGTCCATGTGGGGCGACTTTCTGAGATAGGGAGGAGTTGCTGCAGGAGCTAGGAAGGTCAGATCTGAGCTAGATCAGTGACCTTCAGTTCCAGAGAGACCAGATCTCCATTACCGTGAGTTGAGAGAGCTCCACAGTGTGATTACTGATTAGATTGGAGGAGGACGTTTTTCCTGAGGAGGAGAAGCTCGTTGTGAGCTGGATTGACCAAGTTGGAGTCCGAGACTTTCAGGATAGCCTTGCCTCGAGATTTGAGGAAGGTTAGAGATGATCGGAGCTCAGATCCATTGAGATCCGGAGCAGTACGAGCATTTGACATCCAGACGAGGAGGGCGCACTTGTGCATGCAGAGAGGGTCGATTTCATCAGTGGGCAGTCTTTAGAGTGAGTAGATCAGAGCAAAGAGATCTAGAGAGGGTAGATCTATCAGAGGCACCGTCAGAGCACTCAGATCCAGTTTGACAGTTAGGGCATACTTCGTCAGTGCATGCATCTGTTGGCTGCATGCAAGTTAGAGGTTGTCCTGTTCAGAGAGGGATTGAGTTACCGGCTGAGGTAATTCTGTATTGTACTGTCTTTTATACTTCTATATGCTCTGGGCTCGAGAGAGAAGATAGCCCCCTAGTTAGCTGGTTTTTCCCGAAAGGGTTCCAGGGTACATCTATTGTCTATTGTTGGTGATTGATTTTATATGTTGTTGGTAGATGCAGATCTAGTGGTTGAGTCTATGCTTTTATGAGTATGTACTGACATTAAGATTCATACTACTTGAGGTCTCAGATTGATCCAGAGGGAGTAGTGATCTCTGGATCTAATATATTTACATGTTTGTCTTCTTATTGCGGAATTTGTTTACAACAACACTATAGCAATCCTCCAGATAAACCCTCTGGATCTGGACCAAAAATCCTCGAAAATACCTTTAGCCACAGCCTATGGATTTATGAGACCAAACCACACTGAAGATGCCCCAAATCCTCTCTGCAAACTAGATAGAAAAACTCTAGATCCACCTTGGATCCAATAGACAATAGAGAAGTAACTCTCCCATGGAAAAGCTGTGATCTCAAACTTCTGCTCACTGCAAGAGGAAACCCGTTTCTTGCAACTGTGATAATGAACTCATACTCTAAAGCTTCTTTTATAATCTCACATTCATGCACATACCATGGACCCAATACCATGGGACCTCCAATACCATGGACCCTCTAATACCATTTACATGAGGTGTTATAAATCCACCTTTACAATAGATCTCTAGGAATCAAATCAACTCCTTCTATGTTGCTAGACACCCCCAACATAGAAGTACCTGCGGAGCTACAAAAACTAACAAAGAAAGGATGAAATGGAGATTAACTTAAAACCCCTTTCTCAAACGAGGTAGTAATGCCCTTTCAATTGCCCAAGCAAAAGCATATAAATGACAATGTAAACACTCAATACATCTTACAACCATGAAACTTGAAGCATGATCAAAGCACCACACATGAACAAGAGGGGAGCCCTTACAACAAGATTTGTTCCAAGAAAAAATGCATCAATTAAACTCAAGAGTGAGAGAGCTCCAAAAATCAAACTATGTTTTACAGTGAACAACTCCCTCTTCTTATAGCAATACAAAGTAGCAGCTATATTCTCATGGAGAATGCGCCCTAGCCAAGTGTAGAAGAGAGAGAGATCACATGTCATGTGTCAAACCTCACATGCATGAATCAGATGTGCCCAACTTGGAGAGGGCACAAGTGTAAAAGTAGGTGCACGATTCAAGGGATCATGTCATTTAGACAAATGCACCCATCTTAAATGGAAGGATTCATATCTTGGGAAGTGCACCCTCTTTTAGTCAACGGATCATGTCACCTTGGGGAGTACGTGCACCCTTTATTTGGGGATTCATATCATCAGAAGTGGAGCACCCACCTTTATTTAGGGAGTCATGTCTTGGGAAGTGTGCCCACATTCTATTTAGGGATTTTGCTTGCCAAATAAATCCAAGTGAAGTGCACCCACCATTTTTTAAGGAGGGGTGCTCCACTTTATACATCATATGTTTATTACAAATAAAAACCTTATTTTATGCCACATCAAAGGATTACATGATTTCCATGGCATTATTTATCAACATGACTTTGATGAAAGTGCTGAAATGTGAAAAATATGTCCAAATAAATTTGCTCCAATGGATGTCATATGCAATTGATCATGTTGTGTCGAGATTCGGAATTTGAATGAAATCATCACAGTCATCTTCTTTGAAAAGATCGCAACTGGATTACCCTCATACAATACGAGGTGTAACACTTCTTTCCAATAAAACTAGACACACTTGATTTGGAGCTTCCTAGCTTTAGATATAACCAATTCACTGAGAACACTTGTTTAAGATTAGTTTCAAGACTAGTAAAATACCCTAACTTCCACAGCCTATGACTCCAAAAGTATAGCAAGCTTGAATCTGAAATTTTGACCCAATGTACTTTGTTATGCCTGCTATGGACCCTAACAATTTTGCTCACTGAAAAATAAACCAAAAAAATGTTATAGCGAAATTGGTAAGATGACTTGTTTAAAGGAGTTAACCCAAGGATCATTCACTCTGATACCAAAGATTATGTAACAAATACCCCAAATAGCATAAAAATAGAAAGAATAAGCAAGTTCACTCCTTCAAAATGTTAGTGAGTCAATGAATAAGAAGCCTCTTCATGGGGCATCTTCCTTTACAATATATCACATGCACATGACAAGATACCTATTCCAATGAATCTCCTTTATCATAAATAGGAGATAATGATAGCATGATGTATCCTACAATCTAGACGGACCTAACTATCATTAATACACTAATAATGAATGAGAGTCGAGGGTTAAGGCCCTAATAGGCTCTCTCCGTACTCTATTAGACATAAGAGGCAAGGGAGGCCAACAATATAAAGTGGACCTTGTCCACTACAAGCAACCTAATTCTACACAAGTAGTCTCACATGTGGAGTGTTCCCTCTACAAGTGACACATGTAAAGATTCAATGTGAAGACATCCAACAAGGAAGGTTCCAAGGCATGAGCACTCCATGAGATGTGTCCAACAATTCACCTCCTCAAGCCTCCAAAGATTCAATGCTCCTCCTAATTCATGTACTCCTCTAGGCTCACCCTACCTGCATGAGCACTCCCTTAATCCAAGCATCCTCATGTCAAGCACAAGTCTCTATGTAAGCAACCGACTGTCTCATGCCATCTAGGGCTCAATGTCCTCCTCTAGGATGTCCAATGCTCCTCCAAGGCAAGTTGTCCTCCTAAGCAAGAAACCAACTTCCATGTGTGTGTTGCATCAAGAAGTGACCAAACTGTCTAGGTATCCATCTCTCTAAGGAATAATGCCACATAAGCATCCATACAAGGTCAAGCATTCAATGAGCAAGACACCTCCCATATGTCTGTCCATCATGGCACAACCAAGGACATCCATACACCATGCACCCCCAAGCATGGTATGAACACTTTTGGAGTAACCCTGAAAGTTAGCAAATATTATCCATGCCTGCAAGTTTGTAGAGGAGTTCAATGGTGGGTAATTCATAAATACCATCATGGATGGTGTCAAGTTTCAACTGTGAGGCTTTGCAGGAGCCAGTAAATTAATAAGAAAAGGAGGGAATTGACAATCGGCCAATCAATTAAACTTTCGAATGAAAAGCCTAGTAGAGTAGTTAACTGCCAGTCAAAGAAAGAATCAAAGTTAATTAGGGATGCTGTAGAGGTAATGGACCTAGCCATCTGGTTATCCTACGCACCTTCAACAAGGTAATTTCATTAATTGATCTGGCTACTCAACAATGCATGTTAGTCAAATAAAGCTAAAAACATAAATGGTTAGAGAACAATTGGTACAAGTGAGCACCATGAACACTACGTAGTATGTGTGTTGTTAAATAAAAATATATTTCCGTGTTTTCTGAATGTCAGTAGAGTGCACGGGGTGCAGGCCCTACAAAGGTCATGTCGCCAAGGTCTTGAATTAAGAACTCAATAGAAAACTCTGACTAGCTTTCACTTTCCAATATTAACTACTTTGTTTCCTATCCAGCTACTTTTACCCATCATGGCTGCTGAAAGGTAATTCCTTTTTCATTATTCACCTATACTTTGTAGTTTTGAAGTCTTGCAGCCATATTTGTGTGGTGGCTAAACTAGCTTGTTAGGAACTACCTTTTGATCTTGTAATTGAGGTTCATCGAGCAAGTATGTTTTTATTATTAAAAAAAAATGAAAAACTGATTGATAGTATAATTTTACGTAAATTTCTAGAGGGAAAATTCAAAGTTCATGGATTTGGTAATAGAGTGTGGTGACTTTCTGGATAGAAGTTGAATATTTGCAAGAAAAGAACTAAGGGTATATAATCATGTTGTTTTACAGGTTTATCCAATGTATAAAGCCTATATTGAGCCAGATTTACAAACTGCCCATATTAAAATTAAAAACAAGTTCAATCCATTTTCTGGATTTCAGACTCCCACTTATATTTTAAAGGTAATCTGATTTTTTTAGTTCTGTATAGTATGTTTGCATCTCTCCAATTGAAGGTCTGATTTCATGTAAGATGACATTCTTCTGACAATTTTGAAGTTCAAGATTTCAATTATATTATTGCCTGTGACTGTAGTCATCACGAACTTTGACCGAAGATCAAATCAGGGCTGTTATTTCCCCAAACCATACGGAAACTATGGAGGAAACCTATGACATATATCTCTTACCACCTGGTGAAGATCCAGAAGCATGCCAATCTTACCTAAGGATGCGGAACAGAGATGGAAAATACAGCCTTATGTTTGAGGTTGGTTAAGCACAAATTTATTTATTTCTTTTGCATCCCATCTCACTAGGTTCTTGTAATTGAATTGATTTCCTGCCATCACATGATGTCATTGTAGCATTGTAGTCTTTTAAATGAAAATCCATGGTGAATAGAAATGGGAAAAAGGAAACATGCATTTTGAAAATTTTCAAGAAATAAGCAATTTAAATTTTAGACATTGGAATGCTTAAAAGAGAAACTAATATTACAGAATAGAAAGGGAGGAATAAAGGGAAGGGGAATCCTATCTGAAACATGGATATTGTGATATTCATTTAAATTGTAGGTAATGCATTCATTTTGAAGTCTAGCCTCTTTTCTTTATTTTATCCTAATAAGTTGTTGAGTGAGAAGTCGAAAAGATTGCTTGCCATGCTGGTATCATCTGAACTGTCTGCACACTCTTTAAGGTTATGCTCATTGGGTTGGCTGCAGCATTTTGTTCTCTTTCATGGAAATAAAGATGTTAATAACTCATGATATCTAGTAAAATATATGCTTTTTTGTTTGGATATGATTGCTGGTTGTAGTCACTCGTCCCTTTGACCTATTTTGGTCTTGTGGCATTAATACAAAAATATCAATTTCAATTTCTTTTTCTGATTTGCATTTAAAACCAGATGGAAAAATAGGTAATTTATATCATGCTATTTGTTACCTCCTAAATTGTACATTAGGTGGATTTCTTGCGAGCCGCCAGGGTTGTGTACATTTACAATGTTCATCATCAGTGTTTAGAAGTTCATCAGCCCAAATTTTTGGCCCTTTGTAAAATTTGCATGTCCAGACCCCCTTGGGGGAATTGTAATAAGTTGGTCTAGGCATGGTCTTTTTGTAAAAGGCTTGGCCTACCTTAGGTTCAGCTATCAAGGGGATACTCTAGAGTGTTTTTTCCTTAGGAATTATGCGTTGCGCTTCAGTGGCATATAAATCCTGAGTTTTCACTCACACCTCCAAAGCTGGAGTATTTACCTTGGCGGCCAAACCTTGGGAGGTTATTAAAGCCTAAGTGTCTATGTATTTTTACATTCTAGTCATCAATAATGAGTCGTATGGACATGCACTAGGTCCCCTAGGAGTTTGAGTTCATTCCGAGAAAAATAATTTTTTCCGTAAAATTAGACCATGTTTTAATGGTTTAATTGGAAAATTTCAAATTGTAATAAAAGTATGGCATGGAAGCAGAATTTGGTGCAGGGATGCTCGTTTTCACACTCAAAGCATCCTCTTTAGCCTAGGCCCCACTTTTCCTGGGTTTCGGGTGATTAAATTATCACTTATGGCATTTTTTCTTAAGGAGCCGACAAAATGCCACATAAATGCTAAAGATGCGACAAAATGCGCCAAAATATAAAAAAATATATATTAAAAAAGGTAATGAGCATGTTCCAAATGAGTTGGCATCCCATCCCATAAGATGTGTGGCCTCTTTCATCAATTAAAGTGTCATGTTTTATTGGATTTGGAAGGTCAAACGTGTGATCTCAAGATTGAGATGCGGCATCTTTCTTATTTACTTACGTGTGGGAGACTTCCTTAGGTGGCCTTTGCTCATGCGTTGGGTGTTGATATCAAATTAAGGAGGGGCGCCCCTCTTATGAGGTGGCTGCCAACTCCTCATATTACACCAACCAAGTGGTGGTTCCAACTTCCATCCTTTAGTCACTCCCTTGATTGACTCATGTGCCCTCCTTTCCTTTATTGAGCCATGCGCACCCCCTCTCTCTGATATCTCTATATAATGAAGGCCCATTCCATTTGTTTGAGATGGATGGTGGAGCCTCTGCCCATTGTAACATTATTGTATCAGATGAATAAATATTGAAAGACTTTGGAGGTCTGTGTTGTGCCATTTGATGAAAGCTGTGTTATTGAGGTGATGTACCAGTTATTTTCTCTTGCTTCAATATTGGTGATAGATCTAGCTTAGAAGGTTGTTCATAATCATAGAGTAAGCATTTACGGTTGTTAAGTTGTTTATTTGTGTTTTGTTTTCAAGAGACACAAGAGTAGCCAACTGTATTCAGTTGTATTGAGGCTCTCTTGATCTGTGTTTTTACATGCACACCAGATCTAATCCACTATTGGCAAGTGTTTCTTATAGTTGTGCAGGATTACAGCTCTGAAGGAGGAGTTGAGCTTGGTTGCATCCTCTCCCCTCTTTAACACTTTCGAGCTAATATTTTGTTTGCAGGTATTCTAGAGTTTTCAATGAAGATCAAGCTTGGGGCTTGAAGCCTGCCCTCATCTTCACCCTCTTTTTAGTTACTTTGTTTCTTTAGAAGTAAATTGAATCTAGAAAAGTTTTTATTATTCATCATTTACTTGCTTAGTATTAGATCTAAAGAAGCTTTAAATTTCCATTTTTAGTTTAGATCTGAATGCTAGTTGCTTTAGCACTTAAAGTATAAATGTTTCTTAACTTTTGTAAGTGCTAGGTTGTAGATTTTTTGTAATTTTAGCTAACAAACACTAACGCTTAATAAATTTGTGGTTTGCTGGTTTTTAGCTTTTCATTGTAGGAAAGCGAAGGAGCTTGGGAGAATTAAGCCTCTAAAGAGGATAATTCCAACTCCTTGTACTTATTTGAACTTTTTCAGGCCTTTTTAAAGTCTCTTGAATCTCGTTTTTACGGATCAAGAGCGCTCTCTACCGGAGAGTTAAACTTGTAATAAATTAATAAAAAGGCAAGTGGGATTACGGCTCCCACATCCCCTTCCCCCATTTTGAGGAAGCCTGTACCTGTCCCCTTTACTTTCTGCTTTAGATTAGTTATGCTTGCTAGATTAGTTCTTTCAATTTTTTGCAACTAGATCTAGATTTTCTTTCAAGTTTTACTTTACTGATTTACTAACCCCCTTGCTTTTCCAAGTACGGTCTTTGACCTGGAAGGGACTCTTGGGTAGTAATTATAAAACTTTCTTTTGATTTATTTCTTTAGTTCTTTGCATTTCTTTTTTGAGTCTTTAAGGCTCCTTAAAGTCTCTTGAATCTCGCATTTGTGGATCAAGAGCGCTCTCTATCGGAGGGTTTAACGTTCTTAAAATCTCTTGAATCTCGCTTTTGTGGATCAAGAGTGCTCTCTATCGGAGAGTCTTAAAATTGGAATAAATATTTTGCATGCTCCTCGTATGCTCTACCCATCGCAGGCTAGCTTGAGCTTTTGGATATCAAAAGCGGTAGTTTTGCACTTTACAATTTTCCACATTAAGTTAATCCACTCAAACTAATAAAATCAAGTCCCCCATAACCAACGAAAATATGACGTTGCCTCGACTTGATCGAAAATGGGGAAATTTCATAAAGGAAGCGGGAACAACTAGGAAGCGACCTCAAGGCACCGTTAGACTACATCCTTGTTGGTGTAGTGTTGAACATGCTCTTGAGACTCCGTTCCAGGCCACATGTCCTTGTGCATAACCACTTAGAGTAAGATCCGGACATATTCCCCGTACCGCAAGGTATATTGAGAATCCCCCTTTTCCCCTTAATCAACTCATCATTTTCATCATAAGTAAAATCAACCAAGAACAATTGCACAACAGTTTTCACTACAACATTAATATATTTGGTGACTCCATCGGCACTGGTTTCAATCTTTTAGCAACAACATTTTTATTTTTGCTTATTATCAATCTCGCAAATTGTTGTTTATTTCATGATGTGCTTAAGTTAATTTGCAACAAACTTGGTTATTCTTTCACTAATTCACTCAAAAAACTCCTAACTAACATTATTTCCCATCACTAAACATAAACTAAAAATCCATAGAAACCTTTTTTCAGTAGGGTCTACCCCCCTTGGCTTCGGTTAGGAGTTTGCCTAAATGGAGGAGTCAAGATCAGGTGACAACACTTGACTTGAGACTTGCCCCCAGGGTCACACCGAGCAGCTTCGAAAGATTTTTGCTGTGCTTCCCCCTAGGTGTGCATTTCGGTGGCAACACTATTCAAGCTGTCCATTGCAGTCATCACATAGAAATAAAAGAGGACACAAATACTATTAGCATATAGAGGCAGATTGTGTTGATAGCTTCCACTATCCTGTAATCAAGTGTAAGCATCACGAAGAGACAAATGCCCATGTGAAAATGCACTATGTGTAATGACCCAAACCAAATCTGAGCTAAATTTTTTGCTAACTGCTTATGTAATCTGGTTCAGGACTTCCATCAAACACTTGGGTGACCACTACTTAGAAATCTGATTCGACTGATTTTCTTTGTGGGGTTTGTATTGGTTTGAGTTTATGTTTCAGATCTCATCATAACAAAGTACCAAAGTTTATGCACATACAGAACTAAAATTGCTTGCATTTGACGACCACTAAACACCCCATAAATATATTAAGCATTAAAAATCAGATTCTTAACCATGTACATGAGTGTGTGAATGTTGTAGGTTACTAAAAATCTCAGCCACTGTAACAACAATATATTGAGACAAATAAATCAGACTTACAGAGTACCTTTCAAATATAGATATGGTTGTAGGTGGCTGTGACCTTTCAAGTGTTGATTTAAGTCAAACTAAGCATGAAAATACTCCTGTAGACATAGTATACTTTCAGCTCCCTTTTTGCAGTGACACGACCCCCTGGAGAAGACACAATTTGCTTCTTTTGGTACTGTAGATGACAGTTTGAAATATCAGCCCCTTTGTGACTGTAGCGTTCCATGTTTATGCTCTGGAATGGTGGAATAGGCTACAGGAAGAGAGCAGACCACAATAAATGCACCCAACAGCAATGAAATGGGCAGATTCTCCTCAATCGAACTCTAAAATGATGTGTTTACCAGCAGATCTACTCTTAAATTCGCCCTCAGAGCTTGTGTTCTTTCCACAGGAAAATGTGACCTTCAAAAATGTAGACCCAGTCTTCAAGGTGAACTCTGCCTCCACATGCAAAATACGGCCTCACAAAGGTGAACACGCCCCCACTAGTGGCCAATGACTGATGCTTATGGAAAACTCAGCCTCAACAAGATCCCATGGCCTCAGTTACTGACGGAACCAACCTTGTAAACCCCCATGAACTCCGCAATGTAAATCTCTTCCGAAGCAATGAAAAACATGTGAAAGATATGAGCAATCTCTCCAATTGATTGACTAGGGTGAATAGTTTCAGGCTTCAACATCGAAATCAATGTTCTCTTAAGGTTTCCTTCCCAAGAGCCAAAAGCCACAAGAGCTCTCCAAATCCTTTTTTCGAAAATGAAATTGTCATGAGTGAATGATAGAATGGGTAACTTTGCCCTTTTATGCTTCTTTTACTCTTTTTGGCCACTTTTACCATTTCCCGTTTTTAATTAAATAAAGTGACGTTTTAGAAAGTCCCTTTATTAAATAATTACTCAATGCCATTTTTAATGTTACTTTCCATCCCATTTGACATTAAATAATTATTTAATTCCCTTTTTCGTCGACTATAGCCTATGGGAATAAAATAGGCCAGTAAGTTGCCCCCTGGAGTGATCATTCGGAAAGAGATATTGCAGTCCTCCCTTCCTGAGATTGCTTGTCCTCAAGCAATTGCAAATTGGGATGCTGCAAAATCCGCTTTCCCTCCCATGTAGCATCCTCTACTGGAAAGTCTCTCCAATTGATAAGATAATCCTTGATCACTCTACTCCTCAATCTCCTCTCCCTGACCTCCATAATCTACTTAGGGTCTAATACCAACCACCCCTCTTCATCCAACAGTGGTAACTTTGTTGAAGTAGTGGTCTGTTGTCCCAATGTCTTCTTAAGGCACGACACATAAAATACATTTTGAATCTTGTTCCCCTTCGGTAGCTTAAGCTCATAAGCTACTTCCCCAACTTTGCTAACTACACTGTATGGACCATAAAAACGAGGCTCCATTTTTGAAAATCTAACTCTTGAAGCTCCTACTAAAAGAAGATTTTTAGTAATTAGATCTAATTGAACGATCTAAAATTCGAAGTACAATGTAGATCTAAACTGAGCAAGCATGTAAATAGATCTACTTATGATTTAAATTGAAGCTATAGATCTAAATCCAGCATGCAACAAACAGTTAGAGAGATTTTTTATATAAGGGGAAGAGAGAAAATGAGCTTGAGAAGAGGAAAATCCTTGGGCTATGGGGTGATTCTGTACTATGGCGAGGGACTATGTTCCCTAAAGCTTATGAGCTTGCAGAAGGCTGCTCAAGGTTGATCCAACCGCTTCTCAAAATATGAGGTACCTGCAAAAGCTAAAATAATTGCAAGTCAGGGTTTTTTAATCCCCTAATCCTGTTAAAGATGGTGATCCCTGTTACCAACTGAGTTGCACTTCAGTTGGACTTCTAGAGAGTCACCATTGTTGCATAAATATTTATGCATATCAGAGTTCAGAAGTTCCCAATTAGGCCTTTCAGGGCCTCCCTTTTTTTTTAATTTTGTAATGCATGACCATGCCCCACGGGGTTTGTAATAAAGTGTGCTAGCATGGTGGTCTTTGAGTGAATTGGTTCCATAGGACTTGACAACCAATGAAGGTATGCCAAGGAATTTTTTCCCTTGTCAATTATGCTTTGCCTTTAGCCGAGTATAATTGATGAGTTTTTCTCCTACACCTCCAAAGCTGGAATGCCCAAATTGGCGGTTAGGCCTTGGGGGGTTATTAGAGTCCATTTTGTAACATATATAAACATGCTAGACACTAAAATAAAGTCGTATGGTCATGTACTAGGTCCCCCAGGAGTTTGAGTCAGTTTCGAGAAAAATATTTTTTTCCGCAAAATTAGGCCATTTTTTAATGGTTTAAATGGAAAATTTCAAATGGTGATAAAAGTGTGATCCGTAGGCAGAATTTGGCGCAAGGATGCTCGTTTTCATGCTTAGAGCATCCTCTTTACTTTGGGACCCAGTTTGCCTATGTTTCGGGCGATTAAATCATCTCGTGGAGCATTTTTTCTTATCAGGCCTACAAAATGGCATTTTACTGCTAATGGTGCTACAAATTGCATCAATATAAAAAGAATATTAAAAAAGACATTTAACATGTGCCAAATGAGTTGGCATCATGTCACATAAGGTGGGTGACTAGTTTAAGAAATTAAAACATTATGTTATAAAGTCTTATGGTGGGCGAATATCAAAGTTTTAAAAGTGCGCCTTCCTCTCCACTGTGGGCGACTTCTCCATATGGCAGCCGCTCGTTGGAGTTGATGTTTACGATGTGGGATGTGCCTACCTCTTAAGAGGTGGCACAATCTCTATTGGTTGAGCACCCAATCATATCCAAGATTAAAGCTTGGCACCTCACGTTAACTCTTCAATCAAGCCAGTGCGCCCATCCTTTGAAGTGCCCCACTCCTTCAATCACTCATTCGCCCCACTCATGGGATTGACGCCCTCTTTGCATGTAATTTTCTATTTAAGGAAGAGCTTTCCTCCTCTTTCACTGGTTGGTGTATAGAGGCAAAGCTCTGCAATTTTGTATTTCATTGTGAACTATTTGAGAATAAAGAGACTTTGGAGGTCGAATCCTTGTGTTGCTTTGTGTGTGGATGTATGATCATTGTGTTGAACGAAGGCGACTTTTGGTGAGTTGTTCACTTGCTTCCTGCTTCGGAACTTGGTTTACTGTAAGGACAAATGTTTGTTGGGTAAGCTATGTTGTCCGTCGAGATGCACACCAGTAGCAGAAATCTTTCGAAAGTTGTTCCCTCACTACAAGTGGGGAAAGTGTGGCCTTGGGGGCAAACAATGAGCCAGGTACTGTCACCTGAATCTCGGCTCCTCCGTTTAAGCTAACTCCTAACGAAGCCAAGGGGGGTAGTCCCTACAAAGAGTTTACTATGGCTCAATGTGTTTTAATGTTTTTGGTGTATGGTGATGCGGATGGGTGTTTTTTAGGAGTTCTGAATGAGAGATCGTAGCTTATAATAGACACAAGATAAAGTGCAATCCACGTTGCAAAACAATATATGAATTTTAACAGTATAAATAAAGACTTGTGAGAAATAAAAGCATCCACTGATCAATCACTTAAACAAAGGACAAATGGCCCCAAATAAAAATGAAAGTATAAATAAACCAGTGCCTTATGGAGTCAAACAAGTGTGTAGTGCTGGGGGATGCTGAAGATATAAGTCTTAGTAACTGTTCGTGAGATCGTTTTGCAAATTATCTTGGTAAATTAAAAGTTTTAATGGTCTTGATTATTAGGCTAAGAACAACAAGGTAAGCAATCGACCGGAAAGGTATACTTTCAGTAGCTTCCCCTCTGATGGTATGTCGAACCGCCCAGATGTTAAGGAGTAGGTGTCTTAAGAATTAACCACTCCGATGTCTAAGACAACGGTAACTTCCGGCCCCACCAGGTTTAGGAACTTTGCCCACTACTTGAGTATGTCTCGATAAGCAACTCCGGTTCGTTGGTTGTGGGGGTGAAAATTTTATTATGTTATCGAAAAATTATCAAATCCAACACCTTTCTAAGTACTAGCCCAACCTTTTCAGGTTGGCAAAGCATACGGGTGTTGGATAGCAACCAAGATAAATTATTAAGGGGATGTGAGTTGGAAGTTTTATTATTATTCGAGCACACTATTCAACTCTCCGATAGAGAGCGCTCTTGACTTTGTCTTATGACCAAGTTCAAGAGACTTAGCTAGTCTATATGCCTAATGCAAGGAAGATGCAATACTATTATGCTCTCCAACAGAGAGTGCTCTTGACTTGGGTTATTGCAAGTTCAAGAGGCTTTGTTCTTTGTTAAAATAGAGGTAGTTTGTAAACAATAACACATGTGATAGCTCAAAAAGATTTAAGATAAACAATGATAAAATAAATGAACAACTTGCAAAAACGAAAGCTAGTGTTCTACCACAACAGGGACTAATCTAAAGGTGAAGTCAAAGTCACTTCTGCACACCGCTCATGAAACTTCCAGCTTAGCCGGTCCTACGCAGTACACGGTGGGGAAAGAGAAGCAACACGCAGTGTTAATGCGACACTTGGGATAAAAATCCTAAGAGACTTCTCAGGTCAAAACTTGAAATAAAATTATTCTAAGTACGAAAATGAAATTTAATCTAGAAAATTGAAACAAGTCCAACTAAAGTATGCACAAAATAGTCTTCCCCAAATGGGGAAGAAGAAACCAAAGTGTGGGAGGCCTTATCTCACCTAGCCTTTTTATTAATTTGATTACAAGTGCCTTGGGAATTTAACCCTTGTAAGGTCTTTTGAGAGAATAATAAAACTTGAAAAATGAAGCTAGCTCTTAAGAGCTGTTACAAAGGATAGTAAATGATAATGTCATGGTTTAGATCGTCCTTATGGTTTATTCAAGTTTGGCTTAGCTTAGATCTTCTTACTTCAAAGTTTTTTCAAAATCTTTTCTTCTTCAAAGTACCTACACAATAATTCACTCGAAGCACCCTTTAGCATTAGCAAAGATAAAACAAAAAAAATAAAAATAAACTAATGTGCAACTAAGAAAATAACAAGAAAGCAAATGCAAGTCTAGTCCTAAGAATGAGATCTAAGGTAAAAAAAATGGCTAAGCAATAAACTAGATACAAAAACAAAGACTAGATCTTATGCAACATGTGAGATCTAAAAAAAAGCCTAAGTATTAACTTTTTCAAAGCATGAAACTATTAATGAAATGCAAAAAGGTGAGATCTAACTACTAACTCCTTTAACAAACTAACTTTTAACAAAAAGGAACTAACTAATGCTAACCAAACCTTAAGTACAATTCGTTTTTTGTTATTTATGTAAACTAGGGCTTCCTTTTGAAGATGGACGAAAGGGGGAGGAGAAGGGACTTTCAAAACCAAAAGGAAGAGGAAAACAAGGGGATGAAGGAGCCCTAACTAGGATGGACGAAGAGGAGAGTAGGAGCAAAAAACGAGAGGGATAAGGGCCCTAATGAGGAGTAGGACGAGAGGAAGGTGGAAGAAGGGAATGGAAGGATGAAGGAGCTAAGGAAGGGTGACGAGAGGAGACTAGAGGGGACTTGAAAGGAAAACGAGAGGGCTCAAAGAGATAAGATGAAAGCTAGGAAGAAAGGGGATCTAAAGGAAAAAAGAACTAGAAGAAGAAAGAGATGAATGAAACGAAAGGGAGGAAGGTAGAGTTAGAGGAGAGACGAAAGGAGCAAGGTGGAAGGAAAAACGAGAGCTAAGGGAAGATCTAAAGAGAGGAGGACGAAAATGAGAGCAAAGAGAAGAGATCAAGCCAAGGCAAACCACAAACAAAGGCAAGCTTGGCAAGGTTCTAGGCTTGGAGAAAAATAGAACTTTGAGCTTCCACAGCTCAGGGGTAGAACAAGTAACCAGTAACCGAAAGTATAGCTTTGTTGTTGATGGATGAGGTAAAGGGCTCTTGAGTTTCTCGATTTTTCGAAGAGAAGCCAACTTTGGGAACCTGCAAGATGAAAGTGTTAGTCAAAAGGAACTCTTGCTTGATGGATGAGAGAAGATCCAATCCACCTGAGAAAATACCTGAAAATCACAACACTCAAGAGAAACAATAGATCAAGTAATAACGTGCTAGATTGTTAGCCTTCCTATCAATGATCATATAATTAAAAATCAAGAGGGTTGAGTCAAGAAAGGTATCACCTCACACAAGATGAAATTGACACACTAAGAACCCCCACATGGACCTCCAAAGTCGTTCTCTTTATTAAATCATAAACAAATTATACAATATTTCTCCAGAGTGTCTTTGCACAAATCTCCATCAAAACCCAATCACGAGTGGCTTGGAGTGCAATCTCCACCAAATAACTCGAGCTTGCATTAAGTTTAGGTTAGGGAGGTGCCTCCACCTAGGCAAGGCGCCCCCCATCCCTTTCCTCGTTAATATCACCCTCCATAAAAGATGTAAAGTGTAAATTCGTGATCCCATAGAGTATATACGTGACCGTTCAACATTTATTGCATGAGAAAATATTGGGATACGCCTAGTTGCATTGGAAACCAAGCCTTGGTGGTTGCACAAACCTAGGGAGGCACCCACCTTTCCATAAATGTGATCTTAACAAACCAAATAAAGAAATGCCACATAGCAAATCGAGCTCCAATGAAGATTGACATGACGTATGATGCAACTCGTGATATCTTTGAAGTTGAAAGCTTGGAGTTAACTCGAAATATGTTGAGATTCTTTGGTAGTTGAGAGTGGGAGGTGGCCTCCACCTAGGCAAGGCGCCCCCACTCCCATTTAATGCAACTCAAACTCAAATAAAAACCATTTAATACTTGTCCACTTCACCAAAATTGAGTTTTGCATGTAGGTAGGCGAATTCTCTTGGAGTTAAAACACTGGTGTTGACTGGATAACTCACTGGAGGTGACTGGAGATGATTGGATTTATAACTAATGCCTTGTGCCATGTCATTTAGCCACTGAAATAATCCAACTTGGATTATTTTGGAGATAATTGGATTTTCTCCAATTTATTAATTTTTTGATTTTAATTAATTAATAACCCTCTTTTATTGATTTTGAGGAATTATTAATTAAGTGGCTAAATAATGATCCGAAACTTAGGATAAAGGTGTCCGGGGTCTAAGTATGATTTTTTGGCTTAGGAATCAAGCCTCCAATCACTGAAAAACACCCCCGGACGATTGACATATTACAATTTGAATTTTTCCATTTAAACTATGGAAAAATTAATTATTAAAAAATAAAATAATTGACTGTCCAACGCGTCCGGTAAAATTTTTTCGGACAACGTTTAAAAACCTCTACAGACCTAGGAAATGACCACTGACTCGACTCATAGTGTCTAGTAGGTTCATATTTATTAGTTGGACTCTAATAACCCCTCATGGCTAGAATTTCAAAATCGGGCATTCCAGCTTTGGAGGAAGAGGGAGAAAACCTTGTCAATTATACCTCGCCCATAGGCAAAGTATAATTAGTCAGGGTAAAAAACTCCCTGGAATACCTTAGTTGACAAACCAATCATGGGTGATCGAGCCACCCAAACCCTACTAGTACATTTTTTACAAAAACGCCGTGGGGCATGGTCATTTCAAGACAAAAAACAAACTGACTAGCCAAAACTAGCTAGGCACAAAGGATGGATCATCTGATACACTGGAGCACAAACACTTATCATGTTTGTCAAATGGCGGCTCTTTAGATAATCCAACTATGGTACAAATATGTTGGTAACAAGCTAGATTAGTCAAATTTGTTTATTTGTCTATTCTTGTTGCTTCATATGTTAAGAGATCTATATGCTTGAAATATTTCATTTGTTTATGAATATTTTAGTATTAATTTTTTACATATTTGGTTTCCAGATTTGATGCTTTGTGTATAAGTTGGTGTAAGTTGCAGGTATCCTCTTGTTGGCAGAAGGAGGACTTGTTCGTTGCTCTTTTTGTTTCTAACTACCGTTTTGCAGATCTAGTCCCACGGCAATCCAGGAATTCCTCTCTAAGTCTAAAAGTCTCGCTTGATAGAGTTCCTCTTGTTGTCCGCCAGATTGCACACCAGCAGCGGAAATCTTTCGAAAGTTGTCTCTTCACTACAAGTGAGAGAGGTGTGGCCTTGGGGGCAAGCAATGAGCCAGGTACTGTCACCTGAATCCCAGCTCCTCCGTTTAGGCTAACTCCTAACGAAGCCAAGGGGGGTAGTCCCTAAAAAAGAGTTGTCTAAGGCTCTTGTGTGTTTAAAATGTTTTTTAGTGTTGTGATGCGGATGGGTGTTGTTTAGGAGTTTTGAAGATGAGAGACACAATAATACTTTAAATAAAACCAAGATAACGCAATCCACGTTGCAAGAGAAGATAAGAGATACACTGAATCAGATATGAATCACTCTTTATATGAAAATTAACACAAGTACTCCAAATTGATAATAAGCAAATAAAATATGTGATTAAGGACCAGTGCCTTATGGAGTCAAAAATGTCTAAGTGATTGAGTTGTTTGATACAAGTGTTTCGAGAGAAATGTTCGTGAGATCGTTCTGCAGCTTATCTTGGTAAATTAAAGATTTTAGTGGTCTTGATTATTAAGGCTAAAACCAAGGATATTCAAAAAGTGGAACCTTAACCGAGAAAAACACTGGCAACCTTTTAGATGATAGGTCGGGAGCACCCAGATTCAAAGAACAAGTGTTCTTACGGCTTGACCGCCCTCGAGTCTGACAGTGGATTCCCGGCACCACCTGTTTCAGGAAGTACTCAGTGATTTTGTCTTGGTTGGGGTTTTGGGTAAAGTTGTAATTAATGTTATCACTTATGAATTTAACAAGTCTTCCACCTTTCTGAGTACTAGCCCAACCATTTTCGGTTGGCAGAGCATACGGGTGTAGGACAAAAGACCAAGATAAATTAATTAAAAGGGAAGTATTGGTTGAAAAGTTTGATTTTTAGAGCACTTGTTCAACTCTCCGACAGAGAGCGCTCTTGACTTGATCTTATGACCACAGTTCAAGAGACTTGCTAAATTAAAATGCCTAATGCAGGGAAAGATGCAAGTCTAACAATGCTCTCTGATAGAGAGTGCTCTTGACTTGGATTTGGCCAAGTTCAAGAGACTTTGTTCGTTTTAGGAAGCAAAAAGTAGCTGTAATAACAAGATACTTCAACTTTGAAATGCTTAAATCATGTGATAGATCAGAAAGATATGCAATACTGCTAATATGCTACTTGCCAAATAAAATGAGAAAACTGAAAGATCTAGTGTTCTACCAAACAAATTTATTCTAAAGGTGGGATCAACCTCCGAACAAGGTCAACCACTAGAAACCACCAATCTTGGAAACCTTCCAGCTAGCTGGATGTCCACAAGAAGCTGATGGGGGAACGAGAAGCTACCACAAAACTATTTGGCCTTTGGGATACAATCCCAAAGTTAGCTTACTCTAGTCAAGGCTTGGAAGAGAAGCGACAAGATGAAAAAATAAAATATTGAACAGAAAATAAAGTCTAATCTACCCAAGAATCTCTTTCAGGTCAAAGACCGTACTCGGGAGAGCATGGGGGTAAGTAAATCGGAAAATATATAAAAAGAAACAACTCTCCGATAGAGAGCACTCTTGATCCACTATCGGTGAGATTCAAAAGATTTCTACTATAAACAGTTTATTAAAATGGAAACTAATCTAAGAGCATATCAGAGATCTAAGCTAGAAAATCAAACCAATCAAAGACACTACAAAACTTCCCCAAATGGGAAAGTTGGGGGTGGGGGATTAAAGACCCCACAAATCAGAGATTTATTAAACAAGTACAATATTTAGGAATTTCAACCTTTTGACGAAGCTTGAAAAAATGAAATGAAACAAGCCTTAGTGGCTTTTTTACAAAAGGAGAATGATTGGCACTTTGGTTCAAAATCCCAACAAGTTTGAGTCTTCTTGGTTTTGGTGCTTGATTTTGGGTTATGTTTCTTCTTGTCTTTTGCAATTAGCTTTGGCAACCTCTTCTTGCTTTTCACTTCTCTTTTGAATTTTGGTCTTCTTCAACACCTACAAGACAAAACACTCAAACTAGGCACCCATTAACCATGAGCTCAAAAATCAAAGATAAAACTTGAAACTATTTGAACTTAGAATCCTAGAAAGAACTTGAAACTAAGCTTTATGATATTTTTTACTTAAAAACATGTGTAAGAGTGCAAACGGACCAGCAAGCAATGAAAGCCTAAAAAGTACTAAAAATGAGATCTAGAATATAAAAAAAATGAAATATTTTTATATGCAAATTTTTATCTTTCAAGTGATAGATCTAAAGATGCAAAGAAATAAAACTAGATGCAAGATCTAAAACAAAACTAGTAAATTGGAATTTAACTAAGATCTAACCATGCAACCTACCAACAACTAACAACTAACTACTACTAACAATTTTGTTTGTTGTTTTTGATGTGATTTTAGGGCACTTTTCTAAGGTGGACGAAAGGAGATGGAGGAGGCTAACGAGAGGAGAGAAGAGGAAGAACTTGAAAGGGGGACGAGAGGGATTCAAAAGAGATGGGCGTGAAAGATGGAGAGGGAAGACTAGAAGGGGGACGAGAGGGAGATGGAGAGGACAAGGAGAAGGTAGAGGAGGTAAAACGAATTCAGAAGAGGCCAAAAAGAGATGGGACGAGAGCTAGAAGGAGGTAGGGCTAGGCTAGGGAAAAATGGAAAAATGGGCTAGCAAGTCAATGCAAAGGGATTCAAGGAGAAAAAGAGGGCTTGAAGAAGGGAAAGCCTAAGGTGACTAAGGTAAAATAGAAATTTTTGAAACTTTGATGGGTGAGGAAGAGAGCTCTTTGTAGTTTGGTTTTGGAGAAAAGATGAAGGAGCTTGAGGATCCTGCAGAACAAATGATATTAGTGGGAAAAAGCTTTGCTTGTGAAGTCAAGCTAGATGCAACCTAGCTCATACTTGTCTTCACCTTCAACATTACCTGTAAAACCCCAACACACTCAAACATACAAGTGAAATCAAATGCTAGTATGTTAGATAACCAAGACTAAATCAACATTGGTATAACCGAATACTTTTTGCTCATTTAAATCTTTGAGAAAAACATCACACACATAATCAACTTGAATACAACAAATGACTATTTTCATGGACTAAAGATAGCCTTCTTGAGCTAGCAATATTGAAAGAAACACTTGCATAAATAAGAGGAAGGTTATAGGAAGATATCACCTCAATGCATTAGACACATTCACCACATAAATTTGAAAACACATGGACCTTCAAAGTCTTGATCTTTATTCCAATATGAGCATAACAATATTACAATTCTCAGCAGAGTTTTCTTGCATCCAAAAATCCATGAGATAATAACCCAAAATGGGCCTCTCTTTATAGTAGAACCACATACTAAAACCCTAGGTCGAACTTGGCTTGAGAGAGAGCCAAAAACCAATAGACATGAAGTTAAATTCCAATCTAAACCAAGCTTGGAGAGCTAACTCAATGGACAACTCGAACTTGTTGGTAGGTGTGAATGGATAGGTGGCAAACTCGTCTTTGATGATGCATGGGAAGTATCACCCATCAAATGGGTGTGTTATAACTAGGATCCACGTGAGGCTAAGGTAGGATGCGTGAGCTTCATGAGGGAGGCGAGTGGGTTGGTAGGTGACAAGTGGAGTGATAAGATAGGTACTAACTTAAGTTTGCAAGAGGAGCCAAGCTTGTGATTTGATGAGTCAAGGAGGGCGCCTACCATAGGATTTAATGCATACTAACCAACCCATACACCAAATGACACCTCACTAAATCGACTTTTGAAGGGAGAAGGGCGAATTAGCTTAAGTGGAGAATCTTCTGGTGACTGGATTACTGACTGAAGCCACTTGGAGTTGATTGGAATCTTCATAAATGTCTATTGCCATGTCATTTAGCCTTTTATTTTATTCATTTCTGATTATTTTGGAGAGATTTGGATATCTCCAAAATATTCAAATTTATTAATTTAATTAATAATTTCTCTGAAAATGGCTTTTTAGAGAAAATATTAATTATGAGGCTGAATTGACATCCGAAAGTTGGGTTTAGCTGGTCCATGGGTCATGTGTGATTTTTGGCTTATGAAACGAGCCATCAATCACTAAATTCGGACCCCGGACGACTGACATATTACAGACTCAAATTTCTCCATTTAAAATATAGAGAAATTTAATTAAAATTTAAAAATAATTAAAAATTAAAAACCCCAAATCCAACGTGTCCGGTAAAATTTTTTCTGGGGGTCCTAGAGACTTAGGACATGACCAAAACCTATTCTAATAGTGTCTAGTAGGTTTATACATATTAGTTGGACTCTAATAACCCCCCACGGCTCAAATTTTCAAAATCGGGCATTCCAGCTTTGGAGGAAGCGGGAGAAAACCTCATCGATTATATATCGCCTTAAGCAAAGTATAATTGACAAGGGAAAAAACTCCCTGGAATACCTTAGTTGCTTAATCAAGTCATGGGGAACCGAGCCACTCAGACCCTACTAGCACACTTTGTTACAAACCCCCATGGGGCCATGGTCATGTCGACTCAAAAACAAAACTGGCTAGACCCAGAAATCTGAAACCCAGATACTTTGGAAGTGAACACTGATGTGTTCCATCACTGGCGGCTCAATAAGGTTTCAACTATTTGTACAAAATAGGTGATAACACCTCTCTCCCCTTCTCATTCATTTAAAAGCTATCTTTGGTTCCGGTTACTTTTGTTCAAAGCATTCATAGATCTATCCTTTTTAAGAGTTTTAAATCACACATCTTTTGCTTTGAATCGTATTAAGGAATCTAGATCAAGATCTTCAAGTTCATTTTAAAAGTTTTAGATCTAAGTAGCTTAGGCTTTTTCAATACAAGTTATCAATTTTGCATATTTAAAAATTTGTATTGTTTAATCTTACTCTTTAATTTCATTTAATATTTGACAAATAAGTGCTTTGGTTCACTTAGCTTTTCCAAAAGCAAGCAAAAGATCCTAAGGAAAGTAGCTTTCTAGCTCACTTTTGTTAGTCATTTGACTCCGTTTTTATAGTCTTTTAGGTTAGAAAATTTTGACTTTTTTGTATCTAAGCCGAACATACTCTTAAAGTGTGTTTTGGGCGATTTTAGAAACATTTTAGCTTGCTGGTTTTTCTTGCATGCATATCAGTTTTAGAATTAAAATGCATTTATTTTTTATTTAGAGACTTCAAAAGTCATCCGTAAAGTAGTTTTTTGAATACTAGTTTGATTATATAATTTTTTTAGGTATTTTGTAGCATTATCAAAGCACTTTTAAAGTGTTTTGATCATCTTTTCTAACAAACTAAGCTTGTTGGTCTGTTTTGCATGCCTAGTAGGTTTGTACAAAAAAAACTTAATAAAAATTTGCATTTAGAGCTTCAAGGACCATCCAGAGAACTGGTTTCAAGCACCATCTCTTTTTCTCTCAAACATTGTAAACTGACTTGTTCCCTAATGATAAAGGGCAAGCAGTATTCCTTCTAAGTTTTCCAAGTTGTAAATAAAAAATTAAAAAGAGCTCAGCAGGCTATTCCAGCACCTGCCCCCAATCCCCCTGGGGGGGGTTCGCGTCGATTTTCATTTTCATTTTTATTTTTTTTATTTTTTCTTTTTTCTTTGTAATTAAATAACAAATACTCAAGCACACAACGTCCTCCAAGGACCACTTTTTATATATGCTTATGTGTTTTTCTTCTACAATACAATTGTTCCTAAAAACTTACTTAAAATTTACCACCTTGCTTTACCGAAGTACTGCACCATTCTGTGGTGTATGGAAAAGATACTCTTGGGGTTTTAGTTTAATTTAATCATCCACTTCACATTCCTTAATAAAATAAACCAACGCTCCAAGCCCAAAGTATGCTCTTGATCACTGCAGCATAGTCTGAACAGTTGGGTCAACCAGAAAAGGGTGTAAGGCACTTAGCTTTAATAGGGAAATCCAACCAAGTTTATCTTTGTGGACTCGAGAGGTTGCGTGGGTGTACACCATAGAGTCAGAAGTCTACTTTAAGCAAGTTCATCCTTGCCTTGTTGGACACTTGGTTAAGCCGCTATAGCACTCAGTCCAAGAGGTTAGATTTTGTTGGGCCAAACCAAGAATTTTACCCATTCCTTTAATATCCATTAATAAATTTAAAATAAACCAACAAGCCTCTCGCAATACTATCACAACCCTACACAGTAGCAATCGCACTCATATATTCTCGGCACTGGTCTTCAATTTTCTTTATTTTAAAGTTATCATTATAAAATGTCATGAATTCATATCAATCATGTGTAGTGTTGAATAATTAATTTAAATTTGCAAATGATGCTTTGTTATTTGTTTTTCCATCTCATCATATTAACTCCCAGAATAGCTTTTATTTTGTTTTCATAGTTTAAAAGCCTTCGATCTTTTTATAGGGACCACCCCCCTTGGCTTCACTAGGAGTAAGCCTAGACGGAGGAGTGGAATTATCAAGTGACAACACTTGACTTTGACTTGCCCCCAAGGACACACCGAGCGGCTTGAAGGTTTCTTGTCGCGTTCCCCCCTAGGTGTGTATTAGGCGGCAAAATTTTGGCGCCGTTGCCGGGGATAAACCTTTCTATTCCCGGGTCACGACATTTGTTTCTTTTTGTTGTTTTTATTTTGTTTGATGTATCCTGTGAACATTTGAAATTTACTCGGTCCATCTGGCGACTCCACTTTTAAATAATTCAACGAGATATTCAACAAGAAGAAATAGTAAAGGGTTTGTTATCACCAATCTTGTAGTTGCCCCTAGAAGATGAATCCTATATAGGATGGCAGAGGGGATAGGCAACCAAAGTGGTGAACCTCGAGAGCCTTGGTTCCTGTTATCACCAGACTTATAGTTGCCCCTAGAGATGAATCCAAGATGGATGGAAGAAGGGATGGGCAACCAAAGAGGTGCAACCAAGATAGCCTCGACTCCTAATGGATGGTTGTCATGCCAATCGAGGCAATCTTCACTTTATGTTATCTAGCCCAAGACAACAAAGGGGGAGACCCAGATCTACTCTCGATAGGAGAGATCAAACCAACACACTAGATCAAATCAAGAATGGGTGAAATACGTAAGGTGTATGGTGAACCCTAGATTTATGGATGAAGTCACAAGATGAATAATAGGTTGGATCAAGGGGTTTAGACAGTGTAGCTTTGGTCCATTATGTATGTGAGAGTGACTTATGATATATGAAATAAGATCTAGGATTAGGGTATTAGTCAATTATGAGAAAATCCACTGCCTTGGGAACCGTGTCCAATGCAAGGTAGTTAAGGACCAAATTGGGGCTAACCAGTACAAAAGATGAGCTTGATGGATGGATATGACAGTGTCAAGGTACTCAAGCAACCAAAACAAGGATCAAACCACAAGCAAACTCAATAGTCCAAGAAAGTCGAATTGGCTTGGAGAAAGATTAGTGCCTTGGGAAATGGGCCAAATGGAGTCGGATGTCCACCAAATTGTAGATCAGGAATGTTGAGGTGTTGAGGTAGGTGGATCTTGAAAATTAGGATCATCTAATGGCTAGATCTCAGTAGATCTGAGATTGAAGTGTATCACATAGTGACCCAAGTGAGGCTCAACCCTCAAAATAAGGAATGGGCCCACAAGGTGAAAATCACTAAAGTTCCACACTAGGGATAGGTTATCAATTATGGAGATGAAGGATCAAGTGGGATCTCACCTACCCAGGTGCTAGATCCTTGCAAACTCACCCCTTCTAGGAAGTGCGACCTCCCTTGGAGAAGCTTCTTTGCCTTGGGAAATGGGTCAAATGAAGGCCAATCCTCACCAAACTATAGATTCGGATCGCCGTGGATGCTATAGAGGTGGGTTTTTAATTTTATACCCAAAAGCCAAGTGGATCTTGCTAGATCTGAGAAAATGTAAAATGAGGGTTTTAACTTATGAGGGTTTGAAGCACTTAGACAAATGGATAGATCATGGAATGAGAAATTACCTTGAGATCATATATGAGTGATGGAAGTAGATGCCTTGTTGTTGAGGAAGACTCCTGCAGAGATCAAATGAGAAATTGTTGATGTTGCTTGCCGAAATGATGCCCTAGCCCACAAGTGCGACCTCCTCTACCTATCAAGCCAAGGAAAGTCGATTCAATCCGTTAGATCAAGTATGGAGGAAATACAAGCGAAATGCAATGATAACATGAAATAGAAGGTCAAAGACAGTAATACTCGTTGTTACCAACGAAGAAACCCAAGGAAGAAGTAGGGAGGGTCTTCCCCTACCAATACGTCCTCCTCAAATGAATTCGGCCTCCACCTGTAGATGCAAAAAACGTGGTACAAAATATAGCAAGACAAAATCTCCAAGAACCCAGTGCAAAGGAAGAATCAATCCTCATTTTGGGGATTGTTGTCCACTTGGGTCACATAGTGAAATATTAGATCTAGTAAGATCCAACCATCACATCTTGGGTAACCCACTTGATTTGCATCCTAGGTGTCCCGATCTATAATTTGACATCCTTTTGACTCCATTTTCCCATCCACTCAAGGCACTAGTCCACCTAGGGCAATTCGCACTCCTTGGGAATAGTGTCATTTCCTAGATCCCATATGTGGGTATCTCTAGTTTCATATTAGATCTATAGATCTACTCATTACATACCCCTTAGTATCATTTGCACCCCTAACTTCACCTTGTGGGTTCCACTTGAGCCATTTCCATATCCCAAGGAAGTGGGTCCCACTTGTGTATTTCATGGTACTGGATCTTGTCCTTTGATCTCATTATGTGGCCGAAATCATTCATTGGTTGAAACATAAGTCATTCCTTAAACCTCTTTCAACCACACTTAAACTTCTAGGTCCACCTAACCTTGCATTGGTTTCTGTAACTTGTCTTTTACATATCCCTAGGAACCTTTGTTTGGGTCCAATCATCTTTGATTGGTTATAGGGTCTCCCCCTAGGTCTTGATTCATCTTGATCTAAAGTGAAGAGTGCCTCGGTTGACGTGACTCCCAGCTTGCATTGGGAATCGTGGCATCTCTTGGGTCACCTCTTTAGCTGTCCATCTCCTTTACCATCCCGGATGGGATACCTTTAGGGACAACTACAAGTTGTGTGATAACAATACCTAATTATAAAGTCACTGTGTATTATCTATCTCTATCAATCCATATCTTTCCTAAACCTCCACAGTGGTCTAATTTCCTTAATTCTAGGGTTCCATACCTGTCACCCTACGCACTTCATCTGATTGATTTGATCTGGTGATTGGGTTGATCTCTCCTGTCGGGAGTAGATCTGGGTCTCCCCCTTGCTATCTTGGCTTTGGTAGCAGAAGCTAAGAGTGCCTTGGTTGGTGTGAAAACCATCCATTTGGGAACTAGGGCTCTCTTGGTTCATCACTTTAGTTGCCTATCCCCTCTACCATCCATCTTGGATCCATCTTTAGGGGCAACTACAAGATCGGTGATAACAGGCATCTTTGCCACTAATTGTGCTTGTTGATTTTTGTTGCATGACAATAGAAAATGAGTTCTTGGAGTGCTCATTTTGATAAGATCGGACAACCCAAGCCTTTTGGAACCTTACCTTCTCTCCAAAAAACTTTTTTCATAGTATTTGTAACCTCTTTTCTCTAAAATCTATAAGGAGAAAGAGGAGTTCTTTCACTTCAAGATTGGCATTGTAATCTCGTAATAAAAGTATTTTTTGGAAGCAAGCTCACAAAGCTTGCTTCTCATCCCCCCAAGGGGGATTGGTGTCAGTTCTTTTTTTGTGGATGTTGTTATTTTTTTAGCCTTACAATTTTTACTTTAGCTTAGTTTAACTAAAATCAACCAAGAATAATTAAAATTTATCGTCGTGGTCCAATCCAAATATTGGGCCATTGACTCACTCAGGACTTAGGAACTTTTTATCTTGTTTTTTGCAGACCGTATACTTTTCTATACAAATTTGATTTATCTTTTGCAAAAGTAATCGAAAACTAACCCACTACCTCGGTAGTGTAGTAATTAGATAACATTTTACTTTGCAGTCTTTTACTTTTAATTAACCCCCTTGCTTTCCTGAAGTACGGAGTTCAGGATAAGGGCTTGCTCGAGTATTGGCCAGAAAAGAGACTCTTGGGGTTTTTAATAAACAATAAAATGTTGTTCAAAAAACTTTTAAAACTAACAAGGCTTTGTCCTGAGTATGCTCTAGACCACTGTAGCCTCGACTGAATAGATCGATCATACCAGAAAGGGACTTAGTGACTAGTAATTAGTCTCACTTTTTCAATTAACCTCCCATATACGAAAATCTGGTGTATCGATTCTTGGCATTGTGTGGGGAAATTCCTCAAAGGAAGCGAGAACCACTAGGTAGTGACCTCGGGCTATCGTTAGACTGCACCCTCGTTTGGTGTAGTGTTGAACACCTCCCAGAGACTCCGATCCAGCGCACATTTCTGAGTGAGGAGCCATTTTTTCCATAATCTGGACATATTTCCAATACCTCACGGTATATTGGGAATCCCCCTTCCCCCTAATAATCCACTCATCTCCATATTAATTTAAAATTAACCAAGAGCATTCGCACAACATTTCATTTCAAGCATTACAACAACACTTTATTTGACTCCATTATCAACACTGGTCTTTTTGCTTTATCATTATAATCCGTATTTAATTTCTATCATGTGTTGAATGGATTGATGAACATGTTTAATCTTTATGCTGTTATGCTTTAATTTTACATTTAAAATCTCTTGTATCAATTTTATTGTTTAAAAACTCGTAAAAAACTTACTCATCCACTAGAACTAATTAGCTTAATCAACCGTAGTAACCTTAAGGGTCCACTCCCCTTGGCTTCATTAGGAGTTTGCCTAAACGGAGGAGTCAAGAATCAAATGACAGTACTTGACTCGAGGCTTGCCCCCAAGGACACACTTAGTGGGCTTGAAGATTTCTGCCATGCTAACCCCAGGTGTAACAAGGTGTAAAGGACTAGTGTGTCACACTCATTCTACTTAGATGGACTAATTTGAAACCTCCATCATTTACTTGAATACCTATGGTTAAAATAACTAGTTTGATGCTGGAAACCTTAAGATGTTTGTTGGAAACTAAATGCAAAATTTTACTTTTGGATGGATAGATTTTCCACTCATGAGACTATATAAAGGTGATTTCATGGACCAGGACTTTCCCAATTCCTATTTGTCTGTATGATGCAACTATCTTGAATTCTGTTGTACTTAGTTGTTCTTTGATGTAATATATGAAGCATTTTCAACAAAAAATATATTATACAATGTAAGCAGCAATTGTGTGATGTTAAAATAAAGAAATCAAAAGACCATGGAGGGAGTAATGCATTTTATTGTTGCAACAGTTCATACCATGATAGCTCTGTTGATTCAAACTGGAGAGGACTCTTATATATTTTAATAATTGTTTTCAAATTTTATTGAAGAATGCCATAGTTTCTTTTGTCATTTTTTCAGTAGATCATCTATCTAATGTGGGATTGTGCTTTTGAACTATTTAACAATTGTGTGGGATTGCTTTTTGATCCATTCTATAGTACAAACCATCTAATATTTCAACCACTGTTCCTTGACAATTTCTCAAATGGTGTCATTTGCTGTGTATTGTAGGAGTGGGTCACGGACAACCCTTTCATCATATCTCCAAGGATTACTTTTGAAGTTAGTGTGCGCCTTCTTGGAGGACTGATGGCCTTGGGGTACACTATCGCAACAATATTAAAAAGAAGCAGTCGTGTATTTTCTGATGATAGGATTTGCATCAAAATAGATTGGCTTGAACAACTAAATCGAACGTATTTGCAGGTGCATGGCCTTTCTTTGTTCTTGAATGTAGGTTCAAAATGTTTAATAGATGTATATCATAACTGGCCCTTTTAATTGATGGGAAAAAGAACTATGACGGATGAAACGCCACCTATGCTTTATTACGGACATGATCAACAATGAGGTTCTAAGATGTAAGATCATTTTTGGAAGCCTGAATTTGTGCTGCTCTTGATGGTAGGATATACCTTGCTCTCTTTGACAAACTTGTTGTGCATCCTTTTAGCAGTTTGAAGTTTGAACACAAACATATTTCAGATTGAAGTGTAATTATGAACAAGAAGCAAGTTAAAATCAAAGTAGATTAAGTCAAATATCCACAGAGTGCATGGGATATAAAGCCAAATCTCTATCTGTGTCTCAGTCTATGTAACTTTTGAGTCGAATAATGGAACAAAAAAAACCTCTGTGATACTTTATTCTAAAAATTGAACTGCATGGAGTTCCAGTTAACATCACTGGAATTAGAGGAAGTTTACATAACACTGCTTTGTATCAAAGATATTATTCCAAGTGTGCTATTACTCATAAAATGAAGATTCATTAACTCTATAATTAACATGATAATCATATCAAGGACCAGTATCATATTAAAAGCCCAGTAACTGTCATTGTAACAGATAAAAGGTTGTGTCCATAAACCTACCATTTATGAAAACATGAATTATACAATTTATTTTTAGGTATCTTTCTCTTGGATGTGTGGGAAGGATTTATTCAATGCATTTTTTCTCTGGGCCCATCTTGGAATCATGACCGTTGCTTGTCATTCATATCTGGATTTGTGTTTCTTTATTTGTTTATGATATCTTGCAGAGCTATTCCCGGATGCAATTGATTAAAAGTCTCCACTTGCTTTGATTGCTTTTTGGTTCCCTAGGGCTATTACACGTGGGCGGAAGGTAGATGCTAACAAGCAAGACACAGAGTGTTTAGGTCAGCCTTCGAGAAGTTCTTTATGAATCCAAACTATGAGCCTCTTACCCCTCAAAATGCATCAAGTTGTTACCCCTCAAAATGCATCAGCATTTTGAGACATCCTTTCCATCGTTTTTTGGAAAAAAAGGTCGAAAAATAGCCCATGGGCTAAATTTCGCCGCTAAAATTTTCCTTGACCTCCTGTATTAGGATTCACTACAGGATAACAACCCAAGGCACACGAGAAAGAGAACAATAATCACAGATGCTGACATATCCACAAAGGGGAGAGCAAGAGTCAATCAAGTCAACTTTAAACCATTAGGATGCAAAAACAAAGTGAAGTGATATGGATGATATGAAGGAAGTCAGAAATGAAACCGAAGAAGGGGGAATAGTCCTTGCAAAACCAAGAGTCATCTTGGTTCATGGTATGTAAATAAATCAACAACCTTTCACCCTCATCAACCTATGACTGGTACTGCTATTTATACTCATCAAAACAATCAAATACATCATATAGTAGCAGTGAAGTACAACATCAGGAAATACATCATCATCCCCTGACATGGTATAGCAGTAATCATGGCATCATGGTAGCATCATCTCATCAATCATATCATATGAAGGTTACAGAAGAAGTAAAAATAGACCATAATAATCTGGAATATATCAGAAAAATGAAGCAAAAATAAGTCCAAGCATGCCTATACAGTATGTGGCACAACAGTTTGGTAAATTCTATATGATATACATGTGATATTTTAATATTATTTCCTGTATTTTTATCAGTTTAAATGATAAAAAGTAAACAACATATCCAAGATAATGCAATGGTGTCTAGAGATAGTGTAATAACATATACAAGAATATTTCATGTCATCACACTTTCATCATATCACTCAACACATGAGGTCACTTATTTATATTTGAGTGCCTCATGTGTGTGTGTGTGTCCATTATTTCTCCGCAATATCGTATCCATCTTTTTTGAAAGTTTGTCATATATATATATATTTGGTGTTACCCCCTGTATCATATTTGTCCTTTTTGAAAATTTGGCGTATATGTTCTTGCTGCCTCCCACTGTATCGTATCTTACCTTTTTGAAAATTTGCCATATCTGTTTCCCACCACCCCCCCCCCTACACCTAGTATTCGTATCCATTTCAGTGCAACTTAGTATAGTAGGTGTGCAATCCCTTCTACTCTTGACTCCAAATTATGAATTTGTGTTCACCTTCGTTGATCTCATGGTCGTCTGCCATATTAGTTCGACTTGGAGCCCAACTATAGATTATTCTAGGTAACAATGTCTCTTCACTCGAGGAATATCCAAGTCTAGTTTTCACTATACACACTTCGGTAAACAAGAATATGCTCTGATACCAAACTAATCTATTTTTCAATGGGAAAGTCAGAATCACCCAATGTATCTACACCATTGATTCAATTAAACAGATACTAGATTTTGTGAATATTATGGGCTAAATTTCTTCCTGTTGCCGCCTAATACTCACCTGGGGGGAACGCCACAGGAAACCTTCAAGCCACTCGGTGTGTCCTTGGGGGCAAGTCAGAGTTAAGTGTTGTCACCTAATTACTCGACTCCTCCGTCTAGGCTACTCCTAGCGAAGCCAAGGGGGGTGGTCCTGTTATCACACCATTGTAGCAGGGCTACTATTCTTGTTTAGCAGATATCTGCACATTCCAGAGCTTCCATTATTCAGAGCATGGCTATGATGATTGTATATTTTTGTGATCACTCATGATCAGAGCAGTGTATTATTCAGACTTATGTTAGACCTTGTGTCAAGGCTGAGCCTTGAGAGTTCAGATTTGATGACCAATGTGACCCTTTATCCCATATAGTTTCAGTTCAGTGCTTAGAGATGTACTTCCAGCAGTGTTTCAGATGGTATATGATGTTTATTACTATGATGATGTTGTATGATCTATGGATATTTTATCATTGACTGTGGATTATTATCTTGTTGATTTAGTCATGTTCACAGCATCTGCTTGGTATATTATCCCTGATGTGGCAAACTGTTTAAAATGAATTATAAATCATAAAATGGACAATTGCTTGCACATTTAGGTCATTTAAGAAAACCCACTGGTTTTCCACCTTACATAGATATGGTCTTTCCTGACACCAGTTGTCTGCTAGTGTAGACTCCATATTCACTTGACTTTATCCATACATGACTTTCCTATTTGACTTTAAACCTTGACCTGTCTCATTTGACTTTCTGATACTGAGGACTTCCCCATTTTTCTACCTCTGTGTTTGGACCGCATCCCTGTATGTTCAATGTCTCGGCTCTAAGTTGGTGACAAAACTTGCCTTTGGTGAGTTGGATTGTAGGCCTAAATCATTCTGGTCGGTTGTCCCGATATTTGGCATTGGCTCGAACTCCCCCTAGTCACTTGAGATGTTGTTGGCTAAAACTGAAAGCTCATGTTCTACTTATGGAACTTATAAATTCGCCCATGGAAACTAAAAAGGGCAAGAGCGATGAATAGCTAAAAATACTCCTCGAAGAGTATAAGAAAGGTTCAAAAAGCAATGGTTTTTAAAAGTTATATCTAAACAATTGTTGACCTTATATGTATATGAAAACATGCCCTGGAAGCAAGCTGTAACTAGTTGTGCTTATCAGCACACCTGAGATCCGAAGGGTTATGTAGGCCAAAAAGGCCATGAAATGAAATTGAATGATCCTAATGAACCTAGATCAACTTGATGTAGACATGATGCCTAAGTTGAATAAGCACTCTCTAAACAACTTATCCATTTGTGAGGCACAGCCATCCCCCGTGTTATTTTGTCCAGCACAGAGTTTGCAGCTTCCCCCTTCTCCCAGTCCAAAGTATTTTTGAGTTAAGTTAGACAAGTCAACCCCTTGGCCCAACCTTGTTCCTAGCCTTCATCCTTCACTAGCAGTTTGACCATGTCCAATGGGTGAGTTTGTCATTTGAACTATTGTGCAAGTAATTTTATAACAAAGGAATATGCTAACTTGATTAATGCCACTGAATGGATGTTATACTTTGAGCTTGGCTGTGGGAATGATTAGAGAAGCATGTCTTAGTCTACTGATGTGATTTATCCTTGGTTGTATATTATTGGGATCCGTGATGATGTGGGCCATATATCTATACCTATTGATGATGATTGATGGTCCCACATACTTGATGATGATATCATATGATGGACATATGGTCCAGATGATGATTGATGCAGTTCAACAGGTTTTATTATTACTTCAGATCATCAGATTATGCACTGTCCATATATGGTGGACCCTACAGCTGGCCCATTAGGGCAACCCATGGTGTATGAGTACACATTCCTAGTGGATTTGGGTATTCTGGATCCAATGAGACACTTATCTTTCAGTTCCGGGCACTTCTGACAGTGATTGATGCAGTTTTACACCTGTTGACCAGATTTGGGGTTGATTTCCCAACTTGAGCAGCAGGGGCCATGAGAGGCCAGTTCACCTAGGGCGCTGTATGAGAAGGGGGTGGTCCAGCCACTTGTTTTTACCATTTACCCCCCCTTCTGGAGAGCCTGGTGGGTTCAGTTGGACAACGCAGATGCCCTAGGAGGCAGTTTTGGCACTTTCACAGTTATCGAGGCAGTTAAAAAATGGGATAAAGTGGTCACTGAGGAATTCGATTTGGGCAATTGAGGCAAGGTTTTGGCATTTGGTTTTCACAGAGGTCTTCCAGGGTGATCCCACTATCTTCCAGCCAGTTTTCACCATGTGGGTAGGTCTTTTACTGCTTGTCTGTCACAGATTTTGAGGACAGATTTGATCATTTATATTATATTGGACATATTTTATTATTTTATTGTGCCTTGGGGATGAGCTAGTAAGGATTGATGCCTCCTAGCCCCACCATGTGCTTCTTATGTCATGTCCTAGTCATTATGAGGTGGGATTTGGTACTTTTACCCCCTCTAGTGGATGACGTCACCCTCCATGATTATTTTAGACTATGACATCATCACTTTATGAGTGATCCATGTGTTATGTTATTATGGCTCATCTTAGCCATTGATTGTATATTGAGATCTTTTAATCTCAACCACTCATTTGATGTAGTATTGTAGAGTGGTATACGGTTTTGGTCTTTATTATCCTATATAAGGAGGAGACCCCCTATTGTATAGCTCACCTTTGGAGCTCTGGAATATTGGAATAGAACACTTCTTTATGGAGCATATCTCTCTTGTCTTGTGGATTCTCTTGCATCTTGAGTATACAGTATCTCTTCTATGTATCATTGTGGATTTTGGTGCTTCTACTAGTTTTCTTGCAGGAAAGTCGAATTGGTGGAGAGGAGGGCGATTTCTAGAGGGTTATTGCTGGAGGGATCCACATATTCTCTCTTGGGTTGATCTTGTAACAGGGAGTATCATTATTGTATCTTCGTGACATAGTTGATGCTTTCTATTACATCTTTCTATCATTTTCATAATCATCTTACTTGACTTGTTTCTTTGATCTTGTCTTGTAGGAGGAGGACGATTTGGCTATCTTGGAGGAGGACATTTTGGTTGGAGCTCTTGGATCTCACTCTTGAATATACACATAGGAGAATGCTATCAATTTGCAAGGTGGCCACAAGCAATTGAGGTAAGATCTACAAGGTATGTGCCTCTTTCCATCCATTCTCTCTTCATTGGTCCAAACCCTAATTAATCAAAACCCCAATTTTGGTTTTTCTTAGATCTACTTAGATCTAGCCTTGCTTTTGAAAACATTTTAAGAACCCACCTCTATAGCATCCACCCCTAGTTGGATCTACAGTTTGGTGGTGATTGGGTTAAAATTAACACACTTTTCAAGGCAATATAGCCCTCTTGAACCAAATTGCACTTCCTTGGAGAGGCTTGTTTGGTTAGATCTAGCATGTGGGTAGGTGAGATCCCACTTGATTTGCAATCTACGCACTTGATAACCTACCCCTAGACTTTTACTTGGGTGATTTCTACCTTGTGGGCATCATTCCACATTTTAAGGGATTAAAACCCTCTTTTGAATTACTTGGCACCTTAAAACTCAGATCTAATAAGATCTAACCCTTGGATTGACTTGATTTTCTAGATCCACATAGATCATTGCCTAAGCTACTTGGATCTACAATTTGGTGGCCATTGGACTTGATTTGACACACCTTATCCACCTTTTAGCTCTCCTTGAGCAAGGTCGCACTTCCTTGGGTGACTGAGTTTGCCCACTTCTAGGACCTGGGTAGTTGAGATTTCAGTGCATTTGGAACGGGCATACCTTGAAACCTATATCTAGAGTATCATTTTGTGACGATCTGCCTTGGGGGTAGCATTCCTTGTTTTAAGGGATTGTGGTCCACTTGGGTCATTTCATGAAATCCTAGATCTAGCAAGATCCAACCACTCTATCTCAATTAGCCCACTTGTCTTGACCTCTAGGTGTCCCGATCTACACTTTGACACATCTTTTGACTCCATTAACCCATCCAACAAGGCACTAGTCCTCCTTAAGCAAGTCGCACTCCTTGGGAATTGTGTCAAACCTTAGATCCAGTAAGTGGGTACTTCTAATTTCAACTTAGATCCATAGATCTACTCATTACATATCCTCTAGTGCCAATTGCCTCCCTTAATTTCACCTTGTGGGTCCGCATTAGGCCTTTTCACATATCCCAAGAAAGTGGGTCCCACTTGTGTTTTAAACCACCTTCAACTATACTTTAATTTCTAGGTCCACTTTACCTTGCATTGGTTTCCGTAACTCATTGTCTACTTATCCCTAGGAACCTTTGTTTGGGTCCAATCATCTTTGATTGGTAATAGGGTCTCCCCCTAGGTCTTGACTCATCTTGATCTAAAGCCAAGAGTGCCTCGGTTGACGTGACTCCCACCTTGCATTGGGAACCGTGGCATCTCTTAAGTCACCTCTTTAGTTGTCCATCTCCTCTATCGTCCCGGATGGAATACCACTAGGGACAACTACAAGTTGTATGATAACAGTCTTTTCAAAGAAATGAACAACTTTGGAATCAAAATTTTGAGGCCCTTAATGGCTTATACAAAAAGGAGAGTGGTTCTATAATTCTTTTGTTTTGTCTTCTCCTTGGTTTTGCACTTCTTCAAGCTTTTTGCCTTGTCTTTTATGGATCTCTTCTTTAGTCACCTAAAACACAACAAAGCTCAAATACCCATCATTGTTAATCAAATCAAAAATAATTTGAAACTAAACTAACTAATGCAAGTCTTAGATCTAAGATGCCAACTAGAATGCTAACTTCTATGAGATCTAATGCAAAACTTCAAATTGAAACTAAATGCAAACTACAAAGATGCACTAAGATCTAAGTACAAGATCTAAAACAAAACTAGCAAAGTGAACTAAACTAAGATCTAACAATGCAACCTACAAACAAACAACAACTAACTACTGCTAACAATTTTATTTGTTGTTTTTATGTGGCTTTTAGGGCACTTTTTTAAGGTGGATTAGAGGAGCTAAGGGAGGCTAAAATGAAGGTAAGATGAGGGAGAAAAAGGTGGACGAGAGGAGAGAAGAGGAGTTGGATGGAGAGGAGGACGAATGGTAGAGAGGGAAGGAGTTGAGGGAAATGGAAAGAAAGGAGGAGGAGCGAAAGGGAGGAGGAAAAAGCAAAGACGAGAACAAGGAAGATCTAGGGTGAGAGGAAAATGGGCTAGCACATCAAGGCAAATGAATCAAGGAGAAAGTGGAAGGTTTGAAGAAGTAAACCCTTAGGATGTAGTAACCAAAATTTGATAAAGTGTTTTGATGGATGGACTTTAGAACAACTTCTCAAGGTCAAGCTTGAATCACTGATTTAACTTTTGGAGAGCCCTGAAATGCAAAACATGTTAGAAAAAATGTTTGTGAAGGAGAGAAAGATGCATCCAAGCTCAAGCTCCACTTCACTTCTATAGATCTGCACAATACATATAACTCACAAGAATACTTGGTCAAACTTAGTATGTCAAATAAGATGGGATAAGAAGATGCATAAATATTGTCGACTACAGTCTACACTTCTAAATCACATGAAATACAACGTAAATGAACAACTTGTACCTTCAAATGTTCATTCTATGGTCTTAAAAAAGACTTCTAAGCAAAAGAATGACCAAATACAACAAATATGAGCAAATATAATAGCACAATATCACCTTATCATGTGTAGACAATCCTCATGAACAAGTAGAGCACTCCATGTAGACCTCCAAAGTGGTTATTTTATTTCAAGATAGCAATTGCTATGAGCTATTACAAAATTGCCAGAGTAATGATGCACAAAACTTCCATGAGAAGAGAGCCCAAATGGCTTCTCTTTATAGCAAACTAGACTCACCTAAACCCTAAGTCAAATTGGCATGAAGAGGAGCCCCAATGGCACTAGTCACCAACTCGAATCCCAAGTCTAAATCTCAATCAACACCAAGTTAAGCCAAGCTTTGGAGTTAACTCCACCAACAAGCTCGAGTTGTATTAAGTGAGATGAGGAGGTGGCCTCCACTTAGGCAAGGCGCCCCTCATTTCCTCTTTGGAAGTATCACCATGCGAATAAGTGAATGCCATGTGTGAAACTCGAGCTCCAAGTAGAGATGACGTGAGGATATGGTAGGTGCTTGGAGTTCGATTGCAAATCTTGGTAGTTGGGAGTGGGAGGTGGCCTCCACCTAGGCAAGGCGCCCCCACCCCTAATAAATGTAACTCAATCACCATCCAATTATCATTTATTAACTAATCCACATCACCAATTCGAGCTTGCATGCATGGAGGGTGAATTCTCTTGGAGTTAATCACTGCTGGTGACTAGGTACTTGACTGGATGATGACTGAGACGATTGGAATCTTTATTAATGCCGAGTGCCATGTCAATTAGCCTTTTATTTTAATCCATTTGGATTATTTTGGAGAGATTTGGATTATCTCCAAATATTCAATTTTTTATATTTTAATTAATAATTTCTCTGTAAATGGCTTTTTTTTGAGAAATTATTAATTGAGGCTGAATTGACACCCGAAACTTAGGATAAACTGGTCTGGGGATCATGAATGATTTTTGGCTTAAGGTTGAAGCCTTCAATCACTGAATTCGGATCCCGGATGACTGGCATATTACAAATTGAAATTTTTCCATTTAAACTATGGAAAATTTTATTAAAAATTTAAAATAATTAAAAACCCCAAGACCGAAGGACCCGGTAAAAAAAATTTGAAATTTTTTCTGAGGGTTCTAGGGACCTAGGACATGACCAAAACCTATTCTAATAGTGTCTAGTAGGCTTATATACATCAGTTGGACTCTAATAACCCCCCATGGCTAAAATTTTCAAAATCAGGCATTCCAGCTTTGGAGGAAGCGGGAGAAAACCTCATCGATTATAGCTCAGCTATAGGCAAAGTATAATTGACAAGGGAAAAAACTCCCTGTAATACCTTAGTTGCTTAATCAAGTCATGGGGAACCGAGCCACTCAGAATCCTACTAGCACACTTTATTACAAACCTCGTGGAGCCATGGTCATGTCGATTGAAAAACAAAACTGAGTAACCAAAATTGGCTAGGCACAACTGATGGATCATCTGATACACTGGAGTACAAACATTCATCATGTTTGTCAAATGGCAGCTCTTCAGGCAATCCAACTTTGGTACAAAATAGGTGATAACAAAGTCCAAACCCCATTGCTGAAAAGGAGCTTCTACAATAACTGGCTGTAAGGGCAAGGAGGCTAACTTCTGTTTACCAATGAAAAGCTGACAAGGCTCACAACATCTCACAAACTTGTGGACATTAGAAAAGATAGAAGGCCAATAGTAATCGGCTCTAAGGATTTTATGGGTTGTGGTTCTAGTTGCATAGTGGCCACCACACAATCCAGCATGAAATTCATTTATGAGACTTTTGGCTTCATCTTCATCAACACACCTAAGGATCAATCCATCTGGATTCTTCCATCCCAGTCCCATTTGAGTTATGACATACTTAGATGCTTTTAATCTCCAGGATCTTCTACCATGACCCACAAGGTGATTTGGGCAAGTACCGTGCTTAAGATAGAAAATAATATCTACATACCATTCAACTTGCTCTAGCTTTTCAAGACTTGGAGAATAATTTGGTTCTTCATTTTGACACACCATATCTAAAGCTTTTTCATTACTTTCAATCAACATTTGAGCTAGACCTTGTCCTTTTACTAACTTTGTGGGTTTAATTTCTAAGTCATATTCTTGAATTTTAGCAACCCATCTCCCTCTTTCACCTAACCCTTCTGCTGGAGATAATACTTCTTTGATTGTTGAGTTAGGAACATATCCTATTACCTTAGAATACCCAATAAAAGTTCTGAAATGTTTGAGGGACTTAACCAAAGCATATGCTTTCTTTTCTATTATGTGATACTTTAATTATGAGGCTTGCAGGGCCCTACTCATGTATGCAATAGGTTGATCTTGACCTTGATCGTTAGTTTGAAGCAAGACCCCAGCAATGGTATCTTCAGAAGCAAAGGAGAAAATCTTGAAGTCCTTAGAATAATCTAAGCTTACTAGGACAGGGGCTTTAGATATGGCAGCTTTAATTTCCTTAAAGGCCTTCTCACCTTGTTCATCCCGATCAAATTTTGCATCTTTTTTAAGCAATTTGTAAAGTGGCATAGCTATCTCAGTATGGTTTGGAATAAACCTATGAACAAAGTTAATCTTTCCATGGAAAGATTGGAGGGACTTCTTTGATGTGGGCAAAGGAATCTTTGCAATTGCTTCAATCCTTTCAGGATCTACCTTAACTCCATCTTGGGAAACGACATGGCCCAAAATTTTTCCTTCAGTTACCCCAAAAACCGACTTAGTAGGATTTAATGAAATCCCAAATTCTCTGCATCTTTCAAAAACCTGCTTTAGATGACCAACATGACTTTTCCCATCTTTTGAAAAAACTGTTAAATCATCTTGATATATTTCAATGATTTTTCCAGTCAACCCTTTGAAAGCAAAATCCATGGCTCTTTGAAATATAGCCCCAGCATTAGTTAAACCAAACAACATTCTTAAATACTCAAAAGTGCCCCAAACAGTAATAAATGTAGTTTTATGCCTATCTTCCTCTTTCACCTTGATTTGGTTATAACCAAAAAAACCATCAAGCATTGACATCATTCCTGAATCTGTTACTCTTTGAAGAAGTGTTTCCATTTTGGGAAGGGGATAATTGTCTTTATCACCAGCAGCATTTAGATTTTTGAAATCCACACATAATCTGATTGAACCATTCTTTTTCCTAACCACAACCAAATTTGAACACCAAGAGGAATATCTTGTTGGAGCTATGATTTTGGCAGCCAATAGTTTTTCTAACTCCGTTTTGACCAAAGGAGCCAACGTGGGATTAATTTGTCTTAACTTTTGCCTAACTGGCTTAGCTCCATCTGTTAAGGGAATTGTGTGCTGAAGGACATCCTCCTTATAAACTTTAAGCTCATCATATGTGAAAGCTAAAACATCCCTATAATCCCTTAAAAGATTTATTATTTGTTCCTTTGCTTCATTAGGGGTGTTTTTTCCAATTTTCACCATTCTAGGATCCTTGTTCCTATATTGACTTCAATTTGATCACCTGGGTTCAAATTTTCCTTTCTTTCCCTTTCGTGGCCATCATGCTTGTCAAAAAGTCGTTCAAGAGCGACTATACCTCGAGGAGATGGGTTGACTTGCTAATCACATTCTGGATAGTTGTGACCCTCTTCTTTACTACTAACTTTAAAATCAGCAAACTCATGCAAGTTGTTTAAGAAATTAATGACATGCTTATCATCCTTGAAGACTTGCCAATGTTCTACATTATCAGGCGCTGAAGGCCTAAATATGATTTCCATTTTAACTTCTTCCTTAGCCAAATTTTCTTAAGGTTGTAAAGTAGAAGCAGCGACAGCAAGTTCATTAGCTTCATAATTTAATTCTCTTGGAAGAGCAGTAAGATTTAATGCTTCAAAGAATTCCAAACTGTCCAATACCGCATTCCTATATCTTTTCAATCTTTCAGATTTGCATGCAAACTGACCTTTGACTTGTGACACAGTCAAATCTGAATCCCCTTTAATATTTAGCAATTTTATACCCATGCCCTTGCAAACTCCCAAACCAAGCAACAAAGCTTCATACTCAGCTACATTATTAGTGGCATCAAATTCCAATCTATATGCAAACTTGTGGACTTGACCAGAAGGAGACTTGATGACAATACCAGAGCCATTACCAGATCTAGAATGTGCACCATCAAAATGCATATGCCACACTTTATCAAAAAAAATTATTTCATCTTCTTCTCTTATAGGTTCTAGAAAATTAGCAAGGATAGCATAATTCCCCAACCCATCTTCTTTATACTTAAATTCATTCCTTGGGTACTTGGGATCTTCTATGTGATACCTTCGTTCTGGCTCCCTGTTTAGTCTAACCATGGTCCCATCTACAGTGGGAATAGTAGCATATGTGAAGTCCATTTGTATATTTCCACCCAAATTAGCAGCAAATTTTCTAGAGATTAGCATGCCCCAAACATTAGGCAGATCAACAACTACCACATCCATTGTTAATTGAATGTTAGGAAACACAGCCAAATGTACTTGCAGGTCCTTTATCAAACCACATACTTCCATCTTTTTACTATCCATGGCACAAATGTTATGGTAAGGCCTTGAAATTCTTAAGTTAAGTTGTTCCACTACTTTCTTAGGCATAACATTTGAAGTTGCGCCAGAATCAGGCATACAATTGTAAAGGTTGGATCCATTCACAAGCAAAGTGATGAAAAATGGTTGATTCTTTTGGTTTCCTCTATCAGCTACTTGCAAAAATCACAGGTGCATCTTGGTAGGCTGTAACTTGTGGCTTTTCAAAATTCCTTTGATTATTCTTTGGCATGCTAGCTTCACTTGGAGGGGGGTCTTCAACGACTTGGAGGAGACTATCCTTTTGACCTTCTATCTTCTTGACCTCTAGAAAAGGAACAGGAACTTTTAAACGTCTCACAAACTCTCCTAAATCAATATTAAAATCTTCTCTTGAAGGCACAAAATCTTTAGGGGGAGAAGGTACCTTGAGAGTGCTTGCTTGTGTCTTTTCTTGATTTTGTTTTCCTCTCCTTTGGTAAGTGAACCATTTATGTCTTTCCATTTCTAAAACTTGCCCTTGAGTGGGCTTTTGTCCATAGACTTTAGTTACCTTATCAACTAGGTCACTCACATAATCCACCCTACTTTGTTCCATCAACTCTAACCATTCTTCTCTTGGCATAGGCTCTTCATCACTACAAACATTAATTTGCTCGTTTTCTGATGTAGAAGGCTCACCCTTACAAAGTTAAAGGAAAAAATGACAAGTTGAATCTTCATGAAAACTCCCACATGGTCTGCAATATGGAATATCTTGATGATCAACATAGTTGGCAGACTCTAAAGTGTTTGGGGGTCTATGTTATTGAAAATGAGGCTTCTTTTGCCATTTCTCATTATGCTTAGGATGAACTTTATTTGATTGAGACCTTTCCATGGCTATCAATCTATTTTGCATGGCTTCCATTTGACTTGCATGGTTCATTTGCATCTGCTTAATTAAATCTGTGAGTTCTTTAAAGTTTCACTTGGTGATTCATGAAATTCAGATTTCTTCTTCTTATCCTCAAGAGGCTTTGAAGAAGTTCCCCTTGTAAAACCAGGAAAATTAGACTTGCCAGAAGTTTGCATATTCTTATCAATTTTGATTGCCAACTTTTGTGCATCTCTTAGAGTTGTTGGTTCTTTATCTCTTAACTCATACACAATTTCTCCAACAAAGGATTCCATATAATAAATCAAAATTGTGTCATTAGGAGGCTTGATATTTTGAGGCATACTTTTGACCAACTCATTAAACCTTTTATTGAAGTCTTCCATAGTTTCATTTTCTTTTTTCTTACTTGAATGTAAATCAGCCACAGATAACGATTATCCTTTCTATCACTCCACCTATCATTAAAAGCAGTCAAGATATCCTGAAGATTCTTAAACTTATCATCATCCTGTTCACTGAACCAATCAAGGGCATCTTCCTCCAAGGACAAGACAAAGAGTTTCATTTTTACATCCCCATAATTATGGGCATTGCACCACTTGCTAATACATGAGCTGAAATTTCGAATGTGAAACTTTGCACTAATAGCATTGCTTCCCTGAAAAGAAGGCAACTTCTCAAGAGATTTGTCAGGAATAGGATGAGGAAAACCATGGATGGCTAAAAAATCATATGGGTCATATATAACATCCATTGGTGAAGTTATTAAAGGATTATTATGTGCAAATAATAAATGTATATCAGAAATTGCTTCTTCTCCAATATTTGTGAGGAGTCTACGAGGAGCTAGTATGTTTAATCTCCCCCTATAAACCCTTTCAGGTTCAAGGAGGGGGGCAAACACACCCCTAGAGTTGCTCCTAGTAGAATACCTTACAGAATTTGAAAGTGGAGTCACCACTTGAAGATTAAGCAATGCCTAACAACTTATGTTATAAAAAAATTTAATCCTTTTACAAAGTTAAAACTGAAATTAAAATTAAAAGTTGATTAACCAAGGACAAGAGACTTGTCCCCGGCAATGGCGCCAAAAATGTTGCCTCCTAAAACACTCTTGACCACGGGTAAGTCTCCCAACCGCTACGTGTGTTCCTGAGGGCAACTATGAGTTAAGAAGCCAATGTCACCTCGGTCATAAACTCCTCCGTTTAGACCACAACTCCTAAAGGCCAAGGGGGGTAGTCCCTGATTTCAATGACTGACCTGGGTAAAAGTGTCCCAAACCATAGCAAGACTTGTCTGAATGACTTCAAACTTGGCCCAAGGGTGTAGGGGGTATCGTGCCATTTATATTGAGTACCGATACCCCTATACAACATCAAAAATGACCAAGTAATCCTCTTCTACATTACAACATTTTGTCTTGAGGGACATTTTTTAATGACCAAAAACTAAAAAATCATATATAAAACCTAATGAAATTCCGCAAGACTCTGGATAATGTTTAGCATGATAATATAGAACATTCCTAGGCCTCAATCACCCCATGGACTCGATCACTAGAACACCTTTCACCACTTTGGAGGTATTTTTGAGTGAAAAACTCAAATAATTAAAATCACTAGAAAGGAATTTTAATTATCCAAGTGAAAAAACATTCGATGAAATGACTTCCCTAATGATAAAGTCTTAGGTGATTAAGTTACACAAAACTAGACCCTCATGCTGACATATCCTTACAAAATCCCTCGCAGGGGTGCAGAAATTTCATGGAGAGAAGACAAGAAAAAGAGCTACCTCGCTTGATATAATCATTAAGTACTTCTTTCTCATCTTCAAGGCACATTCAACATGTGCAAGGTACACCGTTGTCCACCTAGTTGGTTTTGGTGGTCAACAAGGCCTTCCTTTCCTCAAGGAATTTTTTCTTCTCTTCCCCTCAGCAAACCTCTTTGTCATTGGCAATCCCTAAATCCACTTTCTCAATGAACAAGCAATCATCAATCCTCTAACCTGCAAACCTTAACTACATTATGTGTGCATTATGTAGTCCACCTTATTATGGGACATCTCCAATATTCAGTTACAGCTACTCATTTTCTGCATCTTTTCAATTACATAGTGGTTCACCTTCCCTTGGTAATCAATGCCAGTTGTCCAGTTGACAAGCTCCTAGTCCATGAATGCCACATAGGCATTCCTCTAACGGACACTTGTCCAAACTTATACACAGTTCTACTAACAAGGACTCCCACCAATCCTTCAATTAACACCGATTCATTCAATCTACTTGGTATTCCACTCCTATCGTCAATATATGTGCACTAGTAGACTCCAACAATGTATTGAAAAATGTTGATGTATTTGTAACTTCAGAATATATTCACTTGTATATTTTATGTTGTATTTGTATTTTATTGTTGTACTTCCGACGGAAATGTTTATTCCTCCAGTTGGAGAAGTCATTATTGTACTTGGGTCATGTAAAGTCATTGAGGTCCATCCTCCCATGTATGACGGGGAATTAGACCCCGGAGTTGTGTCTTTCATGGGTTATTAGACTTCCCTAGTGGGGTTGGCCCAGTGTCAAGTGGTAATGGGTTATTAGACTCTCCTAAGGGAGGTCGGCCCTGTTTGGGGTTAAGGGTAAGTGGAAAGTAAAGTATAAATAGAGAGGGTGCTCCTCTCTATGTGATCATTCACTCACTCACTCATTCATACAAGTGAGTAGTGCGCACAAGTGGAAGAGGAGAAGCTGCTAGGAGACTATCTCTTGTCTTGGGGTTTTGTATCATTGCTCATTCTATCTCTGAGGAAGTTGCAGGGTTTTCTCCTTTATGGTTTTCCCGGTGAAATGCTGTGTCTCTTGTCTCTTGTGTTTGATATGTTGTACATGTTGTTCTCTCAGTTAAGATCCTAGATCATATTGAATTAAATGATGAAAAACTAACATGGTATCAGAGCTAGCCTGAAGGAAGGCATTGTATGGCATTTACGACACTTGTTGCACTTGCGACAAATTGGAAGTTAGGGCTTGGTTTAGTAAAAACTAGTCATCGTGGAACTTTTTCTATAAATCCGTTTTGGCGAAGGTTTAGGATTTGAAATTTTTATAGGTCAAATATCAGACACGGATGTACCCTGTGTAAACATTTCAACCTCAAATTCGTTGTACTTTGTGAGATATGATCCGTACAAGTTAGGGTTTCTGCCTCTTCCAGAATGCATCCCTAAACAGGTGACCTAGGCACAAAGGTCATATCTCGGGATAGGAAGCTCCAAATGGAATTCCGTAAAAAGTGACAGTTAGGGCACGGACTGTAGTTTCATAGGTACGAGTTTCAGAGGCCGAAGTTGAAATAGTGACACGTGGCACTCCGTACAAGTTCGCTATGTTGTTTCATCCCACAAACAGGTCATGTTGCGACACTTAGCATATCTCTCTCATGGAGAATCCATTGAAGCTCAGATCTATGGGGTTGGAAAGATGACAGGTCAGTCTACCACAGGTCGAAGTTTCAGACCTTGAGGATCCGAAATTTCAGAGATGCATCAGAAACAATATGGCATATCTTTCTGTCAAAACAGAATTGGATTCTGAGCATTTTCATTTTTGGCTTGTCACTGTTGCGGGAAATTAGGGCTTTTGACAGAAGTGGAATTTTGGAGTGCTCTCAGCATAGGATTTCTCTCCTCAGCAAAATCGAAATTTAGAGAACAAGATTGAATTTTTTGGTTAGGTGAATCTCCGGGAAAGTGAAACCCTAATTTGACTTTTGGACCAGAAAAACCAGATTTTGACAGAGGTTGCAGATCCAAAATTCGTAGGTCATTTTTTGGAGGGTCAATTTTTGGAGTTTTCAAAATCTAAGCACAGCAGCTTGCTTGCCTCAGTCAATTGCATCTCCCTGTCCAGACAGAAGTTTGAAATTCCAAGTTTGGATTTTTAGGGTTTCTCTGTCAAACCCTAGACAACTCTAGATCCAGTTTCAGCAAATCAAAGTGGTAATACCTAAAAAATTTCTATTTCCATTTGAAGTACTCTTTAAAAGATGTCTCACCACACCAAGCTTGAGGATAAGCTTGAAGGGGTTGATAACTTTCGAGCATGGAAGTATAGGATTGGGTTAATCCTAGAAGAGAATGAATTTGACACCTACATAAGTGAAGAAGTTCCAGTTCCAGAGGGAGATGAGGCTAAGGCCTTACATAAGAAGAACTTGGTCAAGGCCAAGAGGATCATTGCAGATTCTATCAAAGACCATCTCATACCACATGTGTCTTCTCTAAAGACACCCAAGGAGATGTTTGATTCCTTGACCAAGCTGTTTGAAGGGAAGAACATAAATCGGAATATGACTTTGAGGAATCAATTGAAGAATGTCAAGATACAAAATGCAGAGATGCAGTCCTACTTTACAAGGGTCTCTCAAATAAAAGAACAACTTGAAGCTGTGGTAGAAGATATAGAGAATGGTGAAATTGTGATGACCACCTTGAATGGTCTTCCTAGGTCATGGGATTCCTTCATTCAAGGAATTTGTGCTAGGAAGAAGCTCATCACATTCAGTAGGCTGTGGGAGGAATGCTCACAGGAAGAAGCTTGAATTGTAGCTAGAGAAGAAAAGATGGATAACGAAGACCAGGCTCTCACATCACACACCAGGAAGAATAACCACAAGAGGGAGCATCCTCATCACAAGAAGGGTAAATACCACCACCAGAATCGGAGGGAGAAATTTGGAGGATCCATGAGAGATCTTTCTCACATTCGATGTTATACTTGTGATGAGAAGGGACACTATTCCAAAGATTGTCCCAGGAACAAAAGCAGCTCCCACAAGAAGAAGAACAACAAGAGAAGACATCATGCTCACACTGCAGAGGATGATGAACCTCCAAGGAAGAGAACTAGGGAAGACAGTGAAGATTCTTCAAGTGATGAAGAATATGTATTGTAATGAAGTTTTACATGAAAGGAGTAGAAGAAGCTACTGCAGAGTTGGACTCTGGAAAACAAATAATCTATGGAAGAACCTATCATCCATTTTTAGCATTGGTTAAGGTGCACACTATCAGAGACTCCAGTAGCTCCTGCAAGGAAGCAAAGATTGAGAGGGAGTCCACACAACAACCAAACAAAGATAAGTATTTGAATTGTCATTTCTTGTATATATGATTACTTAAATGATGTTGTTCAGTCATGTACATACTTATGTTCCTAGATTTAGGATGTATATTATGCATTTTAGAAAAGTTGCATTAATGAACAAGATACTACTAATATAGTAATAGGTAAGTGGCCTATGGTACTGTACAACACTCCATTGCTACTTATCTAGATTGAAACCTCTTTGCTGACATGTTGGGAGTAGTGCACACTCATAACAATGTTCTGGTAGAGATGGAAGGCATCTAGAAAGTTACCGTATGAATACGGGATATGGATGAATGTTGTATTGAAGCATTGTCTAAGATAATTGCATGACTGTATGACATATGTTCTTATGTGTAAGATTTTGTTCTGAAAACTATGAGAAGTTTCTAATCATGCGATTGAATTTGACTTGTAGGAAAGATTGTGTACAATCACCTACAAAAGAAGGACAATGAAATTTGTTCCGAAGAACAAGCGACGAAGTTCAAGAAAAACTAGCTATTAAAAATATTGAAGAATCTGAAGTTTCCAGGATTAGGGATGCAGTAATGGAAAGATGCCATGATCAAGGAGTACCAGTGGATCATGAAGAATGATGTATGGGATGTGGTCCCAAGACCAGAAGGGAAGTCTGTTGTAACTTCCAAGTGAGATCAAGCATGATACAGATGGTAGCAAGATTTGTGGCACGTGGCTTCTCCTAGAAAGAAGGGATAGATTATGAAGAAACTTTTGCACTTGTAGCTAGATACACTTCCATCAAAACAGTACTTGCTCTGGTTGCAGTGATGAAGTGGAAGATACACCAGATGGATGTCAAGACAGCTTTCTTGAATGGTGTAGTCGAAGAGGAAGTGTATGTGGAGTAGGCACTCCGTTTTGAGACACATGAAAGGGAGTCACATGTGTGCAAATTGAAGAAAGCCTTGTACGATTTGAAACAAGTACCCAGGACATGGTACGGCAGGATAGACAGCTTCTTGACTAGTTTGGGCTTTACCAAGAGTAAAGCGAATTCCAACCTTTACTACAAGGTTGAGGAAGGCAATCCAGTGATACTCCTACTGTATGTAGATGACTTGTTTGTGACAGGTGAGAATGGGTTGATCGCTGATACGAAGAGGAAGCTTGTTGCCGAGTTCGAGATAAAGGACTTGGACATGATGCTCTATTTTCTAGGCATGGAGGTGTGGCAGAGTGCGGATGGAATCTTCCTTGGACAAGGGAAGTATGCAGTAGAGATCCTGAAGCGGTTTGGAATGATGGACTGCAAGGCCATGGCCACACCTATGGCATCGAACCTGAAGCTATTGAGTGATGCTTCATTAGAGTCGGTTGATGCCACGATGTATCGTCAGATGATTGGGTCCTTGATGTACCTGACGAACACAAGACCAGATATTTGCTTTGCTATGAACACATTGAGCCAGTTCCTGACGGATCCTAGACATGTTCACTTGATTGCTGCAAAGCATATTCTGAGGTACTTGAAGGGTACAGTTGATTATGGGCTCAAGTATGATGCGAATCAAAAGGTTAACCTGGAGGGTTATGTTGATTCAGATTGGGCAGGCAGTGCTGCAGATAGGAAGAGCACTTCGGGGTGCTGCTTCAGTATGGGATCAGGGGTGATCTCTTGGTTTAGCAGGAAGCAGTCCTGCGTAGCACTGAGTACAACCGAAGCAGAGTATGTTGCAACTTGTTCGGCTAGTTGTGAGGCAGTATGGCTAAGGAAGCTACTGTCAGATTTATTTGATCTCCAGTTGGATGCTACTTGTATCTTCTATGACAACCAGAGTTGTGTGAAGTTGTCCGAGAACCCGGTGTTCCATGACAAGTCGAAGCATATCGAGATCATGTATCACTATATCAGGGATATGGTGTAGAGAGGAGCAGTGAAGCTCTTGTATGTTGCGACGGACGAGCAGATAGCAGATGTGTTGACCACGCCACTAGCCAGGGTGAAGTTCGAATACTTCAGAGAGAGGCTTGGTGTTCTTCAGATCGAAGATACTTCCAGGAGGAAGTGACGAGACACAGATGCAAGAGCCCTTCCAAGCATGGTGGTAGGCAGGTCCTCCCCATGGCTGTGGATGTAAGTGCTATGTGATAAGCATTCGGACGATGCTCCATCATGAGCATCTGTATGATGCTCCGTATGATGATGATTCGTATGATCATGAACATCCGTATGATCCGTATGATCATGAGCATCCGTATGATGCTCCGTGCGAGGATGATCCATATGATCATGAGCATCCGGATGATGCTCGCATCCGGATGATGCTCCGTGGCCGTGGATATCTTGCAGGTTGTGCAGTAGCATGTAATCAGTCCTGGGAGATCTTGCAGGTTGTGTAGTAGCACGTAATCAATCCTGGGATGCTCTTTCGAGGTTTTGTTTGTTCGCATGTAATCAATCCTGGGAGATCTTGCAGGTTGTGTAGTAGCACGTAATCAGTACTGGGATGCTCTTTTGAGGTTTTGCTTGTTCTCATGTAATCAATCCTGGGATATCTTGCAGGTCGTGTAGTTGCACGTAATCAGTCTTGGGATGCTCTTTTGAGGTTTTGCTTGTTCGCATGTAATTAGCCCTGGGAGATCTTGCAAGTTGTGCTTGGCACGTAATCAGTCCTGGGATACTCTTTTCAGGTTTTGCATATGCACATAATTAGTCCTGAGATTCCACTGGATGGCCCGCTCGCAGAAATGTTGAAGACCTACATGGAGGCTAGGCCTACATCCAGCATGAAAAAGGGTTGGCTCGGTAGAACTTCCTATGATGAGTAGAATTGAGAGATAGCATCAGTGATCGAGATGACGAGTACAACAGTAGTGACGATGATGCTCCAGTGATCCAGTGTTGATGATCTAGCTCCAGTATTGAAGACTTGTGCCTATATGTATTTAGGCCTATGTCAAGAGAATACCTTCTTAGTTAAGAGGGAGTGTTGATGTATTTGTAACTTCGGAATGTATTCACTTGTATATTTTATATTGTATTTGTATTTTATTGTTGTACCTCCGACGGAGATGTTTATTCCTCCGATCGGAGAAGTCATTATTGTACTTAAGTCATGTAAAGTCATTGAGGTCCATCCTCCCATGTATGGTGGGGCATTAGACCCCGGAGTTGTGCCTTTCATGGGTTATTAGACTTCCCTAGTAGGGTCGGCCCAGTGTCAAGTGGTAATGGGTTATTAGACTCTCCTAAGGGAGGTCGGCCCTGTATGGGGTTAAGGCTAAGTGGAAAGTAAAGTATAAATAGAGGGGGTGCTCCTCTCTATTTGATCATTCACTCACTCACTCATTCATACAAGTGAGTAGTGTGCACAAGTGGAGGAGGAGAAGCTGCTAGGAGACTATCTCTTGTCTTGGGGTGTTGTATCATTGCTTATTCTATCTCTGAGGAAGTTGCGGGGTTTTCTCCTTTATGGTTTCTCCGGTGAAATGCTTTGTCTCTTGTCTCTTGTGTTTGATATGCTGTACATGTTGTTCTCTCAGTTAAGATCCTAGATCATATTGAATTAAATGATGAAAAACTAGCAAAAAATGGCGATATGAAAGAAAAAAAACGAGATACATTACACTAATATAAAAAAAATATGAAATTTAAAAAAAAAAAATTACACTAATTACGAATCGGATCCGAATTTGAGGGAAGTTTGGCAGAATTGAATTCTTGGCTGAATTTTTGTATGGATAGGGCCAATTCGAGCAAATTCTGCTACTATAGTTTTCATCTCTTTAATTGTAAAAGGAGACTTTAGGTCAGGATATGGCAATTTTTATAATGATTGCCAAAATAATATATATTTTCAGATTATTGATTCTGTAGTCACCATGTTTTTTATTATCAAAACATGGGCCTGCTTTATAGATTAAACCTTGCAGCAAATTGTAGCTATCAAATGATTCAGCATGACAGTTAATGCTCCAAGGATTGCACCTGGTTTTCCACATAATGTAGAACATGCAAAGACTCCCCTCGTGTTCACCCTTCCATTGGCTAATGATGTTATTGATTTTGTGGCTAACAAAAAATAAAAATTGTAGGGATTTGAAATGCATCTTTTGATAGTTTTCTTGCAGTTTTTCAAAACTGATACAGATCAATATCTAACACTTTTATTCGTGCTATGATATTGGTGAAACCCATAGTTGGAGGATTTAAATCATGAGCGTGAAACTTCCATTTCCCCCTGTGTTTCCCATGTAAAAATGTTCCATTGTTAAATAATTAGTCAAAACAATCATATGAAGTTCATCACGGAAAACTATAGCAAATCTAGTCTGGTGGTTCCCCAAAACTGATACAGATCCATTTCCTAACACTGTTTGTTGGTGCTATGATATTGGCGAAACCCATAGTTGGGGAACTTTAATCATGAGAATGAAGTTCGTAAGAAGTTCGTTATGGCATAACTACAGCAAATCCAGTCATTGGCAATGATTTTGGCTACTGACATCTTTCAAAGTTCTTTCTCCTCCTAAAGAAGAAAGGATTAAAGTTAACACTGAGATCATATAGATTCTATGTATGTATATAACTGTTATATAGATGGATAGATCTTATGCAAAGTTCAAACAATTATTGCTCAAGCAGTATGAGAATAAAACTGCATTTATGTTCTCTGGAAAATATTATTGTGTACCATGATTTTCATGCAATAGATTTCTCATATTTCCATGTGAGCCTTTTATTGTTTAGAGCAGTAAAACATTATTAACTGGAGTTTTCAGGCATTGTTATTTACTATTTCCACTGTAAATCACAATGTGGCTTTTGCCTAAAACTCAGTTCCACTTTTCATCAATTCATGTCACTGGTTTTTGGAAATGTTAGAACAGGTACAAGGCAAGGAACGTACAATTGTAAGAGATGTAGCAAAGCAGCTTGAATTGGAGGGTTCTTATATTCCTCGTACTTATATTGAACAGATTCAGCTGGAAAAACTTCTAAAAGATGTTATGGTATGGCACTCTGGTAGTGTTAGTATGTAAGAGAGAACATATTATCATTTGAATATTGGGTTAAAGCTGACTTCGACATTTGTTTCTTCAGTATCATCAAAAACGATCTTTGATTTTCATTTTTCATTTTGGGTATTATTCTTTCCCGAATTTACAGGCATTACCAGAAGATTTGAAAACAAAGCTCAGCATTGATGAAGAGCTTGTTGCAAGCCCAAGACAGTCTTTTTCTGGAATTTCAATGTCAAAGCCAGCAGCAAAATCTAAATACTCAAAGAGGTAAGCTTTGAGCTGCCTAGGTCAAGAATCGCATTGCTTTCTGGAATAATAAAATATCTTAATCTTGGTATGCAAGTAACTGACTAGTTACAAGACACCTCGCTATCGAAATTATCTTCATTATTTGTTTCATTATCAATGTGACAGTCTTAGCTGGACACGGAACGCTACTAAAGACATATCTGTAAGGTGATTCAAGCTTTCCATAAATGATCCTTCAGGGTAACCTTCATATTTTCATCTTATACTCTTAGCATAATCAGTCGAGGAGAGTTCATCAACCATGTTATCAAGTATTCTCAAAATAACAGTATTTTCTTTGGTATGTGTTCTTTTGAAAAGTGAAACAACTCGCCCAGATTCAGCGCAAAGAGGTAGAAACCTTGCTAAGCTAACAAGCCTAGACGTGAACAGCAAAAGGTTTGACAGTAGATTGCCTGATTCACCAGCATATTTATCAGGGAATCAGGTGAGTCCACCTGAAAATGAAGATTGGCAATATTGCCAGACAGTTTTAACATTGAAATTCCTGTTATGCTTTGACCAATGTCCTGATGCAGTTTAATGATTCTTTTTTTCTTAGGGAATAATGACCCAACTGTCAGAACAGATATCTGCTTTGAATGAGAAGCTGGATGAGTTTTTGTCTCGTATCGAGAAACTGAATGTTAAATTTGCACCTGTAAATGCTTCTCGTAGCCAACAAAATTTGACGCTTCAAGCTGAACCCTGTGGTGTGCCTGCACCAACATCCACTTATCTTAGTGGCTGCAGTAGCAGTCTTATCAATGGTCCTTTATTGCCCATGAGTACATCAAGTGGACAGCTCACATCTGAGTCATCATTGGTAGAGGAGGTACAAAATTCTCCTTCTTTTGTCTCTCACTGTCAGAAGTCCCCGTGCATTGATATCACATCAAAACTGAGGCTGATGTTTTAATCAATATCATGGCAGGTAGCAATTCTTGGTAGGAGTCAGCGACAAATGGGTCATCAGTTGGACATTCTTAGCAGTCTTCTACATGAAAACTTAGACTATAAGACGCAGCAAGGGAGGAAGAACAGAAAACCGTTGTACACAAAAATGAAAACAGATGATGTAATGTTTGTTGCAGGTTCTTTCTTTTTGCTTTTTGCCCTTGGTGGTATTACTGCTACACTAGTCCATACATTGAGAAAGCCTTGACTTACTATCAATGGGGTTCCAACATTGATTTCTGGTGGTAGGTAACTGCAGCAACATTCCATCCATTGGCTGTTGTAAATATGTATACTAATATTTGTAAAAATTGTCCTCCAACAGGAGAATCTAGCTCTTCTAGATGCATGCACTTTCATCTCAAGTAAGAGATCCAAATGTTATTCCTTATCAGAGCATGATTAACATGACTAGATTTCAAAGAACTGCTTATTAGGTTTTTGTTATTGCAGATAGCACTTATCTTCTTTTTCCTAGTGTCACAACTGTCTTATAATATTTTACTACATGTACTCTTCATGAACTTGGTTCATAATTTATTTATGCTTTTTAATTCCATTGTGGGCCATGTTGTCGCCGGATCGCGCACCTGGTTAACGCAACAGAAATTTATGCCACTGCTCGGTGCGCCCTTGGGGGCAAGTCTATAGTCAAGGCTGTCACCTGATCTTGACTCCTCTGTTTAGGCCAACTCCTAACCAAAGACAAGGGGGTAGTCCCTACGGAATGTTTCTAAGGTCAATTAGAATGTTTTATACTTATTAATTGTAGATGTTTTTTAGGAGTTTTTGAGAAAGGTATGATTACAACAGTCCAAGTTCGTTTGCAAAAATGTTTTAAAGAAATGCTTTCACCAGCAGGAAATGAAATGACCACCGATATATAGAGATAACACAACAGTTTATGATATTTAAGCAAAAATAATGAATAGTGTTGTTGTGGACCAGTGCCAAATGGAGTCAATACATAAGATAGAAAATGCTGCTGAAAGTAAAAAAATTTCCAAGTGTCTTGGTTGCTTTTAAATTATTAATGGTTTAAAATTTGTTAAGGGAAAAAGGGGATACTCCCGAGATACCGTGAGGTACAAAGAGCAATGTCCAGAAATTGAGGGAAGGTGTCTCTTCACGAAGATGTGTGGGCTGGAATGGAGTCTCTAAGGTGGTGTTCAACACTACACCAACAAGGGTGTAGCGTAACTGTGCTCTCAGGTCGCCTCCCAGTTGTTCCCGCTTCTTCTGAGAAATTTTCCCACGCAAAACTCAGTTATCGTAGTGTCGGATTTTCACTACTGAAGGGTTGTTACTTTTATTATGATGAGTTGTTAATTAAATGTGCAAACTTAAAAAGTGGATACCATTCTTTTTTATTTCCCACAGGGCCACGCAATTGCTCGCAAGGGGAAATAACGTACTTTGAATTGTAGACCAAATGTTTATTCTAGTTTATGCTTTGAAAATAAAATGCTAAAGAAAAAACAAAATGATGTGAAGCACTGGATCTATGTGTCACTTTTCTTATCAACCACCACTAATCGGCAATGCCTTTGTGTGGTGATGAGAACATAATTCGTGGCAATAGATCGATGTTATTTCTAAATTACTTTTGCGAAGAAAACAAAAACAAAAAAACAAAAACAAATTAATTAATCAAGTATATAGTCCTGCAGTCAGTGTGGTTTGTGTGGTCTCAGTGTGGTCTCAGGTCGCCTCCCAGTTGTTCCCGCTTCTTCTGAAAAATTTTCCCACGCAAAACTCAGTTATCGTAGTGTCGGATTTTCACTACGTGAAGGGTTGTTACTTTTATTATGATGAGTTGTTAATTAAATGTGAAAACTTAAAAAGTGGATACCATTCTTTTCTATTTCCCACAGGGCCACGCAATTTGCTCGCAAGGGGAAATAACGTACTTTGAATTGTAGACCAAATGTTTATTCTAGTTTATGCTTTGAAAATAAAATGCTAAAGAAAAAACAAAAAGATGTGAAGCACTGGATCTATGTGTCACTTTTCTTATCAACCACCACTAATCGGCAATGCCTTTGTGTGGTGATGAGAACATAATTCGTGGCAATAGATCGATGTTATTTCTAAATTACTTTTGCGAAATAAAAAATAAAAAAAAAATAAAAAAAAAAAAAACAAAAACAAAAAAAACAAATTAATAAATCAAGTATATAGTCCTGCAGTCAGTGTGGTTTGTGTGCTTTTGTGTTTTGTCAAAAAAATTTATACCACAAAATTTAGACACTGTGAATCCTCCCAAGGGGGTTGGGGTGTGGGTGTTGTCTAGCCCACTTGCTCTCATTTATAATTTTTACAGTACTAGCTTAAAGAAGTGCCTCTTAGTCCATTTAAAGTTGGATCTAAGGGCTTACAAATTTATAGAATGATGTACAAGTAAATGGGGGTCCATGGAGAATGTTTTTTGCACTTTTCAACAAGAAATTGTCAGAAGTCCACTCTCTTTTATCTTGGACCTGCTAAAAACCAACGAACTTTAAATGCAAGATTAGTGGTTAGAACATATAAAAATACATAAAATTTACAAGATTATACTTGCAAAAAATAATGGAAACTTTTGAGCAATTACAAGTATGGAAATACTAGCTCTAGATCTACAAATTTAGATTTGAAATTGAAATTGTTTCTAGATCTACTTGGAAAAAACAAGAGGCTTTTTATATTCTTTAGATCTACACTACTTGTTTCAAACAGAAAGGGAAAGAAGTGATTTTAGATTGAAAGAAGACGGTGGAAGAGAAACCAAAGCTTGTTAGCTTTCTTGAAATGGAGAAGGAGCTTGATGCCTGCAAAAAATGATAAATCCACTTGGAAAAGAGGTGATCCATCACCAAACTTGGAAGAAGAGTCAAGACAAACTCTAATCCCAAAGCTTAGCACCAAATCCTATAAAACATCCAAACAATCATACACACAAGAGATTAAATCTAGTGAATTAAATGGCAAGAAATCAGAAGGGCAAGAGTACAACCAAATACTTTTTGTTGCTTCTAGATCTCTAAACTATTCAATAAAAATAAGCAACTCAATAACTATGAATGATTACCTTACTAGAATCCAAGATCCTTACCAAGCTAAATCAATCTACTATTGTATGTAAAAGCAAAATTGGAAATCTACAATTTCACCTCAACCAAATGCATGCATGAAGAACAATAGCCACCACTTTGACTTCCAAAGTCTCCAAATACTATTACTCAAAGAAATATTACAAATCACAGGAGTAGATGTTCATTGCATTCCATCATGTGCAAATGAGGAGCCTTTACCTTGCTTTTATCAGAAATGAGAGAGAGGGGGGCGAGTTAAGGAGGGAGAGGGCACATTCCTTGAAGAGATGGAGCCAAATCCTTGATTGATACTTGATTAAGGCATGAAATAAGGGATTGAGGGTGATTTGGAAGCCACCTAAGGGAGGTGCCCTCATCCCAACCTTGGGATTATCTCCCCACAAATGCAAACATGCCACCTCAAGAGAAAGTCGCCCAGTGAGGAAGGCACACTTCCTCAACCTTGACAACTCGCCTTCCTCTTAAACATGCTTAGATCCATCAAATATTGCATGAGATATTTACTGAATGCTAATGCCAACTCAACAGGGCCTTCATAGAGACAAATTCCATTGATTTAGGAATTTGATTTTCTCTCATATCTTTTATTTTTTAAGTAAATAATTCCTCAAAATTAATTTTGAGAGAATATTTATTTAAGTGAATAATAATCACTTAGAACTTAGGAAAAGTGGGTTTATGGGTTTTGTGGGTGCTCAAGGTTAGACAATGAGCACCCCCATGGCGAATTTCACCTCCTAACCACACTTTTTTTTATTTTTTTAATTAAACTATTAAAAAATTTCATTAAACAGGAAAAATTATTTTTGTCCGAATAACATAAAAATCCTAGGGGACCTAGTGCATGTCCATGACTCATTATTGATGGCTAGCATGTGGAAAATACATAGACACATAGGTTTTAATAATCTTCATAGGTTCGAGAACCATGGAAAATACTCCAGCTTTGGAGGTGTGAGTGAAAAACTCAGAAATTATACGCCACTGAAGCACAATGCATAATTCCTAAAGAAAAAACACTCTAGAGTATCATTGCTCCAAACACTCTAAAGTGCCATGCTAGACCAACTTATTACAATAACCCCAAGGGGCATGGACATGCATTTTTTTTTTAAAACGGGCCAAAACTGGCCGACTGAACTTTTGAAGGCTGGCAGTGAACAAGTACATTGCTCCAATCTTTGTCGGCTCACTTGGAAACCAACTAAGTGCAACTTAGGTGGTAACAAACCATACAAGGAATGGCCCACTGATAAAACATAGTTGAAAGTCATTTTTTTGGAGGCAACAACTGTTGGAAATGTCTCAATATGCTAAATGTGATTATATCATTGAGGAAATCATTAGTTATTTAACTACAATAGCAATGTAGATGGAGAAGTTTGTAACTGCCTAAATTCTAATCGATAAATTATATTTGTATTACAATTAATCAAGGAACATACATCACAAGTTTTTTAGTTGTTGATTTCCTTTCTTATAATTTCTAGCATGGTATTAAAGCAAGGTTATAAATCAAATTGTGAAAACGTAGAGTATCAGTGATCGTGTCGACGGTCATGGAAAACACGGCATGGATGACATGCTCGATGAGTTTGAAGTTAGGTTGGAGCAACTATAGCTGCAAACTCCAACTCATGTGATAATTGGGATCAAGAGCGCAAAACATTAATAGATATGCTCCAATCATGTACAAGAAAAGAGGCAATGCTGGAAGTCCATTAGGGAGTATGAAGAAAATGTCCCTGAACAAGGAAGGATCTTGGTAGGGAACATGAATTTGGTGCTCAGCCTGATAGAGAAGCAAGGAGTTTTCTTGAGGGACGCATGTCAAGATCTAATTGAAGGTATGATTAGGGAATGGGATCTATGGGATCCTCGGTCGCGTAGAGGAAAATACAATGGAACAATCACCGACTTGGGCCCAATCACGTTGTCGAGAGGCTCGATAAATTTTCGATCGACAGTTGATATCTGCTAGGGAACGTGCAGATCACACCCAATATCTTGCCCTCTACAAAATTCGACCACAAGTCCATATCGTTGGTCGTCGCAAGAATGAAGGATAAAGGTAAATCCCATTCAAGTCCAATCCTCTTTGGCTAGGACATCAAGAGGGATGGGAAATTATTGACCAAACGTGGGGTTATCTATCATAGGCCCCCCTTTCTTTGCATGGGAACAAAAAATCAAGGTGAAGAGGCCGATAAAGGAATGGGTGAAGGTCAAGTTTACCGCGCCATTGCAGGGCAGAGGGCACTTCTCGTCCAGGTGCTTCAACTTGCAATGTGAAATGGAAACAATGGACGTCACCAAATCTCCACAAATGAAACAAGTAGACTTGTCCTGTTAGTTGTTTCATAAACAAAGGGAGGAAGAAGAACATTAGAGACAAAAATCCTACACTTTTTGGGTCAAAGTGGGGATAGAAACACAAAATCCTTTCACAAGCAAGAAAATGCTCAACATAAGCACTGTAATGTTTCCGAGATTCAATTACCCAGTGGAGAAAGAGTGGCTTAGTTTGAAAATCCCCTAAAGAAACCCACTCCCACTTAAAACACCTTTATACAGAAGGCCCTCCAACAACTAATGTAGCAAAGGATCCATGTTAGATGTCATCCCTTCAATTGTCTCGAGTGGCGAAAATTGGAAATTAGTGCATCCCATCACTAACGTTGAAGCAAAGTGGTTGTTTGTTGAGATGGAGCCAGACAAAGTACCAGGTCCAAACAAGTTCTTGTCCCAATTCTACAAAGCTTGTTGGAAGACAATCAAGGGTGTTCTAATGTTAGGATATTCCTATACTCCATCCTAGTCCTACTAGCATTTTCATCATTTGCATTTTTAGTCTTGCATGCAGCATGCATTATGCATGCATTCGCATGCTGCCCAATCATCAGGTTGATACCTCCAGCACCTAGTCCCTAGTCTTCCAGCACTCGGGAACTTGTTTCCACTCAAATTGAGCCCTCTCAGCCAGTGATGCGCCCACATCTCACCATCCACTTGACAAAGGCGCCCTTCTTCACCTACCAGTCCAATTGTCTTTAGTTAACTGAGTTCTCTCCTTGATTTTAGGCTTGACTCACTCTTAATTGACCTTACCACTTCGATGGACCTCCAGTGTGACTAGACTGCTCATTCTAACTTCAGTTAGCTCCTCATGCGCCCTCCACTGAGCCTCCTTCATTCAGTTAGTTCCAGTTACACCTACCACACTCAGTTAGACTCAATTTGACTGATGGTTGACAGTTACTTGAGCATTGATGACTCCACTGATGAGGAGATAGACTTCTAGTTGTGCTCCGATGACACTCAAGTGATCTTTTGATCACTCCATGAAGGTTAATTCGAATTGCCACCTTGACATTCGAATCCTCATGCATTGTACTACTTATTTGTCCATATTGTGATTAATTAATTAGTGTGTGTGAAGTTATTTTGCTTCTATCCAAGTTCTACTGTATTATTATTCTGTTGCTCATTTTACTGCATTGACCACTCTTAATCTTATTCCTAAATTCTTTCTTTGTGAGGTATACATCAGCTCTTAGATATGCTGTGAGGATTTTCACATTTAAACCCGGTTCATAGTGGTTATCCAATAGAATAAACCAAATAATAATCCATGTTGGATAAGAGTAAATATGTAATAAGAATATGAATAATGATCTTACATTTAAAATAGGTTGGCTTTTATATAACCATTGTGCATTTTCAACATAAAGGACACATCTTTTGATTATAATTAATTAATTATATATTATTGTTTATCATTTATGATTATTTATTTTATGTTATTTTAGCTTTTATATAGCCATCGTGCATTTTCAACATAAAGGACACATCTTTTGATTATAATTAATTAATTATATATTATTGTTTATCATTTATCATTTATGATTATTTATTTTATGTTATTTTATGTTATTTTATGTTCATAACATTGCCTTCCTCTTTAGAAAGGATTTGTCCTCAAAGCAATTTGAAAAAGTATTTAAGTCTTTTGCTCTGTAATGTCATTGCATCATTGTATATTTGTTCGTAGTTGATGACACATGACGATATGACCTGTTGAATGCTAAACAAAACTTTCGAAATATAGAAATATCAATCCATCCTAAATCGATTTGATGTTGAATGTTGCGCTTCCACAGTGAATTGACGTCATGGGAATTCAATGCATTGGTATCAATATCTTTCATTAGTTCATGATTTTTAGGACATTAGCTTTAATGATTTGGATGTCGATGTGGATTCTTATAATGTTATTTCCCTTGATCATGTTTGTAGTGTCTTCTTGTTAAGGTATTTTTTAAGGATTATAATACTATACTTAAGTATAGTATTCTAGGCGATTATTTTGGATTGAAAAATATATATATATATATATATAGATTGGTAGGCGAATATTAAATTTGAAACATCCAATTTACTACTGAAAATTGTAAATTTTGGCGAATATTATGATAAAAAACCATATTTTATGTAAATATAGGTGCTATTAGAGACTAAAAATGACCAAATAGTGAATTTATTTTTCAAATAAATCCCCAAAAATAGTCAATTGGCGAAATTTTGCCCCTAAAATTTCTCCGCTTCTTGTTTAAACTCTTGTGTATGTTTTTCTTCAACTGAGTTGACATCTTGAGGGGTGATCTGAATTGGATTTGTAATGGTTTTTTTTTCTACAAATTGTGTTTTTGAAGATTTTGATGTCTCGTTCTGTATTTCTTCTAGTTTGTTTTTTAGCTTGTTATCATTCTGAATATTCTTAATCATTTATTCTTGCGACTCTTCTTTATCTTTGGACTTCTTAAATTGTTCCTTAAGATCTTCATTATGATTTCGAAGGCGGTGATTTTCTTGTTTCCGTAGAATTTTTCCTTCGATGTCTTCGTTAGAGTGCTCTATCTTCCGAATATTTTTCAATTTCTTGATATTTGTAACTAATATCTTATTATGGTTTCTTAGTCGAAATATTTCTTCTGTATTGTTTGATAACATTTTATTGACCTTTGTGATTTCTAACTTGTGTTCATTTTTAATGTCGTCATTTTTCTGCTGGAGTTCTTTCATTTGTTGTTGACGTCGGCAAATTTCTGATTCTTGGCATTCTAGGTTTTCATGGACTTGCGCAATTCTTTATCTTTGTTGTTAATGACTTTGTTCAAGCATGTTATTTCTGTTGTATTATCGTCAAATTATTTCTTTATCTCTTGGTTTTGTAATTTATGATTGAAATCATTTTCATCATTTAATTCGTCAATTTGTGTAGACAAATTTTCTATGCGATTTTTTTGGGTGGAAATTTTATGTTCTTTGGATTCTATTTGAAATTCATGTAGTTTAGTTGTCATTTCCAAACTTTCATTTACAACTTGCAATTCTTTATTCTCTTTGATAACGCCTTAATTTAACTTCTAATTTTTATATTTGTAACTGTAATTAGAATTCAATTGTCTTGGATTTCTTCTTCGGCGATAAATGGTCACGAACACAATGCAGTGAGCACTTATGTAAACCTCTGTTTGACTTTGACTTTTGTCTTCTTTTCCCCAAAAATAATTATTATTTAAAAAATAATAACTATTATAAAGATAATTTTATTTTTATCTAGTTGAATAGCTTTTGGGGGGGAGGGAATTTAAATTATTATGATAATAATAATAATTATGAATAATTATAATAATTTTGAAGTGGAAGGATTTTAAAATTTTAATAATAAATATTATTATTAAAATTAGGGTTTTGACTTAAATCGAATTAGGTTTTTTAGCCCTAATGAAAGCATGGAGTAAATGGAGGGATTTGAGTGGGTAGACGAATGGAATGGAGAGGCAGGTGGGATGCGCGGGTGGGAGGATGGATGGTTCAGTGTCGAGGTAGATCAAGAGCAGCGTGGCAATGGGTGAGGGAAACTGTGGGGGTAGATGGAATGGTTCAAAGAGGGCGAATTGGTCTGATGGGAATGGTTGGAGGAAGGGAAGACGTATGATAGAGAAGAGGGAGGAGTGATGGATGTGGTGTGGGGGAATTGTAGCAGTCAGAAAAAGAAAAAAATGCGTAGGTGTAATGAGAGTTGAGCGGAGGTGAAGTGCGTGGCTTGAGGAGTGTCACGTCCCCATTGACCTCCATGACCACGGGAGACACTGATACATCTTTTTTTTCCTTTCAAATTCGACTGAATACAACACACAGTTGAAATAGCTCGGATCCGCAATCCGCAACAACAGATTCGCAATTGCGGATGCAGAAGTGCAAAACTTCATAACCAGAAAACTTACCTTTCCGCAATCCGCAATCCGCAACGGCGGACCCGCATCCCGCAATCTACAATCCACAATTGCGGATGCGGAAGTGCAAAACTTCATAACCGGGAAACTTACCTTTCCACAATCCGCAGCAGCGGACCCGCATCCCGCAATCTGCAATTGCGGATGCGAAAGTGAAAAACTTCATAACCGAAAAACTTACCTTTCTGCAATCTACAATCTGCAACGGTGGACCCGCATCTAGGCTTGCAGAAGAACTCTGTTCCACAATTTATCCTCTGTGATCCAAGGCTCCGGTCCTCACAGTTTCTCTACACTGCTCAGGCTTGCAGTTTCCTCACGGGTTCTATCGCTCTGTCATGGAAACTCTGTCACCGGCAGACTGGGTTCGCACACAGATTTCCTATGGCTATCAACTCTCTGGTATTTCTATCACACAGGGACAACACGGTTATCTTCAGGTTATACCACTCAGTTGGCTCTGCGTATGCAGGGATGTAGGAGCGAGCTCCCTCTCTGGATCGATAGATCGTGGATGGCAAGTGCCCGAATGGATCCGAAATGAATGCGTGAATGTCCTTCACCGAAACGGTTAGTCAAAACGGTTTAGCCCATTCCAGATGTTGAGTGTCTTCCAGGACAAGTAATCAGAGCCATTCTCTGCCATACGAAATCGCAAGCATGTTCCATACTCCATCGACTTCAGCAACAGGGTTCTCAACCACCCTCTGCAACCTAATTAATGTCATCAGGGAGTTCAAACGGGTTCTCAGTCAGACATGTGGCAACATGGGAAACCAATCCCATAACCCCCTCACATCTCCCTAGTGGATACATGTGGCCCCTTCTCATTAGTTTCCTCCTTAGCCAGCTTCTTGGTTATTTTATTCATTAATAATAATTACATCATTTACATTTCTTCATGGCTTAACAGCCCATGAATGATCAAACTGTCCAAATACTTGCCTAAGCAATAATCCTTAAACATTCACTAGAGGGGCCTTGGCCTTGGCCTTGAGCTCCACACTAGGGAAAATACACACACTGCATTTATATACAATCTTTATATTGAAGCCAAATAACATCAAGGTAAAAATGGGGTATTACAACTCCCTCTTCCTTAAAATAACACCGTCCTCGATGTTCTCAAAAATGATAAAAAATGGGAATGCCTCTTTCATGGCATCCTCCAGCTCCCATGTGGCCTCTTCTGGGCTAAGGTGCCTCCATTGCACCTTTACCTGCCTTATGGCCCGGTTCCGGAGCAAGGTAACCTTCCTGTCAAGGATGCATATAGCCTCCACCTGGAACTCTCCCTCTGGTTCCACCTGTATCACATGCCAATCAATGCTATGATTATGATCATATACATATTTCTTAAGCAAAGATACATGGAAAACATTATGAGCTTTCATGTTAGTAGGCAATGCAATCCTATATGCAATTGGCCCTATCCTATCAAGGACTTCAAATGGCCCATAATATCAGGGTGCCAACTTGGCACAACTTCCCAACTTCATGGAACTCTTCCTTGGTTTCACTCTCAAGTAGACATGATCCCAAATCTGAAATTCCTTATGCATTCTTTTCAGATCTACATAACTCTTTTTCTTGTCATGTGCTACCTTCAAATTATGCCTGATATTCACAATCTCCTGATCCATCTCCTCAATCATTTATGGTCCAAGCACTACTATGTTCACTAGACTGTCCCAGCTTACTGGAGGTCTGCATCCTTTGCCATACAACACTTCAAAAGGACTCATCTTCAGTGATGCTTGATGTCCATTGTTGTAAGAAAATTCCACTAAATGTAAATAGTCTTCCCACTTGGATGGTTTATTCATCACATACATCCTTAACATATCTTCAAGGATCTGATTTACTCTCTCGGTCTGACCATCTGTCTGAAGATGATAGGTCGTGCTAAACTTCAACTGAGTTCCCAATTCTTTGAACAATCCTTTCCAAAAATTGGATGTGAACTTCGTGTCATGGTCTGAAACTATTGCCTTGGGAAATCCATGCAATCTGAATATCTCTCTCATGAAGATATATGCAATGTCATTGGCCTTTTAGGTGGACTGGAATAGAATGAAATGAGCTACTTTTGATAGCTTGTCTACCACCACGATGATTGGATCATGCTTCTTCACTGTCATTGGAAAGCCTGTTATGAAATCCATAGATATCGCTTCCCACTTCCATTCTGGGATGGGAAATGGATGCAACAATTCTGTTGGATGTTGATGCTCTGCTTTGACCTGCTAACACTTATGAGATCTAGCAATGTACTTAGCTATGTCTTTCTTCATACCATGCCAAAAATACTGCTTCCTTGTTGATGTTATATTCTTCTGATATCCTGGATGTCCTGAGTATGGTTTCTGATGTATCTCATCCATCACCAACTTCTTCAAATCTGCATTGTTTGGAATGTACATTCTAGTGTTCTGATAGATGAGAACATTACTCTCACCTAGTTGATATCTTGCATACTTCTCTTCTATAACATTCTGATGCAATTTCTCTTTGATCTGAAAGTAGACCTCATCACTACCTTGAGCATCTAAAATTCTTGTCTTCAAATCTGATTCACACCTACTTATTGTTGCAATGTGGAATCTCCTGCTGAGTGCATCAGCAACCTTATTCTCCTTACCCTTGACAGGCTTAATTTCCAAATCAAACTCACAAAAAAACTCCATCCATCTAGTTTGCCTTGCATTCATATTTGGCTAGTCAAACAAGTATTTCAAACTCATATGATCAGTTCTGAGCTCAAATCTTCTTCCCAAGAGATAATTCCTCCATATCTTGAGAGCATGAACTATGGTTGATAGCTCTAAGTCATGGGTGGTATAGTTCCTTTCATGCTCCTTCAGCTTTCTTGACTCATAACAAATCGCAAACCCTTCTTGCATTAGCACTCCGCCGAGTCCTTCAATGCAAGCATCGGTGCATACCACAAAATCCTTACTCGGATCTGCAATCTTCAGAATAGGTGCACTAGTAAGTAACTTCTTTAACTGCTGGAAACTTCTTTCACATTTCTCAGACCATGTGAATTTGATGTCCTTCCTCTGCAAGGAAGTAATTGGATGGGCTATATTGGAGAAGCCTTCAATTAACCTCATGTAGTAACCAGCAAGGCCCATAAAATGTCTAACATCCGTTGCATTCCTTGGAGTGGACCAATCCATGATGGCCTCAATCTTCTCAGGATTCACTGCAATGCCCTCTGCTGATATAATATGACCCAAATACTGCACCTTCTCTTGATAAAAGTTACATTTACTTAGTTGAGCATACAGTTGGTGCTCCTTAAGGACTTGCAATACCATCCTCAAATTTTCATCGTGTTCTTCTTCATTCTTTGAATACACAAGGATATCATCTAAGAACACAATCAAAAACTTATCCAAGTACTTACTTAAGACACTGTTCATGAGACACATGAATGTAGCAGGCGCATTGGTAAGACCAAATGGCACTATTGTAAATTCATAATGACCATACCTAGTCCTGAAGGTTTTCTTATGAATGTCTTCTTCCTTTATCCTTACCTGATGGTACCCAGACCTCAAGTCAATCTTTGAAAACACTCTAGCGTCCTTCATTTGATCAAACAAGTAATCAATCCTTGGCAAGGGATACTTGTTCTTTATTGTCACTTTATTGAGCTGCCTGTAATCAATACACAACCTTAAACTCCCATTCTTCTTCTTGACAAATAATATTGTTTCTCCCCAAGGAGATACACTCGGTCTGATATATTTCTTGTCCATTAATTATTGCAGTTGCATCTTCAATTCTACCAACTTTGGTGTGCTCATTCTATAAGGAGCTTTGGAGATGGGTGTTGCTCCTGGAACAAGATTAATGGAAAAGTCAATATCTCTTTTGGGTGGTAATCCTGGAACTTCATCTGGAAACACATCCTGAAACTCCTGCACTATCTGGAAGTCTTCTATCCTGGGTCCTTTATCTTCTGCTGAATCTGATATATGCACAGCATATAACTGACAACCCTTTTTATAAAACTTCCTTAATTGCAGAGTTCAAATCTGTCTTACTAAAACATGCTTTGGAATTCCTTTAACCAACCTAGGTTGGCCTTCATCATCAAGGCATTCCAATGCTTTCTCATAACAGTCCACCTTGGCTCTATGCCTTTCCAACCAATCCATACCAATTAGGGCATCATATGACCTCAATGGTAAGACATTTAATTCTGCATGTGTGAGGAGTCCATTCAATTCTATAGGACACTCCTTCACTACTTCACTTACCTTTCTCTTGGTACCGGTGGCTAATTGAACTAGCCAAGCTTCATCATGTCTTACTTTACCAAGAGAACAACTTTCAACTATCTTAGGAGATACATAACTATGAGTAGACTCTGGATCAATCAAAACAGAAATAGGTTGCTCAGCAATCTTACCTGCAACCTCCACCACTACTAATTGATGGTCTGCTTGGTGATCATCCAGTGCTGCATAAATCCTAGGTGTTTCTATTGCCATATCCCCTACTATAGCTGCTCCTCTAACATTGTGCAAGCTCCTAGGGTTCTTCTTTACAGTTGGGAAATATCTAAGCATGTGGTTTTCCCCACAACCCCAACACTGAAGTGGCCCCTTTGATGTTCTATCTGCTGCTACAGCTGGCTTGAATTCTCTTCTTGCTTGTTGGCCTTGTGGAAATCTCCTAGGCTGATTTTTGAATGGTGGTTTGGGTTCACCTTTCTTCTAATCAAACCTTCCCTTGGGCTTACCTTTCCACACTGGTTGCATCTCTTATTTACCTTTACTCTACTCATAGCAATGCCCTGCCATTCTAATGGCTTCATCCAAGCTTGGTGGATTTACAAACTCTATTCTATCTCTGTAGCTCTGTGGTAGACTACCAAGGAAGCATTGGATCTTCACTCTTTCATCCTTGATGTAGTCTACATGCCTCAGCAACTCCAGAAACTTGTGGACATGCTCGTCCATGGTGTTCTGTCCTAGTTTGAGTTCATTGAACTCTTTCCTTTTACTATCATAATATCTGGTTGATAGGTACTTCTCCTCGAAATATCTTTGAAACCTTTCCTAGCTGACTCTTCTTTCACTGATTCCTTTCACTTGCATGAGGTGATCCCACCAAATAGAAGCCCTTCCACTAAGGTTATAGATAGCAACCTTATCCTTTTCATTCTCTGAATACTCATGCATTCTGAAGTACTTCTTCATTCCGAGAAGCCATGCCTCTGCTTCTTGACCTTCTTTGCTTTCACCATCAAAAGTGGGAGGTTTTGCCTTCCTAAATTCACCCTGTGGAATACCTCTGTGCCTCTTTCTGCCCTTACTCTTACTATCAGTGCGTCTTGGGATCCCCTGAGAACCCTCATAATCATCCGACTTGCTAAAAGAAAACTTAGGAGAGGGCGTCCTGTGTCTTCTGCTCACGGAACCCCTTCTAGGGCTTGTAGTTCTTCTCATAGAACGACCCCTAGACTGGCTCTCTGCATTTCTTTCCTCTTGGCCTTCGTGGCTTGGGTTAGAACCACCATTAATCCTTTGATGTAAGTTTGTAAGACTCTGCAAAATGCCTGCATTGAGTTGATGTTGCTCTTCTTGCGCTTTCATCATTCGCTCATAAAATCTTACCATAGTCTCAGCCAATTTTGGGGGCGTTACTTGCTCCCTTCTTCCATCAGATTCGGCCTTTGTATGTGCTTCTTGCACATTCTCACCCAGCACATCATCTTCTGGTCCAAATGGGTCCTGCGCGTCGTTTAAAGTGACCATTCTTACACCATTTTGTGCGCTGTCCTCTGATACGATGTGTCTCACAGCTGTTGATATCTCTGTGCATATCAAATACATTCTATTAGATATCACAAGCATGGAAATAACTCTATCGTACCCATTCAAACCTAGAATTATTCATTTGAACAATCAATTAATCAAATACATTCACCAAAACCACGCCATTGGCGCATCTCTCGACCAACAAATCATAACAAATCACGCATGATCCATCCCAAACAGCTCCAAGTGTCGCAACTGAAGCTTTGATACCACTCTGTCACGTCCTCACTGACCTCCATGGCCACGGGAGACCCTGATACATCTTTTTTTTCCTTCCAAATTCGACTGAATACAACACACAGTTGAAATAGCTCGGATCTGCAATCCGCTATCCGCAATTGCGGATGTGGAAGTGCAAAACTTCATAAACGGAAAACTTACCTTTCCGCAATCCGCAATCCACAACAGTAGACCCACATCCCGCAATCCGCAATACGCAACGGTAGACTTGTATCCCGTAATCCGCAATTGCGGATGCAGAAGTGCAAAAATTCATAACCGGAAAACTTACCTTTTCGCAATCCGCAACGGCGGACCTGCATCCTGCAATTTGCAATTGCAGATGCGGGCATGCGGAACCATACCCCTGTAATGGCAACTTTCCACACAAACTTCTGAGGGGCATAACTTCTCCATCCTTGGTCCAAATGAGACAAGGTCGGTACCGTTGGAAAGCTATTGGGGAGATCTATCCAATGGTGGAGTCCCTGACCCATCTGATCACTCCTCCCATGTCAAATTTTCCACTAAATTTTTGTCCATAACTCCACTTAAAACTTCAACTTTTTTTTCTACCATGATTTTTTTCTTCCACCTGACCCATCAAGGGGTTCTGAAACACTCCAAGGTTTCCCCTCTTTTCCCAAGGATCAGATGTAAGAAAACAACTAATTTCCAAGTTAATCATACACATCATAACATGTAAAATGAATTCAATTATATCTAACCAATACATCTATCATATGCACGACTTATAATGCATTAAACTCATGCAATACAATGATATACATGTAACAATGAACTCATCCTTCTACTCAGGCGTGCACATGACTTCATGTTAATCAGATTCATATATCATGCATTCTACAATTCCACAATTGAACATAAGCAACCATTTCATAAGAATGAAACACCATCATTTAACTTAACAAGAGTATTTATCTTGAATTTCCGAAGCAACTGGGTAAGTGAGAGCAACGTTCCACGCAACCTTAGATATTTGTCCAGCATGTACTCTTTCAGTTGAGAGATCACCCCCGAGCTCGGTTGTGTATCCACTAAGGAGGGCTATCAGGTTCTCTCATAGTCAAGTTTCCCTACCAATGCTAAGCCAATTTGTAGTTGGGTTTATCAAGCATTCCAGAGCACCTACCCATGCTAAGCCAACCTACAGTAGGTTTATCAAGCATTCAGGGACACACTAGTCATGCTAAGCCAACTTCCAATTGGGTTTATCAAGCATACCAACAGCAGGGTCATGCCAATCCAGCATATAGTTGGGTTTATCAAGCATACCAGACAAGCTGATCAAGTTAAGACAACCTGCAGTGGTTTTATCAAGCATACCAAGCAATACAATCATGCCAAGCTAGCATACCGTTGGGTTTTTCAAACATATCAGGAAAGTTGATCATGTTAATCCAACCGGAAGTGGGTTTATCAGGCGAACGGGGACAGCAAGGGAGGCGTTGCTAAGCCAGTGAGCTCAACCACAGAGCTGCAGGAATCTCAATACTCAGTTGACCTGGCACCCACATTACCTACCACATCCAACACAAGGAATATCCTCTTCTCTGCTGCACAATCCCTCAAGGCCTCTTCCCTTCTAGTGCTATTCCAGTAGGGGCATAGAAAGGTCCAGTCGCTAGTTCTATGAGACTATAGCCTTCACTGGCTTTATCAAGCAACACAACCTCTTTCCACAGTTCAATGGCAGACTTCTTCCAGGATTGCAGACGAGCTCTGTTCCGCAATCTATCCTCTGTGATCCAAGGCTCTGGTCCTCACGGTTTCTCTGCACTGCTCAAGCTTGCAGTTTCCTCATGGGTTCTATCGCTCTGTCATGGACACTCTGTCACCGACAGATTGGGTTCACACACACAGTTCCTATGGCTATCAACTCTCTGGTATTTCTATCACACAGGGACAACACGGTTATCTTTAGGTTATACCACTCATTTGTCTCTACGTATGCAGGGATGTAGGAGCGAGCTCCTTCTCTGCATTGATAGATTGTGGATGGAAACTGCCCGAATGGATACCGAATGAATGCATGAATGTCCTTCACCAGAATGGGTAGTCAAAACGGTTCATCCCGTTCCAGACGTTGAGTGCCTTCCAGGACAAGTAGTCAGAGCCATGCCCTGCCATATGAAATCGCAGGCATGTTCCATACTCCATCGGCTTCAGCAACAGGGTTCTCAACCACCCTCTACAACTGAATTAATGTCATCAAGGAGTTCAAACGGGTTCTCGGTCAGACATGTGGCAACATGGGAAACCAATCCCATAACCCCCTCACCTCTCCCTAGTGGATACACGTGGCCCCTTCTCATTAGTTTCCTCCTTAGCCATCTTCTTGGCTATTTTATTCATTAATAATAATTACATCATTTACATTTCTTCATGGCTTAACAACCCATGAATTATCAAACTGTCCAAATACTTGCCTAAGCAATAATCCTTAAACATCCACTAGTGGGGCCTTGGCCTTGAGCTCCACACTAGGGAAAATACACACACTGCATTTATATGCAGTCTTTATATTGAAGCCAAATAACATCAAGGGAAAAATGAGGTATTACAAGGAGAGAGGGCATGCAGGTGTATGGTGCAAGGGAATGGGGTGGCATAGGTGGATTAGGGGCGCCAAGAGAATGAGGGTGGAGTTGGAGTTTGTGAAGTGCGAGTGTGGGAAAGAAGTGGAGCGTGGGTAATCCACGCACTGAGAGTGTGTTGGGGATGCAATGATGAAAGCGCAGCCCAAGTGGACGCGATTTTGAACATGGGAGTATGGAAGGGGAAAGGGGAAAAGGGTAGTATGTGGCACAGCTCGGGGGTGAATGTGTTGGGTGAGCGCACAAGGAATGGAGGAGAGAGTGGATAGCGGTGTACTTGGGAGTGTGGGAGTGTGGTATGTGTGGAAGGGAGAGAGGAGTGTGCGGTCCTGGATCAAAAGCAGTGGTGGAGCGGGAGATGAGAAGGTGTTGGAGGATTGGGTGTGAGGGAAGAAGAGTTATGTGGAGGAGGGTGACGAGGGAGGGAGGGGCATGTGAGGAGTACGCAGGAGGTAGAGCGTGGAGAGAAATTGCAGAGTATGAATGAAGGAGGTGATGGAGTGCATGAATAAGGGTGAGAATGAGTGGGAGGGTGTGAAGGAATGGAGGCCGAAAATTTAGATGGCCAAAAAAAGCATAAATGGTCAAATACCTAGGATCATAGGCTACTAGTTGAATTAGGCAACTTCAGCTTCGATCCGATACCAATGTTGTGTTTCGAATCCGGTTCACATTGGTTATCCAATAGAATAAACCAAATAATAATACATGATGGATAAAGTAAATATGTAATACAAATATGAATGATGATATTACATTTACAATAGGTTGGTTTTTATTTAGCCATCACGCATTTTCAACATAAATGACATTTCCTTTGATTATAGTTAATTAATTAATTATATATTATTGTTTATCATTTATCATTTGTGATTATTTATTTTATGTTCACAACAGTGACCTCTGTAGAATGTTGGAAGGATCAAGGAAGAAACTTCAAGTGGGGTGAGCAGCCAACTCTTTTTTCCTTGCTCTCATCCGCAAAGGAAAAATATACCACGAATTTCAGTGGGTTCTACCCCATATACATTTGTAATGTGTCCTATAAAATTATCAAAAAGATTTGTCCAAGGGTTGTAGCCCAAGTTGTAAAAGGAGGGAATCAAATTCAGCTTCAATCCTCACCATGTACAAGTTGGTTCGTTATGGATTGGCTGGAAAGGTGGCCAATCCCAGGTGAGATGTCTCATCCCTTGTTTGAGTCATGATTTTCCTGCTAATTGTTGCCTTGCAACCAACTAGCCCTAAGTTGGGGTGTATGGTGGCAGCCAACCATATTTGAACTTGTCTCGACCTGTGACCAATTCTCCTATATCTAAAAAAAATCTCAAAAAGATTTTAGTTACATTCGTCAATCTACTTCCCCAAGGCGGTTTTGTAAAACAAATACAAATCCATAACAATGTTATCCAAGTCTAAGAAGATATTCATACAAGCACTCAATCCAAGGAGAAAGGGATCATCAAGCTAGATATATCCTACACTTTTAACAAAGTAAGGCATAACTTCCTTTTGGAATTCCTCAAACGATTTGTTTTTTATCAAGAATTCATTCAATGGATCCAGGCTTACATTGGGGCACCTTGCATAGTGCTTCTAATAAATGGGAGATTGGCCTTATTCTTCAAAGGATCTCAAGGACCCAATAAGGGGTACCCACTATTTCCTACCTTGTACATCATCAAGGCGGAAGCATTAGCAAGTGACCTTGTACATCATCAAGGTGGAAGCATTAGCAAGGTCATTGGAAAAAACTTGAATCCAAGAATGACTTCTTGGAGTATGCATAGCAAGAGGCAGTAAAACAACAAATCACACATAATTAATTGACGACGCTCTACTCATAGGTGGGGCATCAATCATAATGGCTGAGCTCTTCAAATTTATTCTAAGCATATTTGTAACATACCCGTTACCCTCAATTATGCAATTGGAGTATGGGGTATAACAATTCAGACATTATATCTAAACAAAGTGAGATAACATTCTTAACAAAATAATAACTCGCAATGTTCCATAATAGTATATTACTATTACAACTCATGTTTGTGTAACAAGCATTAGTTTCATTATATAATAATGTTAACTAATGTAGCATGATCAACAAAGAAAAACCATAATACTAAATCCACGTGAAGAATAATATAAAGTTCTCTATGATTACTTGTATATGAAGAGTCTAATCTCTTAGCCAAGTATCATCTAACAACTTCAATGTAGTAAGTAATACTTTTAAAGCTTTGCTCATATCCAACTACATCTTTCCATACACGAACATACAATAGAGTTTGTTCATTACTATCTGATGACAACATCTGCATGATTTGGTTAGCTTTTAAATGTAAATGCATCAAATGTAATGATCTGTATTGGATAGAACATATACTAAAGTGTTTGTATATTAGCTCATTATAGATAAAGGGTTATGTAAGCTAGCAATTAGCCAAGACCACAACTCAATTTTATAGATATTCACTAACTATTTCTCTTAGATTTTACCCCTTAAGGTTCTATTTAATCTCATTTAAGATATTCAAGACACTTAATGATAATCTACTTATCATAACAAAAATAATGCCAAGCCAAGTTCTTGGCTAGTCATTCCTTGTTGCACACAATAATTACGTGGGTAATAATATTTAATTTACAAGTAGTGATAAATTATGAGCATACACGTTAGATAGAACATTATTAGCGTAATTTCTACCACTCACAGCTTTATATTCATATTCTTCATTTGTAATTAAAGTATAAAGACTAATTGAACAACCCCAAACTTATCACAAGGAATACATGAATATTCAAATACCTTTTTCATGATCAACATCTTCCAGTAATTGACTCATTCTCATCAAGATTTACTATTTATGAACATAGAGTTTTATAATAATTGCATGCATTAATCATTGAATTATAATAATTGTGCTCCCTTGGAAACACTACCATCATATGTCTATTAGTGGTTTAGCTAGACATCATTAAAAAACATTTATTTCTTAACCAAAATTGGAAATAGAAACATAATAAATAATGAACCTCGATTAATCTGATATGGTGACTTAATGTTCGACTGCATCGTTCCAGCCAACCATTTGCACTCTATCTAGACTATACTCTTTCAACTAAGAGGCCACCCTCGAGCTAGGCAATGTATCCATTTAAGTGGAGGAGATATTAAACTATTCACAAATTTTCTCCCTACAACTTAATGCTAAGCCTGTGGTTATTGCTTAAAACAATGATCTTTGCTCCAAAATCAATAAGCTTGTTTCCACAAAACGCAGCTTGGTTTAAAAACAACAACACTTGGGTTCTATGATAACTAGAATGCATAGAGCTCTCGGCTCATCAACCTTAATATATCCAATTTTGCATTGTTTGACTCTATTTGAATTTAGCTACTTAATAGCAATATATAAGCATAGTTGAACGATTAGCCATTACAGGACTTGCTTGTCCATCATTCGAATAATAAGTTCAACTTACCAAAAAAGCAAAAACATAAGGTTCAGTCTTCACTCAAAAAATAAGTTTGTCTTGTAAAAAATTAAGGTCGACTTCACATTAAAAGGATCAACTTTCTAGATGATAGAAGGAGCTTTGTGATCTTACACTATACCATGGAAATTAACACTCCTTCCCTCTATCAATCAACAGGAAAGTAAGATTATAATATATTACAGGGTTGTTCCTTCCACGGAGACTGCCATCTCTTGGTAAATAAAGATGAATAATTAAAATAACTAAAATATATATTTTAAGGGGAAGAATGGAGTTTGGCAACTCTTGAGGCCGCTTCTTCAACTAATCTAAGAATGGAGTGTAATACCCCAATTTTCCACTAGGGGAGGGGAGAAAAACTTAAGAAAAGAAAGGGGATTAATGAAGATAATTCTAAAAATTCTAAAAATTCTAAAAATAAAGTAATGAATAAATTAAATAAAAACTAGGGAGGAAAACTTAAGAAAAGAAAGGGGATTAATGAAGACAATTATAAAAATAAAGTAATGAATAAATTAAATAAAAACTCTAACTAATTGTAACTAAATGGCAAAGAATTTAAGAAATAAAATTATAAAAAAACCGAGGAGGAAAGCCCATTGTGGTTTAGGGGAGAAGAAAAGGAATGTGTTATGCGTTATCATTCATTAGATATGAATTGATTCAACAATTAGTTGTTGTAAGTTCCAATACTTGGTACTTGAAGTACCGACTATCATGTAGCTGGTGTACAGAATAGGTTATTCTCCTAGAACTGGACCAAAGACTGGTTGTTAAATTATAGGGTAAAACTAAACCATAGTAAATCATAGTTAAGGGTTTAATAAAGGGGTTCTCTCTCCTAATGAGATCTTGTTTTGGCCCAAGGGTGAATCTGCAGGAAATAAAGGGAATGTTTTATGTAGATTTTTCTTATGAAGTTTTTATAACTCCTATTTTCTGCATTCTACGAATAGGAGGTTAGTTGCAGATTTTTATTATGAAGTTTTTATAATTTCACATTACAAATTTGACATATAAATATTTTAATCTTGTAGGGCTTTATTTATTAAAAATTTTATTTTATGTTCCAGACTGGTGTTATTTTTAAAGAAGGTAAATTATTCTTGATGTTATGGATTTTTTGTTTAGTAATAAACAAAGAAATATTTTTAGTTTTGTTGTTTAGTAAATGAAAAATTAAATTGCGCGTCCATTTTCAGTTATATTATGCAGAAATCGTAACATCTTTTACTACCTAATATTGGTACCAATTAAATATGATCCACTCACATTTATTTTTATTGAATACAAAATTTGTTTGAAGATAAATAGTCTAAGAGTTGAAGAAGTTAGAATTCTAACAGTTGCATAAGAATGAAATTGTTCTTTTTTAATATTATATTAAAGGAAAATATTTTATTTATTATTTCTAAATCCAAAGTATTTGTAGATTATTTTCCTAAAGAAGATCATAACAAAAAAATGGATTACATTCAAGACTGAAGAGTTGGTTGCGAACCAATGCATCCCTTTTCTTTAATATATAAAGAAAAACAGTGATTAAATAAGATTCGGAATCAGTTGCTTTTTATCGAAGTTAACTATAGGAATCTCGTATTTTACCTTATTATAGATACTATTCGATTAAAATTTATTGTAGATCAAATTAAGGTGACTACAGGTCATTCTTATGCAACTCTGACAGAGAATTTAATAAATGGACTTTTTCTTATTGGAAAAACCTCGTTATGGTTGGTTTGAGTTTAAAAAAATTAAGCTAAAACCATATTAAACAGAGAGAGGCTACTCTGCTCTGTCAAATTACTAGAGTTTCATAACTTATAACATAAAACCCTTTTTCCATAAATAAACAAGGATATTACAAGAAAATCCTCTTAGCACAAAGCGTATTTGTTTAGAGTTCAAAATTATACATTAAGGCCAAGCCATGATACAAATTACCATGAGAAAACATAGAGATTATTATAAGTTTAATTATATATATAAAGTAATCAAGGTGAATGAAGTGCAAAGGGTGACTTATTTCAACTATAAACATCCAAACGTAACCACACAATGAATCGTGTATACCCTCGTAGAGTTAAACTGAAAAAAAAAATTGTTTCATACCAGACCCTAACTACCTGCGACTTGATTTAAAAAGATTATTACTAGCACATCTGTATGACTTGCAGATGATAAACGTCGATAGGATTATCTTATAAGGGTATGGTAAGAGTTGATACAGGTGACAAAATGGTTTAGTGGTGGATTCTATAGAAAGAATATGCCAGGCTGAAGCTAAATGCTTACCGTAGTTGAAATTAAGTGTAAATTGTCACTCTTATTAATTAGTTGATGATATGATTATTTTATTAGTAACGTTATTTGTTTATTAATACTTTCAAACAAGTTAACAGATTTATTTTCTTCCCTCCAATCACTGAAGATATTCTCCACCATCAAATCTTGTCCATAAAATACATAATCTTAATTAAAAGTATGCAATGCAGGCCTTGTATCAAAATAAGTACGCCTACTGTATGGTTTAAGTAATCTCCCCAAACTTACAATTATAAATAACAAGTCACAATATCCTATGTAACACTGAAAAACAATTTTTCGTTTATGGAAGAATCGAGATACCTAGAACCCAATCCATACATGTCATTCTCTTAGCTTTAAATCAACATTGGGATTTCAAGCATACCTGGAATAAGGCGACCAAGAAAATCATAAACGTACCACGAACCCTTTTGTAAATATTTTGCATTCATAGAATAAAATCATTTACAAATGTTTACAATTAGAATACAAAAAAAATAGACAGAAGGTATTGTGTTGTGTTTTCGATTAATACCGACAAATCCTTAAATGGAAGAATTAACTTTGTAGTTCAGTTCTAACGAATCCCTCTTTCTCTATACAAACACGAGAAAAAATTATTAACCGTGAGGAATGAATTCTAGAAAGATAACTTGAATAAAATATTTATCGAGTATTATAAATTACCTGAAGGATGCGTAGCTAATCATTGCATATTATCCAGGTTTACACTAAATGTTCTACAGACAAATAGAAGCCATCATAAAAAATTGATTCGAGACAAAAGGTAGCGAGATTTGAACCAATACCTCTCCCTCAAAACTCCCCTCAAGCAGATAACGAAGTAAATTTATTTGTTAGACTATATACATGGAAACTAATAGTAGACCTAGGTTCAAAACCCATCTCTCCCATTTACATATTGGAGGAGGTAAACTCTCTCTCAAAACCTTACCAACTCAACTCAAAAATGGAAAAGACGCACTCAACCATCATAACTTGCTAGAGGGGCTCCAACTCCAGAGGGCAAGTGAATTGTTAGACCTTGCCACAATTAAACTACTTGGATCACAACAATAGTGAATTATTAGACCTTGCCACAATTAAAATACTTGGATCATATAAAGACTTATAATAAAATAATTAAGGGCATTAATTCATCACATATGGTGATTATTAAAGTTCGTATGTTGTTGCTACTCTATAAGTAACCAAATAAACACTTATGTATTAAAAGGTAAGATAATGTTTGATTTCCCATTGAGGTTCATAAGACCTTTGGGACCCTTGGGTATTGTTTCCAAGTAATTAAAAAATGGGGCTTTCATTCATCTGATTTAATGGTCCCGCCTCCTAATTACATAGTTGTAATAGGTCCTTTTAGTAGAATCTAAAAGATTCATTAAATATAATTTTTTTGTTTAATTAGTGATGTTTTAAGTGATTTTAGTGGTGTTACAAAATGGTATTACGGCCAAGTTAAAACACTTGGACTTGTAAAAGCCCGTCAAAATTATCACATAAAACTAATAGATAAAATCTTTATACAGATTGCATGATTTGGAATGATAAGGCAAGAACCCAACCTCATCTACCAAATGACTTTGACGATCAACGATTGACAACTATACTCTTTCACCCTTAGAACTACTGAGACTAGAGAAGAATTAGAAAGAATGTGGCAAGTTTTGAGTGAGGAAGATAATTGAAACCATCCATCTAGAGTTAATTAGAATCGAAATAGATAAATAGAGGAAAATGGTAATTATTCTAGGAACAACAAGGAACGACAAAAGTAGAAGGCGCATGAAGGGAGTTTTGGGTGGACTTAAATGAATGGAACTCAGAAATGATAGAAACAATTAAGAGTTTAAGAGTTAAACTTCAAAGTTATAAAACATACAATGAAAGGTTGATTAGAACGCAAGAAGATCAACAATAATTAAATGCTTTGCTACTATAGGATTTATTAGATAGGAAAAAGAAAAAACCACCAGGCCTGACTTCCAACAATACAAATGGAGAAAATCCAACTACAAAAAATTACGATCAACCTGGAGATATGTAAGAGATTACTAAAAATAAATATGATAACTTTGGAAAATCAAAAAATGTAAAAACTCCACCCCTAAAGAAAGAGAATGTAACTAAAGATATTCAAGGAGAATTTAAAAACATTAAACCTCCTACTTTCAATGGCGAAATAAAGTCAAGACATGAAGTTGAAATGTGGTTATTGGTTATGAAAAATTACTTTCAATTATACAACTATCCCAATAATTTAAAAGCAAAGATGACAATTTACAACTTAAATAATAAGGCAGCTATTTGGTGGAAAGATCTAAAAGCAGTTAAATACATCAGTGATAATAAATTTGAATGGAAACAATTTAAAAAACACTTAAAAAAAATATCTGAACAATTCTATGACCAGAAAGCAAAGGAATTATTTGAATTAAAATTAGGACAGGTGACTATGGAAGGTTTTTCTAGTAAATTATTGAAATGATGTGATAGGCACCATACATTAAAGACAAAAAAGAAAGAATTCAAATATTTATAAGTTGTCTACCCCCTGCTTATAAGGACAAGATAGAATTTATTGCGCCAAAGACCTTAGATGAGGCCATAAGAAAGGAAAATTATTTCTATAATCAATTTAAACAATGTTTAAAACAACTCAAAGTATGGAGGGATAAGATAAAAAGAAAAAACGACCAAAGGAAAAAGGGGTTTAATCCACCACTTCACAGAAATCAAACAAGAAGTTATCAAGGGAATAATTTTAAAAGGTTTGATAACCAGAAAAATCCTATTACACAGGAAATTTTTAAGTCCAATAACCAAAAAGAATCCAACTACACCGTAAGTGGGACAAACCCAACAAATTTTGCAGTAAAGAAAACAATAGAGATTAATCATGGTGGAATCAAATGTTGGGGATGTAATGGGATGCATTATTTCAGGGACTTTCCACACAAAGAAGGGAATAACATATCAATATATAATATTCAGGAAGCCACTTGGGTTGATGACATAGCCAGGATGCCATGAATTAGTGTAGCACTTGATAATCACCAAGCAGATTACCAACCATCCATGGTTGAAATAGAAGGTAAAATACAAAGCAATTCTATTTTGTATTGATGTGTCTGGTATCTATTTTAAGTTACATATCTCCTGCTACAGTTGAAAAGTGTAAATTATCCAAATACAAGCAAAAAAAGTCTTGGTTGGTCCAATTAGCCACGTGGACAAAGCATAAAGTATCAGAAATAGTTAAAAATTGTAGCATAAAAATGAATGAAATGGAAACCCAATTTAATTTAAATATACTTCCTTTAGGATATTATGACATTCTCATTGGCATGGATTGGTTGGAAAAAACATAAAGTGATCTTGAACTGTTTTGACAAAAGCTTCACACATGTGGATGATAAAAGAAATTTCAACACTTTTATTGGCCTTCTGAGGACAATTTATGTGTGACACATTTTTGCAATTCAATTAAAGAAAAGTGCAAGGAAAGTATGTAAACTATATGTTGTCCATATTTTACATGCAACAAATGAACCTAAAAATTCATTAGAGGATTTGGCAGTCCTTCAAGAATTCCATGACGGTATTTCAGAAGAAATTCCTGGACTACCACCAAAAAGAGATATTTACTTTTCAATCAATTTAATACTAGGATAGTCTCATGTTTCAAAAGCACCCTATAGAATGAGTGCACCTGAATTAACAGAGCTGAAAATGCAGCTCCAAGATATTCTAAGCAAAATTTATATCAGGCCTAGTGTATCACCATGGGGAGCACCAATTTGATTTATTAAGAAGAAAGATGGTACATTCAAGTTATGCATCCATTATAGGGAATTGAATAAAATGATTCTAACTCCCTCTCACGTTACAATGACTAAACAAACACACATAATTTTTTTTATAAAGAATAACATATTTATAAATTAATCACATGCATAATACATTATGACACAATTGCGGAAGCATAAGTCTATTATAAGACCCATAAACATATCTATAGCATGTCTTCAACCTTTCAGTATTAGTTTCAAAAATTTTACTTAACTAAACCAGTCTATGGTTTTTGTAAACCATACAATCAATTCATGGTCTTGCTTTAGTTAACTAAATCATATCTTTAAACAAAAACGATAAACCAATTCAAAATAATAATGGTAATTATAACTCAGCTCATGGTATTTATAAACCATCCATAATCCAGGTTATGATTTACAGTTGAACATTTATTTATAGTTATCTTTCACAAATTTTCACCATAACTCCATTTTTACCATTTTTACCAATTCCTAAAAACTAGGACATTTTCCAACCATTCATTAAGTTCCAATTTCAAATATACAGAGAATATGAACAAGTTATTTCCTTCATATTTCTATAAATGTAACCAAAGAAATACTTTAAATGGAAAATGACCATCAATTTCCATAATTTAATTCCATTCTGCAAATTCTATCTAATGGTTATTATATTCTCAGGGATTAAATTAAAACAAGGAATTTATTATTTCAACCCAGAAAATAGGATTTTCCAAAACATAATTCTTTTAAATTTCATTTGTACCCAAATTATATTTATTATGCTAAAAAATGCCGCAAGCATAATTTCTCAAAGCATACTTGCAGAGAATTAATATATAACAGAATACAAATTCAAACCATGAAATCTCAGCATTACTTTCTCTCAAATTATCATTTAACAGAGAAATTATAGAGAATTAGAATTCTGAATATATTTATCTAATAATTCCGTCTTGAAACAAGCAACTGACTGTGTGTGAGCCACACTCCACCCAACTGTAGAACTTGTCCAGCCTGTATTATTTCAGCTCCCAAGTCCACTCCCGAGCCGAGATCCAGACATTAACCAGAGATAACTCACCAACCCCTTCAGCTCACTCACAGGGACAAAAAAAAAAAACTAGGAAATACGAAATAATCTCTACCCGGCACAACCAAAACAACAGTTTCTAACCAATTCCTTGTCAATTCCGCAATTAACCCACCAGAGCTCCTTCACAGACACACAGGGATACACTTCAATGCAAGTATCGGAATTCCACTCGGGGTTTCATGCACAGATTGACAATTGTCTGGTTAATTCAACCAAAGGAAATACAATGCTAGTACATGTTATAAATACGGGTTTTAAACATGGAGTTTTATTCACCTCCGTGAATTCAAAGTCACACTGTGATCCCCTTCATTGTATGTGACTCCATTCTTCCTCCTCTCCCCAGGAATTCGCCACCCCCCTTGGAATTCGCCCGAGCATTCCTAGAAAACGAGTGTCATCTTTTGGTTTCCCACATAGCTATCCCAAAGGAACCACATTCCCTTCTTTCCTAATTTGCATTAAAAACTTAATTAAAATTAATTAAGTTCTCCCAAAGTTTAATTAATAACATTTAATTATTAATCACTCCCCTATTAGAGTTTGGCTTAGGAACATGGGTTTTGGGATTTTAACATAAGGTTTAGAGAACAACTAATCAAGGAGACAAGGTACACAGGTAAACCTTACACCCTCACAAACCTCGGTTAATATCTGGATCTCCTCTTCAGCGTATTGCTCACCACACAGCCAACTGAAAATTTTATATTAAAATAATAAACGTGCTATGTACATATGGCATAGCAAAAAAAATGTTTAGAATGCAATATCAATTATAAATCTGGGCCAAGGGTATTACAATGACCATAAAAAATAAATACCCCTTTCCTCGAATTGACGATTTGTTTAACCAAGTTTGTGGGGCCAAAATATTTTCTAAAATAGACTTAAGATCTACCATCAAGTGAGGATTAAAGATGAGGATATTCATAAAATAACTTGTCTCACTAGATATGGACATTATGAGTTTTTTGTTGCACCGTTTGGCCTTATTAGTGTGAAATTCCACAGGGGTAGATCACTGATCTTGAACAAACCTCACAATTTCACAATGTTACTACTGAGAATAATTAGACAAAGACATGGATTAATTCTCTCATAAAACTGAAACACACATGAAAAACGGTTGTTGATACATTAATCAGTTGTAAGCTCGTAATCAAAAAGTGTTACAATAGAATGAACTCGATACACTCGAGATGATTCGAATTCACCTTAATTCTAGGTTTAGTTTGCATTGGAACCATCTCCCGATAAGGTTCAGTGGCCACCGATGATGAATAATTAGTTAACTAAGGTAGAACTAAGCATAACTAAATCTTGTGGGAACCAAAATAGGGGAGGAGACTCCAAGGGGGCGAAATACTGACTTGCAATGGTCAAAATAGGTGCTCTTATACTCAGTAGCAGTGAAACTAGGTGTAACAGTCAATTAACTAGGAAACCAAGGGGATAAGGTGCCCTAAATTATGGAACTGACTTTGCTAACTCCTAAAATCGTGCATGAGGGATACTTTGGACTTCAATGATGTAACCAAGTCACTCTGAGTGGATAGGAGTGATAATGATGGCCAAAAACAAGCTCCAGGGGGCCCAAAGTAGGGACTAGGTGCTAGGAGACTCAATTGCTAATGCATGGATGCATGGAGTATTGCATGGAATGCATGGATGCATGCAAAGAATGCAAGACCAAAGTAAGATGGTGAGAATATTCCAACACCCCCCCTTAAGCTGAAATATGAGGAAAAATAAATAAAAATTAGGGCCCTGGTTACTGAGACCAAAGTTCACCTCGTACAATCAATCTAGAAAAAAGTGATAAAAGAAGAAAAGCCCAGTGGGAAAAAAAACCTCCCTTAAGATAGACTGAAACACACCAAAAATTGTTGCTCAAGACTCAAGTAGGTGTGATGCTTGATTCCATGTATGGAGGTATCTTCCTCTTGGGAAGAAGTGGATCATTCTCCAAAAACATGTGCTTGAATTCTCCTTCAGTGGATGCAAGCGAATCTAGAGGCTTTCTGAACTTGCTCTTCAGACCAAACATGGTGAGAACAAATCCAAAAATATGAAGATCATCCTGGAACCTGCAATTCAAACCAACTGAGGTAGGATTAGCTCCAATCAGATCTAATTGCTCTTGAAACTTGAACTTCTTATCAGTGGAAGTTAAATCAGCTCCAAGAATTGATAGATGGTTTCTTGTGATATCCTTTGAACTAGCAAGGGTGAGATCAAAACCAAAATCACAAAAGTGTGCCTGAGACTTGAACCCAAGCGAATGGTAGTGTCCTCCATATTCAATGAAACTCTAAGAACGTGTGCCAATGATCGAATAGAAGTACATAGGAAGCATATGATCAAGGAGGGAGAATGAATCACCTCCAAACTCTGATTTAACCTCCAAAACATTCAATAGATCATCATTTTGCACACCAACAGACTCATGTGAAAGAGAGTATTTAAGAACCTCTCAGATTCTAGAGCATGAACTAGCTTATCTTGCTCAGAATTTGAAATAGAATATATTGAGAACATGAGTGAGGAATGGATAATATCTCCAAAAGGATCAAGTTCATTAGTTGTGTCACTTTCATCTACGTCAACTACATGGGAAGGGGACAATTCGAAACTGCCTTCAACTTCTAGAGAAATAGATGAAGCAATGTCTTCAACATGAATTTTCTGTGTTGAATATGCACCTTCTTCTTCATCTTGAACAACTTCATCATGAGAGATGATTGAGGCCGAGACATTATTAGAGAGAACACTTAAGGAGGTATCACTGGTCTTGTTCTCCAAATAATTTGCACCAATATCTTCATTCTGCTTACCAAATTATTTGTCCAGTTGGGCCCATAGATCACTTGGATATTCAACAGTTTCCATGAGGTAGCGCATACTAGGAGACATAGAAATACACATTGCTCCAAAGGATCTGTCACATTCATTTAGCCAATCATTGTCTTCTTCATAGGAAAAAAAATCTCTCATAACACCAATACACATATAAAAAATACCTTGTCTCTTCAGATATGCTATCATGTTTGGTTTCCACTCATCATAGTTGAATGGAGAGAGAGGAGGAATTGCTTTCAGATTCATGGAAGCTATTGTAGAATACCTACAAAAACAATGGACAAATATTTGGAGGATTGTTACTAAATCTATTGAACAGTGCTTTAGGACATTAGGCACTTTTATCTGTATCCTTCACACCTGGATAGACCTCAAAGGATTTCTCCAATGAATTCAATGCAATGGCACCAGGATTTGTTGTGTAAATCCAGAGGCTTTTGGTGCTCTACTAAAAGCAACTGTTGGAACTGATGCTACTACTGCAACTGTTGCTACTGCTGCAATTGATGCAACCGATGCTACTGTTGCAATCAAAATCTCTCACGAGATCTAATACCATGTGAAATTCCACAGGGGTAGATCACTGAGCTTGAACAAACCTCACAATTTCACATTGTTATTACTGAGAATAATTAGACAAATACATGGATCAATTCACTCATAAAACTGAAACACACATGAAAAAAAAATTGATACATTAATCAGCTGTAAGCTGGTTATCAAAAGTGTTACAATATAATTAATTCAATATACTCAGGAGGATTCGAATTCACCTTAATTCTAGACTTAGTTTGCATTGGAACCATCTCCCGATAAGGTTCAGTGGCCACCGATGATGAATAATTAGTTAACTGAGGTAGAACTGAGCATAATTGAATCATGTGGGCACCAAAATAGGGGAGGAGACTCCAAGTGGGAGAAGTACTGACTTGTAGTGGTCAAAATAGGTGCTCATCAGTAGCAGTGAAACTAGGTGTAACAGTCAGTTAACTAGGAAATCAAGGGAACAAGGTGCCCTAAATCATGGAACTGATTGTGCTAACTCCTAAAATCATGCATGAGGGTGAATTTGGACTTCAGTGATGTAACCAAGTAACTCTGACTGGATAGGAGGGCTAATTATGGAAAAAAAACAAGCTCCAAGGGGCCCAAAGTAGGGACTAGATGCTAGGAGACTCAACTGCCAATGCATGGATGCATGCAAAATGCATGCAAAGCATGAAAGACCAAAGTAATATGGTGAGAATATTCCAACAATTAACACTCCACCAGTGTTTATGTTCCTAATGAATGACATGTTTAGCAAATTTTTAGACAAGTTTGTTATGATATTTATTGATGATATATTGGTTTATTTAAAGGATGAAGAAGAACATGAACAACACTTAAGGATAGTTTTGCAAACTCTAAGAGAACATAATATTTACACTAAATTTAGTCAATGTGAATTCTTTCAAACCAAAGTGCAGTACTTGGGTCATATTATTTCAGCAGAAGGGATATCGGTAGATCCCGATAAGTTTAAAGCAATAAATGAATGGCCATCAGCTAAGGATTTATTAGACATTAGATCGTTTATGGGTCTAATCAAATATTATAGAAGTTTCATTGAAGGTTTTTCCAAGATTGCTTATCCCATTACCTCCTTTCAAATAAAAGGGATAAGGTTCAATTGTTCACAAAAATGTGAAAACAATTTTCAAAGGATGAAATATTTGTTAACGACAACCCCAATATTAAAGATTGTTGATCCATGTAACGATTTTGTGGTGTGTACAAACACGTGTAAAGAAGGGGTAGGAGGTGTGTTATCATAGGAGGGTCATTTATTAAGTTACGAATCTAGAAAATTAGAGTTCCGTGAGCAAAATTATTCTACTCGCGACTTAGATCTGACGACCATCATGCGTGATTTAAATATGTGGAATCATTATTTAATAGGCATATTTTTTTCCTACTAACAGATAATATAGGATTAAAGTACCTATTTGAACAACCAAACCTTAATGCTAGACAATCCAAGTGGTTAGCTTTTCTAAGTGAGTATGATTTTGAAATAAAATATATTAAGAAGAAAGATAATAAAGTATTTGATGCATTAACTATAAGAACTCGTGCCTTAAATGTTGTTAAAACAAGAAGGCAACAATCGGATCTGAAATTTAGACTTAAATCAACCCTTTGGAATGACTATTTTTATAAGAAAACAATGACATAATTACAATCTGAAATGAATGAACAAAAAACTGTAAATTTTAGTTATAATTCCGAAGGATTTCTAATGTTTAAAAATAGATTTGATGTACTTGACGAAGTGGATTTAAAAATTCTAAGTTACATAAAATGCCATACTCAGGTCATCTAGGATGTCAAAATATGGTTACAATAGTAAAGAATTATATTATTGGCCCATAATGAAAAATGAGATAGTTGAATACTTATCCAAGTGTATAGAATGTCAATAGGTGAAGGAAAAACACCAACATCGTGTAGGTTTGCTACAACCATTACCCATTCTGGAATGGAAATGGGAAATTATTTCTATGGATTTCATAATATGTTTACCAAATACTCAAAAATAGCAGGATGTGTTGGAATCGATTTAATACTGAGAGGGGGCGGGTGAATTAGTATTAGCATATTTTACCTTCTTTAACAAATTAAACTTTACTTAATAATTTATCATATGTTATGCATCAGTAAATAAACATTCACATGTATATGCACCACATCATCAACACATAACACACATAATTTTTACGTGGAAACCCAAAAGGGAGAAAACCATGGAATGCTTCTTTATAATGAGATAGAATACATTCAAGGAAGCACCAACTTCTTGTGTTTACCAGCACCAACTGGAAGGAGGCTCCAACCCCCTGATTTTTCTACAGCACCAATTGGAATGAGGCACTAACCCCCTGTTGCTTTGTTTTACAGGAATCGACCTGAAGGAAGATGTGACTCCCTGTCTCCTTGTTGTTTTACAAGCACCAACCTGAAGGAATCTCCAACTCCCTGTCTCCTTTCCCCGTTCGACCGCCATGATGTCTGATATATCTTACTGCCTTGATGTTCTTCGACCGTTCGCACTTCTTTAGGAATTATAATGATGATTGTATTGTGTGCAACCTTTGTATGTAGACTATATTCTGTCACTGCGCTGCATACATCACTTGAATTTTCAAATTCACACTTCTGTTGATGACTTACTTCATGGATTGTGTTCTCTACTGATGTTGCAGTATGCGCTTCTGATTCAACGTTTTTCTTTACGTGACTGCAATGATCGACTGATACTGTTCTTTCAATTGATAGTTTGTTGTACTGAAATGAAGTTCCATTAACATAGATAACGGTGCACTTTATGATGTGTCCGTTCTGAATAAATGTTGCAGTCCTTCAAGCGATCTGCAACGTCCTTTGCATCAAATTATTGGTTTGTTCTGTATAACGTACTTGTCTCAGATCATCTGAATCACAATGCGCTTATCTGATTACGTTACTATTATGTTGTTGCACATCAGATGTAGTCTTCAACTTCGCACACTTTCACTTGAGTTCATATGCATGAGCTAGACATCTACGCAATATCTGATAACATTTGATTCTGTCTCTACACTTTCGTCTCTTCAACTTATGTGACTATCGACGTGCTAATTTTGATACAATCCTTCAAGATATTCAACACTTGTGCATTCTTCAGTATTTCTTCCTTTCTGTGTTTGCGTAATTGTCACAGATTTACGACATCTTTTTGCACACCATCAAAACTTCATTTTGATTTATGTGTGCATCCGGATCTTCGTTAGATCATTCTATTTTGTCCATGAGCCCCTTGATTCCTTGAAAAACAAACTGAAACTTTCACAAGACATGCAATCTTCTTACTCCTTCGCTTACCTCCAATCTCCAACTTGCATCTCTATTTATACATGTCCTACACAGATTGTATGTTTGCAAGTCGGTTGTGGCATCCCTTCTTCCATACTTCATGGATCGTGCATATTCCACGTGTCATCATCTGCGTTATTGATGTGTCATCTCTAATGTATCAAGCGCCCTTAAGGTCCACAACTTAGTGGGACTTTGCACCTTGGTGGTGTACCATTGCGCTCTAGACGTACCATTTCCTTACGGTATATGTGCAATCTTCCACCTTATCTTTGATATGTCCATGACCTTGATGTACTATCCTTTATGGGTAATGTTCCCTTGTGTTATCACCATTTTGCATAGTCTTCGCATTCTCCAGCTTCTGCTTAGTGGGATTGTGACCCATCCTCATCTTTGCATTTTGGTGATGCGTGCTTGATGTGATAAAGCTTTACAGAAATGGAGCACACTCCAAATTTTATTTAGTGGGTCTTTGACCTCTTCCTTGTCATTTCTTATGGGACTTGCGCACTTGTTGTTCATCATCTGTGGTATTTGTTCATTCTGATCTTCAACTGATTGTACCCATTTAGGAACTTGTGCACTTTTCACCACATGAAGTCATCTTCTAATTGGTTGTGCTTGCGTGCTTTTAGGATTTTCCCTCCATCTGTTGTTTCTTTTCTTCCTGTGTACTCCCAACCATCAACCAAGCAACACTTAGACTTGCTAGCTTGCTTGTCCCTTTGGTCCAATCATCTTCTTGGGAATTTGAGCACTTGTATTATTTTCCAACCAAATCTTGGGTTGTTTGTCATGAGAAAATGTAACTTGGTGGACTTAATTTCTGCGCAAGAACTATATGATGTAGGATACATTACTTGTGTTCCTTCTTGAACTGAATCTTCATGAAGTATCCTTTTGGATATGTATGAAGTATCATCTTATGTACTTCTTCACATCGGTTCATGTATTGTGTGTCCTTGACACACATCTTCTGCCTAAATGCACTCTTAGATATGCTCCAAAGTTTCACACTTAATGCATCCTTGATTCACAACTTCAAACTTCTTCAAAATGGATGCAGTACCTAGATATACTCTTTCAGAATGGCATCCATGTATGTCACCTTGCACATATATGGTTCTTGTCTTCTTCATATATCTGTTCTTTTAGATATACTCCAAATTTGCATATATACCTCACATTCACCTCTTGCGCATATACTTCTGATGTTCATGCTTTCTTCATCATGCACACAGACTTCCTCAAAGTGGCTTCTTCATATTGGTGTTGGAATGTTGTATCCACTTTGACTTGTGATGATATCAATGACTCATATTGACTCAGTTGACATCCTCTTTGACATTAGATTACATTCAAACACTTGACATATTCTTTAGTTGACATCAATGATAATAAATGCTCAACAATTCCCCCCTTTGGCATTGATGTCAACACCTTATGAAGATATGGTTCATTTTCTTTGAGTTGTGTGCTTCATCTGTGTTTTGGTCACAGTGCTCCACCTGTGTATGTGCTCCCCCTAAATTCTTTGGGGTTTTTGGCTACTTCATTCTTTATTAGTACTTATGTCATCTTTTTTATAACTATATATCTTCTTGTCGTGTCTACTTAGATCATATCTTCATGACATGTCTTCAAGTATTCTTCTTCACACTCTTTCACGTCTGCTTCATGCTTCATGATTTGCTTCTTTGATGTCTTCATACTTTGCAGCAGTCCTCAAGACTTCACGCTCTTTCACGTCTTCTTCATACTTCATGATATTCTTCTTTGAATACTTCACGATCTTTCACATCTGCTCCATACATTCCTTTACCTTTCCACTTCATCAGCTTCATGCTTTTCTCCTGGTATATTTATGTATCAGCTTCATGCATTTCTCTTGGTTTATTTATGTATTTATCCCATGCATTTATTTTAATCTTTAACATCTTCATGCATTTCTCCCCATTTGACATCAATGGCAAAGAGTTCCATTGCACTATGTGAGTTCTTCCATAGTGTTGTGTGCTTGTTTTCATCTTGACTAGTTCCATGGATAACTCCCCCTGCCTTTATGCTCCATTTTTCAATGTTTCTACATAATTATATTTTATTGCTTTTTATGAAATAGATATTATACTCCACCTTCCATTTTGGTTGTATGTTCCTGTCACAACACATTATCATACTTTGCGCAATGATATTTTGCTATCATCCTTACTTTCCTACTATGCAGTGCCAATTACTACCTATTGATTTTACATTATTCCTTGTGCACCAATTATTGTGTTGTCGTAGAGTCCTATCACATTTAATGTAGTTGCAACAATAAAAGATATGGCACATTTTCATTCTCTGGCCAACTTCACACAAAAGCAGACATGACACTCAATTTGTGTGGCAAGAATGATGTGTCGTTTCCGTACTGGATCCTTTTGAGGTGACAATCTTCATCGTATGGTGCAATGAATCGAACTTCTTCCCCTTTTGTACTATTTGTAAAAAAATATTAAGTTCAGCGTTTATTTTTGGCGACTCCATAATCATTTTCGACTTGTGCGACACTGAATACCTTTCTCACCAATTAATTTCATGCACGCGAACATCCCTTAATGGATTCTATAATATTTTTGTGAGCAATGTCTGTTTCATCATTTCTTGCATTCTTGTTCTTTCGTGTCGTATTGTTGTCTTGCATTTGTACTTTGATCCTTCCTCGGGTTCTTCCTTTTCCTTCCAATGGCCTCTTTCTGTAGAATGAACACATCCCTTGAGAATCTATGTCGTGTTATTCAGACTCAACAGGTTGAGTTTTCTTACTTGAGGGATGATATGGATTCTTGGAAGCAACAAGTGTAGGACAACCAGATTCTTCATCAATACTCTCAATCACAGGTGAAGTACAGACATTTTGAGCAATTGATCCTTTTGACTCGTCGAGTTGATAATATAGAGCATCAACAACAGCAAATTTTGGATGAGATATCTCCTCTTCAGCCTTAGCATGCTGAACTGTCGTCATCTGCCACTCTTCAGCTTCTTCCACTTCATTATGTTCCTGAGTATTTTTCTATGGTTTCAGTGGACTTGGATTTAAGACTTGCGAGCCGGTCGGATTCAAAACTTGACCTTGAATTATGGTTGTAGAATGCTTCGACATTTTTCAATTTTTCTCTCTTACGTTGTATACGCATTTCATGGATTCGGCATGGAGTTTTAACCCATGCACTTTTTGTAATAATGCCTCAATTATTTACCATAATAAAAGATCAAATTTGTGCAAATCCTTTACTTTGGAAGTGTTCAGTGCAATATTTTTTGCTTATATCTATGCGACTAAAATTAATGCAATACTTCTATGTTCTGTGATATGCAAGACACATGTACAACTATGTATGTATTCAATCTTCCTTTTCTGAGACATGCTTACTGAATGTGTAAGACATAATAATCATACTCTAACTTCAAATACTCTTCATCAAGCACACCTATATGTTCACCTAACTATTATTCCCTTGAATTTATTAAGATTCATCATGTTTGAACTCAAGGGTCTCCCACCGTCCTTATTGGACTAGCCAAAGAGGCAAAAATTGCTTGTTCCTCCTGGATTATCTGCATCATCTGTGCACTTCTTGGGAGATTTTCTGATCCAAGTTTTATTGTGCGCGCTTTTCATTTGATTCTATTCTGTAGACGTACTACTGAAGTCCTTCTGGGTGAAATAATCCTCACGCCATGGTTTTTCATCTAAACAATCTGCTGAACTTTGACAATACATGGCTTTGTGTCCAAATCGGTGGCAAGCATAACATCGTATAGTTTGGAAATATTTTGCAATATGACCAAAACGATAGCATCTTGCGCACTTAACTCTATTTATCCTTCATTGTTTAGTATATTGAAAATAAATGTAACCAAAGGATTTATCATACATGAAAGTTTCGTCATTACTTGGATGTCATTCTCTATCACAGTTCTTCCTTGGTGTCTTTGGAAAGCCTAAACTAGTTTTGTCTTATGGTGATCTCTGATCCTTTAGAATCCTGTTAAAAATTGATGTATTGTCCTTCAACTTGTTGTGCACTTCATCTTTAGATTCTGATTGTGCACAGATTGGATCAATGCTAAATTGCTTCTTTCCCTTTATCTCGATCAACTTGTCTATTAGGTGAAGTATCTCTTTGTCCTTCTCTTCGAGCTGATTAGACATATTTCTGATTTCATGTGCCAACTCATCAAGTGAAGTTCTTAGTACAGACTTTTCTTTCTCAAGTATTAGAATCTTATATTGTGCGCAATTCAGTTGACACTCATAACTGGTTAATTTTTCATGAATGTTTGTTTCAACAGATTCCTAGCATGGCCTGTCCTTCTCTTCATACTTTGATAGTTGTTCCTGTAATAACTTATTCTTCTTTTTAGAATTCTTTAACTCGTCCAAGGCATTGATTAGTTCACCTTTCCAATCAATGTCTGGAGTATCGTCATCATCAAAGTGATTGACAGTCTTGACATCTTCAACTAGTTTTGGTGGTGTAACTTGTTTTGAAGGTGTCTTGAACGATCCACTAAAGAAAAACTTGTCTAGAGATCTTGGCCTGTTTTTCGCAACTAGAGTAGTCCTTGAGTCATTATTCTTTATTTCATATTTACTGTCTTCTACTACTTGGGACATGAATATTACTTCCTTGGGTTCTTTGTCGCAATCACTTTCTTTAGATGTATTGCTTCCCTCTTCAGTATACAAACTCTTCCTTTGTTTTGGAATTATCCTTTTATTCTCAGGTCTGTGTTGAGAATGCACAATATTTAGATCATGTGCTCCAGATTCTTCATCACTATCACTATCTTCTTTCTTGTGAGGGAATTTTGAGGCATAATTACCTACTCCTCCACACCTAAAACATTTGAAGGGTAGCTTGTTCTTGTACTTGCCTCGTCCTCTTTTTAGCTTCTTGAAAAAGTTTGATTCTTCATCGTTTGATTCATCACAACAATATTTGTCATGATCATGCTTGTCCATTTCTGTGGCTTTGCAGGTTGCTTCCTTTCTGATGGAAATTTCCTTTCATGTTCTCATCTTGTATGCAGTTAGAATCCCCTGAATTTCATCCTTTGTTAGCTCATCAAGATTGGCTCGATCTTCTAACATAGAAACCTTCGAATTAAATCATTGAGGTAGAGTTTTCAATATTTTTGTACAAATGATTCTTCATCCAAGGTGACCGCAAGACTCTTGATAGCATTGAATACCTCATCAACTCTTAAGAAGTATAATGTAATGTTCCCTTCATATTTCATCCTCAGATATTTAAACTGCCTAGAGTAATTATGAAGCTTTTCTTTCTTCACCTTGTCATCTCCTTCATATATGCCTCTGAGTTTGTCCAAAATTTCTTTGGTTGATGCATAGTGCATAACCTTGACAAATTTGTCACCTTTCAAACATCACAATATGGTATTTTTGGCCCTACCATTGCTTTCATATATCTCCTTTGCGTGGGGTTGATTGGAACTACTGTCGGGACGTCATAACCATCTACTATAGATTGCCAGACTTCTGCACCTAAAGATTGTAAGTAGATTTCCATATGTACCTTCCAAAACACATAGTTGGTGTCATCGAACCTTGGTGTTTTTTTTGTAGAAATACCTTCTTGCTTATCCATTTATGCTTTATGCGCAATGATCTATCTTCCAGATGTTAATCTGTTACTGAAGACACCCGATCTGATACCAATTGTTGGAATTGATTTAATACTAAGAGGGCGGGGTGAATTAGTATTAGCATATTTTACCCTCTTTAACGGATTAAAATTTACTTAATCATTTATCATATTTTACGCATTAGTAAATAAACATTCACATGTATATGCACCACATCATCAACACATAACACACATAATTTTTACGTGGAAACCCAAATGGGAGAAAACCACAGAATGCTTCTTGATAATGAGAAAGAATACATTCAAGGAAGAACCAACTTCTTGTGTTTACTAGAACCAATAGGAAGTAGGCTCCAACCCCCTGAGTTTTCTCCAACACCAACTAGAAGGAGGCACTGACTCCCCATCATTTTGTTTTACAGGCACCGACCTAAAGGAAGTTGCGACTCCTGGACTCCTTGTTGTTTTACAGGAACCAAACTGAAGGAAGCTACAAATCCATGTCTCCTTTCCCAATTCGACCACCTTGATGTCTAATATATCTTGATGCCTTGTTGTTCTTCGACTCTGCACACTTCTTCAGTTCTACTGATGATGATTCTATTGTACGCAACCTTCGTATGCAGACTGTATTCTGTCACTGCGCTGCATACATCACTTGACTTACCTTTCTTTTCAAATTCACACTTCTATTGATGACTTACTTCATGGATTGTTTTCTCTACTGATGTTTCAATATGTGCTTATGATTCAATGTTCTTCTTTGTGTGACTACAATGATCGACTGATATTGTGCTTTCAATTGATAGTTTGTTGTACTTAAATGAAGCACCAGTAACAGAGATAATTGTGCACTTTATGATGTGTTCGTTATGAATGTGTTGCATTCCTTCAGTCAATCTACGACGTCTTGTGCATCAAATGATTGGTCCATTCTGTATAATGCACTTGTCTCAGATGATTTACATCATGATGCGCTTATTTGATTCTGTTACTGAACTATGTTGTTGTGCATCAGATGTAGTCTTCAACTTTGCACACTTTCACTTCAGTTCATATGCATCAACTAGACATCTGTGCAATATCTGATAACCTTCGATTTTGTATCTGCGCTTCTGTCTCTTCAAATTTTGTGACTATCGACATGATGATTGTGATACAATCCTTCAATATATTTAGCACTTGTGCATTCTTCAATATTTCTTCCTTTCCGTGTTTGCACAATTGTCATAGATTTACGACATCTTTTTGTGCACCATCAAAACTTCATTTTACTGTATGTGTGCATCCAACTCTTCGTTAGATCATTTTGTTCTATCCACGAGCCCCTTGATGCCTCGAAAAAAAATTGAAACTTTCACAAAACTTGCAATCTTCTTACTCCTTTGCTTACCTCTAATCTCCAACTTGCATCTCTATTTATACATGTCCTGCACGGATTGTATGTTTGCAATTCGGTCATGGCATCCCTTCTTCCATACTTCATGGATCATGCATATGCCACGTGTCGTCATATGAACTATTGATGTGTTATATATGATGTATCAAGATCTCTTAAGGTCCACAACTTAGTGGAACTTTTCACCTTGGTGGTGTACCATTGCGCTCTAGATGTACCATTTCCTTACGGTATATGTGCAATCTTCCACCTTATCTTTGATATGTCCATGACCTCGATGTACCATCCTTTGTGGGTAATGCTCCCTTGTGTTATCACCATTTTACATAGTCTGTGCATTCTCCATCTTTTACTTAGTGGGATTGTGACCCATGCTCATCTTTGCATTTGGGTGATGCGTCCTTGATGTGATAAAGCTTGACGGAAACTAAGCACAGTCCAACTTTTCTTTGGTGGGTCTTTGCCCTTTGTCTTGTCATTTCTTGTGGGACTTGCGCACTTGTTGTTCTTCGGCTGTGGTATTTTTTCATTGTGATCTTCAATCGATCGTACCCATTTAGGAACTTGTGCACTTTTCACCACTTGAAGGCATCTTCTGATTGGCTATGCTTGCGTGCTTTCAGGATTTTCCGTCCATCTGTTGTTTCTTTTCTTCTTGCACACTCCCAACCATCAACCAAGCAAAACTTAGACTCACTATCTTGCTTGTCCCTTTGGTCCAATCATCTTCTTGGCAATTTGAGCACTTTTACTATTGTCCAACCAACTCCTTTGTTGTTTGCCATGAGAAGATGAAACTTGGTGGACTTAATTTTTGTGCAAGAACTATATGATGTAGGATAAATTTCTTGTGTTCCTTCTTGAACTGAATCTTCATGAAGTATCCTATTTAATCTGTATGAAGTGTCATCTTATGTACTTCTTCACACTGGTTCATGTATGATGTGTCCTTGACACGCATCTTCTACCTGAATGCACTCTTAGATATATTCCAAAGTTTCATGCTTGATTCACAACTTCAGACTTCTTCAGAATGGATGCAGTGCCTAGATATACTCTTTTAGACCGGCATCCATGTCTGTCACCTTGCACATATATGGTTCTTGTCTTATTCAGATATCTGTTCTTTTATATATACTCCAAACTTGCATATCTTTCACCTTCACCTCTGGTAAATATAATTATGATGTTCATGATTTCTTCATCATGCGCATAGAATTCCTCAAAGTGGCTTCTTCATATTGGTGATGGAATGTTGTATCCACTTTGAATTGTGTTGATATCAATGACTCACATGGAATCAGTTGACATCCTCTTTGACATTAGATGACAATCAAACACTTGACATCTTCTTTAGTTGACATCAATGACAATCAATGCTCAACATGATGTTGTAATGGTAGTAGTTGAAAAATTAAGCAAAGCAGCTCACTTTATTCCAATAAAGTCGATGTTTAAAGCTATTAATGTTGCATAAATATTTATGAAGGAAATATTTCAAATTCATGGCATACCAAATACTATCATATCATACAGGGACACTGATTTTACTTCCAATTTCTGGAAAGCACTATTCCCAGGTTTGGATACACAGTGAATTTCAGTACGGTGTACCATCTACAAACAAATGGTCAAACAAAAATGGCTAATCAGATAGTCGAAGACATGATTCGCATGTATGTAATGGGAAACCTGACCAAATGGGAATATTGTTTACATCTGGTAGAATTTTCATACAACAATAATTATCAAACTTAAGCTTATATGAGTCCTTTTTAAGTTCTATATGGCCATAAATTCACTACACCTATCGGTTGGGACAATCCCACCAACAAAACAATGCTTGGATCGGATATGCTTAAAAAAATGGAAGAGATTGTAACTAAAGTAAAATAGAACTTAAAGGAGGCGCAAGACTGATAGAAGAGTTAGGCAGATCAAAAAGGAATATCTAGAGAATTCCAGGTTGGGGATCACGTATATTTGAAGCTCATACCAAAAAGAATTTCTCTTAAGTTGGGAAACTACGCAAAATTAGCTCATAGATTTTTTGGACCTTTTCAAATACTGTCTCGTGTTGGACTAATAGAATACCAATTAGCACTACAAGCTACTACTAGAATTCACAATGTATTTCATGTTTCATTTCTAAAAAAATATATACATGACCCTAAGCATGTGATTGATTGGAATGTTTTACAGGTGGAACTGGAAGGAGAATTCCATTCCAAACCTTTATGCTTTCTAGAAAGGATGGAAACTCAGCTCAGGAACCGAACCATCGCATAGGTAAAAGTGCAACGGATATTTTTTTAACATGATGAGACAACTTGGGAAATGGAGGATGTCGTGAGAGAGGCATATCCATTTTTGTTTCAGCAATAAAGTTTCAACATCGAGGACCATTCTGCTTCAAGGGGAGGGGGATTGTAATACCCCAATTTTTCTCATTGCTTTGATGTAACAAGGATAAACAATATCCAAGTGAAATTAGTTAACTGAAAATGATAGTAGTTAATTTATTTATGTTTTATTTTGATATGCAAAGAGTTATGGTTTCTTCATAATAACAAATTAGCAACGGAAAAACATGCAAGCGATATTCCATTAGGGGAGGGGAGGAAAACTTAAGAAGCAACTTAAGAAAGGAAAGGGAAATAATGAAGAAAATTATAAAAATAAAGTAATGAGTAAATTAAGTAAAAACCCTAAACTAATTCAAACTGAATGGAAAAGAATTCAAGAAAGAAAATTATAAAAGAAGCTAAGGAGGAAAAAATCCCATTCAGGTTCAGGGGAGAAGAAAAGTAATGTGTTCTTTGTTATCATTCACTGGGTGTGAATTGATTCAACAGTTAGTTGTTGGAATTTCCAGTACTTGGTACTAAGAGGTATCCAGTATATTGTATTTTGTTCCAATGATTGGTGCACTGAGAAGTACTTGAAGTATCAACTATTATGTAGCTTGGGTACAGAATAGGTTATTCTCCTAGAACTATATCAAAGATTGCATTCTAAATTATAGGGTAAAAATAAACCATGTAGTAAATCAGAGTTAAGGGTTTAATAAAGGGGTTCTCTCTCTCCTTGTGGGATATTGTTTCTGCTCGGGGGTGGATCTGCAGGAAACAAAGGGAATTTTTTCTTCATTCTATGGTTTGGAGGTCCATTGTAGATTTTTATTATGAAGTTTTTATAACTCAGCATTAAATATTTGACAGATAAGTACTTTAATCATGTACTGCTTTGTTTATTAAAAGTTTTATTTTTATGCCCAGATAGGACTGATGTTATTTTTAAAGAAGGTAAATTATTATTACTATTATAGATTTTTTGTATTAGGAGTAATAAACAAAGATATATTTTTAATTTTGTTCGTTTAGTAAATGAAAATTTAAATCGGAGTCCATTTTCAGTTATATTATGTAGAAATTGCAACATAAAACCCTTGTCCATAAATAAACAACAATTTTACAAGAAAAGCCTCTTAGCAGAAAGCGTATTTGTTTACAGTTCAAAATTATACATTAAGGCCAAGCCATGATATGGATTACCATGAGAAAACATAGAGATTATTATAAATTATATATATAGATATATAGATATAATCAAAGTGAATGAGTTGTAGATAGTGACTAATTTCATCTATAAACATCCAAATGTAACCATACAGTGTCGTGTATACCCTCGTAGGGTTAGACTTGAAATTTTTTCGCTTGATACTAGACCCTACTTGCCTGCAACTTGATTTAGAAAGACCATTAACATGATCATATGGTCAGAGTGATCTCCCTAAACTTACAATTATAAATAATAGGTCGCTAGATCCTATGTAATGCCGAAAAAAAAATATTGGTTTGTAGAAGAATCGAGACACCCAAAACCGAATCCATACATGTCATTCTATCATCTTTAAATCAACATTGGACTTTCAAGCATACCTGGAATAAGGAAACCCAGAAAAGAAGAAACGTACCATGAACCCTTCTGTAAATATCTTACATTCATAGAATAAAATCAATTAACAAATGTGTCTAATTAGAATACAAAAAAAAAGACAAAAGGTATTGTGTTGTGTTTTCTCGGTTAATATTGGAAAATCCTTAAATGGCGAAATTAATAATTTGTAGTTCATCTCTAATGAATCCCTCTTTCTTTGTACAAAAACCAAAGAAAAACTTGCTAACCCTTAGGAATGAATTCTAGAAAGATAATGTGAATAAAATATTTATCTAGTATTATAAATTACCTGAAGGATGTGTAGTTGATCGTTGCATATTCTTCAGGTTTACACTAAACATTCTAGATAGAAATAGAATCTATCATCAAAAATAAATTCAAGACAAAAGGTAGCGAGATTCGAACCAATACCTCTCCCTCAAACCTCTCCTCAAGAATATAATGAAGTAAAGGTATTTTCTAGGATCTCTATAAGGAAACTAATAGTAGACATGGGTTCAACACCCATCCCTCACAATTATAGAATGGAGGAGATTAAAACCTCTATCAAAACCCTACCAACTCAACTCGAAAATGGAAATGAAACACTCAACCATCAGAACTTGCTAGAAGGGACTCCTATTCCTGAGGCAAAGTGGGGACTCCTATTCCTGAGGGCAAGTGATGTCACTGACAATACTACTCTAGTATTTTCCTCCAATAATATAAAATGTACACATCACTTGAAGGCATAAAAAGGTGGGTTAGTGAATATGACATCGAACATCATTTATTCCTTCACCTAAAGTTCAAAGTGAGATGTGTTATCCCTATCTTGGTAAATAGGAATCTTAAATAGTAAGTCTACTCCACATTCATAATCTGTGGCAACAACAAATGAATTGTTAAACCTTGCCACGTGCGATTAAAATACTAGGATCATATAAGGACTTGTAATAAAAATAATTAAGGGCATTAATTCATCACATATTGTGATTATTAAAGTATGTATGTGGGTACTCTATAAGAAACCAAATAAACACCTATGTATTAAAAGGTAATACAATGTTTGAATTCCCATTGAGGTTCATAAGACCTTTGGAAGCCTTGGGTACCGTTTCCAAGTAATTAAAAAAAGGGGTATTTCATTAATCTAATTTAATGGTCTTAACTTCTAATTAAATAATTGTAATAGGTCCTTTTAGTAGAATCTAAAAAATCATTAATTTTTTTTTGTAAATTTAGTGATGTTTTTAAGTGATTTTAGTGGTGTTACAGATAGGAGTCGATCCTCCCCCGAGGCCACTCCTCCTCCTCTATTCAATACACAAAATAAACAAAAGTGAAGATGGAGAGGAGTTAGTCCTCTACTTGAGGCTTCTCCTCCTCCTCCCTTTCGAAATAAACAAAATTTATATGAATGGAGGATGGATTTTTCTCTCAATGGAAGCTACTCCTCCTCATAAGCAGCAAGCAATAAATAATAAGGACGTGGATTTTCCCTCCTCCGCACAGTAATTCAACATATACTTATCGAATGAAAAGAAGTGGAGCCATCCTCCTCACACAACCATACAATATTTAATTATCAGATAAAAGGATGTTGATTTGTCCTCTTCACGCATCCATATAACATATATTTCTATTTATCAATAGATTAACTGAGAACAGAATGGGATCATCCCTCTCTTTATAGAGGTCATCCTCCTCACACATCCATACAATATTTAACTATCAACCGTTAATAAAAGCTTGAGTAATAAATATACCTCATCAGCATAAGGCATGAGCAACAATAGTAAATGGTTCATTGGGATCCTCTTTCAATGTGATCCTCCTTCTCTCTTTTTTTTCTATCCCCATAGAGCTAATTCCCCATTAGCACAAATATTTCTCTTTTTTTTCTTTCCCCACGCATTCAACACAAAAAATAAATTATATCCTCCCATAGGAGAGGTATATTTCTCACTAATTAACTTAGTGATCTATTTTCACTTTCACGTAGAGGTGACTTCTCCAACATCATAGTTAGTTATGCCTTTAAGGTCACCTCCCTCTCCATCTCCAAAAAGAAACCTAGCCTTCTTCTTTCATCCCAAATAGGAAAACTGGTGGAGACAATTTTGGAGTTAGTTCGGTTACAGCATCTACCTGCCAACCCTAATCGTTGGTAGTAGTATCATGTAATATTTTATATACTTATACATGATATGGTATTAATACCATATAGATCGTTTTCCCAATTATATTATCATTTAAATGAATCTCTATTCAAAATAATTTATATCTATAATTCTACATTTCATTAATATATATATGGAATAAATTTCTTTATTTTACACACATACACATTAATTAATAACACTATTATTAATTAATGAAACTAACGCTCAAGGGAATAAAATATTTCTTTAAAAATGGATAAAGCTTGGCTTATCTCCATTTGAAGTTCTAGGGACATCTCTCTAGCACCCCTTGCCCTAATTGAGATAAAAATAATAATAGTTATGTTATTTATCATGCTTTGCCTTAATTCATAATCGCAATGGATTATGTTAGATTTATAGGTGAATAAGGGATCATTCGCCTTCTTACGTGAGTATTGCATCATCTCGCAACACTCAAGTTCATACCTACTTAATTAGGATAATAAGCGAGCATTCTCAGCTCGTCTCTTTTATATACTCAAAGGTACCATGATAACACCTAATCATCATTAGGATATCAAGGCTTCTCAAGCCTTCGACTACCCCCTAGTGGATATTGTTTCCCCCATTTTAAGTTGCATTGCACATTCAGCCCCTAGATCTATTTTTATTATTTCATCACTGCATTTTACATTATACACAAGCCATGCTTTTACCTAGTGCATGGCTCCATCACAAAATCACAATGATGTCTAATTTTATAATGTTCATTGGCGGGGTCTTGGCCTTGAGCTCCTTGCCACGAACTAGTGCATAGACATATTTACAGATTCGGGTGAAAAAATGAAGATGGGTGTCTATTTTGGGGGGTCTCGTGAGAAAATGATTCTGTTTTTTTCATGTCTTCCAACTTCGGGCGAACAAAAGTGATATTTTTGTTTAAAATTTCACTTTGCCGTAAAAAAAAAACTTTTGTAGAATTATGTTAGCTTTCTACTCATAATTTTTTCAATTTTTTTTATTAAGATTTGATATGTCGATTTCGCAAATGTTTGACAGTGTGTTCTTATAAAATGAAAAGACTACAAAAGAGTTATGATTTGTTGCACCACTAAAATCGTTGTTAGACTTGTGTTTTGCAAAAACTGAAAATGCTACGACAATCTACACACAATGTACTAGTGCCTGACTATAAGTTTGCATCCAATGGACTTCTATACTAATTATTATATTTTTTTAAAGTCGATCAATGGGGAAACTCAGTCGATTTTCAACAACCTTTTTGTTGCACCACTTTTCTCTCAATCCGCTATAAAATCAAAAAATCTACGACCACCCTTTTGAAGTAGACATGTCAATGAAGAGTCTCACATTTTCTTCGATTTTTTTGGTGTTGTATTTTCAAAGTTATGGATTTTTCTTTTCGCTGTTTTTTTAAAGAGCTGAATCATAACTCGACACATGTTACGAATATAAAACTTAAAAAATATCAGTTCTTATCTATATACAACAAAATTTATACCCTCGTAAAGTAGATTCAATGATGAATCTACTGGTATGAAGTCCGACATTCGTTTTGTTGTGTAAGAGGTGGTTTTCTCCTTCCGAAAATGGAGAAACCTGAAAATTTTGCAGAGATCTGAATCGTTCATGTTTCAGAGATTATTCGGCCGAAATAATTATTCGGCCGAATAATTATTCGGCCGAATAACTGTTTTCCGTAACGGCGCCGTAACTTATGGCGAAGGTTATTCAGCCGAATAACTAAACGGAAAAAAAAAATACGTCGACCGGAGAGAGAAAAAATAAAAAATAAAAATAATAATAATAATAATAATAATAATTATACTCATATAAATAAACGTAAAGTTAATTCATTATTTTCGCATGTTTGAACTTCGCATTTTTTTGTTAAACTAATTTCGGAAGGAGGAGATAATTTTTGCAAAAGGAGGTTTTTACAAGGTATGTTTCTTCTTCTTCTTTACAAAAGGCACATTGAAGGAGTTTTTTTTTCTAAGGCATATTTGCAAGGAGTTTTTTTTTCTAAGGCATATTTGCAAGGAGTTTTTTTTTCTAAGGCATATTTGCAAGGAGTTTTTCCAAACTATCTCTTTTCTTATTGCATTTTTACAAAGAAGACATTTTTTGCAAAAGGAGGTTTTTACAAGGTATGTTTCTTCTTCTTTTTTACAAAAGGCACATTGAAGGAGTTTTTCCAAAATATCTATTTTTTATTGCATTTTTACAAAGAAGACATTTTTTGCAAAAGGAGGTTTTTACAAAGTATGTTTCTTTTTTTTTCCAAAGGCACATTGAAGAAAATTTTTTTCTAAGGCATATTTGCAAGAAGTTTTTTCCAAATATTTATTTTCTTATTGTATATTTGCAAAGAAAACATTTTTTTGAAAAAGAGATTTTTACAAAGTATGTTTCTTCTTCTTTTTTCCAAAAGACACATTGAAAGTGTTTTTTTTAAGGGATATTTGCAAGGAGTTTTTTCAAAATATTTCTTTTCTTAGACATGTTTGCAAGGAGGTTCTTTGCAAGGATGTTTTTTTTTCAAAGTAGCTTTGCACTTTTTATTTAATTGAAAGAGGTTTTTTCAAATAGTTGTTTTGCTAAGGTATTTTGCAAATGATTTTTTTTCAAAGTAGTTTTGCATTTCTTATTTATTTGAAATGAGTTTTTTCAAATAGTTATCTTATTTTGCAAATGATTTTTTGCAAGGTAATTTTGTACTTCTTATTTTTTTGAAATGGGTTTTTTTCAAAGAGTTATTTCTTTACAATGATTTTTTCCCAGATATATTTATAAATAAGTTTTTATTCAAAGTATTTTTTTCTAGTGGTTTTTTTCGTAGATATTTTTTCAAAAAAGTATTTTTGCAATGAATTTTACAACAAAGATTTATTTACAAGGTGTTTTATTTTCTTCCTTGGCACAAGGTGTTTTTATTATTTTCCAAAGAAGATTTTTGTTCAGAGAATTTTTTCAAAGGAAAGTTAATTCCAAAGAAATCTTCTTCAAAAGACTCTTACAAAATTTTTAAAAGGAAAAGTAAATTTCAGTTCATGTTTTTATAAATTCCGTAAATGTTTTTAAATCTTAATTTATTTATTTTTACTATAAAGTAACATGATTCTTTAATTTATCGTCTATAGATTAAACAACCATGGGCAATAAGAGAAAACGTCAAAGAAAAGCTGATCGTAAACGTGATGATGATTATAATAGAGAGAAACAAAAACTCAGATATATTGCCAAAAAACAAAGGGTTGCTGAAACGGAAGAGAGAACTATTGAAGATATAAATACAGATTTACATGATAATGTTGAAGAAATGAAAATTGAAAATAGAGTACAAGAAGAACAAATTGAAGTTGAAAAGAACATTGTAGAAGATGTAAATAGTGATTTACATGCTAATGTCGATGAAATCAATATTGAAGATCAAGTTCAAAATCCAGAAATTGAACCTGGTATGTATATATCATATATTTTCCAAATTCATTTTTTTATAATGAATTTTATTTTTTGATATATGTTAAATTAAATTTAACTTGATGTATAGGTACTTTTACTATTGATGATGAAATGTTAGAAGACATTGATTGCGACAAATATGGAGAAAAACTACCAATACATGTTGCACGATATCGTGCTACAAAATTTTATGATGAAGTTCTCAAGGATTACTCAATAGCAGGACAAGCACAAATTTTGAGATGTTTATTAGTGTCCAAGAAGTTAGAAGGTGCTACATCATTATTGGGTATTCACAAAGTAACAAAAGAGTCGAAATTGAAACAAAATGTGATGGAAAATATAGGCGATGCAATAAAAAAATTTGGAAAATCCAGGAAGAAAGATATCAGTGCTGCACGTAAAGCAATTCATACAGCAATTCTTTCAGCTAGTACTAAACAAAAGCGTTTGACAACAGAACTAGCAAAAGCAGTTGGAACATCAAGAAAAACATTATACAAACATAGCAAATTCAGAATGCAAATAGATGAAAATAATGAACTTGCTTGTTGGGCAATTATTTGTAGACAACCTTACAAAGATAGATTAGGAGCAGGTGTTAAAGATATTGTACGAGAATATTGGTTGGAACATGCTCGAGTTTCACCAAATGCAAGAGATGTGATACGCAAAAGAATATCACGAAATGTATATGAAAGCCAACCAAAACATATAATGGACATGACACAAGTACAATTGTTCAATAAATTCAAGGAAGATCATCGTGGAATTAATATATCAATCACTACATTGGTGCAACAAAAACCATGGTATGTTCGACCTATAACTATACGTGATACATGTTGTTGCCGTTATCATGTGCAATTTCAGTTATATTATGACACGTTTCTTGAATTTGGTAAAATGTTTTGGACAAATTCACCACCTCCGTCGACGATACGTGAATTCATATCTCAAATTTTATGTGAGAGAAATCACGATGAAGTATTTTATTCAAAGAAATGTGTCAATGGAAAACATTGTCATCATTGTGAAAATTTGGTGTTATTCCACAATAAATACCCTATCGATAATGATCAATCGTTGTCAAATGTAAATGTTGATTGGAAGAGATACGAATACATCAACTATAATACAAGTTCTAGTGATTCACATTCCAAAAGAATTGATTTGCTAGAAGACAAGATATGCGTCACAGATTTTCTCAAAAAATTTGAAAGCGAAATTTATAAATACACCCAGCATTCACATAGAGCACGATGGCAAGATCTTCAATTCAAACAGTCTTGTGAAATTTTTCCACCCGGAACAATTTTGTCGGTGGTTGATTTTGCTGAAAACTATACATTTGCTGCACAAAAAGAAATACAGAGTGAATACTATCACTCTGACCAAGTTTCGATATTTGTCCATGTTGTATATAGACATTCTCAACAGGATGTCGATGGCATTGAAAGCACATGTGACAATCGAGATGTGATTAAAGAATATCACTTCTATATCAGCGATGATCGTACACACGACACACATTTTGTCCAACATTGTATAGAAAATATTTTCTATGACTCACTGAAAAAACGCGAAGTCAAATTCAAAGAGCATTGGATATGGTCTGATGGATGTGCGGGTCAATTTAAATCTTCACGATCATTTTTTTGGTTATGTCGACTTCATAAAGCGCTGAACATTAAACATCGCTGGAATTTCTTTGAGACTGGGCATGGAAAAGGTGAGCATGATGGTGCAGGAGCATGCGTGAAAAGAGCACTTCGAAGATGGCAAATGAACTATTCTTCAGCACGGTTTCATTCAGCTGCAGAGGTTGTCCAATGGTGTCAATTAAATCTAAGCCATGATTATAATCAACAATCAAAAGACGTGCGCAGGTATGTCCACTATTTTTTTAATTTATATTATTTCTTAAAATTTAAAAAAATGTATATACTAACATTTAAGTACACATGTACACTATTTATTGTGTAGGTTTTTTTGGCTTGTTGGGGTCCAAGATATAAATAGATCAATACCATATGACGCTAGCACCATACATGGAACTAGAGATCTTCACTCTATTCAAACAAAATCATTTCACAACGTGTTTGCATTTGACAGTAGAAAGCAATCATGCTTTTGTCATATTTGCATTGAAAATGTCGAGTCTACAGAAGTTTGTGAAAACATAACAAACAACTACGTAAAAGCTTGGAGACACACAGAGATTAATCCAAAAGGAAAAATGCCTCTGGCAAGTGTTGAAGAATTAGAATCAGAAGAAATAGCAATATCGTCTGATGGCGATAGAATTTCAGATCTCGTAAGAGAAGGTAATAAACTTGTTTTTGACTTTTTAATCAATTGTTCATTCTAATCCATCGCCATAAGTAGTCAATTTAATTCATTTAAATACGCTAACACCAATCATAACTTGCACAGGAGATGTTTTCGCTGTGATTGCACCTGTAGACAACAACGAAAATGTCAAATATTATTTGATGCGATGCACTGAAGGAAAAATGAAGTTATTGGAGGACTACAACGACAACGGATTTACATACGAAAGAGGATCCATCATTTTAAAAGGCTACTTTTTTCAGCAAACGCATATGACTAAAAATTATGTCTACTTTCAAGATTATGAGCCCGATGTTATATGTTGTCAATATAGTCATTTAGTATGTGCATCTCGAATAAAATTGATACAAGTTCCATCAAAAAAACAGTTAAAAACCAAAAAATGGAAACTATCCATATGTGACCATGAACGGATAGTTGAAGATGGTATTCCATTGCGATGTTTTTAATTACATATCAAAAATAAATTGATCTATATTTTTGTCCATGTCAATTGTTGTGTGCAATATATTTTTTGTCCAATTATCAAAATTGTTGTGCATAGTATATTTTTTCATTGAGATTTTATGAATATTTTCTTGAATGACAACTAACATAAAAGCTTAAATGGTTGTACTTTAACATGCTTAAAAATGAATTCAAATATAATTTGAAAATTCAAAAGTACTTTATTCGGGTCCCCATATGTCTATTAGACCACTAAGGGATGAGATAACGGATGTGGCTATCCCCACTCCGCCCCGAATTTTTACTTTTGGTTGATTGATACTAACGAAAAATCACAAAAAGACCTATTAAATTTTGTATTATTTTAATCCATCGAACATGTTTCTTTAATACATACTTCACCATAAATATGATCTTAAATAGATGTCTTAAAATTGTCACCAAGTTCTCCGTCCCAAATCTTTAATTTAAAATATCGCTTGTGCAAATTCACATAACTGAAATCATGGCAAATGGAGATAACGATCATTTGATTTTTAATCACAAGCAAGGATTCCAGGATTGTGAAGCTTATGCTAAATTAGAGAAATGATTATTTACAACAAAACAATGAAAATTGATCAAATTGTTGTTTAAAATCATTGCTCTAATTTAGCACAAACTTCACAATCCTGGAATCTTCGCTTATGATTAAAAAACAAAAAAACCGTTACCCCCATTTGCCATGATTTCAGCCGCATCAAATGTACCTGAACATTGAAAATAAAAATTAAATTTAAAAATCCATTATATCAAAATTTGAACTTAACATATATTTGCTTTTAAACTTCCTAATTCATCCATATTTCTATCAAAAATTTTAACATTCATAAACTTCTGCCCAACATTAATTCTTACCATAACATTCATTCTCAACATTGAATATTTCCTAACTTAGATTATCATTTTAAACATTTCCAACACCTCCCATTCATTCAACATTTCCTACCCTTGGGTTGCACCTATCAAGACATTTTAAACATTCATGCAAAACATATTATAATAACACTTATTCTCAACATAACAAATTGAAAACATTCCTTCTTCCATAACACCTCCCATTCATTCTTTCCCAACATTCCTTTTTCTCTAACACCTCCCATTCATTTTTTCCCAACATTGATTCTTACCATAACATTCATTCTCAACATTGAACATTTCCCAACTTGGAATAACATTTTAAACATTCCTAACACTTCCCATTCATTCTTTCCCAATATTCATTCTTCCATAACATTCGAAACATTCAACATTCATTCTCATCATTCAACATTTTCTAACTTCATAACATTCATTCTCATCATTCAACATTTCCTAACCTTGGATTGCACCTATAAAAACATTTTAAACATTCATGCGAAACATATTATAAATATTATCAAAACACTTTAAACATTCATGCGAAACATATTCTAAACATTTACCAAATGGGAAATAATGGACATGTACTCATGTATATAATCCAAAAAAAAGTTTATGAACTTGTGAATTCAATGTACATATATATATAATCAAAAAATAAATACCCTCCATGTTCAAAACAACTACAATATATATATATCAACAAAAACAATAAAGTCTGAACCACTATCCATCTAGACCAATATCTTTCCACTATTTTCCACTAGGACCTTCCCTGGGACTCAACTCAACCTGCAATACACAAAAAAACAAATTATAAATTTAGATCATAAATTATTTAAACAATTTTAAACTAAATTCAAGATATTAAGATATTAAACTCATCTACAAAACAATTCAATTATTAAAAAAATCGTACATCAAATTCTTTGAATGCATGTCCACCACTTTTTTCTCCTAGAGCCTTTCCTTTGGCTCCGAAGGATCTCAAAGAGCCAAGCTGCAACATGTACAAAAACAATTTTCAAATAAATCAAAAAAATATAAAACATTAAACTTATATCAGAGATCATTTCTAGTTCAACAAAATTACCTCGGTGCCAATATCTGCATTCATTAAAGACCCCACATCTTCGCCCCCAATTTCCAAATGGTCTCTTCCCTAAAATTTAAATTTTGTTAATAAATAAAACATAGTAGATACAAATAATAAATTAAGCAATTAACTTAAAACCAAAACAAAAAAAATTAAAATCATTAGCTCACAAGAGATGGTAAACCATCTAAAAAGTTGGAATCTAAAGAAACCTGCATAAATAAGTCAAATTAACAATAAGATACATTGATATTTATTAAAATTCAAATAAACAAAAAAAATATCAAGTTCAATCATAAATATTATAATTAAAATACCTCTCCTAAGCGCTCTTCATTTTGACTAAGATGCTCTTGGTTTTGACTACTGGAGACTCGAAAATTATGTGCATTTAACATTCTCGAAAACTGCAAACAAAATACATTTGCTTAATATATTTATTCCCATGTACCAAAAAATTCAATTCAAAATGATTAATAAAAAATCAAATAGATTGTTATAGCATAATCAACAAACCTCTCCCATGCTCGATGTGTCATTGGATAACACATCTAAAGCTATATCTCGACAAGACTTAGCATAAGCCCTGAGATCATCCATGCTCAATGCATCTACCTCGTCATTAGTCTTGTAAACAAAACTTTGACGAACAATAGCACGAGCCCTCTCTCGCCCCAAACCAACTTCTACTCCAGCAAGAGCTGAAGCTAAACCATCACCTACCGATTCCCTTCCAATTGTCCCTAGTTGAGATGTTGTCTCCATCTCTGATCTTAAAGCCACAACCCTTGGTGGACGAGGTATCTCAGGTGGAGGTTGTATAGTGGTAGGGTCTCTGAGAGCATCTTTTCGATTATATATTCTACCCTTTCCAACTCCATAAAAGTCAGAAGGAACATCAGTATAGTTAGGCTTCATACCTAAAAAAAACTCCGCATAAAAAAATCTTGCAAAATAATTAGGAACCTCATCGTTCCAAGGCAATCGACCATAAGCTGCAAGAAATCGATCATATATTAAATGTGCAATTTGAGGATGCTTGAAATATTGCACTTTCAACATTTTTCGCTTAAGGCCTTCCTTGAAATTGAACATTGAATTGGCTTGTTCTCTAGTGACTCTCTCCTTCACAACCTCCCAGTTGTCTGGACCCATAACTTGGTCCCTTCGCATCCGCATCAAATGAACAAAACCATTTGTAGTTGGTCCAAGTTCCTCATATGCATCAATGAATTTTTGCAAAGACGCCAAAACAATCTCTAGACTTTGTCGGCTCTCTGGAGGGAGATCCAAAGAACAAAGATCATTGTTCAACCTGTCATAGTGGGATCTACAACTTTCAAGAATAGTTTGTTGCACAACACCTTGCCATGGAAGCTCATCAGGTAAATCAGATGGATAAGTTGATATGGGTGTACACCCCTCAGCTAGTGGAACATATGTCGTCCTAGCTCTAGGAGGATCTTCAGGACCTTGCTCTCCACCCACACCTATTCCATCATCTACAATCCTATCTTGATCTTCCCCTCGCTCCATCGAATTACGCACATCTTCTGAACGTCGCTCTGCTTCAAATATAGCCATAGTCAAGAATTAACCTTGTCCATAAATTCAAAACACAAAAAAATACAATTTATACGTTATTAAACATTAATGTTCATACCAACAGAAGGTTGAGATCGACGCTCTCCCACAGAAGATGAAGGAGAATCATTTGTACCCCTTCGAACTCGTTGATGATCAAATGACTGGGACCCATGCAATAAACTTGAACCTCTCGGTGAATTCAACAACCTTCGACTACCAACTGGAACACCAATTCCTGAGGATTGTGATGACCTCCTACGCTTTCCCTTCGAAGACTCTCTTTCCATTTGATATAACTTCTAAATTTACACAAACGTTAACATATTGAAATTGTACATGACTATTCTACAAACATCAAGCCAATATTTGATAAAAAACTAAAATTAATTAATTAAAATTCCTCCTAACTCTAATTAATTAACTAAAATTCCTTACCATCACTAATATTGCAACATAAAGATATATCTAATAATCATTTCATTATCAAATATAAGTCATAACATGATTAATTGAAGTAGTATAGTAACCTTAAAAACTTTTAATCCAACAAATATGGTTGAATTATATATGTCAATGAACAAACATCTCACTAAACATATATATATATTCTTATTAAAAAAATTCTAGGTCATATTTATAATAATACAATTTACACACATTGAAGTTGTACATGTTAACTCTACAAACTTAAAAACATATCTATTAAAGATCTGCATACAAAATGTAGAGCTGGCTAAAATAGTATAACATATATATACACTTATTAAGAGATTTCTAATTTATATTTATGATAAAACAACTTACACACATTGAAATTGTACATGTTCATTCTACAAACTTAAAAACATATCTCTTAAAGATCTGCATACAAAATGTAGAGCCACCTAAAATATTATAACTTATTTTCTTTCGTAAGTTCCTCTTCTAGCTCTAAGAACACTATTGCAGCATAAACATAACATCAATAATCATATTATAATCATTTAATTGTAATAGTACAATAACCTTCCAAATTTTTCAATGATCACTTATGTTTTCATTCTATATCTCAATAAACAAACATTCCTTCATTTTTATAAAAAAAATACCTAAGAACATCAAATTTTTAAGTGACTTTCTACATCAACTCTGTTCATGAAAAGGTTCTGTTCATAAACATGTTCTGTTCATGAACTCATATAACATTCTTGTACCTCACTTAACATAGTAAAACCACTAGTTAATCATTTATAAAGTTGTGTAGTATACCCTTTATTATCCTTTCATTAAAAATTAAGGAAACTTAATATGAAACTCATTCAGGTTTAGGTTTTAAATATCCATTTATATAAAGAAGCCATGGGGTTGCATTTCATAAGAATAAGACAAATACACGTTATGTTGTTTGATTTTCATTTTAAATATTTCAAAGCCTTACTTGCTTTATACTTGCTCTTACCATTTTTATATATAAAAAAGAGCATAACATGAACAGAGTTCTGTTCATGAGCAGAGTTCTGTTCATGAGCAGAGTTCATGAACTCTACTCATGAACAGAGTTCATGAGCAGAATTCATGAACTCTGCTCTACCCCATTACATTATCTCTCGGCGAATAAAACATGTTTCTATCTATACACCAAATTGAACGTTGAAGACATAAAACATTTAAGCAAAACAACTCTATTAATAATCCGTAAAATAGTGGACCTAGCTATGCTTAGGGTAAATATATCTATTATAGAGCTCCTTGAACTCTGCTCATGAACAGAGTTCATGAGCAGAGTTCATGGACTCTGTTCATGAACAGAGTTCATGAACAGAGTTCATGAACATGTTCTGTTCATGAATAGAGTTCATGAACAGAGTTCATGAACCCTGTTCATGCACATACAAACATCTCTAAAATCAAAATTGAATATAAAAAAATTAAAACTTCTAATTTTAACCCCCATAACAGATTTTTTTTAATTTTCTCCTAATGCCACCAACTAAAAAGCAGAATATGCGTATCGATACATACCTGTATCCAAACGAGCAGTTAAGAAATCGTCGATCCACCACGCCGTGACTATTCGATCCACCAACGCTCCAGAAACAACTAATTCCTTCACCAAGCAACAAATAAAGTCATCAACTAAGACCTATAACATACACAGCCAGAATCAAAACATCACAAGTGAAGGAAAAACGTACCTTTCAATGACGAGCTTTCAAGCCTGCACACAAAACCGCAACAGCGTCCACGCAGCAACACAACCGAACACACCTGCCACCCAAAACGTAACGGTCGACGAGCAACATCCAACAAGAAACAGCAAGAAACAGCCGACAAGCCGACGAACTATCCAACGTAAAGCCGACGAGCAGCAGCAGGTCGCGGGGCAGCAGCGGGTCGTGGAGAAGCAGCAGGGTGGCGAACGTACCAGCAGCAGTTCGTGGAGCGTCAGCAGGTGGGTCGTGGAATAGCGGCGGGGTGACAACAAAGCTACTGCGGGCCCGTTGCGGGGTCCAAAAATTTCCAGCAAGGAATGCCAAATGGCAGCCGATGCTGTGCTTTTATGCAGAAAAATAGTTCGGCCGAACAATCATTCGGTCGAATAATTATTCGGCCGAACAATTATTCGGCCGAAACATTGTTCGGCCGAATAATTGTTCGGCCGACGGATTATTCGGCCGAATGATTGTTCGGCCGAAAAATTGTTCGGCCGAATAAACTATTGCCCGGAATTTTTTTTCCGTCCGGCAACTGTTTGCACACATTTCAAGGATCTCCGTTAGACTGGACGGAGAACTGTTTGTGGTTATTCGGCCGAATAACCTTTGCATTATTCGGCCGAATAATGTTTATTATTCGGCCGAATAATGTTTATTATTCGGCCGAATAATATTTATTATTCAGCCGAATAACTTCCGCTAAGACGATTTTGCACTCGTTTCTCACGAAAGTGTTACCCACCTTCACGTTTTCACCCCATCACATAAATTACCGCAATGGGGGGTCAAAAGCAAGGGATATTACATCTTCTCCCCCTTAAAATAACATTGATCTCGATGTTCCTATTCTTTCATACATTACTTTCGACTTCTAGTTGCTTTTACACAATAGCAATTATTTTACAATTCTAGTTGATCTTACCGGTTTTCCAAGACAACCGTATGTTCAGCATATTTTTGTGATATTTTTAATTCTCTTTGCATTTAGCTACACCTATGCTCTACAACAAAGGAAATACAAAGTTTTCCAAAAAAGTAATATATACATATATAATCATTCTTAAATCAAAGAATACACAACAAAAACAAATGCTTAAATAAATTGTTCATTTTCAGGAATACCATTCTACTCCTTTGAGATCATTGTATCAATTTACTCTGATAGTTTCCATTGGATGACTATATTTCATTCTTTTATTTTTGTCGTTCAACAGCAATTCCTCATTGCTAGATTTACTCTTAAAGCTTTCAAAATCCTACTTAAACAAGTTAGTTCCCACATGATATATATAAATATACATTTTGGGGAAACACTCCCGAGGAATCACAACCTATTTATTACATTAATTTTGAGTTATTTTTCCATTGCACATATAATGATTGGAATTCATCATAAAGTGTGTTCCCATCATATTGCAACTTCAAATTTAACATTGGATTATCCAAGTATTATTGTCATTGAATAATGAGATTGGTACTTTCAACGAATTTGCTTTACACTTAAGCAATCATATGTACACATATTACCATTAAAAAAAATTCAAACATATACCTGTGATTTGGTCATAAAATTCCAAGTTACTTTGCAGCAACATGTATTCACAACTTTCCTCGAAAATTCTATCATTTTTAACACACACACATGAGGGTCATCTCTTGATGGCACTACTAGTTCTCGTACAAGCCTCCTCAAAGTGTACATAGAGAATTTTCATAGATGTTATTTCACTTTCTGTAAACAGATGATGCTCCCTTGGTAGTATTTATTATAGTGCAGTCCAAGATCTCTTTATCAGCTCTTTTGGGTTCCTCGTCCCAGCTAGGATGCTCTTTCGAGGAATTGCTCTGGAGGACATATAAGTAGACAAGGGAGATCCGACAAGTAGAGTTGTGTGCTCGTAACAGCCTGGGATGCTCTTTCGAGGCATTTTCCTATGGCATATAAGTATACCTAGGAGATCCGACAGGTAGAGCTGTGTGCTCATAACAGCCTGGGATGCTCTTTCGAGGCATTGCCATGACCACATGTAATAAGTCCTGGAGATCTAGACAGGTTGTGCTAGTCACGTAAAAGGACTCAGATGCTCTTTAGAGTTCTTGATTGACACTCTTTTAAGGTTTTGTGGTGGGGGTCACATGTAATACATCCTGGAGATCCGGACAGGTTGTGCTAGTCATGTAAAAGGCCTTGGATGCTCTTTACAGTTCTTGCTATGCTAGACACTCTTTTAAGGTTTTGTGACAGTCACATGTAAGTGGACCTCGGAGATCTTGTTGGTCGTGCTTCGGCACATAAATGGTCATGGGATACTCTTTCGAGGCATTGTGACGCACGTAATAAGTCTTGATGATTCCACAGTATGGCCAGTGATGATGAAGACCTGTAGGTGGTGGGCCTACATCCAGTATGAAAAAGGACTGGCTCTGTAGAACTTCCTATGACGAGTAGATTGGAGATTGATTGAGATAGCAGCAGCTGTGATGATGACAATGATTCGATCCAGAGAAGAAGAACTGTGCTAGCATATCTGTGTCGAGAAATACCTTCCTAGTTAAGAGGGAGTGTTGATGTATATGTAACTTCAGAATGTATTTCACCTATGTATATTGTACTTTTATAGAGATGTTATTATTCCTATATACGGAAGTGTCGTCATTTGTATTAACAAGTGTCGTAACTTGCTGTGATGGGTTATTAGACCACCAAGTGTGGGGTCGGCCCGGATTAATGTAACCATGGGTTATTAGACTCTTCTAGAGAAGTCAGCCCTGCTAGTGTAATAGGCAAGTCAGGACAAGTATAAATAGAGAGCAGGATATCTCTATTTGTTCATCTCATTAGTCACTCCTACATCACTCGGAAAGTGGCGCACTAGTTGAGGAGGAGGAGTAGCTGCTAGTAGAAGACTATCTCTTGTACTTTGGTTGTATCATTGCTCTTTCTATTTCTAAGGAAGTTGTGGGGTTTTTCACCTTTATGGTTTTCCCCAATGAAACTCTGTGTGTCTACTGTCTCATGTGATTGCTTGGTGTGATTGATATGCATTATTATACTTGATATGTTGTACATGTTATTCTCTCAGTAAAGATCCTAGAGTATATTGAATTAATGCTCAAAAATTAACATGGTATCAGAGCTAACCTGAGAAGAAGACATTGTGTAGTGGCAGAAACTAGGGTTTCTTGTTTATTGGGTTTCTCTCCACAGATTTTGGAAAAGACACAAGGTAGATTGACTCTACTCATCAAGGCTAATCTTTATGTCCAATCAGAATTCAATTCTTAGCACTTTCAATTTTGGCCCTAAACATTAGGGTTTCCACAAAAATAGGAATTTCTAAAATCTGAAGACATAGATGGAAGCTCCTTGGAAACATCGAAGTTTAGAGCTTTGGATCAAGATTTTTGGTTGGGTGAAGCTTTGGGAAACTCAAACCCTAATTCAGGGTCCTCCCTAGTGAATCCGGGAGATTGAAAAGCATTTATGAAGGGTGAAACTTTACAGTTTTCAATTGCTGAGTATGCCAAGCTGATCAACTCATCAAGTTGCATCTTTCTATCCTTTTAGAAATTTGAAATTCACATTTTGAATTTTTAGGGTTTCTCTGACAAACCCTAATCCGGGACCAAATCCAGTTTTCAGCAAATCAAGTGGTAAGACCTAAATCTTTTCTATTTCCATTTGAAGTAATCTTTAAAATGTCTCACCACACCAATCTTGAAGATAAGCTTGAAGGGGCTGATCACTTCCGAGCATGGAAGTATAGGATTGGGTTAATCCCAGAAGAAAATGAATTGGATACTTACATAAGCTCTGAGGTCCTTGTCCCAGAGGGAGAAGAGGATAAAGCCCTTCACAAGAAAAACTTGGTTAAGGCAAAGAGGATCATTGTTGATTCTATCAAGGACCATCTCATTCCACATGTGTCATCCCTGAAGACACCCAAGGAGATGTTTGATTCCCTGACCAAGTTATTTGAAGGGAAGAACATAAATCGGAAGATGACTCTGTGGAACCAATTGAAAGGGGTAAAGCTTCAGAATGGAGAGACCATTCAATCCTATTTCTCTAAGGTCTCTCAGATCAAGGAACAACTCAAAGTTGTGGATGAAGTAGTGGATAATGGTGAAGTTGTTATGACCACATTGAATGGTCTACCTAGGTCATGGGATTCCTTTATTTAAGGAATCTGTGCAAGAAATAAACTGATCTCCTTTAGTAGGCTGTGGGAACAATGCTCTCAAGAAGAAGCTAGGCTTGTGGCCCGAGAAGAAAAGATGGGGAATGAAGATCAAGCTCTCATAGCACATACCAAGAAAGGTAAGTTCAAGAAGGATTCATCTCATAACAGAAGACCTTCATACCACCATCACCATAAAGATAAGAAAGATCTCAGATGCTTCACATGCAATGAGAAGGGACACTTTGTTGCAGATTCTCCTAAGAACAAAAAGAATAACAACAACAACTCCAGCAAGAAGAAGAAAGTCAACAAGAAGAGGTATCATGCTCATGCTGCTGAGGATGATGAACCTCCCAAGAAAAAGGCTAGAGCAGAAAGTGATGACTCATCAAGCGAAGATGAATATGTTCTAATCTCTGCTCTCACAGGTACTATCTCTCATGGATGTAATGATTGGCTTATTGATAGTGGGGATTCCAAACACATGACTGGTTTTAAAGAATCTTTTATAAATCTATCTAAACATGAGTCACCCCATAAGGTAAAACTTGGGGATGACTATCAATATCCTATCAAAGGAAGTGGTGAAGCCTCCTACAACCAAGACTCTGGAAAGTCCTTGAAGATGAAAGATGTACTATATGTACCTGGGCTCAATAAGAACCTACTCTCCATATCTGCATTGGATGCAAACGGCATGAGGGTTGCATTTGTAGATGGCCAAGTCCTAATGTGGCCAAAGGGTAAAACCATAGATGATGCAGTGATGATTGGAGAGCAAGAGGGAGGATTGTACAAATTTAAAGGACAACCTAAACATGCCATGGTACATGAATCCATGGAGCCAAGTGAACTTTGGCATAGAAGACTTGCACATGTGCACTATAGAGCACTACCAATTGCAAGCAAAGTTGTAGAAGGTCTTCCTGAAATCAAGTCAAAGCATGAAGGTGTTTGCAAAGGATGTGCAAAAGTAAAGAACATTAAGAAGGAATTTCCAAGCAGTGGAATCAAAGCAAAAGGAATCTTGGAAATTATCCACTCCGATGTATGTGGTCCGATGTCATCCAGTTCTCTAAGTGGGTATGTATACTATGTCTCGTTCATTGATGATTTCTCTAGGAAGACTTGGGTTTACTTCTTGAAGAACAAAGATTAAGTGTATGATAAGTTCAAGGAATTCAAAGCCTTGATGGAAAATCAAACTGATAAGAAGATCAAGACTTTCAGATCTGACAATGGCGGAGAATTCACTTCAGGTGATTTCAAGAAGCTATGCAGTGATTCAGGGATTAAGAGGGAGTTGACTGCTCCCTACAATCCACAACAGAATGGGGTTGCAGAAAGAAAGAATAGAACAATCATGGAAGCAGCACAGGCAATGCTGCATGACCAGGATCTGCCTATGCATCTATGGGCAGAAGCAGCTAGGACCGTTGTATATGTGCAGAACAAAACACCTCACAAGATATTGGACAACAAGACACCAAAAGAGGTATTCTCTGGTAAGAAACCTGAATTCAGCCATCTTAGAATATTTGGTTGTCCAGTATATACACATGTTCCAAAGGAAAAGAGGACAAAGCTAGATCCTTTAGGAAAGAAGGGCATCTTTGTGGGGTACAGTGAAAGCTCAAAAGCTTACAGAATATACTTTCCAGGGTTCAAGAAGATTGATGTCAGCAGGGATGTAACATTTGATGAAGACTCAACTTTCATCAATTCAAGAAAGGCACCTATTGAAGATCATGAAGAACCAAAGGAAACCAAATTTCAAGACACCACCATGAATGAATCAATTCCAGAAGCAAATCGTGAAGTTGAAGATCCGCAAATACCTGTAGATCCACCCCGTGAGAAGAACTCTCACAAGAGGAAGCCTGAATGGGATAGAGAGCTCATTCAAGATGCAGAAAGATATGGCATTCCAGAAGAAGAACACAGAGAAAGGAAGAGGACTAGATCACATACCAGTTATGTTGCCCTACTCTGTGATATTATGAACAAAGAACCTTCTAGTTATGAAGAAGCAACGGAAAAGATAGAATGGAAGGATGCCATGGTCGAGGAATACTAGTCGATCATGAAGAATGATGTTTAGGATATAGTCCCAAGACCTGAAGGGAAGTCGGTTGTGACTTCCAAATGGATCTACAAGATCAAGAATGTTGCAGATGGCAGCATAGAAAAGGACAAAGCAATATTTGTAGCTCGTGGCTTCTCCCAGAAAGAGGGGATAGACTATGAGGAAAAATTTTCTCCTATAGCCAGGTACACTTCCATCAGATCAGTACTTTCCCTGGCTGCAATGATGAAATGGAAGATACAACAGATGGATGTCAAGACAGCTTTCTTGAATGGTGTAGTCGAGGAGGAAGTGTATGTGGAGCAGCCACTTGGTTTTGAGACACATGACAGAGAGTCATATGTGTGCAGATTGAAGAAAGCCTTGTATGGCTTGAAGGAAGCTCCTAGGACTTGGTATGGTAGGATAGAGAGCTTTATATCTAGTTTGGGCTTTACCAAGAGTAAAGCGGATTCCAACCTTTACTACAAGGTTGAGGAAGGAAATCCTGTGATACTAATATTGTATGCGGATGACCTGTTTGTTACAGGTGAGGATGGATTGATTGCCGACACCAAGAGGAAGCTTGTTGTTGAGTTCTAGATGAAGGAATTGGGGATGATGCACTATTTTCTAGGCATGGAGGTGTGGCAGAGTGCAGATGGGATCTTCCTTGGACAAGGGAAGTATGCAGTAGAGATCCTGAAGAGGTTCAGGATGATGGACTGCAAGGCCATGGCCACACCTATGGCATCGAACCTGAAGCTTATGTGTGATGCTTCATCTGAGCAGGTTGATGTCACTATGTATCATCATATGATTGGGTCCTTGATGTACCTGACGAACATGAGACCAAATATTTGCTTTGTGGTGAACACATTGATCCATTTCCTGACAGATCCGAGAAGTGTTCACCTAATTGCTGTAAAGCATATTCTGAGGTACCTGAAGGGTACAGTTGATTATGGGCTCAAGTATGATGTGAATCAAAAGTTTAACCTACAGGGTTATGTTGATTCAGACTAGGGAGGCAGTGCTGCAGATAGGAAGAGCACTTCTGGGTGTTGCTTCAGTATGGGATCATGTGTGATCTCTTGGTTTAGTAGGAAGCAGTCCTGCGTAGCACTGAGTACAGCCGAAGTAGAGTATGTTGCAGCTTGTTCGGCTAGTTGTGAGGCAGTATGGTTGAGGAATCTACTGTCTGAGTTATTTGATATCCCATTGGATGCTACTAGTATATTTTGTGACAACCAAAGTTGCGTGAAGGTGTCTGAGAAACCGGTGTTCCACGACATGTCGAAGCACATTGAGATCAAATATCACTATATCAGGGATATGGTGTGAAGAGGAGCAGTGAAGCTCCTGTATGTTGCGACGGATGAGCAGGTTGCAAATGTGCTGACTAAACCACTAGCCAGAGTGAAGTTCGAGTACTTCAGAGAGAGGCTTAGTGTTCTTCAGATTAACGACACTTCGAGGAAGAAGTGATGGACAAATTTGTTGGAGCCATTCCAAGCATGGTGAGTAGATGATCCCTCATATGGCTGTGGATGTAAGCGCTAGATGATGAGCATCAGGACGATGCTCCAGTTACTGCTATGTATATGCATCATGTTGGATGCTTGTTATGATCAGTTGGATCATGTATATGTATATGCATCATGTTGGATGCTTGTTATGATCAGTTGGATCATGTATATGTATATGCATCATGTTGGATGCTTGTTATGATCAGATGGATCATTTATTTGTGTATGTATCAGGTGGATACATTGTATGATCAAGTAGATCATGTATGATAATATGTATCAGGTAGATACTTGGTATGCATTAGGTGGATGCATAGTATGATTAGGATGATCATGGATGACGAGCTTCAGGATGTTGCTCCAGATGATATGTATCAGTATGATTCTATGATGATGATCAGGATGATCATGTGTTGATGTACATCAGGATGATGTATGGTGAGTATCAGGATGATACTCTGTGGCTATGGACAGGTTGTCCATATGAGCATACAAGTAGACCTGGGAGATCCGACAGGTAGAGCTGTGTGCTCGTAACATCTTGGGATGCTCTTTTGAGGCATTGCTTTGGAGGACATATAAGTAGACCTGGGAGATCTGACAGGTAGAGCTGTGTGCTCGTAATAGCCTGGGATGCTCTTTCGAGGCATTGTCCTATGGCATATAAGTAGACCTGGGAGATCCGACAGGTAGAGTTGTGTGCTCGTAACAGCCTGGGATGCTCTTTCAAGGCATTGCCATGACCACATGTAATAAGTCCTGGAGATATGGACAGGTTGTGCTAGTCACGTAAAAGGCCTCAAATGCTCTTTAGAGTTCTTGATTGACACTCTTTTAAGGTTTTGTGGTGGGGGTCACATGCAATATGTCCTGGAGATCTGGACAGGTTGTGCTAGTCACTTAAAAGGCCTCGGATGCTCTTTAGAGTTCTTGCTATGCTAGACACTCTTTTAAGGTTTTATGACAGTTACATGTAAGTGGACTTGGGAGATCTTGTTGGTTGTGCTTCAGCACATAAATGGTCCTAGGATACTCTTTCGAGGCATTATGACGCACGTAATAAGTCCTGATGATTCCACAGTATGGCCAATGAGGATGAAGACCTGTAGGTGGTGGGCCTACATCCAGTATGAAAAAGGACTGGCTCTGTAGAACTTCCTATGACGAGTAGATTGGAGATTGATTGAGATAGAAGCAGCCGTGACGATGACAATGATTCGATCCAGTGACGATGATCCAGAGAAGAAGACTTGTGCTAACAAATCTATGTCGAGAAATACCTTCCTAGTTAAGAGGGAGTGTTGATGTATATGTAACTTCGGAATGTATTTCACCTATGTATATTGTACTCCTATAGAGATGTTATTATTCCTCTATATGGAAGTGTCATCATTTGTATTGACAAGTGTCGCAAGTGTCATAACTTGCTGTGATGGTTATTAGACCACCAAGTGTGGGGTCGGCCTGGATTAATGTAACCATGGTTTATTATACTCTTCTAGAGAAGTCGGCCATGCTAGTGTAATAGGCAATTCAGGACAAGTATAAATAGAGAGCGGGAGATCTCTATTTGTTCATCTCATTATTCACTCCTACATCACTCGGAAAGTGGTGCACTAGTTGAGGAGGAGTAGTTGCTAGTAGAAGACTATCTCTTGTACTTTGGTTGTATCATTGCTCTTTCTATCTCTGAGGAAGTTGTGGGGTTTTTCACCTTTATGGTTTTCCCCAGTGAAACTTTGTGTGTCTATTGTATCATGTGATTGCTTGGTGTGATTGATATGCATTTTTATACTTGATATGTTGTACATGTTATTCTCTCAGTAAAGATCCTAGAGTATATTGAATTAATGCTCAAAAATTAACAAATTAATTGTTATTTCATAATATAAATTTTTAGCAGATTAAATTTTGAAATTGAGCAATTATTTGTCATTTTTCCCAAAAAAGCTTAAAAAAAACATGCGGTGTGTTCGAGTCATTCGGCTCACACCAGTTGTCGGTGAACCCTATAAAATTTTACAGGGAGCACCATTGGTGGGGCAAGCTGAACGGGTTGAACGCACTGCTTAAACGGTGTGCTACACTTTTGTAGCACACTACAATAGCATTAATTTTATTTTAAAAATATGGAACTAATTTGTAGTGCGTTCCTATAAATGTAATGCACAGACCTTCTGGTGCCCCTATGTGTATCAATCGCACTTGTGAATATTAAAAAACAAATTAAAATAAAATAATCAACATATAACTACAAATGAATATGGCATTCTTGGATACAGGGAACGTGATAACAAGGAAAATTGGAACTCTAATTTTGTTGATATGGACACTTCCAATTGTGCGCCACAATTTATATCTGAAAACCGATAGTTGAATGCCATTGTTCATAATAATTGTACTCAAAATTATTCAATTGAAAGGTTAGAAGAGAAGAAAATAAAATCATTTGACATTATTCTTGATCATTATAGAGGTGGGAACAATGAACCACTACGAATTATTATCCAAGGAATGCAGGAACGGGAAAATATTACTTGATTGAAGCTAAATTAGAGAAACACTAGAAATTGGTTTTTTTCCAGATAAGTCACCATTACTTCTTTTGGCCCCAATAGGTGTTGTAGCATTTAATATATCTACATAAATAGTGCACTTTTCCCTTCATATACAAGTCAAGGAAAAAAATGATTTAGATGGGTCACGTTTGATAAAGTTTCATGAATATATACTTCTCCCTGTGATGGATAAACCAATATATGCATGTGAAGATCAAGTGAAAGAAGTATGGAACTCATTCATGAATGTCATAACTCTTGATACAGCTTTTAGACAAAATGGACAAAACCAAGAACAAAAAAGTTTTCAGCATTTTCTAATGAATGTTAGAGAGGCAATTCCAACAATAGATGACTAGAAATTACTAATGAGTTGTACAGATTCTCCATTGGATAGTTCCACAAAAGAATCATTTAACGGGGCAATACATGTGTTAGCAACTAATGAAGATGTAGATAATCATAATAGATGTTCTTTGGCATCTCTAAATCACTCGATTGCACCAAGCATTTTTGTAGTACTATTAAGGAAATCTTACCATTATGAAGATGAGGAAAAATGGAAATGGAATTACTTCTATCAGTTGGGGCCATGGTTATGCTCACATCAAATCTGTGGACTGATGCAGGATTGGTCAATGGAGGTCTTGGGTTGTTGAAAAATTGTGTTTAATATTGGATGTTCACCCCTAGAGCCTTCTACATATGTTTTAGTTAAGTTTGATAACTATATAGGGATTCCATGGGATGACGTATCACGTCAAACTGTTCCTATAATATCGATTTAAATAGGTACAACAAAACAACTTCCATTGAAACTCACTTAGGATTTGACAATCCATAAGTCACAACGATTAACATTGGAGAAGACAACTATAAATATTGGAGACAAAGAACGACAGGGACTCACATTTACAGCAATACCACTAGTAAGAGGTTTTGATGGTATTTGAATTCAACCTACTTTCACATATGGTTGATACGAGAAGATGGGAAAGAGAGCAGAAGTGGAATCAAAAAAAGGAAGAAGAAAGATTAAAGTCTATCACATTGTAATATATTTGTATTTAAACATTATATAGGATTATATTCTTTAATAACATCAACCAACAGGTTGACATATATCATATTTAAACATTATCTTCTTTGATTTGTATTCATCTATATTGTAAAAAAAATTGATGAAATAATTTAACTATGATTACCAGGAATATTTTAAAACATCACATCATTTTGATGTCCACACCGCAATTGGAACTAGTATAGACCCATATAAATCCGGTTCTATGAAACGACAAGAGGGATCAAATCCCTTGAGGTGCAAACATTTCCTTTCCTTCACTAAAAAAGGGGGTTTACACCTCAAGGTATTTGATTCCTCTCGGTGTTTCATAGAACCGAAGTTATATGGGTCTATACTGGTATTAAATAATTATTGATTTGAGAATAACTTACATATAGTTAACACTCATAAACATAACATATCAACTATCACTAGTTCGGTGGGTTAGCTCAAGTGGTTGAGAGATGTGAGTTGTAAGCATAAGGTCTTGGGGTCAAATCCTCGGGTGGCTATCCATAGATATTTAAGGGCCTCACTTGATGTCCCTACTGGGTTAGGCCCCATAATTAGGGTCGGTGTTTTACCTTGGGTACCATCCTCAAAATGGGGGAAGTACCTGAGGGTTTTCCCATGACATGTTCCAAGGGAAGAAAAAAAACATATCAACTATCACTGCAACACAAGTCAATATTTTCAACCTCTGTAAAGAAAGTTATTGGATTTTTAATTTTGGTCAAAATGTTAGCATCCTTTGGATCGTTTTTCATATTAAATAATTCCAACCTAAATTTTGTACACAATTTGAAGTATGGTTTCATATATGGGTCGATATATTGGTTAGAAAATGAATTTGAAAGTATGGTTGGTTTTTAGGTCATTATAAATGTGAAAATATGGATTGGAGCAAAGGTAATTGAAAATGTGGATAAATGTTTCAAGCAATTTAATATAGGTTAAAAAATTTATTTTTACATAATATAATTGAATTAAAATTATCATTGAATTAAATATTTTTATAAATTTGTATTGATAATGGATGAAGTTGTGACAACTCTATGATTATTAATGTTGTATAATATGTCATGGTATCATGTTTATAATTGTTGTATAGTTTGTCATAATATTATGTTTATGTAATAATATAATTTTTTATTTGGTTTTCATATTGTTTTCATATAATTTGCATGGATGTTATAATTTATTGTAATTAATTTCTTAATCATGTAGTAAAATTTGTCATAATGTTATACTTATATATAATAATATTATTAATTTGTTGTAACTTTATATGGAACATTACGACATAATATATCATGATTTTTAATAACAAAATTAAGTCTGCAACATATAATGGTGTATATAACTTAATTATTCAAATGCTAAACATAAATGAATCATTTTTATAAGTGTAACCAAACATCATAACAAAAATTCAAGTATTACCATGCAATATTATTATTATAATATATAAATATGAACATCACAAAAAAAATGTAAAGATCAATATCGATATGTCATATCAATATATCATTCAATATTTTATTTTTTTACAATAACTTACTTTACAATGACAAATGTCAAATCTCTATTCGGAAGTCAAACAAATACTTAATTAAAAGAACACCCTTTTCTCCCAATTGTAAAGCAAAAAGTTGTGTTCTCCAAACTTATTATTAATCATGATATTCGGCATTATATAATATAACATTAGTCCACATTGAAGGAACACATTTTATACCTTCTAAAACATTTAGGTGAAGCAACACTTCATTATAGTTACATGGCCACACATATGGCTCTTTCTTGCTAAAAGTTCAGTTGATTCAATTGAAAGGAAATTTGTATCTTCATATATCCTTGTCTAATACCCTTATTTTGACTCCTCACATGTATTAACTCAAATTATGTAAATGTTGTAAATATGTTAATGATATTGATGTTGACTTGTTGATGATCTTGAGGATTTGATAACAATGTTATTGATATTGATATTATGTTGAGTTGATGATATCGATGATATGGAAAACATGACAATGATATCTTGATATTAATAATGCTAATTATATTGTTATGATGATATTGACTTGATGGTACTAAACATATTTTTGATATCGATTATTATGGTGATATTGATCTGATGTAGATGATGATCTGGGAATTTGAAGTTGATTTGATGATATTAATGATATCGATGAATCTGATTATGAATGATTCATAAAAATTGATGGTGTTGGCTATTAAAATGGTTAACATGTATGATAATTTAAATTCAATATTAAATTGATTATGATTATTTGGATGAAGGTTCAATTAGTGTGATAGAATCAATGAATATCTTACTTTTACATTGTATTGTATAATATGGGAACTATTTAATATTGTGGTGATAAATATTAGTCGAATAGTTCAATGATCCTTTGTGGTTTAAGTTGAATGAAAAAAATGAGGATTGGATATGATTAATATATAATTAACATTTGTTTGTGGATGTTCAAAGCTAGTGTTCAAATTATTTTAATTAATTGCATTGACACTTATGTACTTAACCAAATCAAATTGTTTAAACACTGCATCCAATAATCAACTTTCCATTTCCATCGTCATAACATGAAAAATAAACAATATAATTACATTCTTCTTGATAACAATAACAAACACATATCTCAATATGTAAATGATGAAATATAACATGTAGATATCACTCTCCATTGCCATCACCCTCATTATATTCCTTCGTAGACATGATAGCATTGTTGTTCTCATAAACATTTCTAGATCTAGGGTTATGTATTAATATGAACCACCAATCTATATCCAACACATCCGGGTGAAAGAACACTTGGTTGCAATGTTTTGGGAAAACATAAGGCTCTTATTTTCATCCCAAATATTTCTAGAGTTGATACATATCAACCCACTATCACGATATTCCTTTACATTATTCCTGTCAAATGTGTCCCACCACCTGCACCTAAAAATAACACATCGGAAAGATGAGAAGTCCACTTGAATGATATCTTGTATCTTTCAAACATAGCCCAACATCCCTCCTATCAGGCTTCGATCTCGGTGTCTAGTGCGACTAGATTGGTCGAACTCAACTTCCACTCCATCGTCTTATGAAAGATGTCCATCATCAACATCCTCAGTGCAAAAATGATGTCCATAATCCCACAAAGATGGGAACGTATGCACCTATAAAAATGGTTAACAGATGATCATGTCATATGTCTAATAACCCAACCATTAATTTAATAAACATAGATTTTATAGTTCAAAGTTGCATTATAAAGTTAGAAATGTACAGAGAGAGATTATTACAGAGTTGTTGCACCCAATCCCAATGTTTAGCACATCCTCCTCTTCAGACGGGTAATGACCGTATGCACCATATTTCTCTCTAACTTGGTGTGCAACCCAACTATTGGGACAGATCATTGACATGTTTTCTTTTAAATGATCTAGAAAAGGCATACTTCTACCGTGCAACCACCTGATTTTTTTTCTGTCAATGTCCCATTTCCTCCTCTTCTCTTCATACAATGCAACCCACGATTATGTTTCCTCTGCATTGTAAAGAATGAATTTATTGATGGCATTGATTTCTTAATTTGTTGTTGTATTCATGGAAACAAAACCACATTCAGTACATATGGGATCAAATATAGATTTTGAATTTATGGAAATGTGAATATTGAAAGATAAGTAACTTACTATTTAGCGTGCACCTTTTTCCTTTCGTTTGCAGCAGCTCCCCTTCCCTTTTTTCCTCATCGTGTTCATCATCCCAAATGACTACACATGGTATGTGGTTGATTTTCTTGATTTACTCACTAGCATAATAGAATGACTCATATACTATGTACCCCTCTACCATAGACCCCTCAGGTTTTTCAATTTGCCAAACAAATCCCTTCAATTTTTCCATGTACCTCTCCAAGAAGTACATCCAGTGACATGAGACTGCTCTGACTAATTAAACCTCATCGACTAGGTGAATTAGAAGATGAACATGCAAGTCCATGAAAATCGTCAACAATTCCTTCTCAAACATACAAAAAATATTAGTTATCCCTTAACACCACCATGGAATGCTAGCATTGTAAATATCATTTGATCTAATCCACCATAGAAATGCAGATAGTTTAGATATGTCAAATTGCAAGTCATGGGGAAATTCGTGGTTCACACACCCACGCACCAACAATGGATAATGACACTACAAAGTAAACAAAAAAAATATTTGCATTAACTTAACTTGCGTGATTGTTGGAGGGGCCTAGGTCGGCCTGTCGACTAGGCCCTCCGCCCGACCACTCTGAAGCATATGTCAACAGGTCACGTCGACTATTATAGGTTGGGTTGGTTGGATAGACTGACAGACGGTTATGTAAATGTATTTGCATAGATATATATATATATGCTATTGAGCCGATGTACTAGTTAAGATTGGTTTTATGATTGTATTTTGCTCTTGTTGATTAATATAAAGGCTTGTGTTCTCTCTATCTGTCTCGTCTCTTGTGTCTGTATCATTGTGTATGCTTTGTTTATATTATGTAATGTATATATGGTAACCACATGAACCTTGGGACTACAACATCTGGTTCTGTTGCTGGTTGATACATGAAAAACAAATAGCAGCATGACCTATGATTTTAGAACAGGATATTAGAGATTGGTGGGAGAAGAAAATCGTGAATTATCTACAGAACTATGCACGACGAAACAAGCTGACGATTAGCCAAGCGAGAGATCGATTCTTCTCTGAGACCCATGAGAGATTTGTAGAGTCTGTGCCGACCGCCTTGAAGAAGCTTCTGGATGAAAAGACCAGTTGATGAAGCAGAGAGGAATCTGTTATCAAATCTGATCAATGGAGGACGCACGAATCTGTCGGAGTGGTGTGAAAAGATTGCAAATGATTTCTGTGAAGAATGGGCGATTGAAGACCACATCTCGGTTGACGAAATAAGAAGAAATTTCTTCACCGAATTAGCTGATCAATTTATGTGTTCTCTGCCAACTCTATTGTTCAAATTTCTGATCGACAAAGGCGTTGCACATATTGTCGAAACACGACTGTCGCTGCTCCCGCCCCTTCCGAACTCTAATTGGAAGGAGAAAGAATGTAAGTGGGAAAGATTTGTAAAGGAGCACGAATGGGAATTTTTCTTGAACAAATGATGGTCTGCACTTCCCAGTGATATAGAAACCTTCGGGCCGACATTGGGGGGGTGATGAAGCATGCTCTGATGTACCTAGTTTGATGAAAATCGACATATTACAAGACGACATGGCCAGCAGTGGAAGAAAATCCGACAAAGACAGACTTTTGAGTCATAAAAGCACCCCAGATATTCAGAAAATTGAAAGAGAAAAGAGGAGGCAGCGGTGTGAACAGCTGCGGGAGCAAGCAATTGCACTCCGGAGGATGTGAGGATTAAATATCACGACAGACACAGAAGGAAATCTTCCATAGTCAAGTCGATCCCACGATGATCGGGGTGTCGAAGAATACCTGTCGCCGATGGATGCAGACTTGTGGATAGAGCGTGGTAGAGCTCTCCAAGTTCAGATACCTGAAACAGTAACACCTACTTCTCCATTTCATTTAACACAAAGCATTCGGGTGCAAGAAATTGTCGAGGAAAATCTCGGTCTCCATGCTGGTCAGTCGGGAATTTGGAGTCGTCGAAGTATAGAAGGTGATGATATTAACAGACTATTGAATTATCGGCCGGAGGAAGTAAATTGGGTGTCTTTTCAACCCTAATTTTTGAATAGAAGCTTTCATCTACTGTACTCGGAGCATGAGGAAGCACCCCCCTGCCAATACCAAATTTGAGCGACTCGTCGAGTACGTCGGAAAGCCCGAGATTCAATGAAATCCTGTTCGAGCAGAACTTTAACTGGATTTCGACAAAAGTGGTAGAAGAAGGTAGACCTAGCGATATAGAAGAAGTTATAATCACTGATTCTGAAGACAGAGAACCAAGTCCACCATCAAATTCTCAAAATAATACACCAGTAGACATGGCACACTCAACAGCACATCTTCCATTCTATGAAGGTGATGAAGACCCAATAAGACACTGGTTTGTGTGCGAAGCAATATGGACTGCCAATCAAATCACTAGCGAAGAAAGACAGGTTGCGTAGTTTGTTGGTTCGTTAAGAAAAGGAGCACTGACATGGTACATGGCATACATAGAAAAGTCACCAAATGCAACCAAGGCACAAATCAAACAAAGATTTTTGGCCTTTTTCATGATCGAAGATGCGACATACCTAGCGGAATAACGGCTGAAGACGACAGTCCAAAAGTTGACAGAAACTGTCAAGGAGTATGACAAGAGGTTCAAAGACCTCCTGAGCAAATTATACTATGAAATCGAAGAAAAACTATTAATCAAATGGTTTATTGTCGGTCTAATAAATAAAATCAGAATACATGTCCGTCGACAAAGTGTTAATACTTATGCAGAGGCACTAAAAGTAGCACTAGAAATCGAAATGGATGATGAATACCCTCTAGTATCCATGGATAGACACGTCGACAAATGCCTTGAAAGTATGGAGCAAGCTATCCGAAATATGACTCTAAAAGGTCCAGAATTATGGTGCACAACATGTCGAACTTCAGGACATACCAAAGATTCTTGTCGAATTGAGGATCGGCGACAAGAAGTTAAACTCATTCAATCCAGATGTTTCTGCGATCTGTGCAAAGAGTATGATTCATATACCACAAATGATTGTCCATACAATCTGAAAAACAAGAAGGCAAGATGGTGTCAAATTTGTGAATTCAATACACATGCAATTGAGAATGTCATTTGAACCTGAAAAATCAACAAAATTACCATGCAGTATACCAGACAAACTCTGTCGAGCAGCATCACGACAGGAATACAGCAAACGAGAAATTCAAGAGAAATGATGGAAGAAATAACCGGTACAATCAAAACAGGAATGACAGATACCCAAGCTATAATGACCATCGGTATGATCGACAATATGACTGCTACAATAGACGCAGAGGATACCAGAGTCATGGTCGTGGCGGTGGAGGTCGCAGTATTCGACCTAATCAACCTTGTGCATGTTTCACATGTCTCAGTGAGGATCATCGGCATGCAGAATGTCCTTATAAAGAAAGAACTGATCTTAAATTTTGTACAAAGTGTGGGGTAGGCGATCACTATTTAGAGGATTTCCCTACCATGATTGAGAAAACAAATAATAAAAAGAATGTTCATGTTTGATCTTGTATTTCAAAAAATGGTGTGCTTCGTACAAAAAACTTGCAAATTGTAACTAGGCAAGGCACTCACATTGGCCAAGATAAGCCATAGATAAGTAGAATTGTCGATAAAGAGGATTACCCAAATCCTATAAAACAAAAATCTGTGTACAAAGATGCATCCGACATATTTCATGACTTAGCAACACAGGAAGACATTGAAGAAAATCGATAGGAAGTTCTCAATGAATTGCTCAAATTAATTTCAAATGAGGAAGCTGTAGGAAAAATGATTGACCTATTGCATAAATTAAAATATAAACATGTAGAGCAAAGACAAACTAAAAACATTTGCCGACTAAAGAAAAAAGAGAAAAATGATGCTGACCCATTAGTCGACCTCGACATAAACGGATATCATGTACGACAAGGCATACTAGACTTTGGATCCCAAGTGAATATCATGACTCATGATACCTAGGACCAACTCGGTTGACCACAACTGCAAGAATCAAGCATCTATCTAAAGCTCGCAAATCAAGGATTAAGTGAGCCGATTGGAGTATGGAAAGGAGTCGAAACCTCCATCAAAGACATCACGACAACAGTAGATTTTGAGATCATCACTCCCAAGGATGATGCGAGCTCTTTCCCCGCCTTGGTTGGCCGACCTTGGGGATGAAGGATGAAGGCCTCAATTTCCTTAGACAAAATTCGTATTAAGTTGAAAGGCAACGGGAAGAAGTTTATCGTACCAATCTTCCCATCTCAGGGACAACCATGGTCAGAACCTATAGAAATCGATAGTGATATTCGACAGCTTTACCGCATAGACAATAATGAAGATCGTATTGATCCAAATACCGATGCAGAACTCTATGACTGGCAAATAGAGAACTATGATTTACATGCGAAAGAATGCTGGACTGTGGAAGCCATCTCAAAGAAGCAAATAAAGAAATGTCTCTCAGTATCATACACACTGAAGATATTCAAACGAAAAATGTGAGCATATCCAACACTTGTTCCAGACAGAAATGCACGATCAGGTAATTCGACATTAAGGTATAAAGAACATGATTCACCTGTTGTACATGTCGAACAGGTATCAAAACATGTCAGAGAGCAAGGCCGACCACAAAGTTTGGTAGAGACATTTACTGGTCAAGCTGCGTGATGGTGGGACACCCATCAGTCGAAACTCCAAAACTGGAATACGGCATCAACATTTTTTATAGAAAGGTTTGGAGGTAGAAAAATGACAACTCAGGCCGATATCCCCTTGTTTACACAAGGACAAAATCCTGAAATCCACATCGACTGTTGTGAAAGGGAATAGAGAAAATTGGGCTATAAAGATGAAAGAGCCTGGCCTCACCTCTTCCCCATAACACTTGATGATCTACCTAACAAATGGTACAAGATGGAAGAAGTGTGAGGAGAAACTTTCTTCTGGAAAGACTTAAAAGAAAATTTCATCAAAGACTTCCAGTTTTCTCCGCAGGATGAGAAGCTGGTCGAAGCAAGTAGAAGCATCAAAGAATTTATTAGGCCAACAGAAACCTTAACACTTGTAGAAAATCAGAAGATTATGCACCCACCTACTACCTGCTACAACATAAAGTCGACAGAAAGCCAGCATTCGACAAGACTAAGCCTAGAAACAGAGATATCAGTCGGAAAAACTTTTCAATGGAGAAAGGATCATCCCAACGTGTCAAAGCCCGTAAAAACAATCTTTAGCACCAAGATTGTCAAAAAGGACGAACACGAAAGGTTGCTAGAAAAAAAATTTCCATCAGCTTTCACACAAATCAAAGAAGGTGAAAGACAGATAAGCAACAGTCATGCACCAGAATGGATGGACGCGAAGAATAAAACAAAGGAAGTAGATATTTCAAATGACGACCGATTGAAAATGGCAAAGATTGGCGATTACTGGAGTGAGGAGAAAACAGCAGAAATCTCCAGCATCCTCAAAGAATTTCAAGACGTATTTGCTCGAGATTATAGACACTTGAAACGACTTGTGCAGGAAATGGGCAAGATGAAAATTGATATTAAACCAAATGCCAGACCTGTAAATAAAAGACCCTACAATCTTGCTCATAAATATAAGGATATTGTTAAAAAGAAGATCAATAGCATGCTTGCAGCAGGAATCATATATCCTATCGACCAGTCGGAATGGGAAAGCCCGATGGTTGTTCAGCTAAAGAAACAAGATCTGACACGACTGAGAATCTGCGTCAACTTTCGCAAGCTGAACAAGGTTACACTCACAGATCCCTTTCCAACTCCTTTCGCAGATGAAATTATTAGTGAAGTTCCAGGGCATGAGTGCTACTCTTTCACGGATGGATTCTTGGGGTACAACCAAGTACCTATTGCAAAGGAAGATCAAAAAAAGACAACATTCGTGTGTGAATTCGGGTCATTCACGTACAAAGTTATGCCCTTCAGTTTGAAGAACGCACCTACGGTCTTTTCAAGAATTGTCATCAAAGCATTTCAAGAATATATCTACAAAACCATGGCTGTATACTTTGATGATTGGACAATCTATACAATGCTAAAAGATCATTGCAAATGGCTTCGACTGACGTTGGAACGATGTCGACAAATACAATTGTCACTAAATATTAAAAAGTGCATTTTCACGACACCCATGGGCATATTACTAGGCCATGTAGTTTGCAAAGAAGGAACCAAGGTCGATTATGCGAAGATCAAAATTATCCTCGACTTGAAGCCTCCAGTTAATCCGAAACAAGTACGGATCCTGTTGGGTCATACTGGATATTACAGGAAGTTTATCAGACATTATTCCGATATGACTTATCCTCTCGAAGAATTGCTAAAAGATGATCGAGATTATAGGTGGACGGAGGAGTGCGACATCTCATTTAACACGTTGAAAAGAAAAATGGTCGAAGCACCCATCTTCCAATTTTCGGATTGGTAGAAGAAATTTCATGTACATATTGACGCATCTGGAATAGCAGTCGGCACCATTTTAACCCAACCCAAATAAGATGGCATGGATTACCCTAATGCATTTAGCAGTCGTAAATTGAATAAAGCTGAAAGAAATTATTCTACGACCGAAAGAGAAGCATTAGGTATGGTATTTGCACTGCAGAAATACTGTCATTATTTATTGGCTAACCCTTTTGTATTTTATACAGATCATCAAGCTTTAAAATACTTAGTCAATAAACCATTGCATCATGGGAGTTTATGCCACTGGATGAATAAACAGTGATAAAAGATATAAATAAATAAAAATTTAAAATTATACATACCCTTAGAAGGTGGAAATGGTCATGTGATTTCAAACCTGGAAAATTTTCGTCTAGAGTGAAGCAGCGGTGTATAGTAGACCCATATAAAGAAGGAAAATTCACGCCCAATATAACTTCCTTTTTCAAAGAGAGATCATCTTTCTTCAAAACCCATGGGACATTTCCTTCTTTAAATCACCAAGAGGGGCCAACCTCTCCTCTATTTCCTTGTCTTGGACAATGATTCTTTTTAATATTTGAAGAAATAAGATCTCTCCTGACTGCCAACATGTCACTTTTTTTCGATGATATGTGTGACTACAAAGAATATGAAACATTTTTTAATATATGCACGAGGTATAGTAAGTGGGAAATCTTGATATTATCCCAATATGGGAGCTCATAAAATATTGATTTACTATTCATTTCAACGGGCATTTTCTCAACATAGGTTTTGAAGAATTTAGGATCATTGACCATAGGTTCCCCATTTGAATTAAACATATATACAAATTCCTACTCCTCTCTGTCATATGCACTAAGCCAGTTAACCGATGTCATTATCTCAGGCCTTTGGGATCTCTCTCATTTACCATTGAAAGCAGATGTTGCTCTTTTATAAGGGTCGTTTTCTGGGAGGAATACCCTTGAGGATTCATACACTAGATTTCATAGATCTATGGACCATATAGCCTTCATAGAAGGTCCACAACACTTACATCCATGATAACCTTCTGTTACAAGACCCGCAATGTTATGGTAGATAGATCACGTTAGTGTTGAAGATCAATGCAATTGCACCGAATTAAATATGCCAAGAAATATTGCTTTGAATATAAACAAATCAAACAACATATTTACCAGAGAAAAATCCTAACCCTGGATAATCATGTGTGGTGTACTCACATATGCCATACAACATAAAAATCCTCTCTATTGGAATGGGTTTCGATACATCATATATGTTATGCAACCAAGTCCCAGATATAGCATAAAAATAGTAGAAATAGACCAAAATAAATTAATCCATGACTTAATAATGAATAACTGGGATGAATAACAATCCTCTTCAAGGGACGAACCTCCTTACACGATGTACTAAGTACAAAATACAAGAAAATATATAATGATGACTAAAATGAAAATGTCTCAATTCCTATATATAGGAGACAAAGGGGTACAATAACAACTAATAGACCCAAGCTGACATCAATAATATGTAATGCACCATAATAAAGGGGTAATGTGCCACTACATAAGGGGTAATGTGCCAATATTTATGTCTTAACATGCCCCTCCCCTTTAGAAAAGTGTTGTCCTCAACGCTTGATTAGTTATGGATTCTTTTGTATGAAGGACTCATCTTCCCATGTCAAATATTCCAGTGGTAGGTTCTTCCATTTGAAGAGGTACTCAATAATAACCCGATTACGTAGATGTTTGGTCCTTGTTTCAGTTATTTGTTCAAGTTCCAATATGACTCTTCCTTCATCATCAAGCTCTGGAAAGATTGTTTGAATTGGGATCTTAACTCCTATTACTTTCTTTAAGTAAGAAACATGGAAAACTAGATGCACTCTTGAAGATGAAGGGAGCTCCAATTTGTAATCCAGACTACCAATATTCTGCAACACTTTATAAGCACCATAATACTTGGGTGCTAATTTATTTTCCTTACTCAGTTGTTTGAGGGGCATCTTCTTGAAATATTGTAGCTTCATAAATACCCAATCCCCTTCTTCGAAACTCCTTTCACTCCAATGTTGATCATCTTGTTGTTTCATCTTGTTTTGTGACATGGCTAGGTTGTCCTTAAGTATCTGGAGAACTTCTTATTGGTGCTCTATGTGATCTTCCATGGCTTGCACTTTATATTTTCCATTTAAGGGAGATGTGATAGATGGAGGTTGGTACCCATAAAGTTCCATAAATGGAGGCATTTTTTATGATGTATGGAAGGAAGTATTGTACCACCATTCTACCAAAGATAACCATTTCACCCATTGTGTTTGTTCATCATATGCAAAGCAACGAAGATAGCCTTCCGAACATTTGTTCGCTATCTCAATCTTCCCATTAGATTGAGGATGATAATATTAACTATGAGCCAATTGGTAACCAAACAAGAAAATAATTTAGTCCAAAATTTTCCAGTGAAAATTGGATCTCTATCGCTTACAATAATATTTGGATTTCCATGTAACTTCTGAATTGTTTCTAGGAAAGTTGTGGCTATTGTACTTGCATTAAAAGGGTGAGAGAGTGCACAAAAATGTGCATACTTCGTGAGTCTATCAACAACCACCATAAAAAAATTATTTCCTTCTGACTTGGGTATACCTGTGATAAAATCCATTGAGACTTCTTCCCAGCACTGTCAAGGTATGTCTAATGGTTGTAGAAGTCTTGGGGAATTAACTGTTTCCACCTCATTTTGTTGGAAAACCAAGAATTTGGCCACGAACCTTTGAACATCAGATTTAAGACCTTCCCAAAAAAATTACTTCTTGACCCTCTGGTAAGTTTTCAGGAATCCAGAGTGCCCACCTATAGGAGAGGTGTGTAATTCTGAGAGGACCTTTTGTTTGAGTTGGGAGTCTTTTCATAAATATAAGCAATCCTTATACCATAGTGAATCATTTTTCCACGGAAAATTATATGATGCACTTGGATCATCATGTAGCTTTTGAATGAGCGTCCACACAGATAGGTCATTTTTCCATTCTTCCCTTGCAACTACCTCCCAATAGGGTTGTAGAATAGAAATTGCACAAAGTAATGCCCCGACATCTTCATCTTTTCTAGAAATTGCATCTACCACCACATTATGTTTCCATTTTCGATAGATAATTTCAAAGTCATATCCCAATATATTGGTTACCCATTTGTGTTGCTCTTCCGAAGATAATATTTGTTCCAAGAAGTATGTAAGACTATCATGATCTTTTTTTACCTTGAAATGTCTACCTATTTGGTAAGGACACCATTTCTTAAGAGCATGTAGAATTGCCAACATTTTATTCTCACAAATGGGCTTCTGTAAGTTCTTTCCCTTGATTGGATGACTTGTGAAAGCAAGCGGGTGTCCTTCTTTCATTAGAACAAAACCAATGCCATTTCTTGAAGCATCACATTCCACAATAAATGTTTTTTTCAATTTTGGTGTGGCCAAAATAGGAGCTTTGCACATTGCCTCCTTAAGCTGTTCAAAATCTTGAGTTGCATCTAGAGTCCAAGAAAATGCATATTTATTCAATAATGTTGTTAGAGGTGTTGTTATTCTTCCATAGTTCCGAACAAACTTGTGGTAGTACCCTGTCAGACCTAAGAATCCTCGAAGATTATTTAGGGTTTTGGGAATCGGCTAGTCCATCATGGCTTTAATTTTGTTGGAGTCTACCTTGACACCTTCTTGAGATACAATATGACCCAAATATTCTACCTCCTTTACCCCAAAGAAACATTTGGAAGGTTTTGCATATAGTTGTTTCTCCTTTAGTAGTTTTAGTACCATGTCAACACGTTGAACATGTTATTCCCAAGGCTTGCTATAGATTAGTATATCATCAAATAATACTAGCAAAAAATTTCTAAGGAAAGGCTTGAAAATGGAATTCATCAAACCTTGAAATGTGGAAGTTGCATTCGTGAGACCAAATGGCATGAACAAAAATTCATAATGAACTTCATGAGTTCTGAATGTTGTTTTTGGAATTTCTTACTCCTTCATTCTAATCTGATGATATCCGGAACGAAGATACAAATTTGTGAAGAAAAATTCTCCATGTAATTCATCTAACAATTCATCAATGACAGGAATGGGAAATTTATCTTTAATGGTGATCTTGTTGAGCTCTCTATAATCTAGACACATATGTCGTGATCCATCTGGCTTATGTACCATTACCACTAGTGCAGAGTAAGAAATTTTTCTAGGCCTAATTATGCCAGCCTCTAACATTTCTTCCATCATATGCTCAATTTCTCTCTTCTATCCATAGGATTATCTGTAAGGTCTGATGTTAGGAGGAACACTTTTCAGAATTGAGTGAATAGCATGATCAAAATATCGAACAGGTGGAAGACCTTTTGGAATATATTCAAATACCTTGGAATGCTTATCAATCACCTTTTGGAGATCTCGGGAAATAGGAGACTTAGATTTTTGAACATCTAATGAGCATAATTGTGAAATTACACCGTGATGTCCTTTTTTATCAATTTTGTTATGCCATTAGAGCTTATCACCTTACCTGGTTTCCCTGTGATACCCTTTAACTCATATTCTTTTACTTCCCATAAAAATTTCATGAAACGCTTATGAAAATTAAAATCCATTGTTCCCAATGATTGTAACCATTTAACTCCTAAGACAACATCAACACCCCCCATCAGAATAGAAATCATTGGACTATTCAATACATATTCCCCCATAGTGATATTGATATTATGGTATTTTCCTGAGCAATTGATAGTTCCTCCATCTGCAATTATTACTTGAAACTCTGGTGCTGGATATACAAAGCAATTGAGAACCTTGGTTAATTTACAGTGAGTGAAATTATGACTACTACCAGAATCAATCAACACGGTTACCTTTTTCTTTTTGATATATCCTTCAATCTCGAGAGTTTGAGGAGTTATAATTCCATCCAGTGCATGACAGGATATGGTGGGAGTAATCTCTTCAGAAGTAGTGTCTTATATTTCTTCATCTTGAGACGGCTCCTGTTATTTTGGTGCTTCTTGTTCATTTTCTTCCTCTGCTTCACAATCTATGTAAAATAGTTTCTTCTCCATGCACTTGTGGCACTTACTGTATTTTATATCACAATGGTAACAAATCCCTTTTTCTCTTTTTTCCTCTAGTTGTTGTGGTATCAACCTTGTAGGTTTTGGATTACTTGAGACCACACTTCCTTCTTTATAGTTGTAAGTGGTAGACTTCCTTATTGCCATAATTTTGTTTTCAACTTTTCTTGCCACCTTGAATGCATGCTACAAGGACTTAGGTTCTCAAAGGAGAATCTCATGTTGGATGTTATCCTTCAAAGTTCCAGTAAAGAAATCCAACAAATTATCTTCTGAAATATTCTTCACTCTGAGACTTAGCTTCTGAAACTGCTTGATGTGCAATCAAATCTTCTGTGAATATAGACTATGAGATAATAGAGTCATTTTTACGATTACAAAGCCATTAGTACCATAAAAATTGATCAGGCTCTAAATATAAGGATGCAATAGTTACCTTTTTCAAAGTTGGCACCCAGTGTAAATCAAAGAATTTCTCCATTTGGAATATCCAAGTTATTGGATCATTGCCATCAAAATTTCTCATGTCAATTTTAGGAAGTTGGGTACATTTTGGTGACCATCTCTGATGAGTTCCATTACTAGAATCATTCCCTCTTGGAATATTCCTATTCATGGAATGTTTCTCAACATGGAAATTATCTTTATCCTCCCGAGTATCCTGGAACACATCATCACCTATAGGGGGATTATCCCTTAAATTTTGTATGAGATTAGCAATATTTTTCAACTTCTCCTCTAAATTCAGTAAATCACCTGTTCTCACCGAACCTTTCATATTTTTTTCCATTTTATTCAACTTCTCCTCTAAATTAACTAAATCAACTTTTTTCACAGTCCCTTTAATCATATCCTCCAATTGGGACACTCAAAAAGATAGGTCTTCCCTTTCATTGTAAGTCAGGGATGAATCCTCTGGTGGTTTGAGGGGAGTGTGAGTTTTTACACTTCCTTTTGGTGCAATTTTGAACAATATAAATAGATATCACACCATAGGTTTCACCAGAATTAGATCCTTCTACTCATAGCTATTCAAATTTAAAATGGCGCACCTTTTTCAAACCTGGATTGGAAGACTGTTTTATGGATGACTTATGACTGATTTAAATTTGAATTTTATGCTCCTATGGGTCTAAAACTTTGGTCGGATGTATCCTAATGTTTCATGTTTTCAATGCCGTGGGTCTGACCTAATTCCAATATACCAATAATAAGTTATTGTGAATCTCCCAACACTTCTTATTTTAGGTCTTTCCATAAGAGAGAACTTGTAGGGTCTTCCACGTGTCCAATATTGTGTATATGAGGTTGAAAACCCTACCACATATATTGTGGTCCATCTTATTTCTCATGCAATATTTCTCACTCAATTTGGATCTTTTATTCCCCATATATGACCTTTGTCCCTTGAACACCTGTTTTAAACTAGTTTTTGGACTAGTCAAAAACCCTATCTTTAGACGCAAGTATCTCCGGACCTATATAGTATCAGGATCTAAAAATTGGACCACAGTTATTTCAATCTGTTTTAGAGATGGTTTTTTAATATATATTTATGAATCCTTGTCGAAAAAAAATTATAGCGAAAATTCCAAGATGACTCGTTTTGAAGAAACTAGTCCCAAGGAAAGAGCTCTGATACGAAATGTTATGCAACCAAGTCCCAAATATAGCATAAAAATAGAAGAAATAGACCAAAATAAAGTAATCCACGACTTAATAATAAATAACTGATATGAATAACAATCCTCTTCGAGGTAGGAACCTCCTTACACAATGTACTAAGTTCAAAAGACAAGACAAGATACAATGATGACTAAAATGAAAAGGTCTCATTCCTATATATAGGAAATAAAAGGGTACAATAACAACTAATAGATCCAAGCCGACATCAATAATATATAATGCACCTTAATAAAGGGGTAATGTGCCACTACATAAGGGGTAATGTGCCAATATTTAGGTCTTAACAATATACCTCTATCCCTTCCCATAATTCATTGAATTCATTGATCAATGGTTGTAGGTAAACATCCATATTCTTCACTTGTATTCTATCAGGGACTATAAGAGCCAACATAAGATGTTCATTATTCACATACAACCATGGGGGATATTGTTATTGATCAACACTACAGACCAAATGTGTTTGGTTGGGTGAATGGGTTAACGCCATCAATGGATATGCTCAATTGAAGGCTCCATGTGCAAAAGCCAAACTTTATGAGAAGTATCTCATGGTCACGAAATCTTATTTATGTAGGGAACAAATTTGAAATTTTCATATTTCAATTTTTTTCTAATAATTGTTAATGACTATTTGGATGATCTAGAACTGTGTCAAGAGGACATATTGTAGGTGGATGTCCAGGTTATGGAAGCAAGTGCAAAACCATAAGGTACATACTGCTTCCACTTACAAAAGCCAAACATTATGAGCATGGCCTCATGGTTAAATAAATCTATTTCTTGTAGGAGATGGAATTGTAAATTCATATTTGAATTTGGTTATTAATGTTATTGATTGTTTGTTCGTTTGTGAATTATGTCAGGAGGACACACTGCAAGAAGATCATGTGCTATGGCCTGCAAGAGCCAAACATCATGATAAGGACCTCATGATTGTGAAATATGGTTTCTGTATTAAACATATTTGAAAATTTTTAATTGAAATTATTATGATGACATCTCATGGTAAATGTATGTGTGCAATACAGGTGATATGATGGATCTATCTAGTGAAGACAGATGATGGATGTTGAAAGATAGGGGAGAAAGCTACTATAATGACACTGGAACCCTATGAGATGCCTTGATCACCATGATCTATGATATGTTAAGAGTTGCTAGTGGGATTCCCTATAAATAAGGCATGTGAGTTGGCACTCTTCTTGTGTAATAAATCCTGGGAAAATGATGGATTACCTAAGGGAACCTAGGATTAGTGAAGGGGATGCCTCAGCGTGCATGGTGAGTGACTACAAGGAAGAGGCAACTTGAATTAATCTAATTGATAGATTCAAGTTATGTGCTATTTGGGATCAAGAAGGAATTAAAGTTATATGTATATACCTTGGATGTGTTAGAGAAGATAGTAAGCTAGATCTCACCCAAGGAAGCCATGTAAAGATGGAAAATATTCATGAAGATAAGTATTGGGATTATTTCATACTTTATCTTGTGTTATGAATATACATGCTTTGGTTATGAAACTTTAATCTTTGTTAATGGATCAAGTGTTTCTTAAAATTGTTATGACAATCATGTTTTTCCTTTGATGATTATAATAGGTATGTGATCATATGTTAAAGGCCTTGGAGGTGTTCCAAGGTAGCCTGAAGGGATTATTGAGAATTGTTGCCTAAGATAGCTAGTATTGGAATTTAGATTTCACAATAATCACAATACTAGGTTCTGATACATGTGACAATCCAACCTAGATCTAGATAGCAAAAACAATCTCACTTAGAATTATTTGCACAAATAGATAGCAAGAATAGAGAAGAAATATTGAACATAACACTAGAGTAAAATCACTCTAGTGGGAATAATTCCACTCTAATATCATTCATCAACATGAGTACAATATATAGATGCTCTCAAAAGACAAAATCGAGAGGCTTAGTGGCAAGTTGAGTAGCTCACAATAATGAGGCTTAGATTGGACCAATTCACCCATCAATGACATGAGACCAAGTGTAACTCATAGATTGGGCCATAATGAGTTTCAATGAACATGGATGGACCATGAGGAGGTTAGGCTAGTCAAACAGTGTGAAAGGTACCATTATGAGGGTGCATGGGTGAGTAGTTGGCTAAGTAGTGGCCATTGGTGCACAAGTTGACCAGATAATTAAGAGGGCACACTCCATCTCCTTAAAATAGAGAAATGCAATAACTCCCACATAAATGAAAGTTAGTGGATCTCATTGAATCCTAAAATGATGGAAATGAGTGGATAAGTGTACAAACAAGGATTCATGGATGTATCACTAGTCTAAGGTGGTCAAATGTGGACAAGCAATGGTCCAAGACACTAGACTAGGCATTAATGAGACAAATAACACTAGGTAGAACAACATGAAGGTCCATAGCATGAATATGATGGTGATATTGTTATAACACCCCCCCTTAAGCCAAAATGGTAGTGAGCATGAAAAATAGGGCCCAAGCAACAAAGGCTTATGGTCACCCTTTACAATTTATTAATCCATATAAAACAAGGAAAGAGAAAAAACCACATGGGGAAAATCCTCCCTCAAAAGTGGACATGGAAGAGATACCAAAAACAAAATACTCTCCAAACTAGATGAATATTTCTGGAGGAATATCCTTCTCAGGAAGAAGAGGAATGTGCTCAACTAGATCAGAAACATGTACAATTGCATGATGGAAACTGAATCCATGTAGAACAATTGAAACATGCTGATAGTAGAGCGAATGCGTGTGCTCTTTAGACTTGAACTTCAAACCAACCAGGGTGTCAGGTCCAAAAGAGACTTGATATGCTTGAGAATAAGTGACGCCAAGTGAATCATAACGCTCCTGAAGCATCAACTTCGAATCAAGAGAGTTGTAATCAACTCCAAGAAAGAGGAACAAGAGTCCCAAATTTTCCAATGTGATTGTTAAGGCTTCTCCATCTTCTGTGCAACTCTGAAAATCAATGCTAGTAACCATATAGGAATACATAAGAAGCATGGATCCAAGGAGGGTGAATGCTACAACTCCAAGCTTTGATCCTTCTTCCAAAACATTCAAGGGATCACTCTTTTGCACACTAGCAAAATCAATAGAAGAATGGAAGAATAATGATGAGAGAAGGAAGGACTTCTCTTCAACAGTATTGATGGAAACAGCTTGTATATTATCTTCATGAAAAACAAATTCATGGAAAATAGAGGAAGCCATAGAGGAAGAAAGTTGAACTGAATCATTTGTGGAGTCTTCTACCATTTCTTCATGTACCTGCAAATAACACTCTTTGAAATTCCTTACTTCGAAAGCATGATTGAGAAAGGCCAAAAGGAGAAACCAAATGACCAAAGATAATAACTGGAAGCAACCATGGATATTGTTTTGCATCAGACTAGCTCTGATACCATATTAGAATTTATATTTCACAATAATCACAACACTAGGTTCCGATACATGTGACGATCCAACCTAGATCTAGATAGCAAAAACAATCTCACTTAGAATTATTTGCACAAAGAGATAGCAAGAATAGAGAAGAAATATTGAACATAACACTAGAGGAAAATCACTCCATTGGGAATAATTCCACTCTAATATTATTCATCAAAATGAGTACAATATATAGATGCTCTCAAGAGACAAAATCGAGAGGCTTAGTGGCAAGTTGACTAGCTCACAATAATGAGGCTTAGATTGGACCAATTCACCCATCAATGACATGGGACCAAGTGTAACTCATAGATTGGGCCATAATGAGATTCAATGAACATAGATGGACCATAAGGAGGTTAGGCTATTCAAATAGTGTGAAAGGTACCATTATGAGGGTGCATAGGTGAGTAGTTGGCTAAGTAGTGGCCATTAATGCACAAGTTGATCAAATAATTAAGAGGGCACACTCCATCTCCTTAAAATAGGGAAATCCAATAACTCCCACATAAATGCAAGGTAGTGGAGTGCATTGACTCCTAAAATGATGGAAATGAGTGGATAAATGGACAAACAAGGCTTGATGGATATATCACTAGTCTAAGGTGGTCAAATGTGTACAAGCTATGGTCCAAGACACTAGACTAGGCACTAATGAGACAAATAACACTAGATAGAACAACATGAAGGTCCATGGCATGAATATTATGGTGATATTGTTCTAGCAGCTAGCAGCAAGACAAAGTGGCATTGAAGAGAAATGAATTGTGAATGCAGGTGAAAAGAAGGACATGGAACCTTGCTGAAAATAAAGAGAACATCGAGGACGGTGTTATTCCAAGGAGGAGAGTACTGTAATATCCCCAATTTTGACTTGGAACATATTTAACCAAAATTATGTAAATGATGTAAATATGGTAGTATGGATTCCTAATGCGGAGCTCAAGGCCAAGGCCCGACAAGTGAATGGATAGGCATGTGTGATGTAAATATTTTTAATTGGACTGTATGGTTGGCTTGTCATGCTAACTCAAAATCTATGTAAACATCATGTTGGAAAGATAATAAAAGGGTCCAAGAGGGCTGTGTAAAGAGAACTAGAGGGGTTATTATTCCACTAGAGGGGAAGAGGAAAGGGGGCCTATGGGAATCTAAATCATTTCCTGCCAAGTGACAACCTTAAAACTCATACAAATTATGCCATGTGATTTAAATGAGCCAATTACTTTGTCTTGACTATTAAACCCAATCATTGAATGCATGTGTGAGGTTGGGGGGGGATTCACGTTATTGAAGCATAGGGGTGAATGCACTTTTGTGATAGTTATGTCGGCTACCAAAATTTAGTTCTGCAATTGTCAGCGGTCCTTTTCTTCTATGGTAAGAAGTTATGTCAGTTTTATTTTCACCATCATCTCATATCATTAAGAGTTAACACTCATTCTATCATTCTCTCATGTGGATCTACACTACGTAGAGTTTCCTATTGTTGTTCATGACCGTTGCCGAACTATGTATAACCTATAAATTCAAATTTAGAGACAAAGTTGCAGATTTGAAGGAAAAATAGATGGTTGTAGGTGAGCACAAAGGTTGTTCAAGCTAGGAACCTTTACCCAGGAAGTTCTACTACTCACAAATACTTGAGAAGCCATAAATTGAGGTTAAAGGTGGTTCTCCAATAGTACAAATCATATTGGAATCCTTCTATGCACACACTAGAAGCACCTGGCTAGATGGATTACTCAAGAGATCCATGGACCTGTGAAGAGGATTCCCAATCACAAAAGGGTGTTGTGTTGGGTAAGTATTTTTGGATCCAAGGTTGTGATGGTTGAGTGAGATCCATGTAGAGATATGTATGAGCATTTGTTTAAGAATAGAGTGCAAAACAAGATGTGGGATGAGATAGAGAAGCCAATAGGTGTTCCCTTCACCCTGGTGGACTCATACATCGACTTGGGGGTGGCCTCTCAGTAAAAAGAGTATAATCTGGACAAAGTGCCTACGATTGGGTGGAAAATCGCTCTTACACAACTAGTTGCTTGGATCAATGTTGTTTAAAGATAAGTATCCTCTTGTTTTTTATTATGCTTGTATATGCATGTTATGTGTGTGTGGGCCAAGTTTATTTCTGTTGTGTATTTTTATCATGCATTTGCACACGGAATTTAAATTTTATGAATTTGTATTATGGTTATGGGGAAAATTTTGAGAGCGCATAATCAGTTAATGTCCCCTCGGTTGGTCGCATTGAGGGGTGGGGACATTACAATGTAATGATAATATTATTTTTCAATAGATTAAGAGAAAAATCAAGAAATTCGTTCCAAAGCTTAAGCAAAGGAACAATTTTCTCATTTTCAGATTGTATTCATTATTTTTGTAAAAGATGGGAGATTGAGGGAAACCCTTCTAGAACTTACTAAACTTCTATAAAATCATTGGTGATGAGCCGCTATGACTAATGAGCACTTTGAATATGAGAATTCGGGATTTGAAGATGTTATGCACAAAATTCCCAAAAGAGCATTGAAAGAGCAATCCAGCACCTTAAGAATGAAGAAAATAGATGAAGAAGAAGCCTATTTGAGGGGGAAACCTACTTATACAATGTATAAAATACACAAGCCAATATGAGATCATCCCAAGACTAGGTCTCCTTGGTATATATAGAGGAGACAAAGAGTACAAATACAATTAAGGTCCTAGCCAACCAATACAATACTAATATAATAATGGAAATGAAATGTTACATTATATAGGGATTAACATGACCTTGTCCTTCAAACAAGTGTTTTCCTCAACACTTGATTGATTGTGGATGTTTTTGCATGAAGAACTCTTCCTATAATGCCTCTTTTATTGGCAAGTTCTTCCACTTCATGAGGTACTCATTAATTGCTTGATTTCTTGGTTGCTTAATCCATGTTTCGAGGATTGATTTAGGTTCTAGTATGATTTTCCCTTCTTCCTCAATCTTTGGTAAAATAGTATGAACTGTGATCTTGTCACCAATTACCTTTTTTAGGAAATAAACATGGAATATTGGTTGTACACATGAAGTTTAAGGAAAATCCAATTTGTAATCCATACTTCCAAGACTCTGCAACACCTTTATAGGGACCATAGTGCTTGGGTTCTAGTTTATTGTTCTTTTGTTACTTGAGGGGCATCAATTTGTATGGTTGTATCCTCAAAACTACCCAATCCCCCACTTCAAATTTATTTTTACTACGATGTCGATCTACTTGTTGTTTTGTCCTATTTTTGCTATAGCCAAAATATCTTTCTATAGTTGGAGAATCTCTATGTGATCCTCCACTAATTGAATATTATCTTTCTCTTTCAAGGATGATGTGATGGATAGAGTTTCATAACCATAAAGTGCCATAAATGGTGACAGTTTTTAAGAAGTATCGAAGGATGTGTTGTACTACCATTCTACTAAGGGAAACCACTTGACCCATTGTGTTTGTTTTTCATATGCAAAATAACAAAGATGCCCTTCTAGACATTTATTCACAATCTTAGTTTTCAATGGGACTGAGGATGGTAAGAGGAGTTATGAACCAATTGTGTACCCTGACAAGAAAATATTTCATTCCAAAAAATACTAGTGAAAAGTGGATCTCTATAACTTGCAATAATGTTGGGGATTCCATGTATCTTCTGAATTGTTTACCTTGATGTTGCATTTATTGTACTTACTTTAAAAGGATTAGAAAAAAGATAATGAACAAGCATATTTTTTTAATCTATCCACCACTACCATGACGACATTATTTCCTTCTAATTTTGGTAGACCTGTGATAAAATCCATTGAAACTTCTTACAAATGTTGACTTGGTATAGCTAATGGTTGTAGAAGACTAGTTGTCTTGATTGTCTCTCCCTTATTCTTTTGAAGAAACAAACATCCCGCCACAAAATTTAAGACATTAGTTTTAAGAACTTCTCAAATTAAATCCTTATTGATCTTGTGATAAAGTTTTTAAGAACCCTAAATGTACTACTATAGGAGAAGTGTGTGATTCCAAAAGGACCTTCTATTTGCAGAGTTGGGAATTAATACATAAATATAGGTGATCCCGGTACCATAATTATCCATTCTTCCACACAAATTTATCTAACAAACTAGGGTACTCTTATAGTTGTTGAATTATATTGCATGTCTTATAATTCTTCTTCCATTATATCCTTGCTTCTTCCACACAATCTGATTGCATAATGGAAATAGCACATAGTAAGCCCTATGTGTCATCTTCTTTCCTTGAAAGTGCATCTACCACCACATTTTGTTTTCCATTTTTGTAAATAATTTCAGTCATAAAATAGCATCTTTGTAACCCATTTGTGTTGCTCTTGTAAATAAAATCTTTGTTCTAAGAAGTGCTTAAGGATGTCATGATTTGTTCTTATCTTGAAGTTTCTTCCTATTAGGTAAGGGAATCATTTCTTAATTGCATGCAATCTGGCCAAAATTTCATTTTCATAAATTGGTTTAAGTTGTTTTTCCTTTAAATTGCCAATTTTTGAAATCAAGCGTCCTTCATTCTTGCATTAAAACTACACCAATTCCATGCCCTAAGGAATCACATTCCACAATAAAGGTTTTTGTGAAGATAGGTGTGGCTAGTACAAGATTTGTACACATATCCTCTTTGATTTTTTCAAAATATTTGGTTTTTTCTTAAGTCCAAGAGAAATCCTCCTTTTTTAATAACCTTGCCAGAGGTGTTGTTATTTGACCACAATTCTTGACGAACTTGAGACAGTAGCCTGTCAATCTTAAGAATACTCTAATATTCTAAGGATTTAGGAATTGGCCATTCCATGATAGTTTTAATTTTGTTGGGGTCCACTTTGATGCCTTCATGAGATACAATATGACCCAAGTATTCCACTTCATGGACTCCAAAGGCATAGTTTGATGGCTTCACATATAGTTGGTGCTCCTTCAATAGGTTTCAGACTATGCCAAAATGTTGTACATAGTCCTCCCAAGATTTTCTATAGATTACTATATCATCAAAAAATACTAACACAAATTTTCCAAGGAATTATTTAAAATAAAATTAATCAAGCTTTGAAGAGTGGAAGGTGTATTGGTAAGACCAAACGACATTACCAGAAATTCATAATGACCTTCATGTATTCTAAAGTTTGTTTTCATAATTTCTTCTTGTCTCATTCAAATTTGATGATATCCAGAGTGAAGATCCAACTTGGTAAAGAAAATTGTTCCATGTAATTCATTAATGATAGGAATGGGGAACTTATCTTTAATGGTCATCCTATTGAGCTCTCCATAATCCAAAAACATACGCCATGAATCTTCATTTTTGCCAACAATCATGTTATGAACATAAATAATATGAATATAAATAATAAATAATATAATTAATAATTAATGTTAATTAATTAACTAACATAATGAAAAGATGTCTCTTATTGAAAAGATGTGACTATTAATGAAAGGGCATTTGTTTCTAGATATATCGGGCTTTCTGTTTTCATTTATCATCTCATATTTTATATTCATATATTCTTATTCAATCATTATGTTATCGAGATGGATTTCTGTATGATGTTCCAAAAAATTTAGATGTGTGTAATCTGAACCGAATTAGTTCACTACATTTGGTATCACAATCGAGTCTGATCCGACATTTGGACATATTTTTTAGACCTTGTCTCAATCGGCTATTGGCTAACCCATTATATCAAAGGTTGGTTATCTGATTGTTCGAATGTTTGACCAATTCAGGCCTTTGACCATATAAACTCAGAAGTTTGTTGAAGAACATTCTGCTGCAAATCCAAGAAGCCAAACTCGGGCCAAATCTGCTCAAAAATAATTAGAGCACCAAGGTTAGTTCAACAAGATTATATTGTGGACCAATAGAATGAGGCGAATCAACAGAAATAATCCACCTTAAAACATAGTAGATCCATTCCCAAACGAGTGTAAGGGCTACATATATTGTTCGAAACAAGTCAAAAAGTGGCAGGAACTGGTTACATTGAGTGTTTTGCGCGTATGATATACACATAAAACTCTGAACTATGCACGAATAGACTACAATAATCGTGTTTTATCGGTTGCGACAGGAAAGAAGACTATCTTTTAGGAAATTTAAGTTTAGACTGGGGTTATGTTTCTTCCATCCCCACAGTAACTTAGAGGTCCAGGTAAGTTTAAGGTCAACGCAATTTAAATACTCAACTAAGTGAGGAATTTTTATACCAAGTGAGGAGTTTGTTATACCAAGCGAGGAGTTTGGTATACTATGTGAGGAATTCTTATATACGATCCAAAAAGAATATATTAAACACTCTTTATGTTGAATATGAAAAGTATAAAAGGGGAAAGAATATTCTGAAATATATATAGGATTGACAAATATATATATTCAACTCCAAAATTCTTATTATATTAATAAGTGAGGAGGTTAAACATATGGTTCAAAAAGAAAAACAATAAAGATATTATTCTTAGTATCAAAAAGTACAAAGTAAGAAGTGAAGAGTTAAGGTATTTTTCGAAGCAAGCATGACGGAAATTGTGACGAAAATTCAAACGGAGTTTAATACAAAAAAAAAAAAACATGTTAAGGTGCTTTTTAAAATTAAAGGGACAATTGGAGGGAAATATATTATTATTTCCAATGCTTTCAATGAATGCAATAATTATATTAGTGATGAATTCACTAACAAGTTAGTGATTCCTTAGTCAAATGTAGGCGAAAAGTTAGACTTTTGGAATAAGAAACAATATGAAATAAGCAATTTACAACTAAATATTGAAGGTTATATCTTCACATCAAAATTTGTTGTTACATCCTTGTAGAGTGATGTCAGTGACTGTTGTAGTCCCAAGGTTCACATGGTTATCATGGATACATTACATAATATAAGCAAATATACAAAATGATACAAATACAAGAGACGAGATAGAGAGAGACAAGCCTTTATATTAACCAGCAAGAGCAGAATACAGTCATAGAACAAATCTTAACTAGTACATCGGCTCACCGGCCTATATATATATATATATATGCAAATACAGTTACATAACCGTCTGTCGGTTTATCCAACCGACTCAACCTATACTAGTCGACGCGACCTGTCGACATGTGCTGCAGAGTGGTCGGGGAGAGGGCCTAGTCGACAGGTCGACCTAGGCCCCTCCAATATCTCCCCCACCTCAAAATATTTCTTTGTCCCAAAGAAATGGAGAGATCAAAATTTCAAAAAGAGTTATATAGACGGTTATGATGAAGGAACGCTGGAATCAATAACGTCAGGTATCTGGAGACAGACTTCAATGATAACTTCAGCAGAGACATTGAGGTGGTGCTGGAACTCTTCCCAAGTTCGTAGCAGATTCTGGATGTCTACGGTCAGAGTTGTGAGTTTCGACAAGTTTTCCATCTTGTCGTGAGTGGATGTAGCCTACAAGTGGATCATGTCGGGACCAAATCGTTGATTGTTTTGTCAGCAACAGCAAGTAACTGATGGAATCGAGGCTGAATTTATCCAAGTTTCTTGAGGCCTCCTCGGGCTTGTGACATCCACTGAACTTCTTGTTTCTCTAACTTATCCAATTTCTTGTTTTCCATGATGATCTGGCTATCAAGTTTTTCGATAAGGGTTTCATCTGCAGTCAAGCGCTGGTGCTGAAGCTTGCTTAGCAATGCTCTTGTTTTCTGAAGATCTTTGTAAACGTCACCATAATAAACATACCAATAGTTTAGAACTGCTATAATTTTTTCTGCTTGATTATCGCATTGCTTGAATACTTTGAAGGCTTCTGAAAAGGATGTAAACTGATTTGTCATGAGGGAAGCTACCTCAACAACTTGATCTTGTTGTTTCTTGAGAAGCTCAGATTGTAGCATCGACACGACAGATTCAAGTAACTGGTATGCTCTGTCTAGAGGTGGTGTCATGTCAGAACTAGCTGAGCTAAGCGTTCGCATTTGGTGAGAAATGTAGTCTTTTCTTCCTGGTGCTGTATTATTTGTTCCTGTGATTCATGTCGGCAACATCTTTGGACTCTGAAGACTGCGTCTTCAAGTAAATCAAGCTCATCTTGGGGCGCTAAGTGTGGATGATAGCTTGTAGTAGCTCCCAGTTGGTCTAAATATATAGATGGGGTATTTTCCTGCATTTGTTGCATTTCCAATTGCTGCTGCAATTCTCTTTCTTGGCGCTTATTTTCTTTGTGCTTCCTGCGGCTACTCTTTTCTTTTTCTTTTTCTTTGTTTACGATTTGCTATTATGGGCCCTTATCTTTTCCTTCTCTTGCTAGGTTCCTGTTGATGACTGCTTATGTGTTGACAACAGCCTGATCTGCCTGACTTTGTGTACTAGGTACTGCTATTGTGATGACCGGAGTTTCATGTTCTTCTACTTTGGCACTTGGTGGATTTGCTGCTAGTGTGCTGGAGATTGTTACATTGCTTGTACTGATATCTAGAGTATTTGTGTGCTCTTGGTCTTGTCATTTTGGCTACAGTTTCTTGAGTTGCGACTGCTTCCTTGGTTAGAGTAAAAGCGGCTTTATCTGCTTCTATCGTGGTTGCTTCTTTGTTGTGCTGCTGTGTAAGTGGACTAGACTTGGATCCATCGACAGGGGGACTCGACTGGTTTACCGAGAGTGATGGTAGGTCGACGGATGTCGACATTGGACTCAATGAAATGGTACTATCGAGCGGATCCGAACTAACTAGACTAGATTTGATTGTGGACTCAACCTAGGAACTGACAACTTGGGGATTTTCCTTTCGAACGGTATTTGCTTGAGATGGATTCATTTGTTGTGGAAGTGAATTGACTGGAAGAGGGGTATAGACACCTGTTTGTTGTGCATATACTAGATCTGATGGGTTAGGATTTCTGATATGATGGGTTTTCATGTGACCGACAATTTCTAGAACGGATGATGGTAAAGGTAAACTTCCGATTTGAATGGTGTCGGGGAGAGCTAAATTAACCGAGACAGTAGATTGAGAGGCAAAAACTAGTTGTTGGATGACCATCTCACGCCAGTTGGGACAAAATATCAGAATGTTTGCAATGAATGTATTCAAAGTGGTGTCTGCTGTGATAGGAGGAGCAGGTAGTGCTAATAGACTACTTCTTCTTCTACTGCAGTTGGGGAATGGGGAGGGGACTGGATAGTTAGGTCGATATCAGGTTCGACTGAAATTTTGGGTTTTTTAACAATAATTTGGGAAGATGGATACTTATAAATGGAAGGAAATCTGCGGAATATTTTTTCAATCGATAGTTTCGAACCTTTCAAGCAGGTTCATCCTCAGGAGAAGCAAATCTCACTCTCTTTTAGCATGGGGAGGTGAAGAGTAATAAATAATGTTTGTTTAGGATTCGGGTTAGGGTTTGGAGTTTGGCGGCGGTTTTGTAATTTCCAAAAACAATCTAGCTCATGACTATACCTCGTGAATTCTTTCCAGTAGGAGAATCAACAAACTCATCAATCAAGTATGCACCTGAACTTGTTGGTACAACATCTCCTTTATGTGAAAGGCCAGTTATTTTGTGGATGATTTCACCATTGATTTCGATCGAAACATCAAAGTAAAGTTTGTCGTTGTTATATCTACCAACGATGAATTGTACAATGACTTCTTTCAATCCTCCAAAATTATCGAATAAAGGTGCCTTCAGGTAATGCAAAATTGTGGTTGTCTGCAAACGTCGTGCTTCCTCTCTCTAGTGACCATCTGACTCCTTCCCCCAATATTCAACGTTCTTCCATGCTTTCTTCCAGGTGGGTTCTAATGCCTTTTCATTCTGAATCAACTAGAGTCTAGTTTCCATTAGTGTTAGTTCTTTCTCCAGTTCTCTAACTGTCGTTGCGGTGGCTCTATTAGCTATTAAAGTTTTTCTGGGAGCCATGGCGGACTCAAGGTTCAAGATTGTGAAATTGGCTTCAGCGGATTCAGAGAATTATGTTTCTTGGAGTTCAAGTTCTCGGCAAAAGAGTAACCAAGAATCCTCGAGCTCCGAATTTATAGTGGAGTTACTCGACACGGGTGAACGAGACGTAGAGGCCTGTATTAATGGTTGATTTGGTGGGGCTATTAAATTAGACTAGTCGGATATTGGCGCTTCGTCAGATGCATTACTTCTGGCGTCGCGGGTATCTTTAGCCTTTATTGCTTTGTCATCATGGCGCTGTGACACCTTGTTTGTTGTGTTATGTCAACGAGCTTCTCTAATTAGGTTTGGTCGGTCCGAGCTCCAATGCTTCTGCCATGCCGGATTTTCTTCTGCAAACCGTCGATGTTCTTGTCGGTGCCTATAATATCGACGGTTGTGCGCTGGACTTCTTTCTCTTCTTTTTCCATCCTTCTTCTGCCATTCTCTCGTCATTTCTTCTTTTGACGTGTTCTGCCGTATTTTCTTGATTGCTTATAGTACTCTCATTCAGTTATTTCTAACCATTTTTCTTTTCTTTTCTTTTTTTCGAATATTCATGATTTATACCTTTTAAGTCGGGCTCCATTTACCACTTTCTTGAAAATATTTCCTTGTAACATTTTCAGTCGGACTGATCCATTAGGATTTAATGTTTCGATGATATAAGGTCCCATCCATTCTGTATGCAACTTCTTTGGCTTATTGCTCGGCTATTATAGAGGAGTGCTAAATCTCCAACTGACAGATTCTTTTGTTTGATATTTCTATCATGCCATGCTTTCTATTGTTGTTTATGCACTCTCTGATGTTCTATTGCCAACTGTTGACTTTCATCCAGCTTCGACAGCTGTAGTAGTCGTTCATGTCGAGTATCTTCGACGTCGATATGTAGAGTTGTTGCAATGGTCGGTGCTTGTCGTCAAAAATATAACGGAACGACAGCCTCTTTCCCATAGACAAGTGAGAATGGTGTATGTCCTGTCGTTCTCTTATATGTTGTTCTATATGTCCAGAGGACAGTAGGCACTTTATCGTACCAGTCATCTTTCTCTATGTTGCAAATTTTCGTCAGTCCTTTTGTAAGTGTTTTATTGGATGATTCTACGGCATCGTTCGACTAAGGATGATATGTTGTGCTTATTCTATGATCAACTGAAAATTCCTTAGTCAATGCTTCAATAGTTTTACATACAAAGTGCGTACCTTAGTCACTTATCAATGTTATGGGGCATCCAAAACGCATTATGATGTTTTCATAAATAAATTTAGCGGCAACTTCACTTGAACATGTATCGACTGGTTCTGCTTCTGCCCACTTGGTAACATATTCGACGGCAGTGATAATATACTGAGCACCTGTTTGTCTCCCCACTACTGGAAATGGTCCAATAAAATCGATAGCCCAAATTTCAAATGTTCGGATAGGGTTAATTGGGACCAATGGCATTTCTGTTCTTAGTAGTGGTCGACCCATGCGCTGACATTTATCACACTTAGATACAAATTCTCGACAGTCTTTATGAACTGTCGACCATCAAAGTCCTACCTGCAGGATTTTTCTAGTTGTTATGTCTGCGTGATAATGTCCTCCCGCTGGCCCGGCATGGGCTTTTGTAAGTATATCCTGTCGTTCATGCTCAAGTGCACATCGACGTAATATATCATCCAAGCCAAGTTTGTAGAGGAATCCATTGATCAAAGTATAGGGGGTTGCTTTCATTGCTAATATCTTCCTCTTTTTCTCATTCATTCCCTCAGGAGCTTGCCCATTTTCAAGAAATTGTGCAATTTTTGTAAGCTCTAAAGGTACTGCTTCAATGCGAAACAAGTGTGCATCTGGTAAGTCGTCTTCAATTCCTGTCGGTTCTTCTCCCGTGTCGACTCTCGATAGATGGTCTGGTCTGACATTAGCTTTTCCAGGTCGAATGATTACTTTGAATTCAAATTCTTGAAACAATAATAACCAGCGACATAGTCTCCCGTGATGCAATGGTTTATTGACTAAGTATTTTAAAGCTTGGTGATCTATATAAAATACAAAGGGATTAGCCAATAAATAATGACGATATTTCTGAAGGGAAAATACCATACCTAATGCTTCTCTTTCGGTCGTAGAATAATTTCTTTCAGCTTTCTTCAATTTCTGACTGTTGAATGCATTAGGATAATCCATGTCATCTTCTCCAAGTTGTGTTAGAATGGCTCCCATTGCTATTCCAGATGCATCAATATGTACATAAAATTTCTTTGACCAATCCGGAAATCGGAGGATCAGTGCTTTGACCATTTTTCTTTTCAATGTGTTGAATGAAATGTCGCATTCCTCCGTCCACCTATAATCTCGATCATCTTTTAGCAATTATTCGAGAGGATAAGTCATATCGGAATAGTGTCTGATAAACTTCCTATAATATCCGGTATGACCCAATAGGATTCATACTTGTTTCGGATTAATTGGAGGCTTTAGGTCGAGGATAATTTTGAACTTCGCACAATCGACCTTGATTCCTTCTTTGCAAACTACATGGCCAAGTAATATGCCGATAGGTGTCATGAAGATGCACTTTTTAATGTTCAGGGACAATTGTATCTGTCGACATCTTTCCAACATTAGTCAGAGCCACTTGCAGTGATCTTTCAGCATTGTATAAATTGTCCAATCATCAAAGTATAAAGCCATGGTTTTGTAAATATATTCTTGAAATGCTTTGACGATAATTCTTGAGAATACCGTAGGTGTGTTCTTCAAACCAAAAGGCATAACTTTATAACCAAATGACCCAAATTCGCACATGAATGTTGTCTTTTTCTGATCTTCTTTTGCTATAGGTACTTGGTTGTACCCCGAGAATCCATCCGTGAAAGAGTAACACTCATGCCCTGCAACTTCATTAATAATTTCATCTGCAAAAGGGGTAGGGAAGGGATATGTTAGTGTTACCTTGTTCAACTCTCGAAAGTCGACACAGATTCTCAATCGTGTTGGATCTTGTTTCTTTGGCTGAACGACCATTGGACTTTCCCACTCTGACTGATCGATAGGATATATGATTCCTGCAGCAAGCATGCTATCAATCTCCTTTTTGACAATATCCTTATATTTGTGAGCAAGTTTGTAGGGTATTTTCTTTACGGGTCTGGCGTGAGGTTTTATATCAATCTTCATCTCGCCCATTTCCTTTACAAGTCCTTTCAAGTCTCTATAGTCTCGAGCAAAAATGTCTTGAAATTCTTTGAGGACACTGGAGATTTCTACTATTTGTTTCTCATTCCAGTAATCGCCAATCTTTGCCATTTTCTTTCGATCGTCATTTGAAATATCTACTTCCTTTGTTTTAATCTTCGCGTCCATCCATTTTGGTGCAGGACTGTTACTTATCTGTCTTTCACCTTCTTTGATTTGTGTGAAAGCTGGTGGAAAGTATTTTTATAATAACCTTTCGGGTTCGTTTTTTCTACAATATATGTGCTTAAGATTGTTCTTACGGGCTTCGACACATTGGGATGATCCTTTCTCCATTGAAAACTTTTTCCTACTGCATATGTCGTGACATTTGATCCTCGCGTCCTTCGGAGCGCAATTTCCTGCTCCCGCAACTCTTCACGTCGTTGCCTCCTCTTTTCTCTTTCGATTTTCTGAATCTCTGGGGTGCTTTTGTGACTCAAAAGTCTGTCTTTGTCGGATTTTTTCCACTGTTGGTCATGTCGTTTGTCATATGTCAAGTTTCATCAAACTAGGTACATCAGAGCATGCTTCATCAGCCCCCCAATGCCGGCCTGAAGGTTTGTAGACTATTGGGGAAGTGCATACCATCATTTGTTCAAGAAAAATTCCCATTCGTGATCCTTTACAAAAAATTTCCACTTACGTTCTTTCTCCTCCTAGTTAGAGTTTGGAAGGGGCGGGAGTAGCAACGGTCTTGTTTCAACAATATGTGCGACACCTTTGTCGATCAAAAATTTAAACAATAAGGTCGGCAGAGAACACATAAATTGATCAGCTAATTCGGTGAAAAAATTTCTTCTTATTTTGTCTACCGAGACTCGATTTTCGATCGCATGTTCTTCACATAAATCATCTGCAATATTTGTGCACCACTCCGACATATTTGTACGTCCTCCGTTGATCAGCTTCGACAATAGCTTCCGCTCTGTTTCATCAACTGGTCTGTTCATCCAGAAATTTCTTCAAGGCAGTCGACACGGATTCTACAAATCGCTCATGGGTCTCGGAGAAGAATCAATCTCTCTCTTGGCTAATCGTCAGCTTGTTACGTCGCGCATAGTTCTGCAGGTAATTCACGATTTTCTTCTCCCACCAGTCTCTAACCTCCTGTTCTGATATCATAGGTCATGCTGCTAGTAATTTTTCATGTATCAACCGGCAACGGAACCAGATGTTGTAGTCCCAAGGTTCACGTGGTTATCATGGATACATTACATAATATAAGCAAACATACACAATGATACAGATACAAGAGATGAGATAGAGAGAGACAAGCCTTTATATTAACCAGCAAGAGCAGAATACAGTCATAGAATCAATCTTAACTAGTACATCGGCTCACCAGCCTAGATATATATATGCAAATACAGTTACATAACCGTCTGTCGGTTTATCCAACCGACCCGACCTATACTAGTCGACGTGACCTGTCGACATGTGCTACAGAGTGGTCGGGCGGAGGGCCTAGTCGACAGGCCGACCTAGGCCCCTCCAACAGTGACACAATTATGGGTTTACCTTGGATGGAAACACTAGCGAGCTTCATCTTAAATACAAAGAAAAAAAAATTTGATGTTGCCCTAAAATAATAAGATGATAACATTGCAGGATGTTTCAAAAAAACCAAATTCAGAAGCTCCAACTTTAGAAGACTTCAAATATATCTCAAAGGTGATTTCACAGGAAAATCTAAAGTCAATACAGATGGTGCAGAAAGAATTCAACAAAGTTATCATTGATAAAAACGAAGAGATCTCTTATCTAAGGGATCGTAGTCAAAAATTACTTGTTCAAATCAAGAAGACAAAGGATAAAACACAGCGCAATCAAAAGTTAGAAGAGGAGAATCAAGATCTTCAGAAAAAATTATCAAGAAAAGACGAAGAAAATTCCTCCTTAAAGAAGGTTAGTTAGGAATTTCTAGAACAAATAAAAAATGAAGTTGACAAGTCAGATTATAAGGAAGAACTCTTATGCTTAAGGAAACATAATCAAGACTTACTCATACAAGTTAGAAAGCTAAAACAATATAAGAAATATTTACAAGAAAAGTTAGATCGCAAAGGATCATCAATCGACAAGGAAACGATGGATGACCCAATAGAGAAGTCGTCAGATGCTCAAATTCAAACATCAAAGAGGGGAACCAATACATAATCACTTGGTGCTCAAATTCGGAAGAATGCTTATATTTACAAATCACTACAAATATCAAGAAGATATGGTTTTGAGGAACAATCACAAAAGATTAGGATACGTTATCGTCATCCAAATCATAAGATTTGGTATAACCATCGACAAGGTCAAAAGGAACCTACGCAATATTTCTCTTACAAATAGATGAGATATCATTTAAAAAAATAATGGCTATAAAATCACCAAACAGTGTGGAAACAGAAAATGAGAAGTTCCATCCAACCAATCGATCGGAAAAAAGTTCCAATGAAGGTTAACTTGGGATTAACCACTTCACAAATGATGCAACATTTTTACTTTGAATGTTTAAAAGAACATATCGACTCATTTTTCCAAGTGTTGCAGCTACCAGAATAGAGAATGATGTGAATACATTACAAGCAAGAGTAAAGACGTAAAGCCTTTTCATCAATATGCTTTGAGGACAAAGCATTTCTAAAGAGGAAGGCAAGGTTATGGACATAAACAAAAAGAATATAAAATATAAATAATAAATAATAATAATAATAATTAGTAGACATAATGAAAAGATGTGTCTTATCAGAAAGACAAGACTATTAATGAAAGGGAATACCTTCTAGATATATATAACATACCCTCAGTTGCAATTTATTATCTCATATTTGATATTCATATTTTCTTATTCAATTATTATGTTATCTAGATGGATTTCTTTATGATGTTCCAAATATTTTGGATGTGTGTAGTCTGAACTGAATTGGTTCACTACACATCAACACTGGTGTAGAGAAAGAACTTTAACTATGTTGAATGATGTTTGCATCTAACATTTCTTGAACCGTATTCTCAATCTCACTCTTTTGTACGTATCAGCACATGTAGGGTCTGATGTTAGGTGGTACAATTCTTGGTTGCAAGTGAATCTTGAATAGGTAGAATACCTTTAGGCATGTATCCAAATACCTTGGAATGATTGTCAATAAATTTTTAGAGATCCATTGGAATAGAGGGTATAGATGTTTGAACATCTAGTGAGCATAGTTGTGCTATTACACCCTAGTGTCCCCTTTTTAGTAACTTTGTCATGTTATTAGAGATTATCATTTTAGAGTGCTTCCCTGGAATACCTCTAAGTTCAATTTCCTTGTCTTTTGAGGAGAATCTCAAGAAAATTTATGGAAATTTAAGAGCCATTATTCCCAATGATTGTAACCACTAAACCCCTAATACAACATCAGCACCACCAGTTTGAATTTCAATCATTGGACTATCCAACAAATACTCTGTCATAATAAGCTTAATATTGTGGGACTTCCCTTAACATTTTATGGTACCTCCATCTACAAACATTACTTCAACCTCGGGTGTTGGATATATAAATCAATTAGGAAGTTTGGCTAATTTTCAATTAATGAAGTTATGAATACTGCCAGAATCAATCAATGTTGTTAGCTTTTTCATTTTTATATACCTTCTATTCTGAGAGTTTGAGGAGTACTAATGCCGACTAATTCAAGGAAATATATGGTTTGAGTAGTATCTTATGGTTCTTCATCTTGAGACTGTTATAGTTCTATATCTTCTTCATCTTCTCAATCTTGTATAATAACTTCTTCTCAGTACACTTATCCCCCTTACTATACTTGCTATCACAATTGAAACAGTCCTTTTTCTCTTCTTTCCTCCACTTGGTGAGGTATCAACCTTGTAGGCTAAGTGGTGTTAGGAGTGGAAAAATTTCCCTTTATAGGTGTTTGTAGCATCCCTTTGGTATCCATTATATGACTTTCAACTTTCCTTTCCAATCTAGAAGAATTCTCCAATTTATTAGGTTCAAATAGATTTACCCCGTGTTAAATTCTCTCCTTTAAAGTGCCCATAAAGAGATCCAACAAGTTATCATCTGAAATGTTCTTCACTCCAAGTCTCAACATTTGAAATTACTTAATGTTCTCTATAACTGGACCTCTTTTCCTAATATTTATCACTTAGCTAAAGAAGGTGTTTCTCTTAATATCCCCATGTGTTATCAATTCATCTGTAAATATAGACCAGGAGACAATAGTCCTTTTTATGATAACAAAGCTATTGGAGACAATATTCCTTTTATGATAACAAAGCTATTGGTACCACACAAACTAATCAAACTCTAGATACAAGGATGCAATGGTTACCTTTTGTAAATTCATCACTTGGTGTAGATCAAAGACTTGTTCCATCTAGAATATCCATGTTATTAGATCATTGCAATCAAACTTTCTCAAATTAATATTTGGAATGAACTAGTTCCTTGGTCCTGAATTGAACCCATGATGATGTGGATTATCAATTGCAAAGGACTCAAACCTCTTATTTTCCAATTGTTTTTCAATTTTCTTAATCTGTGATTGGGACATATCCCTCTTGTTCTCCTTACCATCTTCTGGAGGTGCTGAATTTTTAAGAAGGTCACTTATATCCTTCATATGTTCTTCCATCATGTTTCCAAGTTTCTTTTTGAGGTCTTGCATATCCCCTTTGAATGTTTGGAATTCATCATTATTTATCATTTTCATGATGTCCATTTTTTCAATGTTGTATCTTCAATGTTTCTTACTCTTTCAATAAGCTTGGACACCTCAAAGTTCACTCCATCATGTTCATTTGGTGTCATGATTGAGCCTTGAGAAGGTTTAAGGGGCACAGAAATTTTTGCTCCACCTTTTTCCATTTGAGGCCAATAATATTTACTATAGTTCTTCTCTATTTCCTCTTTACCGCACCTTTTGAATCAATCAAAACATATACTCCAATCAAAAGTCATGCAAGTTTCAAGTTAACATACCTTTAAAAACCCTATTTTGTAGGTTATTTTGGTGGCCAAGCTTGCTCCTAAACTATCTCTAAAATTTCGGCCACTTTGAGTCTAAAACATTTATGTAATATCCGGGTATGTCTTCTCTACAATGCCATAGGATTGACCCAATTTTGATGTGCCAAGGGAGAGTTATGGTAACTTTTCCAAAACTTTTTATTTTTTCCCTTCCAAGAGCAAATTTGTACGGCTTGCCACGTGTCAAATTTTCCTTGTTTGATTCTAAAATTGTTACCACAAACACTATAGTCCATCTTATTTTTTATTCAATAGGTGGAACTCAGTTTCAATCTCCCAAGATTCATATATAGCAATTTTACCGAGAACACCTATTTGAGACTATTTTTCTTATTAGTCAAAAACCCTAACTTCCACATGCTATAAATATTAACTTATAATGGACCAAGACCTGAAATTTGGACCACAATTACTTCACCATTTCCTCTAATCTCCTTCAAGTTTCATTGTTTGAAACTTCCCTAAAAAGAAATTATAGTGAAAATGGCTCTAATACCTAATATTATGCACCAAATTCCTAAAAGAGAATAAAATAAGAAAGAAAGAAAAATAAGTTTCTTTGAGGGGGAACCTCCTTATACAACATATCAAATACACAAGACAAGATGATATCATCATAAGACTAGGTCTCATTGGTATATATATAGGAGACAAAGGGTACAATTACAATTAAGGTCCTAGCTGACCAATACTATACTAATATAATAATGGAAATGAAATGCTACAATATAAAGAGCTTAACAGAATAAGACATTTCAAATTCAAAAGATGAATCCATTGAATATTATTTTGCAAATATAGATGAAGAAGATGAAGAATTAAATGAAGGCCCTCAAACTCCCATGGAAGGTAAAATTTTGGTAGATTATGGTCCTTTGCAAAATTATGATTTTGATGATGTATATTTTTTTGAGTTTGAGAATGATGTGTTAGAAATTTTAAAGCAATATGAAATTATAAATATGGAGGGTGGTCAATCAAATGATAATTTCATATTAGTAATCATAATGTGGATGAGATTCATTGGTATTTACATGGAAACCCCATCTATGATACTAGGGGTGAATTTTCTGTAGATGTGGTTCTTGATTTTCAGTCTTTTGGGAAACCTTGCTATGTTGATGAGATTGCTAGAAATAAGGGTGAAAATATAGAAATTTTTCATCCTTCGTTTCCTACATATAATGTAGATTTACAACCACATATGATAAGGTCATCTTCAATCCCGGTGGGCTAGCTCAAGTGGTTGAATGATATAAGTTGTGAGCAGAAGGTCTCGGGGTCAAATCCCTAGGTGGCTATACATTTCCATATAAGGGCCTCACTTGATGTCCCCATCGGGTTAGCTTGGTAATCAGAGCGAACGAGGTGCGGATCCTTCGGGTGGGCCCCCTGTGATTTGTTACCATGGACATAGCAGCCCCAGTGGGGGGTTTGTGAACCACATGTGAAAAAAATGATAAGGTCATCTTCAAAAAAAAAAATATTCACAATTTCTAGCCATGTTTGTCACTAAAAAATCATCAAATTTGCATGAATTTAACTATCATTTCTAGCTAGTTCCACATTCAAATTTTGATCAATTTCCAGGCAAAATGTTGTATGGAAATGAACACTATTTGCTGGAAATTGTATGGGTGGGAAATGTTTTTAGTCTAAAATGGTTTATAGAAATTTTAAGTGTTCTAATTTGGACCAGCAAGTCATATTAAGCAAACCAAAATTTATTTCCAGATTTAAAAATGTATTATGTATTTTTCCTTCATGCACATTTAATGTGGAGTCTAATTTTTTTTATTGATGACAAGATGGATGTTTTGCCAAGATATGATGGTATTCCTTCTCCTCTAGAAGTATATATCAGTGTTATTTTCTAGGAAAATATATCAATGTTATTTGGAAATGGATATTGATATCTTGTATGAATTCATGTCATGCTTGGCATGGGTTTTGTGTTCTTCGTCTTTCTCATGACACTCTTCCAAATTTCAACGTTACAGCAATCATGGACATTCCACCATATGTCAATCTCCATTTTTTGGTGGCCTTGTTTTACTTGATCATCAAATACAAAGGAAAACTGTAGTAATTGATAAATTACTAGCATTGCTTCATTGGTTGTATGATTACACCTAGATTTTCATTTTTTTATGCTAAGTAAAGTAGGGTAGGCTCTTGAAAAGAAGTAGGAAGGATAAGCTCAACATATGAACATAGGTTTTATGCATGTTTTTTTTGGCATTGCTCGCTTATGCTTTGTCTTTTGAAAACCAAATTTTGAAACTTTAAGTATGTAATAAGCATGTGGATTTGGGATGTGAATCGATATGTCCCACCACATAGACTTCATTTGCATTATTTCTCTTCTCAAGTAGATACAAACCAGATATTCTAAGATTGCCATGCACTTTCCCTTGAGAACATATGTCCCCAAGTTGGAGCCATTTGTTACAACACTTTGCTACATTGTGATTTTTTTCACATCACTTGTGAAAATTTTCACATGTGTTGAGCTTATAGAATTTCATGGCTAGACAGTTAGATGGGAAGGTTGTACACTTTTGTTATTGATTAGAGATGGTGCTTCTTCATGGTTGAATGGTTAAGTGGTGGTCTAGTGGTTGGCTAGAAGTATGGGGGTGATGTTTTTTCATGTCTTCATTGTATTATTGGTGAGTATGGTGTGCCTAACAAGTAAAATTTCCCATAAGATGATTCACTCCCTCTTAATCGATTATCAAAAGGATGAATGACCAAGGTATTAAATCAATTAATTAACTCTTAATTATTTAATGGAATGGTAACCCATCAACTTAGGGTCTCCCTAAATTTTGAAGTGTTAATAATTGCACTTTTAAAGTAATGGATTAAATAAATTGTTTTAACTTGGGTTTTCTAAATATTTAGTGTGATTAATTAAAATCAATTAGTGAAAATAAATTTATCACACTAATTGACCAACGGTAAAGGGGATCCCCAAATATTTGTGAACCAAATATTCCTCACTTCCAAGGAGTTCGCTATATCTGGATACTATAAAAGGACGACCCTATGGGTTGTGTTCACATGTTTGACCATAAGATGAAAAGTATGCATTGTGATGTTATGATCATAATGCATTGTGTTTAAGTGTTGTTATAATGTCTTTAGACACCACCTTTCTTCTTGGAATATTGTTCCCTTCTCTTATTTATTTTATGTTCTGGAGTTCAAGGTAAAGGGGATCCCCAACATGGTATCAGAGCTATTGGTTTTGACCTATCCCTGTTGTCTGTGAATCGTGATGATTCGGATCAAGGGTTAATCAACTCTGGGATGAAGATTTGTTGATTGATAGCCCTTCTTGAACTTTGATCAGAAGGATGGCTTCCAAGGTAGAACCTATTGTTCTTAATGGAAATAATTATGCAATTTGGGAAATAGACATGGAGACTTTGTTGAAGAGCAAGGGATTGTGGCAGTACACAAAGACTGTTATTGTTGATCTGACGGATGTCGGTGCTAAGTTTATCATCAATGTAAAGAAGGACAAAGTTTTTGGGGTCATCACGACCTACATTTCGAGGGAGATTAGATTTCACAGGAGCAGAATCGACTATCCTCATGCCATCTAGACTAATATAAAGACTCTTTTCAAAAAGGTAAATGGAGTTTACGTTATGTATATACAGAAAGAGTTGATCTCTCTAGAACCTCTTTCTTTTAATTAGATTGAGGACTATTTAGCTCGCATCAAGGAGCTACGGTTGAAATTGGCGAATGTGGAAAGGACTTCCAAAGAAGGACGGACAGCTCATTGAATTGGTTCTGATGAATTTGAAGACACCATATTATTTCTTATGTTCCTCCTTTCGTGCCAATTGGATGTCATGCAAGCAAGATGGTAAGGATTTTACCTTTGATACTTTATGTGATATGTTGATTAAAGACAAACAAAAATTTCTTGAAGAAGGGAAGGTTGGTAGAAAACAAAAGTCTCACTTTCTTAAAAGTAATTTCAAGTAAAATTCTAAAGATCATCGTCGATCGGATCATCAACCAGAATGTATTGACTACCCTACAAAAGATTCACCATCAACAAAGAAGGATCGAAAGAAAAAGACCTATTGACATTGTAGAAAAGTGGGACATGTCAAGAAGAATTGTTGGAAGAAGATGAAGGATTTGGAAGAACAGTTCAAGCACCTCGAGGACAGTGCATCGAATGGTCAGTCGATCAATCGACCTACTTAAAATTATACCTTCTTTGTAAGTACTTCTCGTGCATTACAAGCTCGTATGAATATGACATAATGGATAGTCGTTCCAGATGCACTCATCATATGCATAAATATGCTTCTATGTTCTCATCCTTAAGTGGAGATCCAAAACAAAATATTTATGTAGCTGATGACTAAGCTCTCACTATTGTTGGAAATGAATATTTTGAATGTCAACATGGCTGAATATCGAAGTCTATCATGTGCCTATTATGAGCACTAATTTTGTATCGGTTGCTCAACTTACACAAGCTAAGAAGACTATGGAGTTTTAGCCAGATCACTTTATCGTAAAGGATCTAAGTCTTGGGGGGGCACTATTGCTTCAGGGAATCTAAATCCAAAAGACAGAATTTATAAGTTATGTGATTCCTCCCAGACGATTTCACTAACGGAAATAATTGTAACGACTGTACCAACTACACTCATTTCATAGATCGACGAAAGAAGCTGAATTTGGCATGAATGACTTGGAAATCTGAACTTTCGAAGTTTGAAGATGATGGAAACTCAAAACATGGTTACTAACCTCCTAAAGACTATTCCATGTGATGGATCTTGTAAAGTATGTATGCTTGGAAAGCATCATCGGACACCCTTTGATTCTGAGAAATCATGGCGAGCACAAAACCGATTGGAACTTGTTCACAGTGATATTTGTTCAATGAACAAACCTTTATTAGTAGGTGCAAAGGATATATTAACCTTTATTAATTACTTCCCTATATTTACATTGGTATATTTCTTGAAGAATAAGAATCAGTTCTTTGAAAGATTCAAGGAATTCAGAGCATTGGCTGAGAAGCAATGTGCACATCCCATTAAATATTTGAGATCAGACAATGGTGGTGAATATGTGAGTCGATAGTTTGAAGAGTGTCTCTTACAAAATGGTATTTCTTGGCATAGATCTATCCCTCACATCCCTCGGCAGAATGGATTCATAGAGAGGAAGAATCAGACTTTGGTAGAAATGGTCAGGTGCCTTATACAGACCAAAGATCTTCTAACGAAGTTTGGGGAAGAATTTATTTGTTGTTTAAATTATATCCTAAACCTTGTACCCACTAGAGAAGTCACTAACGTGACTCCAGTCAAAAAGTGGAATGGCAAGAAACCCTCTATCAGGCACCTCAGAACCTTTGGATGTGTTGCTTGGGTGGATATCAATGGTACCTACAGGAAAAAACTGGATGCAAAGAGTCATGCTTTCATCATGATGGGATACTCTAATGAGTCGAAATCCTATATACTATGTAATCCTATCAAACAACGGATCGTCTTAAGCAAAAGCATGATATTTGATGAAACGATTTCAAGTAATAATTTTTTAAATTCCTCCTTGTGTCTCTTTCATAGTGATTAATTTGGCATTCTTGAATAATTTGGATCGAATCTACCTATCTATGGAGTTCCAACCGGACCAACGAATTTTGTTCCTAAGTCGACCGGTAGTCGGTCTACCATGATTGCAGAAGTCGGTAGCCCGAATTCCTCGTCTCATTTGACTGATGATACCAACCTAAATCGTCACCGACATGCTTGCCTCATTGGGTTTTTAATATTATTAAAGCTACTGTATCATATGCTAGAGGTTCTAGTATTGGTCAGCAGACTCACAATCAGAAACAATGTGGAATCGTTGCATTTATGATGTGTGTTCTTGACACCTGTGATCCTAACACTTATTTTGATGTTCAAGGTGTGCCGGAATGGGAAAATGCTATGACTAACGAAATTGATTCCTTGAAGAATAATCATACATGGGAACTTGTTCCTCAACTGCAAGGAAATAATTTCATGAAGTGTCGATGTAGTGTCCCTATTTAAGAAATTTGGATAAATTGGAAAAAATGGCAATTTTTGGCCAATTCGACCCTTAGACTAGTTATGACTCCAATGCTTCCAAATGGATCCAAATGCTTAAAAATTGGGTATGAAGGTATTTGAAAGGTATTAAGACATAAAAATGAGTCTTATAGGTTTCTAGACACTCTCAAAAGACTTCTAAAACATTCATTTACAATCAGGTAAATATAGGGAAATTTACTAGTCAAATCGAGCTTCAAAACCCTGAAGGGTAGGGGGCAAAGATGGCTTCCCAAATGTTGTAAGACCTTCCCAAATTTCAGAACAGAGACATGGTATTGTTAAAGGACTTCAATGGAATCCCAAATGCATCATCAATCAGTTTCTATAGGCTTCTGCAACTCCCATAAATCATAGGTTTGTGGACATGTCTCCACATAGGGGGAAATGATAGGAAACTTCACCATTTGCCATGAAATTAGAGATTTATGTTTCAAAGGCTTATTCAATGTATATGAAACTTATTCAAGACATTAATTACTCTCCATACATCATAAAAATCATGGATATGATCTGATACAAGTCGAAATAAAGCAACTTCAAGCTTTCATAACAAGATATGAGGAAAATGGCACCATTTACACATTGTTTGGTATTTTGACATAGTTTCAATTGATATTTCGACCTGAGGATATTCTGAGAAGAAAATACAGAGTAAATACATCATATTACAAATAAATGGGGCCATAAGATATCCCCCAAAGAGAACAACATCTCACCAAGTGTGCCCTTCCTCCAAGAGCCAAAATATGAAGAGAAAGGTGAGAAAGGTGTGGAAGCAAGTTGAGGATGAGAATGTCATGAGCAGACTTGTAGCTTCAACTTGCAACAAATGACTCCATTGTAGCTCCAAATGAATGTTCTGAATGTCCTCTCCAATTTCCAATTAGGATGGGAATCTTTCGCGCTCGAAATTGGTACTAAGGCAAGTAGAGTAAACACTCCACAAGCATGGACAAGCTATACTCTCCAATATGCAAAATGAGAAATGATAAAAAGATACTCTCCTTCTTTTTTATTGACTTTTATAAACTTCCAAATACCTACTTAGATCGAATTACATCCATGACCTTCATGCCAACTCGAATTGTAAAGAGAATCCAGTGTGTGCCACTTGTCCATCAATTCCTAGCCTCCTCCTTCACTCATTTCGAATGGGTATCTCTTTAGCTTCCCTAACTCCCTTTTGCGCCTTCTTGGAGGCTATTTTTATCCCTGAAATGTCATATATTTCAGATGTCAACATTCAGGTCTGATTTGTGTCATAAGTGTCATAGCAACTTCATCATTGTTGTCATAGAAGCGACGGAATATAACCCAAGTGTCTCGATATTTCTCAAATGCCTATTCCTCTTCCATGGAAGTTACTCTTCCACTCCAATTCAACCTTCATTGAGTCATGCCAAGTATATTGACCTTCCAACTCCCCAAGAACATTAGACTCCACCTTGGATCCGAATGGGTGAGAATAGAATGCCATGTGGCATGAGGAATCTAGCTTTGTGTGGGTCCCACACCACCAATGTGTCTCCATGACCAAGTGCCACCTTATTTTCCTATCATAAATATTTATTTAACCCCTTTTAATATATTTATGTCAATCTAATGTCCATTTGGGGTTTTATAGTCTCCTTATTCCAAATCTAATGTTTCCACCCCAACCTAGGAAACTAGTAGATTGGTAGAATTTCCTCTTTTGAGATTTATTTGAATGGGGACATTACATTCGATGGGTCTATAAGACCATGTTTATTTTCGATGGTGTTGTTGAATTCCAAAAGGATCGTTTGGTCACCAATGGATTCTCTCGGCAACAAGGCATCGATTACACTAAAACCTTTGCCCTTGTTGCAAAGACGAACTCTATTCAACTAATCATTTCCCTTGCTGCTAGTTTTGGATGGGGCTTCATCAAATGGATGCTAAAAGTGATTTTCTTCATGAGGAATCTATATGGAGCAACCTCCTAGATTTGTGATAGATTATTGTCCTCTTTGTCGAATCAAAAATTCGTTGTATGGTTTGAAATAGGCACCTCATGCTCGGTATGAGAAGATTGATCATTTCTTTGTCAATCTTGGCTTCAAACATTGTGGATATGATCACATTATTTATGTATTACATGCTCATGGTGATACTCTGATTGTGGCATTGTATGTTGAATATTAGTCATAACTGTAAATAATGTCATTCTGATTTTGGGTTTGAAGAAACAACTTACGGATACCTTTGAAATAATTGACCTTGGTCTATTGCATTTATTTCTTGGCATTCAAATTTTGCAAATGGATGATGGTATATTTATTTCTCAACGTAAATATGCCTTGGATCTTTTGAAACAATTCAAAATAGGCGATTGTAAGTCTTGTGCTACACCTTATCAATCAGGAGTGAAGTTGTCGAAAGACGGTGGCTCTCCACGAGTCAACGCCACTCTTCATTGACAGTTGGTCAGTATCCTGATTTAATTTAGTCACAGTCGACCAGATATTTCCTTTGTTGTTAGAGTGGTATCCTGGTTCATGTAGGATCCTTGAGAAATCCACTAGAAAGATACAAAGAGAATTGTTCACTATATTAAGGGAACTTATTAGTATGGTATTAAGTATTGTCACAGTACAAAACCACTAGTCAGTTTCATTGATTCTGACTGGGGAGGCAACATTGACGACCACAAGTCCACTTCTAGCTATGTGTTTCAACCGAATTCTAGACCTTTGGTCTGGTCGTATAGGAAACAGAAGGTAGTCTCTCTTTCTACTACATAAGCATAATATCATGGCATTTTCAATGTAGGTATAAAGACATTTTGGATTCGTCAACTTCTCAAAGAACTTGGGTTTCTTGTTCAAGCCTCAACTGTTATTTGTTGAGATAATCAAAGTACTATTTAGTTTTTCGATAACCCTGTTGCTCATAGAAATATGAAGCATGTAGAACTTCATGTTCCTTATCTGAGACAGTTGGTATAGGAAAATGTTGTCTCACTTGTTTATTACAGGACAGATGATCAAGTGGTTGATACCTTTACTAAGCCTTTAGCAGAGGCTAAGTTTGTAAAACGTTGGGCTATGATTAAGATTCAAGAAGCTACAATTATGGGGGTATGTTCAAAGAACATAATTTTGTCTCCTAAATCTCCAGAGCATTGTGCTGATGGGGGGTGTTGGAACCTAAGGTTGTGCAAGTTCATCACACCTGGATCTTTTGGAGATAGAAAATGGATAGACTACACTCTACTAGAAAATAAATCAACTCGGGGCCCGACTGAGAGATTCGAAGTCTCGATTCAATGGTCTATAAGACCATGTTCGACGTGACTACAACAGACCACTACACTTTGGGACATTGTGGATTTTGTACAAACAGTTAGAACCAATTACCCCTATTTGTGAACCATATCTTCCTCACTTCGAGGGAGTTCGCTAGATCTTGAGACTATAAAAGGATGACCCTATGTGTTGTGTTCATATGCTTGATCGTAAGATGAAAAGGGTTCATTGTGATGTTCTAATCATAATGCATTGTGCTTAAGTGTTGTAATGGTGTCTTTAGAGACCACCTTTTTTCTTGGAATACTATTCCCTTATGTAAAAAAAAATCTATACTTCAAGGTAAAGACACTCCCTAACAATAACATAATGTTATCTAAATTAAAAAAAAATTTATGAAAGCAAACTTTTCCAAAACCATATGTTAAGAATAAAATAAATAAACAAAATGTAACATGCAATCAATGCCACCTATTTTGAAAATGGATAACCCGTATGTTGAAATATCAAGTAATACTGAGAGGGGGGGTGAATCAATATTAAGCCTTTTATATTATTTTAACCACTTTTTCAATATTTATTAAAACACAGAATCAACAAAATAAGCAGAACACAAATTTTATCGTGGAAACCCAATTGGGAAAACCACAAATTCTTCTACAACTGCAAAATTATATTTACAAATGTTTATGCAAGAACCAACTTGCTGGAGACACCAATCCCCAAGTTTCTCAGCTACAACTGAAGGATGCACAAACACCTTGTTTACCAGGCTTACATCATGTCCTAGCACCACCCTACCACCTTGTTTACTTTTAGAACTTCAAAGACTTTTTACAAGATCTTCTTCTGTTAAAATCTTCAATTCGAACTATAGGCACGCTTATGTTTTTTTTATTTCTCTAAACTATGTTACTGATCTCTAATACGAACAACAGAGCCGACCTTTCTTTCAAAATTATTTATCTTTATATATATCACAAGTTTTTGAACTATCATGTATTTTCAATGAAGCACTACAAGAAATCATCGTGTCCTTTTACAAAACAAATTAAATTTATGATTAATGGCATATATTCTTAACTTGTGTTTAGTTTTACTGGTCAACATGTTGTTTGTAGAGTTTTCCTAAACTTATCATCTTCCATATTTAGCAGTTCAACCAAAAACTCATTCAACAGGACAAACTCTAACAGATCCCAACTTTTTGAACTGTCGACTCCAATTCCGATTTCCAACTCCGACTTTTCAACTGCGACTCCGACTTTCCGACTCATGACTCCGAATTTCGCAACTCTGACTCATGACTCTGACTTTCTGACTGCGACTCCGACTCATGACTCTAACTTTTCGACTGTGAATTTGACTCGTGACTCTGGTTCTGACTCAGACTCGTGACTCCGGTTCTGACACCGACTGCGACTCCGACTTGATGACTACATATCTGACTCTGACTCGACTGATAATGGTCGACAAGAGGTTGACAAGATTTCGACCATTGACTTAATTTACAAGGACTCAACTATAATACAAGAGGTCGGCATCGACCAACTTTATATTACTATCGACCACTTTTTTGCTTCAACATTTTCAACCAGATTTAAGAGCCAACCAGAATTAAGCATTGACTAAATATGGTGTCGACCATTTACAGCGAATTTCCATGCTTTTCCTTTGTCATTAATGAACTTCTTTGATATCAATGACAATCATACTCAGCATTCTCCCCCTTTGTCATTAATGACAACATCTCTTCAAATTTCTCCCTCTTTGACATTAATGACAAAGGATCTCAATGCTCCCCCTGTCATCATTTATCCCCCTCTCAACTATATCCATGTTTTGTGACAGAGCACAATCTTTAGGTTATACTAAGGAAGAGGGATAACCCCCATCTTCTTCCTGAGATAGGAAAAGGACTCTCTAGGTAGTGGTTTAGTAAAAATGTTTGCAATTTGTTCCTTAGTATCAACATATTTCAATTTGATAGTATTTTGTGATACTTGATCTCTGAGGAATGATATTTAATTGGAATGTGCTTTGTCTTGGAGTGCATAATGGGATTTTTGGATATATTTATGGCACCCGTGTTGTCACATCTTATCACTACAAGATGATCATACTTCACTTGTAAGTATTCTAATGTCTACTTCATCCATATGATTTGTGTGCAACATGAGGCAACAACAGTGTATTCAGCCTATGTTGTGGATAAGGAAATGGATGTTTGTTTTTTGCTTAACCATGACACAATACATTCTCCCAAAAATAATGTTGATCCACTTGTGATTTTCCTATCATCAATGCTTCCAACCCAATCGGCATCAATATATGCAGTTAGTGTAAAATTTTCTCCTTTAGGATACCACAGTCCAAAATAAATGGTCCCTTTTAAATATCTAAGAATTCTTTTAGTTGTCATTACATGTGTTTCTTTTGGAGCAGATTGAAATATTGCAACTACTCCTATAGCTTGCATCACATCTGGCCTTGTGGTTGTCACATACAACATGCTTCCAATCATTGATTATACATAGTGTGATCAAATTCCAATGACTTATCATCCTTACTCAACTTACACCCTGTGACCATGGGAGTGCTAACAAGTTTCCTTTGATATTTATAACTAAATATTTGTTTATGGTTTCCTTTGATATTTATTAGATATAATAAGTGTTAAACACTATCTTTGGAAATTAAATCATCAAAACAAATAATTAAAAAAATGGAAATTCAATCATCAAAACAAGTAATTAAATAAATAGCAATGTCATCATGAGAAATAGTAAATCAAACCCTTCATTTTCTATGTCATGTCATATTCTCCAAATATTCCTTTGTTATTCTTCAAAATATATTTTATTTATTCTAACCTTATTCCATTTATATAATCTATGAATCTTTGGTTTCACCTACGTTTGATTGGATGTCAAGTGAACTTTGTATCGGCATTCTTATTTTCACAATGTGCACACCTGGTCACCATAATAACAAATTCTCCAACTTCTTGGTGTTAGAAAGTTAGTGTTTTTGTTGATTTTGTTTATATTAAATTTGAGCAAAAAGGAGTGCAAAATACAAGATTAAGATGATCCTAAATTGTAAACTGTGTATTATATTAAAACACTAGTTTTCGATTACATGCCTCTCTAGAAACCTAGGCTTTAAAATACAATAACAAAACAAGGCAAAAAATCTTGGTAGCTAGTGTTGCACATTTCGTCACTCTTAAAAATATTATTTTTCATTTGTAATCAATTTATAATATTCTCTCCATATTAATCACTCAATTTTATATTAATCATCCTCCTATTTTCAAGATCTACAAGAGCCCCTTGGTTAGGGATCGAGATCACCTCCATCATGTAATTCAATGCCTCTTAAGTCTTTATGATTATGCTTCAGTCCTTCAACTCTTAGTCTACTTAATGACAAATTTAGACCATAATGGAAAACCCTTCAAGTCTTCGGTTCAAGTGTAAGGATGATCCATATGTATTTGATAATAATTTTATTCCAACTCAAAAGAAAAATCATTTTTGCATACTTTGTTGAATACACCTTGAAAAATATGTGCATCTTGGAATTGTTTTTACAATATAAATACCTCTCTATACTCTTGAGATACTATTTTGATATAAAATACTTTTACATACATATAACTATTTTAAAAAATTAAAGAGGTATGGATTTTTTTTCCTAAACTGTTATGATCCATAGACAAATATGAATATAACTAGATACATTTCCATAGAAGTAATCACTTTCCTAAGACCATATAAAACAAATTTATCCAAGTTTTGGGAAATAGTTGACTAATTGAATTTTAAATCATGAAATCAAAAACTAGATCTTTAAGTGAGTGTTGGTAATTTTTGAAACTCGACTAATGCTACGGAAAAGGTCTATATATAATATACACAATTAATATATTGCTAAGGAGAAGGATCGAAAGCTTACAAAACTCAAAAACCTCAAGCATACCTCCATGTTCAATTTGTGATGTGGGAAATCCACACCAGATACTTCAAATTTTCAATCATCGCATTCTAACAATAATGAAATTGTTTATAATATACTAACAAAAATACAATTTGTAACTATAATAACTATATAACGAAACACTTTTTTTGAAATTAAATAATCAAAACAAACAATTAAAAAATGGAAATTCAATCATCAAAACAAGTAATTAAAGAAATAACAATGTCATCATGAGAAACAATAAATCAAACCCTTCATTTTCCACGTCATGTCATAATTCTCAAAAGATTCCTTTGTTATTCTTCAAAAAATATATTTTATTTAGTCTAACCTTATTCCATCTTTATAATATTATGAATCTTTGGTTTGACCTTTCCTACTATACATTTGATTGCATGTCAAGAGAAATTTGTATCAACATTCCTATCTTCACAATGTGCACACCTTCAAGATCACAACAATAACAAATTCTCCAACTTCTTGGTACTATAAATTTAGTGTTTTTTGTTGATTTTGTTTATATTAAATCTGAGCAAAAAGGAGTGCAAAATACAATATTAAGATGATCCTAAATTGTAAATTGTGTATTATATTAAAACACTAGCTTTCTATTGCATGACTCTCTAGAAACCTGGGTTTTAAAATACAATAACAAAACAAAGCAAAAAAACTTAGTAGCCACTATTGCACATATAATCCCTCATAGAAATATGATTTTTCATTTCTAATCAATTTATAATATTATCTCCATATTAATCACTCAATTTTCTATTAATCATCCTCATCTTTTCAAGATCTACAAGAGCCCCTTAGTTATGAGAACCCCTTGGTTACGAGAGCCCCTTGGTTAGGGATCCAAACTACCTCCATCATGTAATTCATTGTCTCTTCATTTGTATGATTATGCTTCAGTCCTTCAATTCTTAGTTTACTTAATGACAAATTAAGACCATAATGGAAAACCCTTCAAGTCCTCAGTTCAGCTATAAGGATGATCCATATGGATTTGATAATAATTTTGATCAAACTTGAACACTTTAAAAAAACATCATTTTTGCATACTTAGTCAAATATGCCTTAAAATATATGTACATCTTGAAATTGTTTTTACAATATAAATGCTGTTCTATACTCTTGAGATACTATTTTGATAAAAAAACAATTGTTTAAATAAAAAGTCTAAGAGGTATGGATATTATGCCTAGATTGTTTTGATCCATATACAAATATGGATATAACTCTACATTTTCATAGAAGTAATCACTTTCCTAATAACATATAATACAAAGTTATTTAAGTTTTGAGAAATGGTTTACTATTTGAGTTTTAAAACGTGAAAATAGATATTTAAGCGAGTGTTCGTAATTTTTGAAACTCGGGGAATGCCACAACAAAGGTCTATAACATACACAATTAATGTATTTCTAAAGAGAAGGCTTGAAAGCTCACAAAACTCGCTCCATATTCATGTTTCCCTTGATATTTCTTAAATATAACAAGTGTGAAACATTTTTTGGATACTAAATCATTAAAACAAAAAATGGAAATTCAATCATCAAAACAAGTAATTAAAGAAATAACAATATATCATGAGAAACAATAAATCAAACCCTTCATTTTCCACATCATGTCATATATCTCCAAAGATTCATCTATCATTCTTCAATATATATTTTATTTATTCATCCTTATTCCATCATATAATTTTATGAATCTTTGGTTTCAGCATTCCTTGCTAGACGTTTGATTGGATGTCAAGATAACTTTGTATCGACATGATACTTCATAGGCGCGACAATAACAAATTATGCAACTTCTTTGTGCTCGAAGTTTGGTGTTTTTGTTTATTTAAAACAAACATGAATATTTTTGCCTACACTGTTTTGATCCATATACAAATATGTATATATCTCTACATTTTCATAAAAGTAATTATTTTTGTAAGACCATATAAAACAAGGTAAACTGATTTCAAATATGATCAAATTAGACTTTAAAAACATATAAATTCACAATTTGCAAGTTTTTAAGCAATAGGCTTTGGAGCTCATAAGAACCCAATATTTTCAGAAGTCAATGTCATGTACATTTTTTTCCCAAGAAAAAATCATATTCATTGATCATAATGAGCAGAGAATACATTCCACAGGTGCTAAGCAGCACGATTGAAAACTAAATATAAGTCCTATACTTGTTTTACATTGCAAAAATACTATCCAAAAATAATACTGAGTGTTTCTATACTTTTCACAGTTTGGATCTTTCCAAAACAACATATTATCCTATCAAAAAATGTCCAAGAATTTCCAGCTGATATCCTGCCTCTCATTTCTTTTTGTGATCAGCTTGCACTTGCCCATTTCCAAATGTAATCCAGATTTAGATAGTTCATCTGCTAGCTCATTTTGTTCCCTGAAAACATGAACAAAATCAACCTTACTAAAAAGAGAAACCATAGTTTCTAGGTTGTTACCAAGATTCTGAAGAGAGTGATTGTTTAAAATATTTTCCTGTTTCATATGTTTAATCCACATCTCTGAATCCCCAAAAAAATTTAAAGAGTCCACCAAATGCTCTTTAGCCAATTGCAAGAGGAATCTCAAAGCAAGTCCTTCTGCTCTATTATTTGTTTAGTCTCCTCCATTAGCTTGAAAGATGATAGTGACAAACTCTGATAGTCTCAAGTAGCCTACCAACCCACCTACTGTTTACACATGCTCCATCAAAAAACCCCACTATATCTCCCTCTTCATAATTTATGGCTTTTGGTTGTCTTTCCTTTTTTTTGCTTTTTTGTCCCAAAAATAATGTCATGTACATATGTTGAGTCGAATTGTTCGATCTTCGGTACAAAGCTTACATAGATGTGAGTTGTAGATCTATGTTCAATCTTTGGTACAAAGCTTACATATATGTGAATTGTATATCTTTTTCTTTAAATGGAAACTTTGGAAGGGTTGTCCAATCTGCAGAACGTTCTTATCTTTTTCTTTAGATTGAAACTTTGAAAGGGATGTCCATCTTCAGAACATTCTTTAAAAAAAATAAAATTTCATCCAAGAGTGCCTTTCAAACATTTTGCTTGCAAGATCAATGTGCATGTATTGTTTATCAATCAACAAAATGGATGTCCAACATGTATCGGTGCACGTACTTTGAACATCTCATGTAACAGATACTTCCAAGGATCAAACTGTACACAAAACTATGAACCCCGTCAAGCAGAAAGCGTGCATCACACCAAAATTTTGTATGGGCACGGTAGGGCGGGCAGTTTCCAAAATTTCGATGCTCAAAAGGGTGGCTACTATAAAATTAGTTAACTACCTTAATAATCCAATCCATCAAGCCAAACCAAATCTTATCAGCATTTTAATACATGATTCATGGTGTTTTATGCATAATACAAAAACACTATATCTGAATTTTTAACCAGCATAGATCCATCTTAAACCTAGATCTATCAAACACCAAGGATCCAATTTCTTGAGGATCTCGTAAGTTGATGGGTACCTAATCGTTGCAACCGGTGATCTAGTAGAAGCCCTTTAGGAACATGGTTAAATCAACTCATTGATGAACTCCCCTCGAATGTAGAAAAAAATTCAGATTTATAGGGCTACCACACCTCCTGGAGTACAACCAACGTCATCCACTCACAAAGCATTTAGCTAACATACAAACCGCTCCTACAAGTGTTAACAACTCCATAATAGAGGTATTGCACTATACCAAACACTTTATTCAAACCATCAAGGACACATGGAAAACGGGTATGCATGCCCATCCAAATCTTACAACAATATGCCCTTTACATGTTACATACATAGATACATGTACATAGCATTTACATACGCCATCTGATGGAGACACCAAGTACAAGCTTTTATAATATCGCCTAGGTACCATTTCAATATTCTTCCCAAGTCTCGACTCTAGGTAGGGAACAAGCTCAAAAATCTCCAAGGGAAACTATATACAATCCTAGACTTGTTACAAGTACTAGTTGTGATTCACAATTCCATAAGGTTATTGTTTTTATTGAACATAACACATGAACTTTACTTTGTTTGTCCATCACCAACTGACCTTTGTTGCCTCCATGTGGACTATCCCCATCATCTTTTGGACCAAACTCCAAAAATACTCTCTATTCCATCTAGAACACAATCATGTCCTCTCCATTGCAATCTCTTCATTCCATCTTTTAATTAACTTTATACTGACACTTGTCTTTGGCAAGAACAATGCAACTTCACTGCATCTTTAACTACCACAATAACCAACCAATGGTTATTCACCTAAGAAACTCACTTCCAAAGCGCCCATGCTCCATTCAGGGTTGTCATCTCAAACAGTGTACCAATTGGGAACCAATCATTCCTTTGGGCTGAATACTAGCATCACATAGATTTACCAAAATTGTACTCCAAGGCCTAACATCAACACAACTATATAGACTAAACAATTGGCCATCCTATTAACATCAACATATTACCATCTACGGAGGCACCCAAAGTAACCAACCATGTTGCTCACTAATTCTCTAGGAGAATAGTTTGGATACGAGATGTATCAAAGTCAATCCTACGAATTATACACATGCCACTTTGAGGTCTTATGGCACCACATTTGTCAAACAAACTCTCAACAAGGATCAACTAGGGGAGACATGTAGATGTATTTTTATTTCAACTACAACACATGATATCATGCAAACTCTAGAATGATTTTACCAAGTGTTGACAGACAAGGCTACAAAATATCAACAAGACATAATGACATTATAAATCACCTAATCCATAGAAGCTCTTGATCCTCTACAATGGTTCACATATTTGGAATTGACGTCCTTATCCAATCTTCTTCTTGGATCTTCCATACTTCACCTAGCAATAGTTAGCATAGCCAATTATAACAAACTACACTCAAATATTGAGTTGACTAGGCTTAATATGTTTCTTAATTATTTCAATCCGAGAAATTTTCACCACCTTCATCAAAAGTTCTCATTAGCATTAGCAATACAAGGAACAATAGATCCAAATATCTAATTGTGTTCTCAATAGGTACCCATACCAATAGCTAAATCAACTTTGCATGCCACAAGAAGTCAACAAGTCACGACTTTATCAAGCTTGTTCAAATAGTGTAACCAACAACAAAGTAATCCCTCATGCTTCAGAATTCCACACTTGAGCATATCTATGTTCAACTCTAGAACTGGCAATCACCAATGAGTTTAATGTAATACCACAATTGATCAAGAAAAGTATAATTTTCATGCGTTATCCATGGTCACACTTTTCTTGCTATTGAACCATGCTTCAAAGGGTGCCTGAAGTCAATGACACACTTGTGCGATTAACCACACAAACTCCTTTTGTCCAAACCTTAGGCTCTCCAGTCCATAAGCATATCAATAAGAAAATCTCAATGTTAAGTAGTGAGAGTACCTTCCACACTTGAGCAATCTACCACTCAACCACACCAAATCTGAAAGCTTATCAACACTCACATTGACCTCGTAAGAATGCTTAAAGCCACAACTCATAATAGTACAACACTTAGCATATGGAAAAGGATAGCCACTAGCAACTTGAGCTTTGATTTGTTAGTCAATACTTGTAGACATCAAACACACCTCTTAATCTAAAGGAAAACAGACTTGATGGCTGCGGCATGGGTGAACAATTCTAACCTTCTATACTATAGTTAAACTACTCATTGGTCCCTCCAGTGAACATTTGGCACATGGATTGTGCACTCCACCATCCACAATAAGCACGTAAGCATCAACATACTTGCAAACTTAGATTGAGATCCATCCAATCAACATTAACACAAGTGTTTCTTCAAGCGGATAAGGTAAGCACAACTCTAAGAAGCTCAACCAATCAGCCTCATCGATATGGATAGTAAATGTACTTCTCATCCTCAATTTTTCCACTAGGAATAAGAGAAAGAAATTGCTTTCCACACTCCTTTGTTGTGTAATTATAGCACTTGTCTAGTGGCATCCGTGGTAAGAGTGGCACCCAGTATCGTAAACCGCCCCCTTGTTATATCACAAACCAAATCAATTGAGTTATATGATTCTACTATGCTACCAAAACTTATAGAAGTCATCCCTTCAAAGAGAGAATGGCAATGATTTTGTTGACCGTGTGAGCTTGACTTAGTACAAACAATGAGGTGTATGCCAAACATTGCACAGCTACTCTCACCTACACTAATCCTATATCTATATTGGTTTAGTAATGTTGAAAAACTGCCATGATCACGAAACCCTATAGTGAAAGTGTCAAGCCCGTATTACTTCTAATATGTTAACAAACAAGAGAGCCTTAACATGTTTTCTACACATCAAAATTAAAATTATGTCTAATTGATATAATTCAAAAATACAATTGTTCAAATGTAAATATATAAACATGAGCATGGATGTTTTCACAGTGGTTAACTCTCTTTCTTGTTTTTTTCCGTTCAATATTATAACCCATTTTCATCATTATAATAACAATAACATAATATTAACATTCATTTCATCCATAATAATAAATTTAATCATATTATTTTCATCCTTAATCTAATCTCATTATTTTCATTTCATATAAATTTACTCCATGAAAATGTTATACATTATTAATTTATAACCAATTAAAAAAATTAATATCTAGTCCTTCATTAGTCTTGATAATATCAATTTCATCCTTATAATAACAATAATTTCATTATAATGACATTTTTATGCATTATAATAATTATAATCTTATTATTTTCATCTTTTATCAATTTAATCTTATTATTTTTATTCCAAATATATTCCTTAAATTGTACATATTAATTTGTTCCAATTAATTCTTAATATCTCATTTTGATCCCTTTTTTATCCCTTTTACCCCTTCTAATCATATTATTTACTTATATCATCCTTATAATAAATTCTATTTTTAATATCTCATTATGTCCCGTTTATTCTTAATATCTCATTGTCTCCTTTTATTTATTATTTACTTATTATCTTTATAATAAATTATGTTCTTAATATCTCATTCTGTCTTGTTTATGCTTAATATCTTACTATGCCCTTTTATGTTCTTAATATCTCATTCTGTCCCATTTTAGTCATATTATTTACTTCTATCATTCTTTACTTGTCTTATTGTCTAGTTTATGCTTAATATCTCATTGTCCCCTTTTATTCCAATTATTTACTTATATCATCTTTATAATAAATTCTTAATAACTATTCTGTCTCATTTTAGTCGTATCATTTACTTCTCTCATCCTTATAATAAGGTTTTCATGACACTATCAATTCATTATAATAATAAATTTATTGTAATACTCCATTTCTTCTTTACTATTATCTATAATTATATAGTATTCTAATTTATTTATCCTCCCTAGTTTTTGAATTCCACCTTTTGTTCTTGGATATCTTCCTCCTATCGACTATTTCTCCAATACCTTATTATTTAGCCTAACTCTTTTCTAACCATAAAAGTTTCATTTTGATTTCCTCGAGATGAAGATGGGTGGAAGTCAGTTCTAAAACAACACATTGAAAATCCAAAAACATTGATACAATAAATATATAAAGTTTTGTCTCAAGATATGCACACCATCTCAACATACTAACAACTAGTTGAGAGAGAGAATATCTCAACCACACACCAACATAGGAGTTAAACTAGCTAAACTAGCTAGAGATAATCTCTCATATTCAACTATATCTAACAAACTCCTAACATATGAGAATATTATTCACCAACTATATCTAACAAACTCCTAAAACACAGAGAACATTATTCATTGAAAATCCAAAAACATTGATACAATAAATATATAAAGTTGTCTTAAGATATGCACACTATCTCAACATACTAACAACTAGTTGAGAGAATATCTCAACCACACACCAACATAGAAGTTAAACTAGCTGGAGATCATTTCTCATATCCAACTATATCTAACAAACTCCTAACACATGAGAATATTATTCAACAACTATATCTAACAAACTCCTAAAACACATGAAAACATTATGCATGTAGGGGCACTGTACATTACAATGACCAACAAAATAATAAACCATAACCCATCCACTCATATAATAACAAGTATCACACATACAATGACCAACAAAATAATAAACCATAACCCATCCACTCATATAATAACAAGTATCACACATACAATGACCAACAAAATAATAAACCATAACCCATCCACTCATATAATAACAAGTATCACACATACAATGACCAACAAAATAATAAACCATAACCCATCCACTCATATAATAACAAGTATCACACATTGTTACACATTGTTACAAATAACAACTAGGACCTAGTGATTCCAACAAGCACTGTCAAGAAAGAAAATTGATAATAAAAAAAATCATCCTGAACATTATTCATGTAGGGGCACTGTACATTACAATGACCAACAAAATAATAAACCATAACCCATCCACTCATATATAATAACAAGTATCACACATTGTTACAAATAACAAGTAGGACCTAGTGATTCCAACAAGCACTGTCAAGAAAGAAAATTGATAATAAAAGAAAATTATCCTGGGAAGTAACAGTGGCAAAACTCTGGAAGTTCAATTAACTGATTAACTAATCTTTTCAATGGGACCTGCAACTAGGATTCCATTGAAAAATGACATTAAGATGACTACCTCCCAAATACAAGTTGGAAGTTAGAGTCTTAGACCAATGCATGGCTTTGACTGCCAAAAAAGGCTCTGAAAACTTCCCAACCAGAGCTTCACCTAGAGCACTTGCACAAAATTAGAACGCATCAAGAACATTGGATATACCTAGGAGGACCATCTAGCAGTTACAATGTAGAAAAATATTTTAGAATATGCGCAGATCTGCTTGAACATTTTGCGCACGCAATTTATTTCCCACTGCAAAATAAGAGGAACAAAGAAACAAATGCATTATTTCTAACGCGATCCATGTCTTGTTTAGTACACAAACAAATATATTGTCAAAACAGAAATTCTTCGATGTAAAAGGAATAAAGATACTATAAATGGTAGGAGAGAATATAATCAGTTTTGATAAAATAATACAGACATAAAACGCTGAAACAATAATACTCACGTGTTCATCATTAACGTGATGTTATCTCCTTTCAAAAGAATCCGTCCTAAAAGACAGATTAAAATGATTAGTTCTTTTACACTCTTCTTAAAACGGTTATGCCACAATTATTTAGAAGCGTGCAAAAAAACTATTTAACTTGGATCTCTTTGTCAACAATCCTCCAAAATATGCTCTACAAATGACAAAAACAACTTAGGAAGACGCTATTGCGAGAAGATATAAAAGAGAACGAAGAAAGACGCATCAAATGATGATTGTAAGTTTTTTCCTTTTTCCATCATATTTGTTGATTATTTGTTGATATGTCGAAAGAAGTAGATAACATACCTAACGGTTTATGCGTCTTTCTCTTTACAGAAATTTCTTCTGCATCTTCCAGTACAAGGTTCATGTACTCATCAAATCCCTGCCAACAGAGAAACAGAACTCATAAGAAAAGAAGCAATGACTACGAAATTTTCACGGGATACTATAAAAACCATGCTGTAGAGACGGGTATGGGACAGCTAATGCCCATGCCCAGCTGGTCAGACCTAAAGGACCACTCCTGCCTGCCATTAAGGAAAGGGCAAAGCTAAGAGGCAAGGAGAAGACCCTTAATAATTGCTCTCATATCACTACTATATAAACACTTACATTTTAGAGAGGGGGGTGCTATTGCCAACCTAAAGTTCAAAAACACAGTTGAATGATGTTAACAAAAGTTACACGTTAATGGGCATCATTGCAGGTGCCTACAAATTGCATCTTTATACCACACAAATCAGACTTTTATTCTGTTGAGTCAGCCAAATGCCAAATCATGTTTCTTTGTCTCTGGCAGATTTTATTTTGCATCATGTTTTTACCAGCATGCATTTTGCATCTGTAAAATTTTCATCAAGTTAGGGTTATATGCAGAAGAATAATAAATCAATATACTTTAATGAAGAAATACATTTAATAAACATTTACAAACATTGAATGCACTAGTAAAATCTAACATAACATAATTTTCATCTCTTTCAACTTCACACTTTTAGCACTATCAGGTCGGTCACTGTGTTAAGGTAAATTTAACACTACCAGTTAGATCACTGTGTTGAATTAAACTTCAGTAACATGTAATGTAAATATATAAATTGATCACATAATAATTAAAGAGATATAGCTGAAGATACTAACCTGCGTGTGAAACCCTTCCTATAAGAATACTCATAAGAGTTCCTTTCAGTAAAAGACTGAGCCTCAAAGAGGCCAGTCAAATCTGGGTACTAGTAGACCCTAAGAGGGTAGTACAAACCAGAGAGAGAGAGATGAAAGGTTGAAGACAAAAGTCAATGACGATCAAAACACAATTACAGTCTCATCATAACAGAGTCAACAAATAAATATGGTTTCAACAAATTCTCAGCACAGGAAACAGATCTCAATAATATAGGTCTTGTTAGAGGCAAGTCTCAGTAGTAACTGATCATAAACAGGTCTAGAAACCCATGATCTCCACAGGTGTACACACAGTAGGATATATTAGATCCTAGGGCCTTATGGCCTTCACAACTAAGTAACTAGTAGGCAGATCGTGGACCAGAAAAGAGCTTATGGCTGAGTTTAGAGTCACGACCTCACTACAACCAGAGATATAGCAGATCAGATGTCATGAACAGCAAAACAAAGCCCAACCAAAGCTACAGTAGGCAGATCGGGTTCCAAACAGACCACAACCAAAAAACCAAGTCTTAGACAAACCACAGAAGAGTAGATCGAGTCTCTTATCAGGTATATCAGACCTAATAAAAAACCAAATAAGTAGATCAGGCTTCAAGTAATCTTTAGCAAACAGAAAAGACCTCAGTTGAGCAGATCGGAACCCTTAAACAATAGATCGAACCCCTGTTAGGCTTTAGGAAGCAGATTGGATTCCATCAGTAACATATCAGACTTCAATAAGAAATCAAAAACCAGGCCCATAGCAAATTAGGGTCTCACGGATTAGCAGGGAACTGCAAATAACTTTGATGTCAGCCCTAACAAGCAGAACTGGGATGAGTGGTGAGCTTCAGCAATAGTGTGACCTCAACAGTTAAGAAAAAGCAGCAGCAATAAACTCCAAAAGACCCTTGACGTCAAGCAGCAGAGAGCTGAGATAAAAATGTTATGTATCTTCTTACTAAATGAGGAAAAAAAAATCTCAATAAATAGGAGCATAGATCTTCTAGAAAGTTTAATAATTTAATCCTTTAAATTAGGGCTCCATAAATTTAGGAAAGAATCAAAAGATAAAAATAATAAAACATAAAATAATAAAATATAAAAATATAAAATATAAAATAAGAAAATAAAATAAAAGATAAAAATAAATATAAATAAAAAATAAAAAATATAAATTATGGTCATGTACCAAATAAGTGGGTACAAGACTAATAACCAAGGGTATGTTCCAAAAGTGGACAAACACCCATGATACTCAACATTAACAAGGTGGTAAAAATAAAAAAAAATAACTCAAGGTGGGTAAATGATCCCAATAACCACTAGTCAAAGACAAGGTACCCCAAGACCAATAAAATCAAGGTGTAAGGGTCAAAACTGAACCAACCAAGGTGGAGAAGGTACAACCAATCATCTCTCTCTCAAATGTACAAATGTTCCATATAACCTGAAAGTTCATCATCACTGTATGAGGAAGGGTTCACACAGATGATGTGATCATGTGGTCCTCTCAACTACTCCTTAGGTCAAATGTTAGGAGCTTCCACAAGGGGTGGCCAGTCCCTTGAGAAGACCAACTAACTCATCCATCTCGAAGACCTAGGAGAAGAGGACATCACACATCATAATCTTGGTAACTGACCAAGTGCCTCCATTTTCAAGGAATGGCTTCTCCGCAGTCCTAGACTGGGACATGTTGATCAACCATCTGAACCATGACCAGGTTCTCCATTCTCCCAGAGAATGGTCCTCAGCCTCAAGTTGAGCATTCAATCCTAGACTGAATGTTGATCAACCATCTGCAGGACCTGGGATGTCTCTGTCTCAACCTGCAGGATCTGCTTGGTCCTCGTGACCAAGAAACTATCTAGTTCTAGACCAAAATACCCTAGAGACAAATAGGGGCCCTAGCCACATGTTAGGGACTTTGCCATGGCATCAACTTGCTTGGTCCTCGACCAAGAACCCCAGGAGACAGCTGGGGGCCCTAGGGTACCTTCTAGGGTCTTACTCATACTCTGCCTGGTTAACTTGACCAGGAACCCTAGTCAACTGACTAGGGTACCATTCTCTCTGAGAATGGGTCTCGCAGCTGCACTAAAAAATCAACAGCATCTCAGCTCCGATGATGTTTTACAAAGCTCATCATCCATGATTGCAACCTGGCTTTATTTGCAGAGACAACCAAAAGAATGTCAATGTTAAGTATGAGTAAGAGACATCTCACGACTCTGGTATCACTTAATCCATAATCCAGCTAGCTTATTTGGGCAACTTGCAATTTCTTGTTGTCCAGTCTGGGATAAAACAAATTAAATGCCAACAACATTTCTAAAGTGCAATGGTGAAGTAGAATGGGACGCGTTGGTCAATGATATATCTGTCATTCTCAGAAACATCTTCTTCTACTCTTGGTTTAATACACAAAGCAAGGCATTGTACACTTCATATAGGAATGGCTTTATCATCATCAACTAAAGCTTCAGTGCAGTGCATCTTCCTATCTCAACAAACTAAATGTTGTTTAAATCCACGTTCTCCAATATATTGTCCATAAAGCTCACATTCTAATGTCTTTTGCAAGTACCATGCATTCCTTTCATCTAAAGTTAAACTCCAAGAAAACAGCTTTTAATTCTGCCACAGAGATAAAGTTAACTGCATGCAATTTAACCAACCCAGTTAATACAGGATACACCAAGCAACTGAAAATTTCTGCCCACAAACAGCAGATGCAGAAGTTGATTTGAACTCCAAAATGTTGCTCTTTTCTACACCTAGGTAGCAAAGGATCAGTCTTTATGAACCAAGCCTCTGGAGCCTGCTTTAACTTGTAAAGTGTCCCTATCCCTAAGATCCATTTTACATGCAAGCTGTAATTTGTGTGGCTGATTTCTCTACATACTACTTTTTACACCCAACCTGCAAATCCACCAGACAAATTGTATTGCCAGAACTGGCACTAACCTTGATATATTCAACTTTGCTGTAGGAGCAACTTTTGCTTCAACTTGCATGAAGGTTTTCTTCCACTCATCTTTACCTCCTACCTTTCCATCAATCCAGAGTTCAATAGAGAGCATAAACCACCAGACAACAAAACAAAGGAAACATACCAAAAATTTGCATGCCTTTTCTTCTGAGCCTTCCGCTTGCTCCTTCAACAACAAACTGTGGAAGTTCTTCCTCATTCTGTATGACATTTTTGTCTACCCAGCATGTCCTGCATGTGACAAAAATTCCTCTCCTGTGTGTGATAAGTTATTAATTTTATTAATGTCCAAAGAATGACCACAAAGGTAGGTCAATCAATGGGACTAAAGTTCAGTGTAAATACAAGTGCGAATGCCAGAGCAGCTCCTATAGCTACACTATCAAACAGAAAAAGAACTAAGTACATTTCATGCTACAAAAATTTATTTTCTATGCCAACATGCTGTGAGTTATCATCTCCTGTGTGTATTTTCTAAGAGCAATTTTAGCACCAGAAATTTTCTGTAGGTCATCCCATATTCCAGACTACCATGCCATCTGTGGAGATGCCTGACTGTGTTGTTACTGCAGACAATTTTTTCTGCCTCCATCTGACCTTCCATAACACTATGCTGCCAATTTTTTCCATGGGAATTCATCTGACCTATTCACATTGCTCTTGCAGCCCATCATTCACGATGTTGTTGCAGCCATATATTCTCCCACTTCCATCAACTTGAAATGTTGTCAAAGTCGTAACCCAATTCTACCCATTGGTTAATAAATTGCTTAATCCGCCAAATGCTCACACTCTGACCATCGTAGTCTTCCTCTTGTGGACCAGTTTCTTCCTCTTTTGGACCAGTCATCATCAGAACATCAAAGCAGGTTGAAGCCCACTCATACCACTATGATTCATTCTTCTTTTTAATTTGGTCAATTTCCGAAGTCTAGACTTACGAATATAATTATATATTAAACCTTTTGGACATATCAAACACTATAAAAAATACTTACTTTTTTTTATATTTGTAACGGGGTACCACTGCCTTCCACTGGTTGTGTGATTCACTAACTCACTTTTCTCATGTGACACAATTATTGGCCACACCTATGTTAATATGCCCACAATGACTTTAAAAGTTTAATCCTCTAGTGTCAAGGTCCGATTGTTCCACATGCCAACAACAAACTTTGCTCTAGTATCTTATTAGGTTATGCATACATAGTATAAAGTCGCAAAGAGAGAGGAAAGAAGCATGAAGAAGAGATGTACAATACTCATGTCTCATGAAAGAGAAAATCCCCTTTGCAACCAACCATCGTGTTATGACAACTAAAGTCTAATAAACACAGCACATCTTAACCTTGTTTACTAGTTTGTCCAAAGTCACATTATTATAATGTCAACACCCAATAAACCTAACAATATGAATGCGTTAGACTATGCTAACTCATTCAAAAAATGAAAGTGAAAGTTATGACATTGGTATGCTTTCTTGCATCTCTACACATTGGAATATAATGATAATACACTATTCCTATCTTAATGAATGGGAAGGTCTAGGAAGGTTGGTATTTCACCTGGATTTGATATAAAGAAATTTCAATCTGAACAATCAACATTTCAGTATTTCATAGAACTAACAAGTTAGGCAATCTGTGATTCGCATGTATTGTGAAATTGTAGTGTTTCTTGGAATCCAATCCAACCTGCGATCCAAAAGATTATATGAGTGGAATAATGAGAGTTGGGGATGAATAAACGAAATGGATTTTGAATAACGATACAAGAGCCCTTAGAGAAATTATGGATACCCTGTGTGAAGTTTTAATAATAGTCTCTCCACTAAGCAAAAAATGTTGCCAAAGTTCAAGCCATGAACAAATGCATAAAATTCTTTATCGTAGGTGCCATATTCAATTTGGCTTGGGATGAAATCTCACAGTGATGTGCAACTGGATGTCCTCCCAACTTAAGATCAGTGTGCCCAATGCTAACTAAAAGGATGAGGAACATGATCTGAAGGTATGTCAAGCACATTAATGATAGCTTCTGTTGATGATTTTGACGATCTGAAGGTATCTCAAGCTTCTGAAGAAGGGGTCAGTAAGAAGCTACCAATAAACAAGTCATCATCAACAAGTGTTCTTTCTGAAGGCATCAGAAAGAAGCTACGTCAGCAGGATGTTACCTTTATTGCCAATGCTACAGATTTGGGAAGAGGTACTTTGTGGCAGTATAGTAGGAAGTCAGCTAAGGATTTATGCTTGGAGGCAGAGGAGGCCATCCAATGAAATTCATTGATAGAAAAGTTGGTGAAAAATTGCATTCAACTTAGAGAAGAAGATGACTAAGGGGTATAGTCTTGGAACCCAACCATGTGTACTCTCAGTATGGGATACACAGCTATGTTTCTTGATCAGGCCCCAACTGAATGTTGGTGGTCAAAAGAAGTTAAAGGCTCCAATCAAATCTAGGATTTCTTTTTGGTCAGCTTTGACAAAGAAAGTTTTTAACTAGAGATCATTTTTAAAAGAGAACCTAGAATGGACCAGGATTCTGTTATTTATACCGAAAATATGAGGTGACCATCCAACATATACTTTTGGACAGTCCCTTGGCAAAAGAAGTTTGGAAGGAGGTATTAATGTTTATCTAGAGAAGCTGGGAAGCAGAATCATAATTCTTTGATTGAATGCTCAAAAAACTAGAGAAGCTGGGAAGCAGAATCATAATTCTTTGATTGAATGCTCAAAAAACTGGACGAATGATCCTGCTGTTGTGAACCAAAAAAAACCTCCCATGCGATGTTGTTTGGATGCCGTGGATCACCTGAAATGTAATCTTGTTTCAGGGAAAATCTTTCTCTCTGCTGGAAGAATTTCATAGCATCAGATATATCTATCAGGAATTAAATCAGCCTCCTGTTCAGAAGAACCCCAGAATTTGCAAACCACAGGAGGTAGATAAGTCATATGCTTGGATAATTTTGATGGTGCCAACCAAGGTAACCCAGCTCCATGCAGGGCTGGATGTGTCTTGCATTTACCTTATGGAAATTATTTTTCTTTCAAACTGTCCTTGGGCTGCAAACAAACAATTGGGCCAAGAGGCATGCCGTTGTAAACCTTCCAAAATTAGCATTAGAAAAAGACCTAGACAAGTTACAGCTCGTAAGAGATTCCAGACTGGTCATTGAATGTGTCCAATGGACTCTTAGACTTCAGAATCTCATTTTTAACTTAATTTTAAGGTTCAGACATGTTTATTGCCAGTACAACTATGAAGTCAATGGTCTATCCAAAGCTGCCAATTCATGTCAACTTGACATGCTACAAATGGAGAAGACCAGAGGAGGGGGGCATCCCCCTACAAATCCTTGCTGTTAGCCACCAGCCCCATGTTTGGCACAGATGCTGTTTATATTTGTTTTTAATTTTATGGTCAGATTATCTCAGGTTTTGTGCCTGCTGAACACTTGGGTAACATGTGACATATTTTTAACCTATTTTGATGTATCCAAGGATGGAATCCTCCCTTTCTTTTGTCCAATGATGTAAGGCTTAAGCCAGTCTCTTTATTATCTACGCTTTTGAGATAGGTGTAGACTAGATAGGAAGAACGTATTGACTGTTAAGTGGAGAGCTCTATTTTACAGGTGCCTCGGCACATGCTGCATGTAACTTTGTTTTACATCTCGATAATATAAAGTTAGGAATTTTTCCTCTGGCAAAAAAAGTTATATATATATATAACGAGCAGAGGTACCCCAATTGAACTTCATGATAATCTCCAAAGTGATTGCTAAAATAATGGAGGAGATTTTTTTCTGATTCCATTTCCCAAGAGCATTTTGGCTTTCTCAATAACAGGCATATCCATGATGCCATTGAAGTGGCTCAGGAAGGCCTTTGTTCTACAGGCTATGGTGGTGTAGTTGGATCTTTCTAAAGCCTGTACCAGGGTCAGTTAATTATATCTCAGGTTAATTCTGATTCACAATGCTTGCTGTGTTCCTTTGGTCAAGTAGATTACGGGCTGTTTGAATATAAATGGGGCAGCATCTAGTTTCTTTAAGCAACCCAGAGGCTGAGCATTCAAGCAGGGCCATCAAGGAGGCCTATGGGATCTGTTCAATAAAAAATATAGAATTGGGCACGGTGCTGGCATCGACACATCTATTCTTTGGATGATATGCTTTTGTTTGGGAATCACTCCTACAGTAAAGCTCTAAGTTTTTGGAAATTCTGGACTCATACTGCTTTGCAACAGGAATGGAGATAAACACTCTAATCCTCTATCTCCCTGAACAGACTACATGAAAGACAACATGAGGCCATTCACAGGATTTTCTCTTTAAATGTCACCCCATTTAGCAATGACCTAGGATATCTGAGTTTCATGTCAAAACCTAATGATTATGGCTTTAAAGACTGGGTCTGGCTGTATCAGAAAATGGAAAAAAGAGTCACAAACTGGTGTACTAGGTGGCTGTCCATAAGAGGTGGACTGACTTTTAGTTAAATCAGTATTAGAAACAATTCCTGTATATTGGCTTTCTTTAGCCTACATCCCTATTGGGATGCTGGAAAAAGATCAGGAATAAATGTTTTTATTTTCTATACCCAGGAAGAAGGGAGAAAGAAGGTATTGCACTAGTCAAATGGAAAAGGTTATCTAAGCCCAAAGCTGCTGGTGGGTGGAATAAATGTTTTCATTTTCTATGGCCAGGAAGAAGGGAGAAAGAAGGTATTCCACTGGTAAATGAAAAAGGTTACCTAAGCCCAAAGCTGCTGGTGGGTGGGGGTTGAAATGCATTCACCATTTTGGCAAGGCCCCGGGGCTTCCAAGAATTTGTGGAGTTTAATCTCTGTAGAAGGTTTCTGGCAGAGTGGTATCCAGCAGAAATACTTGCATCCACTTTCCTTCGAGGAATGGACTATATTACCAGCAAAGTTTATCTCAAATGTTTCATTTGTCTGGAAGGCACTAGTTTTGTCATTCCCTTTCAGAAAACTGGTTGGCATGGAAAATTGGACACTGAAGGAAAGTTAGATTGGGCATTGATCCCTGGGTGGGATGTGAAGGCCAGCATTCCTGCCTCTGAGGGTGATAAGACTTTTTGCAAGATCAAGGACTTTACACACTAGTTGATGTTGCAGATCCAGGGAATACTGGCATAAACATGGAAAACAGCTGAGCTTCTTAACATGGTGAATCCAGAGACTGCTTCTTGGAACCTGTATACTCAACAGTTGGAAAAAAATTGAATTAAGCTGAGGGATTACTGGTTTGATCAAAGAATATCTCCACAGGTCACTTTACTGCTAGTGGCTACAGGGCAACGTTTGGTGAGGAGGTAGCAAAGGCTGTATGGTGGTAGAGACCCATTTCAAAGGTGAATGCACCTATGAAATCATGTCTTCATGTCACTCACCTTAGCCAACAAGGTGCTGACTTGGGAAGCGTGGCAGAAGTGAGCATGGCATTGGCCCAAGCCTCTGTTATCTGTGCAAATGTGAAGGGGAAACAGTTGACCACCTTCTGGTTCACTGTGCTTATACAAAGAAGATTTGGGGTTCAATCTTACCTTTGACAGGAGGACAAGGAACTTGGCAGGAGAACACCCACAATGATCACATGCTTAAATGGTTTACTACTAAATCCTTGAGGGAGTTTAGAATGCAGCCCTTGATTGTATTCTGGGCCATTTGGATGCCCAGGAACAATATTATTTTCCAAGAAAAAGAGGCTCCCCCCCTTTCAGATTCAGTATCAAACTCACTTTCTTTTTGTTAAACTCAAGACTTCACCAAAGCTGATAGCTGCAAGGAAGGTGGGTGAGCTGGAGGTAAATAAAACCTTCCCTGGTCATTTTTTCATGGAAACTACCCTGATCATTTTTTGATGGAACGTGTCAAGAGACCCCTGCTTGCTGTGGAGCTGGAGGTAAATAAAACCTTCCCTGGTCATTTTTTGATGGAATGGGTCAAGAGACCCCTGCTTGCTGTGGAGCTGGAGGTAAATAAAATCTTCCCTGGTCATTTTTTGATGGAACGTGTCAAGAGACCCCTGCTTGCTGTGGAGTTGGAGGAGTGATTTACCTTTAATGATAGTCATAAAATCAGCTTCAGAGCAAACATAGATAGTAGGTACAATTAAGAATACTGAATAAATGGCTCTTATTCTGGTCTTAAGAATAGCTTTGGAAAAAGACATCACAAAAATTCAGATCCTGGGTAACTCTAAGCTGGTGATTAATTGAAGTAGAGTTTGCACAATCTAGTTCTTAGACCCATCTTTGAGCAGGCAAAGCTCCTAGCTCATCATCTTTAGATATTTTCATGACAATTTCACTCTTAAATATCACATTTCATATCCTGAACATTACATATGCCATCCTATTATAGCCATTTGGGTTTTATCTTGTAATTCCTGGTAAATTGATGTATTTGAAAGTTTTATGGAGTTGTTGAAAAAAATGCATGAATTGTCAATGATTATTATGTGTAGGAGGCACCAATAATCAATGTTGCAGGGAAATACTAGTGTCTATTCATCTTTGCTTCAGAGACTGACATCTTGGAAGTCTTTATGGTCCAAATAATTCTTGTCAATGTGGTGACGATTTGCTGACAAGTGTGCTGATGAGTCTGCTGACAAGTTGCTAATGAATGTGCTGATGAGTTATAACATTCAGAATGGTTGCACCTAAGCCACAACCCCCTTCTAATTTCAATTTCACATTGTTGGATCAAGATGTGAATGAGAGCTACATTCCTAACCATAAGATTAACAATAGCAATTGAATATACTGGCTGGCCATGCCAATGTCTTACACAAATATAGCAATGTCCAATTAAACAGGTAATTTAGTAATTTGTCTCCAACAAAGCCTATGACATTCCTACAGCAACCATGCACGTACTTGCTTTGTTTGGGCACCCCATTCTTGATGGTTTCGACCCAGTTTTCTTCAGTTTTTCCCTTTGAGACCTTATCAGATTTTTGTCTGGTCACTTCCTTACTCATTCTAACTCCAAAAGGAGTGTACAATATATTTACAGTAATTGAGAATTGCGAGCCCTTATATTACATGCAACATGAAACCTAACTCAACACTGTCGGTGGTATTCTCCAAAAGCAGGTAGAGAAAACCAGTTCTCAGCAGCATTGCTAGGGTAAGCCGTCACAAGGATAGACAGCAAATTTTGACCTTATAACTAATCCAACTAGCATTACCTCATTCCGGGTTACTGAAGCTAACAAACGATATCAACCAGAAAAATATGTTCTTAAACAATTTAACTAGTTTAAACATAGGAATGTTCCTCGAGTACCTGGTCAGAAATGCCAAAACCAGAGATGTGAGCACTTTAGGAGCATCCAAACACAATACATTATACAATCAATTAATTACCAGTGGTAAAAAAAGCTCAGGTGAACATTGCCAAAATTGAAAGAATATTGACAAATGCTACACAGCCAACTCAGGTAACTAACCAAATTGTGCAGCCTAAAACCTAATGGCAATTAATAGCATTCAGAAGAACGTGGTCAAAACCCTCTAAAACCCTTTGCCGTTAGAAAATCACACTAAAAGCAATTTACTCCCACGGAACCAGATTTGCAATCAAACTTCCTGCATGATTTAAAAAAAAAAAACTGAACCCTCGGAGATATTCAGTAAAATAGATTTTAAGAGCTACTAAAACCCTAAACCCTAAATATAACAATTTAAAAAATAGAGAAAATGAACAACCGGTTAAACTTACAATGATGCGACCTTCAATCCTCATATCCTTCTGTTCAAACAGCCAAATCTGAATGCGAGCTTTCTGCATATCACATTCAACAGCGAAAAAAAACACGTAATTAAACTAAGATTCCCTTATTTCGCACCGTCGAAAACATCCTAAGCCATCTATACTTGTTGAAACCTCCGTTTCTAAGAAAACCGGAATGAAAAAAAAACACATTTTTGCAAAATACACGCTAAAATCACGAGATGCGGAGAGGGGGGCAGCTTACGCTTTGCAGGAAGCGAAAAATGAGATTCTGTGCACAGCAAAAACAAAAACACAATTATGAGAGAAGTCTAAAGAAACGAGCAAAACAAGTTAATTATGTATAATGAACAGGAGTATAACATAGAGTACTTACAATGGGCTGGGTCATAATCCTCTGTACTCTGGTGGTCGACATGGCTGCTCTGCTCTGTAGTTTTTCTCGGCCTCTTGATCGCACTGAAAATTTTCTCAAGCAAACCAATAATAACGTATTCCCTGCAAAACGTTTTAATGCTCTTGAATTCAATGATGAGAATTTTCCTAAATTTTGAAGGGTATCTTATAGGGGTTTCTATAGGGGTTGAAAAAGTCGATATAATAATAATAATAATAGTAATTTAATTTTAATGTTAAAGGTTAAGGAAGGTATATGTCTTATTTTACTTTGTTCCTATTTTATTTTGAACATGTGATTTTATAAGAGAAAATACATGTTATTACATATCTATTCAAATTCATGATATTAATAATGGTGAAAAGGAAAAAAAAAATGAACATTAATGTAGAATTTTTTTCCAAGCAATAAAATCATAAAAAACCTTTCTACTACTTCTCAGGATTTATGGACAATAAAATAGGTGACAGATCAAGAGGGTCAAACCCATAACCTCCCCAACTTCAAGGGAAGAGATCTTTTGTATGACCAATTGACCTAATGAAACTTCCCACTTTCCGTTTTTGGTAGGTTATTTGATGGAATGCAATAATAGAAAATTTGATTTTGAAAATTAAGCCTACAATATTGCAAATTTTGATATTAAAAATAGAATCATACACCACATTCTCACTTGAATAACTTTATATTGCAATGCAATTTTAGTGATTAAAACTTGTAATTCCAACAATCTGTCAAAAATCTCACTAATTTACTGCACAATGAGCTTACTTCCTAATGATATTGTATGTGTCCATATATATCATTGGATGTTTGAGATGACATATATTATCATAAATATTATATAAATTGGCTTTTATTGTATCTTATTTCGAAATATGCATTGTGGATTAAATAACAATTATTAGCCCTCATCTCCTATGGCATGACACTCTTGTTTCCAACTTTTGGTATTAATCCTCGTACTAAAAAAATATTGCCCTATATCTTAGGATAGCTAGAGTCTCGTCGAATAATCTTCCAATGTTTGATTAGAGGATCCCTAATTTCTATCATCGAAATCAAATAAAATAAAATGATAAAGAATTGTAAATCTCACTTTGACATCACAAATTATATGTATTATACAGGGGTTTATTGTGATTAATTTTGGTCGCTACAGAGTGGCTTGAATGCACTCAGCTACCACCAAATAGTTTATATATTTCAATATTGTTACTTCTAAATGTAGGAGATTTTCTAGCCCAAATCAAAATTGATTTTGTTCAAGTCAAATCTCCTCATACTAAAGACCATAAAAAAATATTTTGAAATATTGTAACTTCTAAGAATATTATATTTGTACTTTATTATTCCGGAGATGTTTCATTCCTCCGTGAAGACCTTATTGTATATCCGGAGATGTTTATTCCTCCGTCGGAATGTGGTAACTTGGGTTATTAGACTTCCCTAGTGGGGGTCGGCCATGTATGTGTTATGTGGGTCAAAGGGTTATTAGACCACCCTAGAGGGGTCGGCCCAGTCAATTGTAATGGGGTATTTAACCCAGTGGTTAATTTGGGGCCGACCTAGTTAATATAAAAGACAAGTTGGAGATGTGTATAGATAGAGGAGGTGTGTTCCTCATTTAACACACTACACTCACTTGTGAATAGCGCATAGGTGAGGGAGAGGTCTGTTATGGAGGAGAAGGAGTTCATGTCTAAGGTTTGCATCTTTGTATTTGCTAGTCATCTATATTGAGGAAGCTTTGTTGGGTTTTCTACCCCATCAGGGTTTCCCAGGATAAATCTGTGTCTCTTGTGTTTATGTTGTGCTTGTTGTTCTTTCAGTGATCATGTATATGCTATTGTTGTGAAATGAAATGCAATGCTGATATTTTATGTCTTAGCATATTGAATCTTAACATGGTATCAGAGCTAACCTAAAGGAAGGCAATGCATGGCACTTACGACACTTGCTTCACTTGCGACAATTTGAAGGTTAGGGTTTTGTATAGAAAAAACCAGTCATCGTGGCACTTTCACTATAAATCCATTTTGGCGAACTTTCGGGATCTGAAACCTTCACAAGTCGTAGATGACATCTCCATGTACCCTATGTCCAAAGGACACCCTCAAATTCGTTGTACTTTGTGAGTTATGATCAGTACAAGTTAGGGTTTCTACCTCTTCCAAATCTCAGTCATAATCAGGTGACCTAGGCAAAAAGGTCATATCTTGGGCTAGGAAGCTCCAAATGAAATTTCGTAAAAAGTGACAGATAGTGCACGGACTGTACTATCTCAGGTAACTATTCCAAAGGCCGAAGTTGAACCAGTGACACGCGGAACGCCGTACAAGTTCGCTCTCCTGTTTTATCCCATAAACAGGTCACATTGTGACACTTGGCATAACTCTCTCTCAGAGAATCCAATTCAGGTCAGACCTGTGGGGTTGGAAAGACAGGTCGAGCTACCACAGGCAGAAGTTTCAGACCCTGTGGATTCGTAATTTTGAAGTTACACCAGAAACAATCAGGTTCATATTTCTGTCAAAACAGATTTGGATTTTGAGCACCTTTATTCTTGAATCGTCACTGCTGTGGAAAATTAGGGTTTCGGAGAAAGTTGGAATTTTTGGAAGCAGAGTCCACAGCTGAATGCTACTCATCAAAATCAAAATTTAGAGACCAAGATCAAATTTTTGGTTGGGTAGAAGACCGGGCTTGATCAAACCCCAGTTCGGGATTTTGATCGGAAAGGTGGAAAATTAGGGCTTCTGCAAAAGTTGGAATTTTTGAAGTTTGTGACCATCGCTGGAAGCTCCTCAGAAAAATAAGAGTTTAGAGCTTTGTATAGAACCTTTTGATTGGGAAGAAGGGTGGGCTTCATCAAACCCTAGTTCGGGATCCTATCTAGAAGATCCAGAAGTTTCAAAGGCAATTTTGAGGGGTCAAATTTTGGAGATTTCAAAATTGAAGTATGCTAGTTTGATCAGCTCAGCAAGGCACATCTTTCCATCCATTCAGAAGTGTGAAAGTCAAAGTTTGAATTTTTAGGGTTTCTCTAAAAAACCCTAATCGAGCTCCAGATCCAGTTTCAGGGGGAGATGAGGCTAAGGCCTTACATAAGAAGACTACAAGAAATCTCGACAGGTATGACTTAAGAAGATACAGGTATGTTTTGAAATCTGATTTTTGATTAAGTTCATAATATGATTGTCTTCATATTATTTAGGTTAGTACAATCTTGATTAATGTAAAAGTATGAATGCATGAGAATGATAGAAGACATTCTTTGATCAAGGTTATATGATTGTACTAATGCACCTGTGGTGTTGTATGAGAATGATGTTGTCTGCTAACAAAAGACAGGTACATCAAGAAAGACAAATCAAGTTCTATGACCATGATGACATAAAGACAAAGACTTATCCATAGTCTTTAGAAGCTCTACTTACGAGGTATGTATGATTTATTTCTACTATGCTTAACTTATGAGGTATGCAGGTTACTATCACAAGATCTCTAAATCATTGAAGAGACTAAAGATATGGTTTGGGTATGTTGGAAATAAATAAGCATGTATCTAATCCAGGTATGTCTTCCTGTGTTAGAATCCTACTTTGTGCTAGGATCTTAGATACCCATGTATTGAATGATCATGACAATACATATTCAAGATTATTTAGAATTATAATGTTTTGATAATATTGATATTATACTAATGAATGTATGTTTGTGTATGAGATCACGAGGATGACACTAGTGCACACTTGAGCATGCACAGTGGTACAGAATGAATAGAAGTTCAAAAGACATATAGAAGATCAAGCGGGAGGCAACCACACAAACATAAAAGATAAGTATTTGAGTTGTTATTTGAATCTCTGAAATAGTAAATGATATTGCTTGTAATGGTTGTATGCATATTTGTATTTCTAGAATATATCATGCTGAGTGTAAACACTCATATAGCATTGAACAGTATACTACTAATATGCATATGATTGATAAGTTGGACAAACATTCCATTGTTGATTGTCTAGAATGAAACCTCTTTGCTGACATGCTGAGAGCTGTGCACGCTCTCGATAGTATGTTCTGGTAGAGATGGAAGGCATCTAGATAGCCACTATATGCATACAGGATATGGAAAAGTGTTGTGCCAAAGTATTGGTCAAGATTGTTGCATAACTATGAAAATCATATTTGTATGCATAATAGGTTATCATGTCAACATGATTTGATGATTATGAAGTATTACTAATCATGTACTTAATTTTGATTTGTAGGAAAGATCATGAAGAATGATGAACACTGAACAAGTGATGGATGTTCAACAAGAAGACTTACAAATCAAACATACTATAGAAGGCTCGTGGCTAGAAGATTCTCTTAGAAAAAGGAAGACGATCATGACGAGATGTTTGCTCCAAGTGGCTCGATAAGACCATTCTCTTAATGGTGTAATTGAAGAAAGCTCTGTACGGGCACCCAGAATCGATAGTCATTTGATGAGCTTTGCTGCAAGGTTGAAGATGGTATCTATACACAGATGCTGTAGATCGAGATGATCCAGATGCTGTAGATCGAGATGATGACGATGCTGATGATCGTGTGATGACGATGCTGATGATCGTGTGATGATGATGCTGATGATCGTGAGGATCTAGATGTTGATGTTGATGTTGCTGTAGCTATTCAAGTGCTGCAGAAGATGAAGACTCAGTACTGAAGATGTTGATGTTCCAGTATTGAAGATGTTCTAGTAACTGCTTGAGTTACTGATGATGTTGAGAAAGCTTCCAATGATTTATAGATGTATCATGTATGATGTTGATGACTCCTTGCTCCTGCAGATGTTGTTATAATATCATTCTCGTTAAGGGGGAGTGTTGAAATATTGTAACTTCTAAGAATATTATATTTGTACTTTATTATTCCGGAGATGTTTCATTCCTCCGTGAAGACCTTATTGTATATCCGAAGATGTTTATTCCTCCGTCGGAATGTGGTAACTTGGGTTATTAGACTTCCCTAGTGGGGGTCGGCCCTATATGTATTATGTGGGTCAAAGGGTTATTAGACCACCCTAGAGGGGTCGGCCCAATCAATTGTAATGGGGTGTTTAATCCAGTGGTTAAGTTGTGGCCGACCTAGTTAATAAAAAATACAAGTCGGAGATGTGTATAAATAGAGGAGGTGAGTTCCTCATTTAACACACTACACTCACTTGTGAATAGCGCATAGGTGAGGGAGAGGTCTTCTATGGAGGAGAAGGAGTTCATGTCTGGGGTTTGAATCTTTGTATTTGCTGGTCATCTATATTGAAGAAGCTTTGCTGGGTTTTCTACCCCATGAGGGTTTCCCAGGATAAATCTGTGTCGCTTGTGTTTATGTTGTGCTTGTTGTTCTTTCAGTGCTCCTGTATATGCTATTGTTGTGAAATGAAATGCAATGCTGATATTTTATGTCTTAGGATATTGAATCTTAACACATTATCGTATGCCATAATGCCACCATTTATGGCAATGCTTTGCTGCACACTAGAACAACTGCAGACACTTTCTTCAAGGAAAATCTTGTGATACTATTGTGCTTTTATACTTTTTTTTTGTAAAAGCTACAATTTATATTAGTTAAGTAGAAATATAGTAAGAGTTACAGTCATCAGTGGTCTTACCCAGAGGTGCCAACCGTATCTATCCCAAGTGCTGTTGAGAATTAAAACATTACAATTCATGGCCATAGAGGCGTACATCAACCTGTGCATGTCTAAAAGTGGCAAAATATGAGCCAGATCCAGGTGGAAATGAAGAAAGTTCAAAGCCATATAGGCAAGCAACATCCTATGCGAAAAAGATCATGGCCATAGAGGCATACAGAAGGCAAAAAATAAACCAGAGACAACAGAGAAACCTCTTTATCCAGTTGCTGACGGTGTCTCCTCCAGGATAGGGCAGCCATAGGTAGCGTTGTCCTTCCAGGAATTTGCAGGAAACATAGCATGAGTCCCCGAAGTTGCAGCAGCTATCCCAGTAGTCATCATGGCTTTCGTTGGTTGTCGAGTATCGTGAGCCGGTTGCTTGACTAACAGAGGAGCGATTTTTCTGGGCATGACAGGCAGAAATCCAGCCTGCTCCCTCTGAGTTCTCTTAGCCAGGATAGGGCCTAAGGTGTTGGGTATGGGGAAGGGGGCTTATGGCCTTTCCTTACCAGACAGAGGATCCCTGTTGCGTGTCCTTGCTGAAGAACTGCCACCAAGGTGGTGCATGTCCAGGCCTAGTGGAGTAGTTAGAGTGCCATGACTGCCACGGGGCGTTTCCGCTCTGACTGCTGAAGATGTGGCTCCCGGGGTGGTACTTCCAGAGCATAGAGCACAGGAGAAGGGTCGGGTGGGAGCATAAGACTCCCAACAATGCGTGTTCTCCAGGGTGCCTAGAGTGGACGACCAGTTGGGCAGAGTGCCATGCAGGGATTGTGTGGCATGGCGTGCAGAGGCCCAATTCGCCTGCATGTCTTCCATCAGTTGCCCCATCATGTTTTTAGCGAGCCAATAAGGGTCCCAAATCTGCTCCAAATTCCCTAGAGCCATGGTGTCTGTGATGATTCTGGCTTCCCAATTATCCAGCAACAGGCGAATTGGAATAGAGACTTCGGGGCCATATCCTTTTCTCATGGGACTCTCCTCTGGTGTGTTGTCGGTCTTCTTATTTTTTGTCTTGGCCCCCATGGTTCTACCCATAGTGGTCATCGCTACGGAAAAATAGATGCTGGGGTGAGTATGCCAGGAGTTGAGAGCACTGAGAGCAGGGAGATTAGATAGCTTGGCGCCGAGAACATAAGGAACCTGGAGAGTCACTTTGAAATTGAGCTGCACTATACTGGAAGATGGGAGTCTTGTGCCTAGAGCCATGAGCCCGAGCTTCGCACGCCTGAGTTCCAGCATCGTGGTGTCCAGGGTGGCTGAGACGACGTTGAAGGCTGGCAAATTAAATGACCGAGCTACTTGAAGTTGCATGGTTAACGTTAGCAATGGAACGTGTAGTGATCTTGAGGCTAGGTGTCGACTGGATGTGATCCTGTCCCATCTTCCTGGAGCTGGCACCTGCATCTGGTAGTTGTGCTTTTATACTTACATCAAGCTTATATTCACATTAACTATGTGTTTCTTACATAATTTTGTTTTTTTATAATGGTATTTTATTATTTTGATATGTACAGTTTGTTAGAAAAATAGGATTGCAGAGTAATAACAATACACATAAATGCAAATATAATCACACACACATTACAAGAGAGACACAGATATATCATGGTTCACCCCAACTTGGGCTACATCTACACTGAAGTTGCCAATCCTTATTATTATTCCGTTCAACAAAGTGAAGGGATACAACCTACAGCACAGCCACTGCACTTCCTCTTCACTTTCTCATAGTCTCTCTCTCCTGATCTTATAGATCTTTACAATGCATAAAACCTAATACATCATTACCCTAGCCATATTACAATGTCTTTCTTTTATAGGGGAAATACAATGGGAAAATACCACGAGATACCCAAAAACCATGGGCCCACAAAATAGCTGGCGAAAACAGCCCCAAATTTTTTTCTCATGGGCGTTGCCCCTGAACCCCCGTTCGCGGGGGCTCCACCCCCAAACCCCCTTTTTTCGGGGGCGCTACCCCCGGACCCCCTAAGCGTCAGTTCGGGATCATAACCAAACCTGGGGTACAGACACGGTTGAATCATCATCTATGAGACTGGAAGATCTAGCTCCACAACCAACAATCTCCCACTTGGAGACTGATCAGAACAACTCCACCGCTGCTGTACTTGCTGGACCTTGGACTTGGCAACTTTCTCATCTTCACCTTCATGCTAGAAGGCCAACTGAAACCGAGCAGGAACTCAGTTTCTATCTGGTCACTACCTTTGTGAACATGTCTGCAAGATTCTGGCTAGTATGTATCTTTTCCAGCTTCAACGGTTCATCTTCCAAAACAAAGCGTATGAAATGGTACTTGAGCTGTATATGTTTAGTCCTGGAATGGAATGCTAAGTTCTTTGCAAGATGAATGGCACTCTGGTTGTCACTATACAACATGTAATCCTTCTACTTCTTACCCACTTCCTCCATAAACCTTTGCAACCAAATCATCTCTTTACTAACCTTTGTAACAACAACATACTCTGCTTCTGTTGTTGAAAGTGCAACAACCTTCTGCAGTCTCGAAATCCAACTTACTGTTGTTCCACCTATAGTAAACACATACCTTGTGGTGCTCCTCCTGCTATCCTTATCACCTGCCATATCTGCATCAACATATCCCTGTAGAACAGTGTCTGAACCTCCAAAACATAATGCCTGAGTGGTGGTACCTCTCAAATACATGAGAATCCACTGTAGTGCCTTCCAATGTTCTTTACCTGGATTGTTCATATATCTTCTCACAACTCCCACTGCATGTGCAATATCTGGTCTTGTGCACACCATAGCATACATCAAGATGCCAACTGCTGATTGATAGGGAATCTTGGACATGTAATCAATCTCTTCCTGTGTCTTGGGACACGTTTCTTTACTTATACTGAAATGGCTGGCCAAAGGTGTACTTACTGGTTTTGTATTCTGCATTCTGAACCTCTCCAACACCTTTTGTATGTACTCACTATGAGACAATGTCAATTTGTGATTTTTCCTGTCTCTTGTTATTCTCATACCAAGGATTTGCTTTGTAGCATCCAAATCCTTCATCGCAAATGAATTAGCTAGTTTCCTTTTGAGTACATTTATATCCTGCATGTTAGACCCTGCAACAAGCATGTCATCCACATACAATAATAAGATAATGTATATTTCATTGTCTATCTTCTTGAAATAAACACAATGGTCAAAATGACATCTACTATAACCTTGTTCTGTCATAAACCTGTCAAATTTTAAATACCATTGCCTTAGAGCTTGTTTCAAGCCATACAAACTCTTTTTCAACCTGCATACCAAGTTCTCCTTACCTTTGACCTCATACCCTTGTGGCTGATGCATATATATCTCTTCCTCCAAATCCCCATGGAGAAAGGTTGTTTTTACATCTAACTGTTCAAGATGCAAATCTTCTACGGCCACTAGACTTAAGATAGTCCTAATTAAAGTCATCTTAACAACAAGAGAAAATATTACATCAAAATCTATACCTTTCTTCTCTACAAACCCCTTTACAACAAGTCTGGCCTTGTACCACTTCTTGCCTCCTTCTTCTTCCTTCAACCTATAAATCCATTTGTTCTGCAATGCTCTTTTACCAGCAGGCAACTGAACCAGATCCCAAGTCTGGTTTCCTACCAATGAGTCCATCTCCTCATTCATGCCTTGCTCCCACTTCTTTCTAGTTTCCACATGCATTGCTTCTTCATAACATTCTGGTTCATCAGCATCAGTCATCAACAAATAATACATTGAAGGAGAGTATCGTTCAGGGAGTCTACTTAACTTGGTAGATCTTCTTGTAGTTGCAGGAGTTTCAGGTACTTGCTGTTGTTCTTGATTTTCTGGCACCTTTGGAACTTCATTTTTTTGAATTTCATCAAGTACTATGTACTATGTGGTTTCCTTTTCCTGTTTCTTTCCCTGCAACTGATCTTTATACATGACCTTTTCATTGAATATCACATCTCTACTCCTGATTATTTTGTTATTTTCATAATCCCATAAGCGATAACCAAATTCATCAACCCCATATCCAATAAAGGTACATTTCTTGGATTTAGCTTCAAGCTTTGTTCTATTTTCTTTATCAATATGGACAAATGCTTCACAACCAAACGTTCTCAGAAATGAGTAGTTTACCATTTTAGCTGTCCATGCCTCCTCTGGAATACCAACATCCAAAGCACTTGAAGGTCCTCTGTTTATTAAATAAACAACAGTATTTACAGCATCCGCCCAAAACTGTAAGGGCAACCCTGCATGCAATCTCATACACCTTGCACGCTCCATGATCGTTCTGTTCATCCTTTCTGACACACCATTTTCTTGTGGTGTTCCTGGGACTGTATTCTCTCTATGAATCCCATGGTATGAACAATAACTATCAAACTCCTTGCCGCAGTACTCACCTTCATTATCAGATCTGAGACACTTCAACCTTTTCCCTGTCTCATTCTCAACCAAAGCTTTCCACTTCTTAAAAGTAGCAAACACATCAGATTTCTGTCTAATGCAATAAACCCAAGTTTTCCTAGTTGCATCATCAATAAATGTAACATAATAATGAGATCCACCAAGAGATTGTACTTGAGCCGGTCCCCATACATCTATATGCACTAGCTCTAACTTTTCATTCTTCTTCTGTTTCCCAACCCTGAGAAATCTGACTCTCTTATGTTTTCCATAAACATAGTTTTCACAGAATTCCAAACTTACCTGCTTCAAATCTGGCAGCAACTTCCTTGAGTGGAGAATCTGCATCCCCTTTTCACTCATGTGGCCAAGCCTATGATGCCACAATGTTGTATCTATTCATGTGAAAGCTAAAGAGATAGAATGGTCAGTATTATGAGGACATAAATACAACGTACCTATCCTGTCTCCTTTTGATATCACCATTGATCCTTTAGTGATCTTCCACCACTTTTCTCCAAATGTAGATAGACAGCTGCCATTTCCCAACTACCCTGTTGATATCAGATTTCGTTTCATAGCAGGAATATGCCTAACATCTTTCAACAGCCAGTCAGTTCCATTCTTAACTTTTATCCATACCTTACCCATTCCAACAATTTTACATGGCTCATCATCACCCGATAAAACATGTCCAAAATCGCCAGGAACATACTCATGAAAGTATTTCCTATGGGGTGTAGTATGACATGAAGCTCCTGAATCTACTACCCAATAATCACCAGTATTATCTAATGCAAGAATCAAAGCATCTTGTAACACATCACCTGCTACATTTACTTCCTGGGTAGTTTCATTTCGTGCATCTCCTTTCTTCTTTAGAGATTTGCAGTCTTTCTTCATATGTCCTTTCTTTCCATAGTTCCAGCACTCTATCTTTCCCAGTCTGAACTTGGATCTGCCCATTTTAGACTTCCCACGATTACCTTAGCTCTTTCCTCTCTCCTTTTGTCTTCCCCTGCTCTCCATGGTCAACGCATCACCTGATGTCTCATCTGTGCTTTTTCTTCGCATTTCCTCGCTAAGAATAACACCAATAACATCATCAAATTTCAAGGTGTTTGAACCAGAGACAGAGTTACTTACAGCCATGACCAATCTATTCTAGCTTTCTGGCAATGAACACAAGATTAGAAGTGCCCTAACCTCATCATCAAAGTTCACACTTACAGAACTTAGTTGATTTGTAACTGTATTAAACTCATTTAAATGATTAGTAACAGATCCACCTTCAGACATCTTCATATTAAATAAATGCTTCATTAGAAATACCTTGTTGGAGGCCGAGGGTTTTTCATACAGCTTACCCAGTGCGCTCATCAAACCCTCCATTGTCGTTTCTTTTGAGATATTGAAAGCCACCGACGAAGCCGGGCTCACCCGTATTGTTCCCAGAGCCTTTCTGTCAAGAACCTCCCATTCTTCGTCCTTCATGGCCGTTGGTTTCTTTGCGCTTCCTCCCAATGATAGGAATAGATCCTTCTGGTACAGATAGTCCTCCATTTGCATCTTCCATAACTAGAAGTTTTGGCCATTAAACTTCTCGACCTTAAAATTTCCTTCTTCCGCCATTGCTCCCACTCGAACCAGAAATCCTAGCGTCTTGCGGGTTTATCTGCCAAATAGACCTTTGGCTCTGATACCAATTGTTAGAAAAACAGGATCGCAGAGCAATAACAATACACAAAAATGCAAATATAATCACACACACATTACAAGAGAGACACAGATATATCGTGGTTCACCCCAACTTGGGCTACGTCCACATTGAAGTTGCCAGTCCTTATTATTATTCCGTCCAGCAAAGTGAAGGGATACAACCTACAGCACAGCCGCTACACTTCCTCTTGAGTGTCTCACAGTCTCTCTCCTGATATTAGAGATCTTTACAATGCATAAAACCTAATATATCATTACCCTAGCTGTATTACAATGTCTTTCTTTTATAGGGGAAATACCATGGGAAAATACCATGGGATACCCAAAAACCATGGGCCCACAAAACAGCTGGCAAAAACAACCCCAAATTTTTTTCTCAGGGGCGTTGCCCCCGAACCCCCATTTCTCGGGGGCTCCGCCCCCAAACCCCCTTTTTTCGGGGGCGCTACCTCGGGATCATAACCAAACCTGGGGTATGGACACGACTGAATCATCATCTATGAGACTGGAAGATCTGGCTCCACAACCAACACAATTACCAAGAAATAGTTGAGTGGAGTCACAAACTAGACAAAGTTCAGTGATACATCGACTTTGGAGTTTGTTACAACGTTATCACACACCATAAGTGACAAAGTCTTAAACCACTAGGTGAAAGACAAATTGAAATAAGAGGAGGGCAATATCACCTCACCACCCTCTTTTGTTATTAGTGTTTGTTCTCCTGTAGCACAAAAAAGTCCTCCCTGCTAATAGGAATGATAACTCATGGAGAAGGGTTCTTTAGCAAAATAAAATATGGGTTTTATATGGAATTAAAAGTGAGTGCTGGTAGAGAAAAGACTAGTGCCTAGAAACTATTGAACACATGGGATCATAAATGGAAAACCATGGATGATGCACTTGCTACTAAAAGACTTTAGATGATTGCATCAAGTGGTTGCAAAATAGACCTTTAACAACAAGGATTACATAGCAAATGGAAATGACTTCTTTACATAGTCTTGATGTTTTAGGATAACATCAAGGAAATATGATCATTGAAGTGTAAGAAAAATAGATCTCGTATTTAACAAACTCAATGAGAAAAATAAAATTTACCAAGTAAATCCACTCCATGGCATGCAATCCATCACAATGAACGCCACTAAGAATTACTCCAAGATCAAGGCACTTACCATAGTCTTCATTATATTCCACAAACACCAAATATTTACAAGGCAAAAGGGACTCTCCAAAAATCATCTTCCTCAAGTGAAAAGAGTAAACCCTTATATAGGTTTCAGCTCATCTTCCTTGTACAATAAAATAATAATTTCCCTTTCTAGATGCACTATTTGCTCAACCAATTTTTCTAAGAACATCAAACTAGTGGATAGATCTAGTATTTTCTCCAAGGGGAATAATACAATAATAGTTCTCATATATCCAACTCTATGACAAAAGTTCAACAACAATAAGCAATTAGAGTTGGTTAGAATGATCCGAATTTTAGGGGGCATATGGTCTAAATTTGGATGTATAAGCCATGGAAGTATTAAATTGAGAGGCCACCCTCTCTCATCCATGGTATTTGGTAGCACATAGTTTTGGCCCATGGTATGGTCTCAAAACACATTGTAATAATGCTATATAAAGGCCTAGTAAGCCTTCTCATAATAACAAGTTACTCATTTGGTTTCTCTCCTATTCTCTATTGTTCATTGTGAAATTAATTAGATCTAAGTGATTTATTAGTAATTAGTTTAAGAGGTGGGGCTCCTCTTTGAGCCTCACCTCCCATTCACTTCATATGTTTTTGTTCATGCTTATTCTTATGCAATATTAGGGCTTTCATGTGAATTTTATGACAAATTTGCATGCTTAATCTCCTCCTCTCTCGGCATTCAAGCAGTCCAGTTCTCAGCTCCCAAGATCCGGATCAGTGGTATCAGAGGGGTACGCTCTCCATCGGGATAAGATTTTGAAGCATTATGTGGGTTCAACGGAGGTTCCACAACCTCTACAACAACCCATGCTTCTCTACAAACCCTTGGCATCTCTATACTCAACACTCTCACATTCAACAAACTTTGAACATGTGCCATGGGCTTCACAGGACGTTTTAGAGGCTCTACCATAGCTCATCAGAAAGGTATTTCCGTCAGCTCAAATGGGTATTTCATGGAATTTTCTTTTCTTTCCCGGTTTGTGAGATATGCTTGTTTGAAGTAACACGTGTTTGTGCATAATGCGGCCGGACGTACAACAACTTTAAACAAGTGCTACTGACTCCAAAAAATGTCTCAAAGGCTCTTCCATAGCTCATTGGAAATCTCTTTTCATCATCTAAAATGGGTATTTCATAGAATTTCATTTTGTTTTCCGGTTTGTGAGATATGTTTGTTTGAAGAAGTACATGTTTGTACACAATGTGGCCGGATGTACAACAATTTTAAACAAATGCTACAGCCTCCACAAAATGTCTTTGAGGCTCTACCATAGCTCATTGGAAAACTCTTTCCATTAGCTAAAATGGGTATTTCGTGGTTTTTCATTTGGCTTTCTGGTTTGAGAGATATCATCGATTGAAGCAACATATGTCTGCAAAATAGTGTGCGCGCATCTCTTAAACTTCAACAAACATTTTCTCAATCTCTGGGCCACCCCAGAGCAAGTATGTTTTTTTTTTTTTTTCCTCGAAAAAAAAGCGTAATTTCATTTCATCCTTAAGAGTACGAAATTACATATAAGGTCTACACTCATAAAAGAGTGGAAGTGGTCTTTGAGAAACAGTGGAACTATGTCTGAGCAAAATGGTGATGTTCTCACCACGTGAGCAATAACATCCATTACATCGTATTTGAAAAATAACCGATAATATGGCAATAAAATTTTCATAAAAGTTGCAAACTGTGTGGATCTTTTAGGTACAAAAAAGGTCAAGTTTATATGTACAACAGTGATAATAGTAACAAAAAAGAAAACCTCAGAAAAAACATAGCAGCTATGCATAGATCAGTCAATGAACGGCCTGTGATAGAGTTCTCTGCTGGCCCCATCCAAAAATTCTGTTAATTTCCAGAGACCGGGAGCAAGTGTTAAGCCATCCTTCGAGGCTTTGTCCGCCTCTGTGTTATTTTCCCGGAAAACATGCCTGCAAGTAAAAGTATCAAAGGAGTAAGTGACATGCTGAATGTGTTCCAAAACCCCAGCAATTTTCCGATTGTTGCACTGATACATTCCATTGACCCAGTTTATCACATTCAATGAATCCCCATAAACAGTAATTTTTTGGATCCTTTGTTCCAATGCAAAGGAGAGTAGGAGCTTGAGGCTGAGAATCTCAGCCCAATTGTTGGTACCTCTCCCAAATCCAAAAGACATCACATAATAGTGTGTGGTAGATAAAAACAGTAGCGCCCCTCCCCCACAAATGTTGTTTTGACAGGCCCCGTCGAAGAAACCCCAAGGCAGTGTAGTATCAAAGTTCAAGGGTTGAATGTTCCTAAGAGTGGTGGCCAGTTTGCACCGATGAAGTGCAAGATGGATGCCACAATTGTTAGTGGCCACCAAAGCTGGTAAACCAACTTTGTCCGAGAAAAGGCAGTTGTTACGGGATAACCAGGTGCCCCAAATGACAATAGAGGGGAGACCTTTGAAAGAGGCGTACACAGAGTTCTCAATCCAATTCCGCCAGGCTTCAACCAGAGAGTGCCCATTCCATCTGAAATTTACTTTTAGTATCCGAGACACGACTTGCCAGACCTCCTTAATGAAGCTACAGTGGAGAAAAAGGTGTAAGACAGTTTCCTCGTCATGTGAACACAGGTAGCACCTGCTAGGTCCCTGTAGGTTTCGTTTTTGCAGGAAATCCCAGGTTGGAATGCGATTTGCAAGGATGCACCACAAGAAAAGGCGCGCTTTTAGAGGGCTCTGCAATCTCCAAATAGTTTTCCACCACCACACCTGTTCCCTGTTCCAAAAATTTGCACAGATCCATTGATACCCATACTTCGGGGTGTAAGAGCCAGAAGGATCCCCATCCCAGACCATGGTGTCATCCTCATCATTGAGAAATATTTGATCCCTGCTGAGAGCTCGCAGGTATGTTCTAAGTTCATCTTACCATTCCGGTTCAAGTCCAAAAGTATCAGCTCGCTTCCATACGGGTCTTCCCATCCAGAGATTTTCCCCATCCGCCAAGTGATGTAGAACAGTAATATGCCGATGTTGTAATTCCAGGATCAGACCGTCGGATAGGATATGCTGTGCTTCACAGCCGACCCAAGGATCTCTGCCAACCCTCAACCTACGTCCGTTACCTACATCCCAAACAAGGTGCTGTTCAATTACATGAAAGGAGGAGACAAGAGCTTTCCAGATGACAGACCCTCCTTTATGTGTCTTGTTCGGAGACCGAATCCAGTCCTCCACAGAGTCCGGTGCAATATATTTGAGAGTCATAATACGTGCCCAGTACCCTCTCAAATGGGTCTTCAATAGAATTCAATTTCAGTACATGTATCAGAAGCTATGAATGGATTTGTAGCAAGACATCAACTGCACCAAAGATCATGAATTTTCGATTTTTTTTTTTAAATCTTAATGTAATCACGGTTATGGGTCAACCACACAAAACCCATGGTTATGGGTTAACCACACAAAACCCATAGTTATTTATTGTAATCATGGTTGTGGGTCAACCACACAAAACCCACGGTTATGGGTTAACCACACAAAACCCTTCTCTTCAGTGGAAGCAAGCTTGTCATTGCCACCATGGTTATGGGTCAACCACACAAAACCCATGGTTTTGAGTCAACCACACAAAACTCTTCACTTCATTGGAATCAAGCTTGTCATTGCCATCATGGTTATGGGTCACCCTTGAAAAACCCACGGTTATGGGTCAACCTCGTAAAACCCATGGTTATGGGTCAACCACACAAAACCCTTCTCTTCATTAGTAACTAGCACATTGTAATCATGTGTCTCTTTTTAGCATGAAATGATGGGGACCATCATTTTCTAAGGGGGGAGGAATGATCCGAATTTTAGGGGGCATATGGTCTAAATTTGGATGTATAAGCCATGAAAGTATTAAATTGAGAGGCCACCCTCTCTCATCCATGGTATTTGGTAGCACATAGTTTTGGCCCATGGTATGGTCTCAAGACACATTGTAATAATGCTATATAAAGGCCTAGTAAGCCTTCTCATAATAACAAGTTACTCATTTGGTTTCTCTCCTATTCTCTATTGTTCATTGTGAAATTAATTAGATCTGAGTGATTTATTGGTAATTAGTTTAAGAGGTGGGGCTCCTCTTTGAGCCTCACCTCCCATTCACTTCATATGTTTTTGTTCATGCTTATTCTTATGCAATATTAGGGCTTTCATGTGAATTTTATGACAAATTTGCATGCTTAATCTCCTCCTCTCTCGGCATTCAAGCATTCCGGTTCTCAGCTCCCAAGATCCGGATCATAGAACCACCAAGGCCAAGAAGGTGGGGCACTTGCCTAGGTGGATGAATGCTTGACCAAGGTTTGGCATCTTCTCTAGCAATTCACCCTCTAGAAACTCCAATAGATGAATATATCCCTTTTTCGAGTGATGCACCCTACGAGAATGTAATAACTTTCAATGTGTCAGTGGAACAAGGGGTCTAACAAACCTTGATATATGTAAAATGAGTAACTAAATTGGACTAAGGAATAAAATAATCATTTTAGTAGATGAGGTTCCTAGAAACAAGTGCTTTCCTCAACTTGCTTGCCCAAAAATAGAAGTACACCCTTGAGAGAGAGGCTTCCACATGTGTGCATCTAACTAATTTCCTAGGGAATGTATTATCTCCATCACAATTGAACTAAATCCATACATGTGGTATGAACAAGGGAATTTAACCAACCTCCCAACACCTTTTGACCCAACTTTGATCAATTTTAGGCTTAAAGGAGTATGCCCCCCCTACCCCCTAAAAAAATGATTTTTAATAATATTTTTTTACAATTATTTGGGAGGGGATTCCATGGCATCTAGGAGCTTGGCATTTAGTGGTAATTCTCCAAGTGTGGGGAAGGCAAAAGGGGTTAGGTGTTTGAGAAACAAGCCTCCTTGTATCATGACCCTAGTCAAGCCAAAATCCATCAAATCATCTTCATTATAGTCTTCTTAGGCTACCGCTCCACAAAGTTTTAATTATTTCATCATGGAAAAGTGTCGCATGGGTGAGAAATCTTCATACCCCCTAGAGCATTCCAATAATATCGTCATTTAAGTGTCGATAAGGGACCATAGTGCCTAGTGGGGGGCCTTTTAAGTGATAATATACATTAATCTAAAGTGAAAACCATAGGTATTTTGGTTAATTAGTGTGATAAAGTTTTTTCTTTGATTGAATTTAATTAATCACATTAGAAACTTAGAAACCCAAGGTAAAACACTTTAACTAATCCATTACTTCAAAAGTGCAATTATTAACACTTCAAAACTTAGAGAGACCCAAAGTTGATGGGTTCTCATTCCATTACATAATTAAGTGTTAATTAAGACATGAAAACACATCAGCCCCATACTTCTTAGCCAACAACCATGGCCACCACTCAACCTTGAAGAAGTACCATCTCCAAGCAAGACACAAGTGTACCACTTGCCCATCCAACTATTTAGCCATGAAATCCTACAAACCCAACACATGTGAAAATTTTCACAAGTGATGTGACCAAAATCACAATTTAGTAACATGTTGTAGCATAGTGATTCGTAGGGGTCATCTTCAACAAGGTCAACTTTAATGGGTCCCTATCTTCCTCAAAATGGTGCTACTAGAAGTGGTAGCCCCTTTTCTCAAGGTAAAGCCTTATATGCCTTGGGACTTATACATGTAAACCATGGAGAAGGGACCAAACAATTCCTTTGATAAAGCTTAAGCAACACAAATGTTGAAGTATCTCCTTTGGTTACATATATGCACTATTTTATAATAAAATTAGATTCACCATATTTCCCTAGCATGTTTTGCTCTCAAGGAAGTCATTACAATGTGTTGTAATTTCTACAATTAATTCAACACAATGCATGGTTTGGTTTCTAATTGGAAGCTTTAGGAATTGTCAATGAAGGAATTTATGAGGATGTAAATAGTGTTCTCTATACATATTGTGTGATTGTTAGAGAAGATGTAGGTATTTGCATGGGTTTACTTATGGTTGGAACTAAAAGTGAAAAAGGTAGGTGAAATGCTTGCATACGCACATGATACACAACATGGGAAGATTATAAAGGATAAATTGTTTGTTAAGTAGCAAAGAACATACTTTTTAATATTTTTCTACTTAAAGTTATCAAATTCATCTTTATTGCTTGGGTTTACCTATAAGATATGATTCCAATAAAAAAATGGCATTGAAGGGTTTTCCTATTGGATTGGCCCTTCTTATATATGGAAGGGAAGAAAAGGCACACTTATTAAACAAATGGCATGCATCAATATCCTATTTTGCGAGATGGTGGAATGAATACACTTGAATTGGCACTATGGAACAACCAATAAAAATGCTATATGACACCTTCAACATTATGTTGTCTTAGATGTTAGTGATGATGTAAGAAGAACCACAATGTTGGCTCTTGTGTTTGCTTTTTACTTGGAACATGGGCAAGTTAATTTTCTTTCCATGCTCACAATCAATGCTTTCTTATCAATTTCAAAATTTAAAGCATCTTGACATGAATATATTTTTCTAGTCAAAATCATAAGAGAAACTATTTCACATAAATATGTAAGTAGCAGCACTGTTATTACTATTTTTCAATGATGATTTGACAAATTTCCACGTATTTTGGAGATGTCAGGAGTTTTATCTTTGCTTTCTCAATCTTATAATCCATGTGTTAGGTATGGAGTAGTTATAGCAGTGGGTGTTCCTTGTGCTAGTATAGAATTGAGTGAAGCCATTTCACTACCAGAGCCTCTAACATCAGATGTTGTTGGTTTTGTTCATCAAGGAAATCTTATAGCAATGGCAATGGTTCTTGTTAAAGAAATTAATCATGTAACCACATATAGGTAACTCCAGTTGTGTTGTCCTTTAGAATTTACAATGGCTTAAGGTACTTCATGGAAGTTCAAATTTTAAAAGCAAATATTTCAATAGCTCACCAAATTGTTTTCAAAATGTTGGTAAAGTGTAATTTTCACTATACTAAAATGTTTTTTTTGTCATGAGTTGCCAATCGTTGTTTTTTCAACTTCAACAAGGGATAATACAAGAGGAAAAAAGAAGCAGATCATGGAAGTATAGTTTACAAATTATCTAGTGATGAAAGTAATGCATTTGTATCTGCTAATCGTAGTGCAAGCTCTCAAAAGGCCCAAACTCTAGTTATAAGGATGGAAAACCAAAATGACACATCCCCTAGGTGCAGGGAATCTCATCTTTGATAGAAAAAAAATGCTAAACCAATATAGGGAATTTGTGTTTTTGTTGATTGTTTTTTTTTTCTTTTTTCAGGAGGACATTTTATTAAAAAGGAATTATAAAAACACTCATTAACATATTGGTGGCATATAGTATGTGGAGAATGGTCACCTTTGTTTGCTTATTTCTCCATTCACTTTTTTTGTGGGTGTAAATAGTAATGTCCTTCCCTCTGTTTTAAAGTTTTGATGGTCATGTAGATCCAAATTTGGAGATTATTATTATTTTCATTAACAAGAAGAGTTAATGATTTTTAGAAAAAGGATGAAACAAATCAACATAAAAAAATATTACAAAATATCAGTCCAAAGAGAAGAGGTTATGAAGTTTATAAAACAACTAATTACCCCATATATAGTCATCCATATTTCTGTCAATAGTTCGCTATGTCCACAAACAACTATGCTACTATAAATTCTTATAAACTGGTCTAGCGCTAAAATGCAAAAAAAAGAGCATAAAACAAACAAAAAATTTATGTGGGACTATGTGCACCGCTCGTATCTTGGTCCCGATTAGTGTTTTTAGGACTTTCTTCTACTTCTGCTTCATTGTCTTCTAAATCAACAGAGCTTGGAATGTTGACAATTGCACTAGGTTGACGAACATAGGAGCCATCGAAATCCATGTTGCCGAAATAATTCGTGGTGTGAGACTGCTGCACTCCAAGAAGGTCATCATGTCTATCCATAGTTACTTGTATTTTTTCCTCCTAAGCTTTTTGAACCTGTATTTTTTCCTCCGCGTCATCCAAATGGACATCTAAACAAAACACCTGCGACGCGGTCTGATGCATTATTTGCTCCAAATCCTCAAACTTTCCCATGGTAAGCATAACTTCAATGATTTGGGCATCACAAGTTTGAGTGTTCTCTTCCACTTCATCAAGATGGCCATCCGAGAAAGAGGTAAAGGATGAGAGCTGGAGAGTTCCATGTTCAACATATTCCATACAAGATTCTATAATAGGTCGTTGAGCATTTGATTTGTGAACTACATCAGTTAAGCCTTCAATTTACATATTCATCTACTTCATTTGACTACGAATGTCTCCAGCACCTGCTTAGGTGTCTCTCATACGTTCTTGTAGCTCCTGTAACTGCTTGTGTATGTCCATTGATGTCTTTGTCACTAGCCAAACACATAAATTCTCTATAATGCAAATACCACAAATTCTACAAGCATTGGTAGAATTTAGGTCTACCCTCACAATTTCGAAAAAAACCTTGAGATATGTCTTCAATACTATCTTCATGAACTAAAACATCTTACCACTTCACAGAGCCTGTATCCTAGACCTCTCAGATCAAAGAGAGGGAAGAACTTAGAAAATGACCACATGATACAGCCTGAGCATGGTCCTCCTCACAATAAAATCTGAAAAATTATGGAAACCAATCCCCCGAAGAGTAGGGTAAGGCATCCAAATTTCCAAAAACCTGTAACAACATTCCCAGGTCACAACTAAAACTTGTTCTCTTGATACTACTCACACTAGAGTCCCAATCACGATAGCAAGAGAAATACGATACATAAGAAAAATGATGATTATCACCACACGTCAGGAATACAATCCTTTGCATGAGACCTGAGACCTCTAGAGACTTCATAACTCCGTCGACTTTTATTCTTTGAGATGTGTGGTTGAGGTGGAGAGAAACCATCACCTTGACTTCAATTCACACGAACTTGATCTTTACTAGGTGGCAGGAGGAGTGTCATGTCTCGTCCTCGAGGATTCCAATGACAATAGTTTGTAATGAAATCCAATTTAATACTAATGTAATGCATGAAATGGATTAGGGGAGCCAACACATTGTTGGTGGATCTCTATTCAGCTTGGTGGATCTCTATTCAGCTTGGTGGATCTCTATTCAACTTGGCGGATCTCTATTCAGCTTGGTGGATCTCTATTCAACTTAATGCAGCCACAAGGGAGAAGCGCGACTTCATTGGCAAGTTTGTCTACTTTTGAATTTTTTTCTCAATGGGCATAGAAGAGTTGGGCCTAGGAGAATTGTAGAAGAAGTTCAACTATTCTCGTTTGATTTATTAGTTGTCTGGCTTGAGAAACAGTTAATAAGGAGTCACCAATGACAACAGTAGAGCGAATTCCCAGAGAGATGGCTTGTTCCAGACTTAGGAAAAGAGCATATCTCTCTACTTGATTATTAGTGGCTATGCCCAAGCCACACAAAATAGTTGCGACTATAGTTTATCTTGGATCGAAAATGGTCCCTCCATGTTCCTACCACCCCACCAAATTTGGAGATTATTATTGAAATTGTGATTCATTCTAGATTTATTTTTTCGGTGACTTATACATTACTGCAAATGTAGTCACCAGTGCTCTTAAGTAGTATCAATGCCAACCCATCTTTGCCAATACAATATGTCTATGTTTATAAATTGAAAGAACTATTAACATACAACCCCTCTATCTCAAATAGATGGCATTCCACCCACCTCAACCCCCTCTCCTAACCAATACCTCCAATTCCCTATCCCATGCCTTTTATACTATTCATCTACATATTGTGCCATTGTTGGAGAAGATGTAGGTATCTGCATGGGTTTACTTATGGTTGGAACTGCAAGTGAAAAAAGTTGATGAAATGTTTGCATATGCACATGATACACAACATGGGAAAATTATAAAGGATAAATTGTTTGTTAAGTAGCAAAGAACATACTTTTTAATATTTTTCTACTTAAAGCTATCAAATTCTTCTTTATTGCCTAGGTCTACCTATAAGATATTATTCCAATTCAAAAATGGCATTAAAGGGTTTCTTATTGGATTGGCCTTTATTATATATGGAAGGGAAGAAAAGGCACACTTATGATCAAATTTCTTAAAGTGTAATTTTTTTATGGACATGTAAAAAAATTAAGATTAAAAAAAATTACGCCTAAAAAAAAATGGATCCTTCTCAGTGCTTGATAAAACTGAGTTTAAGATGGATCTATATTGATCGATATTTTAATCATTGAAAAAATTAATTTGTCACTCCATGAATATGTGCTCGAACTTTGACATCAATGGTTATTCATTAAGGTGTAACCTAAAGGGCCAACGTTTTGGCCCTTTTCTGACACCCGCTCCATCAACGATTTATGTGGCTGCATCATTCGGCGGTTACAATCCACCAAATGGTACATCCGCATCTTCGATGAAACTTAAGCACCAGATAGACTCTCCCTCAAGGAGAGAGTGAGATCCTGTGAGGACAACACCATTGGATCTCCCATGCAACGACTCTAACCTCACAAGCTCTCTTCTCGAGGGAAAGTCTATCTAGTGCTTAAGTTTCGCCCGCATCTTATGGAAACTGTACTAGCTATACCAATTGACATGACATAGATCATCAACAAGTCCAGAAAAGAAGTACATGCATTATTTAATGGCGAACAATATACAGCCTGTTGCAGGCCATTTAATGCAGTTGTAGCGGGCCTGTTGACCATTGGATCTCAATCAGCTTGAGATTCAACGATCAACAGGCCTACTGCAGCTGCATTAAATGGCTTGCAGCAGGCTAAATATTGTTCGCCCTATTTAATGTTGCATCTTCCACACTCATTCCTAATTTGAAAAAATGTCAATTCTCTTACCCTGCATTTGCCTCGGGTTTCATGTTTTGTCATTTAACCATGGTGAATCTAATATAATTAACTCTGGTGTTTTGTGTTATCAATTTCATGTGATAGGGAGGCATGGTTCATGATATTCTGCATCCTAAATGATCCTTGATACTTTCCAAGGTCCATTATGCAAGCATCAAATTGCTTGAATTTTCCTCCAAAGAGGTCTATGCTTGAAGGTAAAACTCCTTCCAATCAAATTGTTTCATAGGAATCAACAACTGAATATTTTTAAAATGATTTTCATATCGATCTGTAACCAGTCTATGCCATTCATTTTGGAATCATTGGAGACTTTGTATTCAATTGTCGTATATTCTTCCTAGTTATGATCGAAATTTGAAGTTGATTTGTGAAGGCTAATATATTGCTCTCCCCAGGATTCACTCCTTTGCTTGTTTTTTTTATGCCACACTAAATGTGTTAGGGTTTCGTGTATCATTTCAGAGGATGAAAAGGAATCATACTTGCAAATAAATTCTAGATCCGGTAAGAGCATATTCACTATGAACCTTTATTTTTCCATCAGATGTTTTGAGGCCCTACCAGTATTGGACTTTGAAAGTTGTGGGACAAGAGTACAATGAGCTTGAAGCACTGATGCATCTCCATAACAAACATAAACAAAATTCAACACTTGAGCTTTTGGAACAATATCTACAATATCTAAAGGTAAGGTTTATTAACTTCCATAAAAATTCTCCATGGTTTACAATAATGATCATAAATCCTTTGTGCTCTTAACCTTTTTAGCATATTTTGTTAAATTTTCAGAATTTACTTCAATCTAATCTAGGATCTTAACTAAGAGAACAACATGTACAACATATCAATCATGGACACAATAATGCAAGCACACAAGAGACATAGAGTTTACTTGGGGAAAACCATAAAGGTGAAAAACCCCAATAACTTCCTCAGAGATAGATAGAGCAATGATACAACCCAAGCATAAGGGATAGACATCTCCTAGCAGCAGCTTCTCCTCCTCCACAAGTGCGCCACTCTCCCGATAGTGTGAGAGAGAATAAAATGATGAAATAGAGTGCCGCACTCTATTTATACTTGACTTGCCTAATAACCTTTACTAGGTCGGCCTTAACTTAACCACATAACATAATGCTTACTGGGACGACACCCAATAGGGTGGTCTAATAACCCTTTGACCCACATGGCCGACCCCCAATAGGGTGGTCTAATAACCCTTCGACCCACATGACTTATACAGGGCCGACCCCAACAAGGTGGTCTAATAACCCATCAAGTATAAGTTACGACACTTACAATATAAATGACGACACTTCCATATAGAGGAATAATAACATCTATATAGGAATACAAACACTTTCGTACAGAGGAATAATGCCATCTCTATAGGAGTACAATATACATATATGAAATACATTCCGAAGTTACATATACATCAACACTCCCTTTTAACTAGGAAGGTATTTCTTGACATAGGTCTTCTAGCACAAGTCTTCTTCTCTGGATCATCGTCACTGGATAATTGTCATCGAGTCATCGTCATCGTCACTGCTACTGCTATCTCAATCAATCTCTGAATCTACTCGTCATAAGAAGTTCTACAAAGCCAGTCCTTTTTCATACTGGATGTAGGCCCACCACCTGGAGATCTTCATCATCACTGGCCATACTGTGGAATCCTCAGGACTTATTACGTGTATCACAAAACCTTATAAGAGTCTCTTGACTAGCAAGAACCCTAAAGACCATCTGAGGCCTTTTTCATCCTGTCCAAATCTCCAGGACTTATTACATGTGACTCCACCACAAAACCTCGAAAGAGAATCCCAAGACTGATTATGAGCACACAGCTCAACCTACCGGATCTCCCAGGGCACAAATTACATGTGGTCACCACAAAACCTTGAAAGAGCATCCCAGGACTGCTTACGAGCACACGACTCAACCTATCGGATCTCCCAGGGCATAAATTACATGTGGTCATGGAAAAGCCTCGAAAGAGCATCCCAGGACTGATTATGAGCACACGGCTCAACCTATCGGATCTCCCAGGGCACAAATTACATGCCATAGGACAAAACCTTGAAAGAGCATTTTCTAGATATCCCAAGGCACAAATTACATGCCATAGGAAAAACCTCGAAAGACTATCTGCAAATCTCCCAGGGCACAAATTATATGTCCTCCTAAGCAAAACCTTGAAAGAGCATTTGCCAGATATCCCAGGGTACAGATTACATGCCATAGGCAAAACCTCGAAAGACTATCTGCAAATCTCCCATGGCACAAATTATATGCTTATTTGCACAACCTGTTCCACGGCCACAGAGTATCAACCTGATACTCACCATACATCATCTTGATGTACACATTATCATCCTGATCATCATCGCTGCATCGTCCTGATGCATGTCATATGGAGCAACATCCTGAAGCTCGTCATCCATGATCATCCTGATCATACAATGAATCCACCTGATGCATACACAGTATCTGCCTGATACATATCATCATACATGATCTACCTGATCATACAATGTATCCACCTGATACATATACAAATACATGATCCACCTGATACATATCATCATACATGATCTACTTGATCATACAACGTATCCACCTGATACATATACAGATACATGGTCCAAGCATCCAACATGATGCATATACAAAATACATACAAATGATCCAACTGATCATATCCAGCATCCAACATGATGCATACATACATAAATGATCCAATTGATCATATCCAACATCCAACATGATGCATACATACATAAATGATCCAACTGATCATACAGAGCAGAAACTAGAACATCATCCTGATGCTCATCATCCAACACTTACATCCACAGCCATGTGAAGGATCTCCCTTCCACCATGCTAGGAATGGCTACAACAAATGTCTCCATCACTTCTTCCTCGAAGTGTCGTCGATCTGAAGAACACCAAGCCTCACTCTGAAGTACTCGAACTTCACTCTGGCTAGTGGCTTCGTCAATACATCTGCAATCTGCTCATCCGTCGCAACATACAGGAGCTTCACTGCTCCTCTCTGCACCATATCCCTGATATAGTGATATTTGATCTCTATGTGTTTCGACTTGTCGTGGAACACCGGGTTCTCAGACAGCTTCACGCAACTTTGGTTGCCACAAAATATACCAGTAGCCTCTAGTGGTAGATCAAATAACTCAAACAATAGCTTCCGAATCCATACTGCCTCACAACTGGCCAAACAGGCTGCAACATACTCTGCCTCGGCTGTACTCAGTGCTACGCAGGACTACTTCCTGCTAAACCAAGAGATCACACCTGATCCCATACTGAAGCAGCACCCAGAAGTGCTCTTCCTATCTGCAGCACTGCCTGCCCAATCTGAATCAACATAACCTTGCAGGTTAAACTTTTGATTCACATCATACTTGAGCCCATAGTCAACTATACCCTTCAGGTACCTCATAATATACTTTACAGCAACCAGGTGAACACTCCTCGGATCCGTCAGGAACTGGCTCAATGTTTTCACCGCAAAGCAAATATCTGGTCTCGTGTTCATCAGGTACATCAAGGACCCAATCATCTGACGATACATAGTGACAGCAACCGGATCAGATGAAGCATCACACAGAAGCTTCATGTTCGAAGCCATAGGTGTGGCCATGACCTTGCAGTCCATCATCCCGAACCTCTTCAGGATCTCTACTGTATACTTCCCTTGTCCAAGGAAGATTCCATCTGCACTCTGCCACACCTCCATGCCAAAAACAAATAGTGCATCATCCCCAAGTTCTTCATCTCGAACTTGGAAGCAAGCTTCCGCTGCGTGTCGGCAATCAATCTATCTTCACCTGTAATAAACAAGTCATCCATATACAAAAGTAGTATCACTGGATTGCCTTCCTCAACCTTGTAGTAAAGGTTGGAATCCGCTTTACTCTTTGTAAAGCCCAAACTGGATAGATAGCTGTCTATCCTACCATATCAAGTTCTGCACATATATGAATCCCTGTCTTGTGTCTCATAACCAAGTGGCTGCTCCACATACACTTCTTCTTCAACTACACCATTCAATAAAGCTGTCTTGAAATCCATCTGGTGTATCTTCCATTTCATCACTGCAGCCAGAGCAAGTATTGAACTGATGGAAGTGTGCCTAGTTATAGGTGTAGAAGTCTCTTCATACTCAATTCCTCTTTCTGGGAGAAGGCACGAGCTACAAACCTCGCTTTGTATTTCTCCATGCTACCATCTGCAGCATGCTTGATCTTATAGATCCATTTGGAAGTCACAATAGACTTCCCTTGGGACTGCATTCCAAACATTATTCTTCATGATCGACTGGTACTCCTTGATCATGGCATTCTTCCCGAATCCTAGGAACTTCAATATATTCAATATCTTCAATAGATAACTTTGTTGCTGGAACAAATGTTGTAGTCCTTCTTTTGTAGGTGAAGGTATACGATCTTTCCTACAAAACAAGTTAAATTGCATGATTAGAAACATCTCATAGTTTTCAGAACAAATTCTTACACAAAGAAATATGTCATACAGTCATGCAATTATTTTAGCCAATGCTTCAATACAACATTCATCCATATCCTGTAACTTTCTAGATGCCTTCCAATCTCTACTAGAACATTGTTAAGAGTGTGCACAACTCCCAACATGTCAGCAAAGAGGTTTCATTCTAGATAAGTAGCAATGGAATGTTGTACAGTGCCATAGGCCACTTACCCATGTATATTAGTACTATACTGTTCATCAATGCAACTATTCTAATATGCATAATACACAACCTAATTTTAGGAACATCAGTATATACATCTTTGAACAATATTATTTAAACAATCAAATATGCAAGAAATGATAATTCAAATACTTATCTTTGTTTGTTTGTTGGGTTGAATCCCTCTTAGTCTTTGCTTCCTTTCTGCAACTCCATTCTGATGTAGATTTTGAGAAGTGGTCAACTCCCTCTGAATATCTGCATCCTTGCAGAAACTACTGAAGTGTGCTCCTTCTTGATCTTTGCTTCCTTGCACGAACAACTGGATTGTAATCCCTCTTGATCTTTGTTTCCTTGCAAGAACAACTGGAGTGTGCTCCCTCTTGATCTTTGCTTCCTGGATTACCTGTCCTTGAACTTATATCCATCCTTAATCACTATGCATGCTTATTAGTATCATCATTGTGTTATCCTCGAGGTCTCATACATAATCACATATTCATTAGTATAATCTTAATACTATCAAAACACAATAATCTTAAACATGTATAGTCATGATCATTTCAAACACAGATAATAAACATTAGTATTCAAGGTTTTAGGGAAGTCTTCTTTTACTCATGCATATTCTTATTTGATCAGAGGACTCTTCTGGTTAGTTAAATCATCAATCAAGATAAGAGACATAATATACATAAATCCTTGATTACTTACATTTCTAACTTTATGAATAAACATAACCAAGTATACTTATATAAGGGATCCTAACATAAGGTAGGATTCTAACTTGATATAGGAAAAACATACGTAGATTGGTATGTTAGCTAGTTATGTATAACATACCCACATGATGTCTTCTTGTTCTCTTCAATGACTTGTGCTAGTAACCTGCTTATCTCATAGGTTAACCATTATAGAACCAAGTTATACATACCTCGCAAATAGATCTTCTAAGTGATTCATGACAATGGATGAATCTTTGTCCTCATGTCATCATGATCATATGCTCTTGAACTAGAACATGATTTGTCTTTCTTGGTGTACCTTTCATGTTAACGGACAACATAAACCTCATACAACACCATAATGCATTAGTACAATCATAAGTGTCAAAACCTTAATCAATGAATATCTTCTATCATGTATTCATAATTTTATTAAGGTGATACGACAAGTCTAGTAATTAATCAAGATTGTACTAACCGTAATAACATGAAAACAAACATACCATAAAATTAATCATGAACAAATCTCGAAACATACCTGGATAAGTCATACTTGTCGAGATTGCTTGTAATCTTCTTATGTAAGGCCTTAGCCTCATCTCCCTCTAAAACATGAACTTCTTCACTTATGTAGGTGACCAATCCATTCTCTTCCAGGATTAACCCAATCCACTTGATTTGCAGGAACTGGATCTGGAGCTGGATTAGGGTTTGTTAGAGAAACCCTAAAAATTCAAACTTTGAATTTCAAACTTCTGAAAGGATAGAAATATGCGCCTTGATGAGTTGATCAAGCTGGTATACTCATAATTTGAAAACTGCAAAGTTTCACCCCTCAAATTTGCCTTTGAAACTTCCAGATTCACTAGACATGGCCCCGAACTAGGGTTTGATAAAGCCCACCCTTCTGCCCAATCAAAAGGTTTGATCCAAAGCTCTAAGATCCTATTTTTCTGAGGAGCTTCCAGCCATGGTCACAGATTTCAAAAATTTCCATTTTTGTAGAAGCCCTAATTTTCCACTTTTCCGATCAGAGTCCCAAACTAGGGTTTGATCAAGCCCGGCCTTCTGCCCAACCAAAAATTCTGATCTTGGTCTCTAAATTTCGATTTTGATGAGTAGAATTCAGCCGTAGTCTCCGATTACAAAAATTCCAACTTTCTCTGAAACCCTAAATTCCGGAAGCCATGAATGAAGGTGCTAAAAAATAATTCTGTTTTGGCAGAAATATGTACCTGATTGTTTCTGGTGTAACTTCGAATTTTTCGATCCACTGGGTCTGAAAATTTTTCTTGTGATAGCGCGACCTGTCATCTTTCCAACCCCACAGGTCTGACCTCAAATGGATTCTCTGAGAGAGAGTTATGCCAAGTGTCGCAACGTGACCTGTTTATGGGATAAAACAAGAGAGTGAATTTGTACGGCATTCCACGTGTCACTGGTTCAGTTTCGGCCTCTCAACAAGTTACCTGATAAAGTAAATTCCGTGCACTACCTGTCACTTTTTACGAAATTTCATTTGGAGCTTCCTAGCCCAAGTTATGACCTTTTTTCCAAGGTCACCTGTTTATGATTGAGATCTGGAAGAGGCAGAAACCCTATATTGTACAGATCATAAATCAAAAAGTACAATGAATTAGAGGTTTGCCTTTGGACACAAGGTACGTGGGGATCTTAGATTTGCCCTGTACGATTTTCAAACCCCGAAACCTTGCCAGAATGTATTTATAGTGAAAGTGCTACGATGACTGGTTTTTGCTATATCAAGCCCTAGCATCGTAAGTGCAACAAGTGTCATACATGCCATACCATGCCTTCTTTCAGGCTAGCTTTGATACCATGTTAAATTTTCAGAATTTACTTCAATCTAATCTAGGATCTTAACTGAGAGAACAACATGTACAACATATCTACAACATATCAATCATGGACACAATAATGCAAGCACACAAGAGACACAGAGTTTACTTGGGGAAAACCATAAAGGTGAAAAACCCCAATAACTTCCTCAGAGATAGATAGAGCAATGATACAACCCAAGCATAAGAGATAGATATCTCCTAGCAACAGCTTCTCCTCCTCCACAAGTGCGCCACTCTCCCGAGAGTGTGAGAGAGAATAGAATGATGAAATAGAGTTCCTCCCGCACTCTATTTATACTTGACTTGCCTAATAATCTTTACTAAGTCGGCCTTAACTTAACCACATAACATAATGTTGACTGGGCCAACACCCAATAGGGTGGTCTAATAACCCTTTGACCCACATGGCCGACCCCCAATAGGGTGGTCTAATAACCCTTCAACCCACATGACTTATACAGGGCCGACCCCAACAAGGTGGTCTAATAACCCATCAAGTATAACTTACAATATAAATGACGACACTTCCGTATAGAGGACTACTAACATCTCTATAGGAATACAAACACTTTCGTATAGAGGAATAATACCATCTCTATAGGAGTACAATATACATATATGAAATACATTCCGAAGTTACATATACATCAACATATTTCAAATGCTTGACCTATAGGTGGCATCTAGGTTTTTTAATTACTTTGCTAAAAGTTTTTTAATCAATAAATTGAAAGGAAAAAAATCTTTGTTTCGGAATTTATAATTTTTTTCATCAACCTAAATATATTATAAAAGCATATCCCAGTTATAATGTTTCAAGTAGATGCCAATTGTAACTAAACATGTAATCTATAAATCAAACTAGGGTTCGAATCCTAGAACAATGACTCCTACGAAGCAACCATTTTTCGGGCTTTAGCTCTGTATTGTATTAGAATGATGTAGATACAGACACGCCAGTGATGTAAATTTGTAATTACACGAATAGGGAAATTCAATTTCATAAGAAAAAAGGAAAAATGCCCTCTTCTTGAAAACATGACAAGAAGTTGGGTAGTTTGGAAATTTCTCCACATAATCTAAAACAATTACATCTTACATGAAAATTTTGTCCAAGGTCATTGGCATTGAACTACATGCGACTTGTCAATTTCATAGTGCATGCTTCTATTGTTCTTTTGATCTTGGAGTATATTTCATTTCGACCTCTACATTTCTGCAAAAAGGAGATCTTGAGGTACTTCAAAGGCTTTTAACCATGAACTCATAATTCAATTTCATTTATAGCTAACTGGATATTGAAGATTGTAGCTTAGACAAAAGCTTTCTCATAGGTTCAATGTCAAAAGTGTTAGAAGTAGTTTGAGTCAAATATATTTTGTAATTCACTTAGTATTAAAGTGAAATTTTTATATATAAGTTGTTGAGCCTAATAAAGTGTATTTTTATACATTAGTGATTTAGACTAATCTCAAGTGTATATCTCACTATGAGACAAGGGTTTGAGATCAAGTTAAAGGCAGGTCAAGATAGAGGGTTAATACGCATACATTTCACTCAAATGCAAGTTTTGTCAAGAGGTGATTTAATTCATTGCATAGCTAGAGCGCTGAAGAGAAGCCAAAGTTGGGAATCAGGCAAAGAGAAACATGCAAGTTTGTAAAGGCGTATAGATTCCATATTAATAGATCCATATAGTTGTATGGATTCAACACAATTGCATTGAACAATCCGTTTAGTCATATGGAACAGATGCGTACAGTCGTACGAATAAACCGTATAACAAGCAATTTGCAGTAGGTTGTTTCTTTTTTTTTGCAGGGAAATTTTTCCTCATTAAGTGTGCATGTTTGTTTCATTTGGGTGTACCACACAACTGTTAGTTTGTAATTTACCAAGGGTAGGATAATATGGGGTACCTAGGGGGAATATATCATGTAATGTGTACCTAAGGGGGAAATAATTAATGTAATGTGACCATAAATAATGGAATAGGCCCGCTAGGTAGTTTTAAGGAAACAACATAATAATGAGGGGTTATTCGGCATAAGCCCCTAGTAATACTCATGAGAAAGTATAAATACACATGAGTATCATTGTATTGAGGTATGTGTGATGAACTGTATTGTAACAAATATGGCTTGTGGAGTTGTAATGCCTCTCAAGGGCATTAAGAATTTTTATCTAAAAAAAACATCTATTTTCTTTTCATTCTAGAAATGCATAAGAGTATTAATACAACCTCAAATGATGGATTTCTTAACTGTAAGACTCAATACCATATGAGCATCATGTAACCATAGCATCATATAAGAATTTTACAACAACATATAAACAACATATAAGCATTTTGCAATAACATCAAATAACTTATCATTTTAAAAAAAACGTCTTGGTGATTCACACAACATAAATTAACATCATAAATCATGTAGCAATAGCATCATATGAGAAGTTATAACAGCATATGACAATTTAACATCACAAGAAAAATGCCTCTATTTATGAATGGTGACGAAGTCCAAACTGAGCAAGCCTCCATCTTCTCCTCGAGTAGCTTCCCTCTTCATTGCCCAAAGTGGAACCGCGGTTTACCTCCCAGCCAACTAGGGGCCTAGCCGGCTCCCTAGCCCCAGGAAGCCATCTAAATGGTCCCATCCAAATGGCCTCCTGGCCCTCCGTGCCCGAGAACCCCATAGAACAGAACAATGATGCACTAGTAGGCTATGTATCAAAACTTCCAAGAGTTCCCAAACTCTTCCAACTCTTCAAAACTTCTCATACCCCAAAATATCCAAAATTCTCCTTCCTAGAATACTCTCACCAAAGTAATCTTCAAGAGAAAAGAACCCCCCTCCTTCCACTCTCAAGTCTCCTATTTATATCAAAACTCCTCATCCTCCTCCCCATCCATCCATAAATTCCAATAAATAATAATAAACCATCAATAAATTCATTTTCTCCAAAAAAATAGAAATTTGATTTAAATAATTAAAATATTAAAAGCATGGTTGCAAAGTCTCACTTGTCATGCTTCCATCTTAAATGCAACTATGACAACTCTTTTCTAAAAATTTGTGCAAATCCTATCTATCCATTTATTTATATTATCCTCTCATTCATAAGTCAAATACAATATTTTCATATACTATATTATACTTTTTTTTTCCTTGGAATATACTATATTATACTATGACATATTTGATATTATATGTGTCATTCAATAATCCAATGAAATTATATAATCTAAAACATATTTAAACAAGTCATCAAACTCATACTTTCAACACACAAGTAATATTTTCAAAAATTCATCAACCAAGTTACTAATAGTTAATATAACCACATTAATTTATTCATCGATCGACCAATCATAATAGCGTACTCACGAATTGGCGTATCCATGGCCAGTGCATACGTCTTAAGCGTGGGTACTAATAATCACATTTAATGTTCGTAATAGATCATTATTACATGCTTGCAAAAAACATATAGAAGAACAATTAAACAATGCATCATTCATCATTCATAATCATTCATACAGAAGCAATAAGACATAATTAGATAAACATAATGATGAAATCAAACATATAATCATGATGATTAATAGCAATCAAGAACACCATCCAATCCATCATTGGTACCATCCATCCCATTAGTACTCCAACCACCTAATCACCACTACTTCCAACTCCTGACCTCACCATCCCATCCTCTGTTGGAATATACCATGCAATCTCGACTATGCGTATGACCATGTATAGAACCCGTAAGCGGCAGTGTCGATTGACCACATCGACCAAGCTTCCCCAGCAGGCACTCACTAGTCGTCATCCCACATCCACGGGAGCGTGCTCAGCACAGCCCTCCCACAACTTCGAGTTTCGGAGGTTCAATGGTGGGAAATGCCTCCACCCCCCTGATAGTACTAGGGTCAACACCCTACATCAACCATACTGCGCCATCACTGATCTAAGGGGTCTCGTCATTGAACAACCACTTTGGGCAAGTCACAATTCCTGTCAAAACACACACTCACCCACAAGTCATAGAAATATTGGAATTCACAATTAAATAGCATGAAAAATTGATATAACATCATTATCCTCCTAATGTCCAAGACATCTTGTGCCCCTTGGAACTATAGGAATCCACCTATCTTGTAGCCAATCAACATGTGCAATAGTTCATCATCAACATGAAACTCATGTATAAACACACCCAACTCTTTCAAGTGTTAATCAGTATCATTAAAACGACATCTACATATAATCATGCAAGTTCTTTTGCAACAACTAAATTAGCATTCTACACATGGATATTCTATATTAAATTTGCATGTTCAATATGAAGTAACATTTTCATTTCTATTAATGAATTCAATAGTAAATTCCACTTAGCATACACACCTCAAGGGAGTCCACATGTCCATATAACAATAGTCGTAATCAATCTATCCTAGTCAACGTATAATAAGCAAATAAAATGGTAAGCTAAATCACATTAGAGTTTTTAATTAACGACTATCAAGATATGGGGCGTTACATGAGTGATTCATTCCTTAAGGAGTATTTGATGGTGTTACCCTACCTTAAGGGTTTCTCTATATCTTGGTGTTATTCTTATGGTGAATGTATTTTGGGTTATTTATGAAGTATAAGGGTTCTATATCTTTGTTGTGATTCAATTTCTGGGTTAAGGATCACTACAAATGGTATCATAACAGTTTCTTGAGCCAAAATAAATGGAACATTTTTTTCATTTTTTGTAGATTTTTTAAGGGAAAGAGAGGATGACAGAATTCAGGTCGATTTTTAAAACTTTTTGTGTAGAATCTAAAGAAACCAATTGAATATTTGAATTCCTCTTGCTGAGACACCCTATTTAAAAAAAATGTCCAAAATGGAGTCCAAAAAGTGATGTTATCGTTGATTTAAAATAATTTGTTTTTAGGTTTTTCCCAGGGACGACCATGCAGATTGTAGAGCTTATATCTTTTGATAGAGTGACTAGATTTCAATCAAGAGTTGTCATTTTACTTGGAGCTTTGCTCTTGGAGAAGATATAGAGAATGGTGAAATTGCGTTGACCACCTTGAATGGTCTCCCTAGATCATGGGATTCTTTCATTCAAGGAATTTATGCAAGGAAGAAGCTCATCACATTCAGTAGATTATGGGAGGACTGCTCATAGAAAGAAGCTCGAATTATAGCTCGAGAAGAAAAGATGGGTAGTGAAGACCAAGCTCTCACAACACACACCAAGAAGAATTACAACAAGAGGGAGCATCCTCATCACAAGAAGGGTAATCACCACCACCAGAACCGAAAAGAGAACTTTGGAGGATCTATTAGAAATATCTCTCACATTCGATGTTATACTTGTGATGAGAAGGGACACTATTCCAGAGATTGTCCCAGGAACAAAAGCAACTCTCACAAGAAGAATAATAACAAGAAAAGACATCATGCTCACACTGCAGAGGATGATGAACCTCCCAGGAAGAGGGCCAGAGAAGAAAGTGAAGATTCTTCAAGCAATGAAGAGTATGTTTTGATTTATGCCCTCATAGGAACTGTTACACATGGTAGAAATGATTGGCTTATAGATAATGGGGCTTCCAAGAATATGACAGGATTCAAGGAATCCTTTATGAACCTGTCTGAACATGAATCACCCCACAAAGTGAAACTTGGGGATGACTACCAATATCCTATAAAAGGAAGTGGTGAAGCCTCTTATAGGCTAGACTTTGGAAAGTCTATGAAGATGAAGGATGTCTTGTTTGTATCAGGACTAAAGAAGAACCTTCTCTCCATATGTGCATTGGATGCAAAAGGTATGAGGGTTGCATTTATAGATGGCCAAGTTCTAATGTGGCCAAAGGGAAAGACCATAGATGATGCAGTAGTGATTGGAGAGCAAGAGGGACAACCTGAACAAGCCTTGGTTCAAGTAAACTTTGGCACAGGAGGCTTGCACATATGCACTAGAAAGCACTACCATTGTAAAGTTGTTGAAGGACTTCTAGAAATCCAGTCGAAGCAAAGAAAGTGAAGAAGGCATCTCGAAGTAGCGAGAGCAAAGCAAAAATCAAGAGGGAGCACACTCCAGTAGTTTATGCAAGGAATCAAATATTGAGAGGGAGTCCACCAAACAAACAAACAAAGATAAGTATTTGAATTGTCATTTCTTGTATATGTGATTATTTAAATAATATTGTTCAATGGTGTATATACTTATGTTCCTAGATTTAGGCTGTGTATTATTCATATTAAGATATTTGCATTAATGAACAATATACTAATAATATGCATGTGATGGGTAAGTGGCCTATGGAACTGTACATCATTCCATTGATACTTATCTAGTATGAAACCTTTTTGCTGACATGTTGGGAGTAGTGCACACTCTTAACAATGTTCTGGTAGAGATGGAAGGCATCTAGAAAGTTACGGGATATGGATGAATGTTGTATTGAAGCATTGGCTAAGATAATTGCACAACTGTATGACATTGATGTCTTTATGTGTAAGAATTTGTTCTGAAAACTATGAGATGTTTCTAATCATGCAATTGAACTTGTCTTGTAGGAAACACTGTGTACCATCACCTACAAGAGAGTTTTGTTTCGAAGACTCGGCATACAACAAATCCAGAAAGCTACCTATTGAAGACATTGAAGAACCAAAAGCACCCAGGATTCGAGATACAACAATGAATGAAGTAAATCCAGAAGAAGACCGTGAGTTAGAAGATCCACAGGAACCTGTAGATCCACCTCGTGAGAAGAATTCCTATAAAAGGAAACCAGCATGGCTACGAGAGGTAATTCAAGGGGCATAAAGGTATGGCGCTTCAGAAGGTATGCACAAAGAAAGCAAGATACTGAAGCCATATACTAGCTATGTATCCCTGCTATGTGACATCATTGAAAAAGAGCCTTCCAACTATGATGAAGCAGTTGAGAAGAAAGAATGGAAGGATGCCATGATCGAGGAGTACCAGTCGATCATGAAGAATGATGTCTGGGATGTGGTCTCGAGACCAGGAGGGAAGTCTATGGTGACTTCCAAGTGGATCTACAAGATCAAACATGCTGCAGATGGTAGCATAGAGAAATACAAGGAAAGATTTGTGGCTCGTGGCTTCTCCCAGAAAGAAGGAATAGACTATGAGGAGACATTTGCACCTATAGGTAGATACACTTCCATCAGAACAGTACTTTCTCTTGTTGCAGTGATGAAATGGAAGATACACTAGATGGATGTCAAGACAACATTCTTGAATGATGTAGTGGAAGAGGAAGTGTATGTGGATCAACCACTCGGGTTTGAGAAACATGATAGGGAGTATCATGTGTGCAAACTGACGAAAGCCTTGTACGGTTTGAAACAAGCACCCAGGACATGGTACGACATGATAGACATCTTCTTGACTAGTTTGGGATTTACCAAGAGTAAAGCAGATTCCAACGTTTACTAAAAGGTTAGGGAAGGGAACCCAATGATACTCCTACTGTATGTAGATGACCTGTTTGTGACAGGTGAGGATGGGTTGATTGCTAACATGAAGAGGGAGCTTGCTGCCGAGTTCGAGATGAAGGACTTGGGTATGATGCACTAATTTCTAGGCATGGAGGTGTGGCAGAGTGTGGATGTAATCTTCCTTGCGAAAGGTAAGTATGCAGTAGAGATCCTGAAGAGGTTCGGGATGATGGACTGCAAGGCCATGGCCACACCTATGGCATCAAACCTGAAGCTATTGAGTTATGCTTCATCAGAGTCGGTTAATGCCACGATGTATCGTCAGATGATTGGGTCCTTGATGTACTCGACGAATACGAGACCAGATATTTGCTTTGTTGTGAACACATTGAGCCAGTTTCTGACGGATCCGAGACATGTTCACTTGATTGATGCAAAGCATATTCTGAGGTACTTGAAGGGTACGGTTGATTATGGGCTAAAGTATGATGTGAATCAGAAGATTAACCTGGAGGGTTATGTTGATTCTGATTGGGTAGGCAGTGCCATTGATAGGAAGAGCACTTCGGGGTGCTGCTTCAGTATGGGATCAGGTGTGATCTCTTGGTTTAGCAGGAAGCAGTCCTGCTTGGCATTGAGTACAACCGAAGTAGAGTATGTCAGAGCTTGTTCGGCTAGTTGTGAGGAAGTATGGCTAAGGAAGCTGCTGTCTGATTTGTTTGATCTCCAGTTGGATGCTACTTGTATATATTGCGACAACTAGAGTTGTGTGAAGTTGTCAGAGAACCCAGTGTTCCATGATAAGTTGAAGCACATTGAGATCAAGTTCCACTATATCAAGGATATGGTGTAGACAGGAGCAGTGAAGCTCCAGTATGTTGCGACAGACGAGCAGATAGTCGATGTATTGACCAAGTCGCTGGCCAGAGTGAAGTTTGAATACTTCAGAGAGAAGCTTGGTGTACTTCAGATCAAGGTTCCTTCCAAGGGGAAGTGATGAGTCCGGAAGACGGAGATGCACATGGGATTTTTCGATATGGTTGTAGATGTGTTCTCCCATGGTCGTGATGTAATTGCCGAGCTTTTCCAACATGGTGGTAGATGTGTTCTCCCATGGTCGTGATGTAATTGTTGGAGCTTTTCCGACATGGTGGTAGATGTGTTCTCCCATGGTCATGATGTAATTGCTGAGCCATTCTCACATGGTGGTAGATGTGTTCTCCCATGGTGCAGATGTAAGGGTTGGAGCCATTCTCACATGGTGGTAGATGTGTTCTCCCATGGTGTAGATGTAAGGCTTGAATCCATTTTTCACATGGTGGTAGATGTGTTCTCCCATGGTGAAAAAGTAAGGGTTGGAGCCTTCCCCGAATGGTGGTAGATGTGTTCTCCCATGTCGGTGGTGTAAGTGCTATATGATGTGCATCAGGGTTGTGCTCCGTGGACGATGAGATGATGAGGTACACAGGTTTTGCAGAGGCATATAATAAGTCCTGAGATGTACCTACTGGATGGCTTGCTCGTAGAGATGATGAAGACCTACATGGAGGCTAGGCCTACATCTAGCATGAAAAAGGGTTGGCTCTGTAGAACTTCCTATGATGAGTAGATTGGAGATTGATGATCGAGATAGCAGCAACAGTGACGATGATGATCCAACTTTGATGATGATCCTCCAGTGATGAATACTTGTGATGAATACTTGTGCCGATGAACTGTGTCAAGAGAATACCTTCCTAGTTAAGAGGGAGTGTTGATGTATTTGTAACTTTAGAATGTATTTCACTTGTATATTTTATATTGTATTCATATGACATTGTACTTCCAACAGAGAGGTTTCATTCCTCTGATCGAGAAGGTCATTATTGTATTTGATAGGGTTATTAGACTCCCCTAGTGGGGTTGGCCCTAAGTCATGTTGTGATGGGTTATTAGACCCTCCTAGGAGAGGTCGGATCAGTTAGGGTAAAAGGCAAGTGAAGTCAAGTATAAATAGAGAGTGTGACTCTCTCATTTGATCATTCACTCACTCACTCATTCATACAAGTGAGAAGTGCGCACAAGTGGAGGAGGAGGAGCTGCGGAGGACTATCTCTTTGTTTTGGGGTTTTGTACTATTGCTCATTCTATCTCTAAGGAAGTTGCGGGGTTTTCTCCTTTATGGTTTTCCCGGGGAAATGCTTTGTGTCTATTGTCTCTTGTGATTGATTATGCTGTGCTTGTTATTCACTCAGATAAGATCCTAGATCATATTGAATTAAATGTTGAAAAACTAACAGTTTGACCCTCCTAATATTGATTGTGGACAATGATAAACTCCTCCATTTTCAATCCCCAACCTTTGCAACGACAAATAACCCAAAATATACTGGAATTTTCCATTTTATGAGAGCTAAAATGTTCCTTGACAAATTTTAGGGTTGCAGCATCTCGAAAAATCACAATTTTTAGGAAAAGCAACTTCTTGATTTTTTAAAAAAATCACGATTTTTAAGAGACAATTTATCATTTTGGATTTGGAATTTTTTTCTTTCTTTTTTTTTTCATGTATAATCATTAATCCACTAGAATATGGAAATCCTATTGTGTTAATTATTCTCACTTATAAGGCCAAAGTTTTAATTAGGCTAAAATTTAAATAATATTGAATTACGCTTACAGCCTTTGGCTACATTTTGAATTTCTTGTGATATAGTTTTGACAAATTTTGTTTTTCTCTATTCACTATTTTCTTGTGAGAAGTTTTAAAATTGTCGATGAATATGAAAAATTACACAATTTTAACGATATAACTATTATTATAATTTCATCAACAATTTTTAAAACTCAAATTGATGATCAAAATTTTATATTTTTTATGTCTTAGATGTGTTCACTCGATTGTTTATTTTTCATATATGGTAACAAAGTTGAGAGAATGCTTTAGTTAGGGAAAAGTTATTGGTGACTATTTATTTTCCATATATGGTAACAAAGTTGTGGTAATGCTTTAGTCAAGAAAAACATATTGGTGGCCTGCAAAGTTATTGTAAATAGAGATAATTTCCATATTCGTAAAATGGAAAATGATCTTTGGGTAATGATTTTATTGAAGGTAGGCCTTGCAAAGGCTTATGACAATGTAAATTGGCAAATGATGTCAAGAATCCTCAAGACAATGGGCCTTGAATCACATTTGGTATATTGGTTCATGAATGTTATTCATCCACATCCTTTGTTGTTCTAGTTAATGGGAAATTGACATGTTTCTTTCTATGTTTCTACTAGTTGACTGAGACAAGGCTTCCCTCTCCCTTCCTTTTATTTATTTTGCTGGAATATTGTGTGAGAGAAAATACTCTAGCCTTTAGAAACATTGAAGGAATCAAGATTACATCAGACTCTAATCCTTCCACACACCTTTAGTTCTTGGTTGACGCCCTTTTGATGGAGCTGCTAGCATGAAAGAATCCAAACCACTTGACAAGGTCATTTTTTTTTGAAATAGCGACAAGTCAATATATAAACGTGGAAAAATATAAGATCTTTTTAATAAATGTTGATGTAGGCATTAACAAGTAGGCTCGACTTTTTGTTTCCCAAAATCCAATTAAAACTTCAAAGGAATTGTTGAAATTGCACATATTCATTTTTTAGAGTACAAGATATGGGTGCAATATGGATATTTGAATATGCTAAATTCATTTATACCAATAAAATGAAGTTTTAGCAATAAACAATGTAATTTTACGGAAGATTACATAACCAGATTTTATTGATGATAGTTTAAAAAAGTTTAAATCATGTAAGAAATATCAAATCCCTTGAGGTGCAAACCATTTTTGAATTGCATAACTTTGGAAATGTTTACATTTCACAGTATTTGATCCCTCTCAACTTTTGATAGATATGAAGTTAAGATAGATCTTACATATCAAATACTAGCATCTAATTGTTAATTATGAATAGAAGGCTTAAATAAGTTATGACAATAAAAACAGAATAAAGAAGTGGAAATTTAAAGTGACTCCTTGTAAATGTTATAATATCCAGTAACCCCGAATTTCGTTTATCATTAATATAATAAAAATAAACCTTAGTACCGCAGAAATATTTACTTCAAATCTAAGTCCACCTTATATCTAAATCCTAATAGCGTGAAAACTCTAGCATCAATCTTTAAGAACAATTTTTCTTTCCTATTAGAAATGAAATAAGATTATTTATTATAGTGAAAAAGTATTGTAGTGAAGTGAATTAAAAAACTTATAGACTAAATAATTATTTAATTATTGTAAAGGACTTATTATAATTAATAATAATAAAATATTATTATTATTTTGTTATTATTAAATTGATATATTTTTTAAATCTTATTTTAACATTTGAATCAAATAAATATAATGATTTTTTTAAGGAATAATCTATTTATTGTGGTTTTGGTGGGAATCCGGTAAATTTGTTTTTGGTAAAATCCAGATTTCTAAGTGTTCTAAGTGTTTAAATTGTATTTTTGAATATATAAATAAATTCAACACCCTCAAATACTCCTTGGTACCTAAATTATGCAATTTCCAGACTAATATACATGATTCTGAGATTTTTTAAGATTTCCAATAAAAATATGAACAAAACGTAGAATTTTTAGAATACATCTTTTTTTAATACCTTTTAAAAATACATTTTAGTACCACAAAAATATTCACTTACAAATAAGTTTTAGTATCACCTTATACCTAAAATTACTAAAATTAATAAGATGAAAATCCTAGAAAACACTAGTACAAAGACAAAAATATTTGCTTGCTAAATGTTCTAAATATTATTTGAATTTAACAATTTCAAAATTAATTAATATTTGAATTTTATGTCTAACACTTCGGATTAAAATAATACTGGATTATGATGTACCAACACTTGGTGCTTAAAAAAGGTCCCATTCAAAACCAAATATATTCATTACAACTTTTCAAGTATAAATTCATTACAACTTTTCAAGTATTATGAAAAAGGCAGAACACAAAATACAAGATGCCCTAAAGTAGAAAGTGTGAGTAAGAACGTTGACGTGGTGTTACTGAAAATAATTGAGAACGATAACTCTGTTTTGGAAGGGAATTTCCACATTTATTATTTTTTGAATTTTGTGTCTACTCATTTATGGCTTTTAAAATATGTTGATTATTTGAATTGTGTCAATTTTTAGTGCTAAAAATAATCCCATTCAACCAAATATAAACATGAAATTTTAAAAAAATCTTTAATGTTTAGAAACTTTACAACAAACTCCAATTCTTTGGAGTTGTATAAGGGTTAACTAAAACACCTTGATTTGCTCGAATTTGGTAAAGGAATTTTTGTCAAAATCAAAATTGGGAATGTTCAGATCACCAATTTTGATCATTTGAATAGCTTTAAAATTGGGCAATTAATCTAGAACCAACAATCCCAGTTACTAAAACTACAGAAATACGATAATAACAATTTCCAAAAATAATTTTTACCAATTTATATCCTTAAATAGCAAAAAAAACTAGACGTTTTGATTGTTATTATCCTAGGTAAAATTCCTCTAATTTTTTTATTATAAATTCATTACACCCCTCGTCTATGCTTCCAAATATAGAGAGACAAATACAATTACGCAGAATATAATTGCGGAGAAAAACAGACTTAGGAATCACAAAAGAGTCCTTCAATCGAACGATTAGGAAGGGCCAAGAAAAATAAAAAATAAAATTACAAAATTTTCGAAGAAATAGGAAGGGCTAAGAAAAATAAAAATACAAATTACAAAATTTTCAGGAAGAAAAAAATTAATTCTCATTTAAGCAGAATAAAAATTACAATCAACAAAATGCTACTGCTCAATCCAAAGATTATCCCCTCTTCTACAGCTAAAAAAACTGCTCAGATAAGCCGATTCACAACAGCAATACTAATTAGATAACCCGATCCTGCCAGACTTCTGAGATGGAAATGTGATTTACAATGACCTTCGTTTTCCTTCAATTGAATTTCGCCTGGGAATAGGAACCCCATTTCCTTCTATTGAATTTCGCCTTGTAGTAAGAACCCCATTTCCTGTAAGTGGCTGCCTGTTTGATAAGGGTTGGGTCTGTCCAACGCTAGATAATCTGCGCTCTATTCTACACACAGGTACAGTTCCAGGGGGTGATGCCTCCACTTCACTTGTACTTCGTTTTCCCCCACCAACACCATTGATTAGTTTCCCAAAGGACTGTAGTGACTTTTTTATTTGAGAGATCTTTTTAGATGCATATGGTGTCTCAGTTCCTGTATTTGTATTTGTTTCACCCTCTGTCCCACTTTTTACAACTGATAAGTTTCTACGCTCACCATTTTGCACCTCAACTTTGCTTATTACAGTCCCTTCAAGGCTCAATCTACGAGTTCTAACTGGTGTATGGAGTTGGTATGGAGATTCTTTCATTTTCATTTTGATATTGTGTAACTGCTCTGCTTCTGCTTCTTTCCTTGCCAACGCCTTCTTCAAACTGTCTACCTGTTCTTTAAGCTCACGAACTTCTCCACTTTCTTTATTCAAAGGAGCAGCACCAAGTTCAACAGAGGCCACTCTTTCAGCAGACTTAAGGGTGCTTATTGTCTCTGCATATGATTCCGGTTCAGGACTTATGTGCACAAACATGAGGGTCTTTGCCTTGCCCCCTAAGGAATCTTGAAGCAATTGAGTCAATTTGCTATTTCGATATGGCACATGGGAACTCCTTTGTGCCAATGCTGCAAGAACGTCTCCTAGAGATGAAAGGGACTTGTTGATGTATTGTGCCTCCTTCAAACGATCTCCAGTTACTTCAGATTTATCCACCCTCTCACTTCCAGCAAGATCTACCAAATTAAGGCAGCTATGAAGGTTATGCCCAGAAACAAGATCTGTACCTTGCACATGCACAGTCAATACACTGTGAGAACGGCTGCTACGGTCATTCAATGCAGTAGAGCTAACAGCACGATTCTTTTGCCCAAAATTCATCAAATCCAAAACATCAGAGGTTGCTTTAACGGGCATAAGTATGGCATCCGGCACATTAAATCCATTATGACCATTATTTCGAATATCTAATTTCTTGTTCGAGGCATCTGTTCCCAGAAGATCCCTCACTTGTTCGTTGTATATCTCTATCATTTGAACAGAAACATCATACATCATTAAATCTTTCCTCTTTTGAGATAACTCAAAGAGGTCACTGAGTGCTCGATAGTTCACTCCCATCTCCCTTTCAGAAGCACCTGTTGGACCGCTCATGGTGTGGGTCTTTCCAGATCCTGTTTGACCATATGCAAAAATGCAGACATTGTAACCATCCATTACAGATCGGATCAATGGTTGTGTATCCATGTAAACATCCCCTTGTGTAGCAGATGGCCCAAAAACCTTATTAAAATTGAATATCCTCTGTACATCTTTGCCCATTTTCGATGTATTGACAAGGAGGGATCCATCTTCCCCAATAAATTCCACTGCAGTTTGGGCGTCAGATTGACCTCCAAAATGTGGTCTGATTCTGCAGTATACCCTTATGCTTCCTTTGAGGTCTTGAACATTATTGTAAAGGATCTTGTTTTCTTCCAGAACTCTGTGGTATCCACTAGCAGCACTGCAAATTCCTCTGAGCTGGTTATCCAGCAACTCAAAATGCCTTCGCCATTCAGACTGTAACACATGTACATCCTCTCGTGCTCTGTGTAATAAGTCTCGTACGTCCCTGACTTCTTTTCTTTGTGATTCCAAACGCATCTGATGTTGATGTTTCTGAGTTGTAACCAAAGGTTTTGGATCCTGACTTTGAAAAGGTGAGCAGTAGCCATTTTTCTGGTCTGGACAATCTGAAAAGAGCTGATTGTCTTGATCCTGGGAGACTTTATCTTGTTTATTCTCTGCAATAATCGCAATGATAAGATTCATGAATGTTTGCGTCGAGCCATGCGGTGCAGCAGCTTGTATGGCTTCGACAAGGTTCTGGTCAACATTTTCCTTGTCACTTGTTATATCTACAGCAACCCGCTTTAACCAAGCTCCTATTAAGGCATTAGATTGAAAGATGCCATCCAGTCTTTGCTCTCCTCTGTCATCCTGCATGTTTCTAACTGATGGGTTTTGCAGAGTTAGAGGCACACAATTAGGAGTTAAATTTCCTGTCTTTCTTGGAAGCATAGGGGTCGTCAAAGGGCCTGCATTTTCTCCAAACTGTTGTTTCGATTCAGAATAATGCTTCAGCGCCAAGATACAGTCAACAATCTTTGTAGTAGACCCCGGCTGCGAGGTTTCTTGCTCTAACAGAGAAGCTTCAAAAGTAGGCAACTTCATGTGTACAAGAGCTGCAAGAAAATTCGTAACATTTTCAAAATATTGATAGGCAGAAACATGATTTGCAACGACGTTGGACACTGCTCCCGGTTGAACCTTGTTGAGAAGGTTACATAAAATGATCCCATTTCTCAAGCAAAGACGAAACTCCTCCTCGGATGGCGGGTCACATGGTATATCCAAAGGCCCAACCATGCTCTTTACCCATGCTGCAGCTTCAAAAAACCTGCTATTACCTGCTTCCTCTGCTTTCTTCAGTGAAACCAATCGACCATCAGGAAGGGTCTTAGAATTCGATCCGCTGCCTTCTACTACATTAGAATCTGGTTCCGGAGACATATTTTGTTTCTTACTCAATAAATATCAACAACAGAAAACTGAAAAACGACAACCGTAAGACAATGGGGGCGGTTTGGCTTTGTCTGCAAACTCAATCAGTGCTGTTCAGCAGGTGGGTATGCACTACTTCTTTCTCTTATTAAATTTCCAAATGGGCGATGCTCCAGAAGAGGAGATGTCGAAATGGGTATTCGGCAAGAGGAGAATTCGAAATCTTGCGTTGCGTTGGAGCCTAGGACGCTCAAATAGCAAGAGTTTTATATATATTTCATGCCAACGCTACCTATTTCCTTAAAAGATCTCGCCGACGAGCCATCTTGTGTTTGTTTGAATATCCCATATCCATATCGTATCCATTGTGTTTGTTTGAGTATCCCATATCCATATAGTATTGATTCTCTTGCGGTGGTTGGCCGACGGTTGGCCGACGAGCCGTCGAGGGTGTATAAATGCCCAACTTAAATGAGAGGGTGGCAAACAATCTTGGCCTTGTGCTTCAGAGGCATCGACCTTTCAACACCACTTCCGTATGAGAGAGGGTGTATAAATGCCCAACTCAGAGTTCTCCTTATGCTTCACAGGCACCGACCTTTTAACACCATTTCCGTTTTATCTTTACCCAAGATAATACAAACGAGAGAGGGTGTATAAATGCCAACTCAAATGAGAGGGTGGCAAAAAATCTTTATCCAATATAAAACAAATGAGAGAGGGGCACCGACCTTTCAACACCATTTCCGTTTTATCTTTACCCAAGATGAGGGTGTATAAATGCCCAACTCAAATGAGAGGGTGGCAAAAAATCTTTATCCAATATAAAACAAATGAGAGATAATACAAATGAGAGAGGGTGTATAAATGCCCAACTCAAATGAGAGAGGGTGGCAAAAAATGAGGGTGGATGTATAAATATCCAACTCAATATAAGGTAGGTTGTTTAGTGCTTATGTCTTTATTTTTAACATTTTTTTTTAATTTGAATAGAGGGCAATGAAGGAAGCATTCATCACAAGATTCACATCCCCTTGATTTGAAATAGATCTTCTATAAATTTATTTCTTTTTAACTTTATAATTAATAAAATTTTGATTTACAAATTTGAGTCAATAATCTAAAAATGTTTGGAAAAGGAAATGTATCATTATGAATGTTGACCTTCCAAGGCAACTCATTAAATTTGAAGGCCATGAAGAAGTAGAGTTTTCAATGGAGAAGAGATCTCTAGGCACTAGCAGAGCATGAAGGACTCGAAAGAACAAGCATGTTTAAAGAATCAAAGGTTGTCTCTGAGCCAAAGTCATCTACACATTTTCCAGCAAATCAGAATGCATGAATCTTTGCTAGAGAATATAGCTCACCATTGTAACCATTTCTTAAGCATTATAAACCCCCTAATAAGTGTGTTGGTTGTTAGTTTAATTACTTATTGTGCTCATAGGCTAATTAATTGGCACTCAAATTGTTTGTTTGGCTAGCATATTTGCTAATCGACCTCATGCTTATCCACCTACAACCATCTCTTTAACAACTTCAACGAACTTATGTATCATGTTGTTGATTCAGTCAAATGGTCATTGGAATCATTGATTGGAAGCCAATGCAAATTCCCAAGTGAATGCTAGATATATGGCAGCGTCCCCTTTGATTTTACTTGTTGTCTGAACCATATCTTATATCCATATGTTTGGACATTACTCATAAGTGGTTATTTTATTGCTAGTTGTATTGTGAAAGGGCACACATATGTCTATTGGCTCCAAATTTGGGTGATAACATGCCATAGCCTAGGCAATTGCTCACAGCTAGCATTGGGCATAAATTTAATTATTAAACCCCATTGTGAAGAAAAATAAAAAACCCTAAACCTAAAATCCTAGCTAAGTTGTAGAGTGACCAACTAAAATTTTGTGAGCAAGAAATAAGAAATGGGAGGGGCTAGGGTTTTGTTCACCCTTACCCCTGCCATTATTTAATCCTTGTATGATGTGTTGGCTCTTGAGAAGGGGGCGCGTGGCCCTTATGCAAGGGCCCAACTTTATTTTTTTTAAGCCAAATAATTGAATATTAATTATCATTTAATTAAATTAATTTGAATTATCAAATTTAATTGTATTTGTTTAAATAATATATTTTATTTGAATTTTTATTATTAATTGGTTTTTATTGTTGATGATGATGATGATGATTGTCTTTAACGCTCACTGAGAATCGGACCTTAAGAAGATAGAGATTATTTGGTTTTCTTTAAAATATTATTTCTATGCTCAAAAAGCTACAGAGGAGGGTCCCTAGCTTGCTATAGTTTTGGGGATCTAGGAGGTTAGAAAGGTTAGTGCCGGAGCAAATATTTTGAAACTCAGATCTAATGTGAGTGAAAGCCGAGAATTCTAAGAGAAAGTGATTTTCATCTTCCACGCTCATAGAATCGCATAAAAGGAAAATTCTCTCATCCCAAGGCGTTTTAGGGGTTGTCCAATGGCCAGCTTCACTATGAAGCTCATGAGCGTTCGTTCTAATCTTAGCAATATTACTTTTTTTCTTTGATCTTGGTAAGATAGAAAGATAGTTTTGATCCTCGAGATCACGGTTAATGATCTCTTTGTAATATTAATAATATTGCATATTTTAAAATTTAGGGTTGGTGCAAGGTAATGATACCCAATTATGACACGTTAGTTGCAATGACATGCTGGAAAAACAGAAATATTATCATTAAAATGAATTATTAGAGTTACCTACAAAACATTTTCAAATTATGTGTAAAAAGATGAAACATAGAAAAACGGATGACCTTCCAGTATATATAACTTTTATTTATAGAAAAGGGGTATAACCACCCCAAAATGTCATTATTTTAATATTGGTATGTTATTTTTTCTCTAAAACATAATGCACATGTTTTTGTTGGTCCACCTGTTTGTTATGTAAATTGTCAATTTATGAGGAAAAAAATATGTACATGCGTAGGCAACAAACGAATCTTGTGCGGGGCTATTTTTCCAAAATTTTCCAAAGTTAATTTTATATATTTTTTAAATTATGAAAGTCAGTGAAGCCTTAAAACGACATGGTCAAGTGTTGGTCCACCATATCATGGTCTGAAAATAATAAAAAAACTTTTTTTTAGCTTGTAGGTATTCTTGTACTCTTGTGTGGGTTCTTTTCCGTTCTTGAAATAGGTAAGCCAATCAAAAGTTATAGGCCAAATAAACGACCTATGTTTTTTACAAATTTGACATGAGTGTAGTTAAAAATGAATTAAAAATAGAAACAACAACAGATCTATTCTAAAAATAGATAGTTAGAATCTGCACACAGAGCTCGACAAGTGTGTGCAATTTCATCTGTAGTGCACTAGTGGAACATATGAGGAACTAGGTGTGAAAAACATGAAGTTATAGCATTTGATGTGTTCTTCCATAAATCAAACCGAGCCTCAAGGTTTGGCAATCCGAAGCTAATTCCAAGCCTGCAAGG